>CM070550.1:15038633-15638633 GCA_036346405.1 Phyllostachys edulis | reverse complement strand
ATGCCACGCCTTGACCCAGGTACACGGTTATAAATACTTACCGGGGTAAGACTTAGATTTATACTTTTCCCCAAATCGCTCATATTTGTTCATCAAGTTCTTGTCTTCTCGCCACCAACTCAATCGAAAATCCCCGCCCGAGAGAAATGGTGGGAGAGTTTCGAATGGGCCGAGTCGGAGATGGATCTGATGAAGATTCAAGCCACAGTCAACGCTGGGAAGATTCCAGAGAAGATCCTCATGGAGTGGTTCGCGGCACATGGGCAGCATTGGCCGTCGGGGGAGGCTGAGCAAATCCCCATCTTCTAGGCATATTGTGAGTGTGGCCTTCGACTGCCTGCTTACCCTTTTCTCACACTTATACTTGAGCATTTTGGGGTGGAATTGGTGAATCTCGGTCCTAATTCCATCACTATGCTCAGTGTATTTGTGTATCTTTGTGAGGCATACCTGGGAATTCCAGCGGACCTTGAGCTCTTTCAATATTTCTACGGAATGGCTTGACAAGCTGGGATAGCTGGAAGTTGCAGCCTGAAGCTCCATGACGGGAAGTCGAAGGAGTATATTCAGATGTTTACTAGATCTTCGTGGCCGGGATGGAGGAAGAGGTGGTTTCTTCGAAAGTCACCTCGGATGATGACTTTACTTTCGAGGGAAGGTCTGGGAAAGAAACCTTCGTGGGATTCGATTCCCCAGGATATCAATCGGATTGCCCCCTATATTCAAGCCATCAAGGACTTGAAAGAAGAGGGATTAACCGGATGGCATGTGGTGAAGGATTTCATCACACGTCGAATTAGCCCTTCGAAGAAACGAGTACCTCCTATGTGGAGGTACACGGGGCCAAAAGACCCGACCAGGGACTACGAGGAGAGTAAGTAGTTTTTCGACTTATCTTTCAGTTTGGTCTTCTTCAAAATTGTCTAATGAATATTTTTTATCTGTTTTACACAGATCTTTCACAGGCAGAGATTGACGCTCGAGTCAAACTCGTTTGTGAGAAGCCTCCGCCACTCGGAATGGCGGTTCCTCAAATCCTTGCGGTTTTATCCGCAGAGGAAAAGATGTTACGCCTGAAGGTAATCAAAAGTTGATTTTATCCTTCGGACTTCATAGTCGTAGAAAAAACATACGACTAGGTAGTGATCGTAGAAAATCTTACAATCAGGGAGATGTTGTAGAAGAGCTTACGACTAGATACTGGTCGTAGAAAAACTTACGACTGGTCATTGATTCTTCTTTTTCTGTTTTTCTTTACAGAAAGTAGGTATGGAAAACCGTCGGGACGACGAAGAGGTCGAACTGATAACCATTGGCGCAGGGATGACAGTGGACAAGTGTTCATCTCCTCCGACTAAAAAGCGTCGACTTACAAAAGTCGCCGACAAGGGAGGACCAAGCTCGAGTTCCTTCATTTCGACTAGATCCTCAGCAAAATCTGCGGACGCATACGCTTGCAAATGGTCGAGGTTGAAACGACTGAAGCTGAGGAGGCTGAGGAACCTCTTAGGCGTAAAGCCCGCAAGACCAAGGACACAGCTGCAGCAGAAACCGAGGCTGAAACAGCTGTAGCTGAGGAGGTTGAAGAACCTCTTAGACGTAAAGCCCGCAAAGCCAAGGTACCTTTTTATTATGACAAGAAAACTTTCACAGTTTCTGCCACTCCTAGTTTTGTCAAGCAACTAGAAAAGGAGAACTGAAAGGAGTTTATGTCTTTTGTGAAGGACAACGCTGATCCAGCCGAGCCTACCATTGAGGGTAGCGCTGCTCCTAAAGTGGTCGAGACTGATCTTGGCCCTCCGGAAAGTCAGGAGACCAGAGAGATGGTTCTTGTTCAAGATCCATGACCAGACGTGGTCGTGGCTGAGCCCATTCTCCAACTTGAACTACGACCAGACGTGGTCGTAGAAAAGAAGTCGAAGAAGTCTTCCGTCGGGAAGATAACTCCTAAGTTCCTGATCAGGTCCAGGATACAGAGGTATGTGAAACAAGCTAGAGTGTAAGAACAGCATTTACCTTTTGCTTTTCACAATTTGACTTGCTTTCCTTTTGTTGGTTTTAGCCCGACTCCTTCAGCCCCCGAGGAGGCTTCTATCAAGAAGCCCATTGCCGCCTCTCTAGTGATTGGAGAGGTGTCAGCGGAAGTGGTCGAAGGATCGTCCACAACCCGGGTTGTGGAAGAAATCGTGGCTCCTGAAGTGGTTACCACAACCACTGAGGTCGTAGCTACGACCACTGAGGTAGCGGCTACAACCATTGAGGTAGCACCACGACCATCGAGGTTGCGACACGACTCTTGAAATGGTCGTGGAGACAACAGAGGTGCGCAGAGCCTCCGCCGAGGTGGTGATGTACCGCCCACCGTGCGGAAAGGAAATCGTTGCAGACCTCCTTCACGGTATCCAAAGAAAATAATTTCGTAATCAAGATGAGGAATACTTCAACCGCTCGATTTCTTTGGCCCTGCTTCCATAGTGGGGTCTTCTGCTTTTAGATCTCGCCATCGAGTCCCTCATCCCAAAGATATTCCCAATAGAGGGGACACTTTTGACAACGAGCGTCTTGAGAAGGTTTGGTGGGATCAAGTCGAGAGAGTGGACAAGCTGAAGAATCCAGAGCTGGTTTACTCGATATTTGCTCGATCAACCATGAGTGTAAGTATTTAAGGATACTTATACATGTGGTCTTCCCTTGTTTCTTACTGTCTTTCTTTTTGCAGAAAGCTCTAGAACAAATTGCCGTTGTTGGTGAATATCACCGACAACTTCTAGAGCTACGACAGGAAAAAGAGGAACTCTGCAAACAGGCAGAGAGGTGGTAAGTCACTATTATTCGTAGTCGTTTTAGACTTGACTACTTTTATAGTGCTTACGGGATTTGTCGTGGAAAAACTCACGACTAGATACTAGTCGTAAAAGGCTTACGACCAGATGCTTCGTCGTAGGAGAACTTATGACTAGATCCATAGTCGTAGGAGAACTTACGACTGGATCAATGGTTTTAGAAGAACTTACGACCAATTTAATAATGTTCATGTCCACTTTTCTCCTTTGTAGGCTAAATAGTGATGAAAAGACCTTAGCCGACTCGCTTGATTATGAAAAAGAGGAGTCGAGAAAGCTATGGGAAAAAGTAGAATTCCTCTTAAGGAAGCTTAAAGAAGCTAACTCTGCAACTGAAAAAATACAGGAAAGGATAAACAGTAAGTGCTGAACTTAAGACTGCTTATGTTGTTGATCTTTACCTGATTGTTGCTTCTTTTAGAAAAAGAAGATGATATGAGAAAGCTCCAGAATGAAGTCCAAGATAAAATTTTGGTTATTCGTGAGATTTCTCGTATCTCCAAAGATAAAGATCAAGAAATTACAAGGTTAAGATCCCGACAATCAAGTAAGCAATTCTTTACCTGCAGTCCTTTACAAGTTCTTTCCCTTTTCTTACTCTCATTTCTTTTCTAGAAATGGACCTTGAACTGGGAAGGCTTGAAACTAAAGTCAGGGATAAAACCTTGATCTATAACGAGACTGTCCGCATTGCTAAGAAAAATGTAGAGGACATCAAATCATGGGAGAAGAGGCATGCTTTGAGACCATTGCTTCCCATGATGAAGAAATCGAGAAGTTAGATTCTCGACTAGCGTGTAAGGAAATCTTTTTACCGTGATTATTTTTGTTTCTCTTCCTCTAGGAGTTTATTTTTGCTTGATCGGTCTTATTCTTTTGAGCAAGTGGTCGAAAACAAACAACTCGTGAGGCTTCGACTGCACTCCAACAGAGATGGAGGCGATGAAGATTAATCTTCAAGGCCATATCACGCTCTGAACAATGTACTTGGTGAGCTACGTCTTCGAGGAAAAGCTCCTCAAGATGATACGATAGCTGCTCACATAAGTACTATTGGGGAACAAGTCGGGACTTTGCAAGAACTGGTGACCACTCTGAAGGCCAATCAAGCTGAGTCGATAAAGGAAGCGGTCGAAACTGCAGTAAGTTATGCACTGGCAAAACTTAAAGCTCATGACCCCAACGTTAATGTGCAACCAATCGAAACCGACTTCGACTGCCCTGAGGCAGAAGCAAGTCGTCTGATGGAAGAAATGCAATCAGTTAGCCGGAAGGTTTTGAAGGAGATGCGACTGGGCTCTCCCTCTTCAGAGTAGTTTGTAACAAACCTGTGAAAAACAAGCTTTTGTCGATGTATTATATAATCCATCTTTTTTCCTACAAGTCATCTTGTCGAGTAGTTAGTAACTCAAAAGATAATTAACGAATGAAAGACTAAGAATTGAAGTCAAATTAATAACTTTATCCTAGCCCCCGACTATTTGCTTAGTTTGTTTAGACAAACTGAGTAAATAGTGGTAAAAAGGGTTTCTGAAAACAGAGAGGTTTGGTTAACTTGTAGTTTTTGGTCACGACTGTCATGCAATGGTCGAAAAAGTGGGAACGAATCGACACTAGGAAGTTCCTTCTAGTGGGCAGGACCACTTGCAGAGAGGAAAGTATTCGACTAGGTGATGTTACCATCTCCGACTAGATTAATTTAATCGAGAACAACAACTTGAGTTAAACAAACATCCAAAAGACTTCAAAACATTCGTTCGCCTTTCTTTGGAGGACTCGATAAGTCTGTCCTGGTATCAAGAGTAGGAAACTGAACAAAGCTAGGAAGTTCCTTCTAGTGGGCAAGACCACGTGCAGAGAGGAGAGACTTCGACTAGATGTGTTTCTTCCTCCGACTTAGTTGAGACGAATCGAATACACCAAAGGGAGTTGAATAAATCTAAAAAAGTGCACTCTGCTTAGAATATTTTTTAAAATAACTGAAGAAATAAACTAAGGTGAAAGGAGCTGGCTTTCAAAAAAAATTCGACCAGAAAAGAACCCGAGCTCTTCGTATTGATGGCAAAAGTGAGTAACGAGTCAACACTAGGAAGCTCCTTCTAGTGGGCAGGACGACGTGCAGAGAGGAGAGGCTTCGACAAGGTGATGTTACCTTCCTTTCGACCAGTGTAAAGGCAACTGGGTGTTTGGAATGTAGTCGAAAGATTATGAAAGCACTACTCAAAATTAAGACAATAGAGGTAGAAAGAACCTGAGCCTTTATTGTCTGAATGGTTAGTTACACATAAAACTTGCGTAACTGGTCGATGTTCCAAGAATTCGAGAGAACCTGGCCGTCTTCCATTGCCAATCGTACTAACCCTGGCCGAGTAACTTCGACCACTGTGTAAGGACCTTCCCACTTGGGAGAAAGTTCGTTCCGATTAGACTTGGATTGGCAAAGCCTCAATACCAAGTCACCTATAGCAAGGCTACGAGGTTGGACCTTACGATCGTAGTATCTGCGCAGGGCTTGTTGGTAAACTGCTGAACGGATTAAGGCCTGGTTTCTCCTTTCTTCAAGTAGATTAATATCATCCGCTCGAAGTTGTTCCTGGTTGGAGTCTTTGAAAGTTTCGACTCGTGTTGACCGTATCTTTAGTTCCGGAGGAAGCATGGCTTCAGCTCCGAAGACCAGAAAAAATGGTGTTTCACCTATAGCCCGACTGGTAGTCGTACGAACTGCCCATAATACAAAGGGTAACTCTTGTACCCAAGCCCCCGAGTGTTTGATGAGCTGGTCGAAGACTCGGGTCTTAATTCCTCTCATTATTTGGCTGTTTGCACGTTCGACTGCCCCATTACTTTGGGGATGGGCCACAGAAGCATAACACAACTTGGTACCTAACTCGTTGCAAAATTCCTGAAATTTTGCGCTCGAAAATTTCTTACCATTATCTGTAATTATTCGACTCAGTACTCCAAATCGAGTAATTACGCATCTCATCATAAACCGTTTTGCCGCCTCCGTTGTTATCCCAGTCACAAGTTCTACTTCAATCCATTTTGTGAACGTATCAATAGCCACAAAAAGAAACTCGAAACCTCCTGGAGCTTTGGGAAACGGTCCTAGGATATCGAGACCCCATGTTGCAAAAGGCCAAGATAGAGGTATCTTCTGTAATGTCTGAGCTGGTTGGTGTATTTGCCTGCTATGAAACTGGCATTGGACACATTTTTAACCAACTCTTTAGCATCGTACATGGCTGTTGGCTAGTAGAAACCTTATCGAAAGGCCTTGCCGACCAGTGTTCTGTAGGAAGTATGATTTCCACATATGCCACCATGTATGTCGTGAAGGAGTGTTAATCCTTCGCTCTGCAGAATGCATCGCATGAGCACCCCTTGAGTACCTCGTTTATAGAGGACTCCTTCAACCAAAGTATACATTTTGGCTTTTCGGGATAAGCGATCTGCCTCGGGATCGTCTTTAGGTACAGAACCCTTCTGAAGATACTCATAGATGGGCGCCATCCATGTATCCTCGTATTATAGAGAGACCGTCTCAATAGGAGGTGTCTCTGGTTCATCGACCAGTGACGACTTCTGGAGTTGTTCTAAGAAGACTCCTTTTGGTACTACAGATCGGGAAGAAGCTATTCGAGCAAGGGTCTGGCGAGGAAATTATCCTTCGAGGATGAATTGTGCCTCGAAACCTAAAAATGCTTTTCTAGCTTACGACTTCCGATAAATACCGAGACATTGTCAGGTTAGAGCACTGGTACTCTTTCCCGATTTGATTCACGACTAGTTGAGAGTCTCCTCTCACGAGTAGTCGGCAAATCGAGAGCGCTTCACGCTCAGATGCCGCCTAGCAAACCTTCAGATTCTCGCCACGTTGTTAGTGGCCCGAAAGTTTAATTGTATGGCATACTTTAAGGTCTCTCCATTAAGAGACACCAGACCACCTGATTTCGAGTCACTTAAAGTAAGCGACCCGTCAAAGTACATCGATCCAATCGGTCGTGGGAATCAGATTAGGGATCTGAGCAGTTCAGATTTGTCCATCGGCGACAAAGTCCGCCAAGATCTGGGATTTAACGGACGTTCGGGACCACGAAATGGATGTCAAACTCCCCAAGTTCGACCGACCATTTTGCCATGCGCCCCATTGCTTCCCTAATCGGAGGATCGCTCCTAAGGGAAACTCGAGGCAACCTGACTATTTTGTGCGCCTGAAAATAATGCCGTAGTTTCCTCGAAGACATGAGGAGGGCATATAGAAGCTTTTGGACCTAAGGATAACACTCCTTAGGCCTGTGTAAAACTTCACTTACGTAGTAAACCGGTCGTTGTACGTTTTCACGTTCTACGACTAATCAAGCGCTTATCGCCTGTGGCGTGATGACTAGGTAAATTAAGAGCGTTTCTTCTGGCCTTGGAGAGACCAGAATAGGAGCACTCGTAAGGTACCTCTTGACATCCTCATAGGCAGCATTTGCTTCTTTCGACCACTCAAAACCTTCTTGTTTCCTTAGAAGTTTAAAGAAAGGTAGTCCCTTTTCTCCTAGTCGTGCGATGAAACGATTTAAAGCCGCCATGCACCCCGTGAGTTTCTGGACTTCTTTCCTTGTGGTTGGAGGGTGCATTTGGAGAATGGCCTTTATCTTTTCGGGATTTGCTTCGATTCCTCGTATAGATACTAGGAATCCAAGCAATTTTCCTGAAGAGATTCCGAACACACACTTTTCAGGATTGAGTTTTAAGTGATGTTTTCTGAGGTTGTCGAATGTTTCTTGTAGGTCAGTAATATGATTAAGTCTCTTGATGCCTTTAATGACTAGATCATCAACATAGGCCTCTAGATTTCGGCCTAATTGAGATGAAAAAGTCGCTTGCATCAAGCGTTGAAAAGAAGCGCCGGCATTTTTTAGACCAAATGGCATTTTGACATAGGAAAATATACCAAATGGTGTAATAAATGCGGTCTTTTCTTCATCGTCTAGACATATATTGATCTGGTGGTATCCAGAATATGCATCTAAAAAACTTAACATTTCACAACCTGCAGTAGAATCAACCAACTGATCGATGCGAGGTAAAGGAAAATCGTCTTTTGGACAAGCTTTATTAAGATCAGTAAAGTCTACGCACATACGCCATTTGCCGTTTGACTTTCTAACCATTCTGAGGATTAGCCAACCATTACGGGTGGTTGACCTCTTATAAAGTCCGCTTTAAGTAGCTTATCCAATTCTGATTTGATAGCATCTCGTCGATCAGGGGCAAATCTTCGTAATTTTTGTTTTACGGGTACTTTGTCAGGCCGTAAAGCTAGCCTGTGCTCGATCACCTCCCTGGGGACTCCGGGCATGTCGGATGCTTGCCACGCGAAGACATCTGCGTTAGCTCGGAGGAAGGTGATGAGGGCGTCTTCCTACTTGGGGTCGGAACTATCCCCGATGCGAAACATCTTGAGGGCTCCCTGCGCCCGGAGGAACCTCTTTGACCTTGTCGTTCGGCTTTGGTGCGACTTTTAGGCTTCGACTTGCTAGTCGAAGGTCGATTTTCTTCTCGAGTTGGTATTTGTCCAACCATCTCGAGGATCAGCGATCGCTGTGTATCGCCATCTTCTTGTCACAATGAATTGTGATTCTTGCTTTGGGACTCGCATCTTAATACATTGATATCCATAATGAGTAGCTATTAGGAATTTTGCCAAAGTTGGTCGTCCGAGTATGGCGTTATATGCCGTATCGAAGTCGACCACATCAAAGGAGATTTTCTCTGTCCTGAAATTACTAGGTGAACCAAATGTTAAAGGAAGAGAAACTTGGCCAATTGGTTTGGCTGAAAATCCCGGTACGATTCCATGGAAAGAGTATCGCACCGGTCTTACCTTGGTCCTAGGTACTTGCATGTCATCCAGGGCACTCGTAAACAAAATGTTTAACGAGCTGCCACCATCAACCAAAACTCGATTGACCCGACAATTGTTAATGGTGAGTTCGACCACGATCGGATCTGGCACCGTCGAAGTCGAAGAATCGGCGATCACCCTTCTCAAAGGAGATGGTGACTTCCGACCACTTCGGTAATTTATTGACGAGAGGAGGATCTATGGAGTTTACCTCGTTTTGATTCATATGCCGATGATCCCCCGTAGATGTGCTCGACGGTGTGTTGCGGATCCTAGAACGGCATCTCCTCCTCGTCATCTGAGGACTTATGACCACTCGTTTGTCCTACCTGCTCGAGAGTGGGAAGTGGTCCTTTGCCGTTGTAGTAGTCTTCAAGCTTTCGTTGAAAGATCCGTGATTATGAAGGTCATGTCCTTCCTTTTTATGGAAAGGACACCACCTAGGCTTATCATTTTTCCGATCGGGCGCTTACCTTTGCCTCGGTCGGTCGCGCTGGAGGTGCGTGGTTCTTTATCATTCACAATCAAAACCTCCTTGGAACCGCTGGCTTGGAATTTTTGACCCTTCGCCTTGTTCTTGGACTTTTTTGCTTTCTTATCTTTCTTCTTACCAATGTCGCTTGGCTCTCGAGAGGTATTGTCTTCTCGATCGATTGTGTTGTTCCACTCGACCGCCTCAGAGGCGATCAGATCTTGATCAGCCATCTCAAAGAGTTCGGTGGCGATGGTAGGTGGATTTAAAGCAATATCTTCTGTTATCCTTCTACTACGGACTCCTTGCTTGAAAGCCCTAATGACAGATGAGTCAGAAACTTCTGGAATTGAATTACGAACCTGACTAAAGCGCTTGATGAATTGGCGCAAGGTCTCGTTGTCGTTCTGTCTCATCCGGTGCAAGTCGTCCTCCTTCCCAAGGCGATTGTAAGTGCCTTGGAAATTCGCCAGTAGAAGGTCGCAGAGGTGTTGCCAAGAATAGATCGACTCGAGTGGTTGGTTCAATAACCACGATCGAGCAGACCCTTTGAGCAAAGTTGGAAGGTAATTTGCCATCACATGTTCTCCTCCTCCTACCGCTCGAACAGCTGTTGTGTAGATTTGAAGGAATTCGATGGGATTTTGGGATCCATCAAATTTTTCCATGTTCACTGGTCGAAAGCGAGGTGGCCAGCGAACAGCTCGGAGATCAGGCGAGAATGCCCGACATCCAGTAATAACTTCTTGACGCCTCCTTTGCAGGAAAGAAGTGTTGATATCATCAGGTGGTCGTACTCGACGATACCCAGTAATAGGTTGACCCGACCTATGATAGGTCTCAGTCCTACGAGGGGAATACTCCTCGTAGTTCATCTGCTGGTGCAGATTTCCATGCGGAATGGTGAGCGATCACCTCTCCGAGGGGTTTGTTGATCATCAATCGTTCGAAAGACATTTCTCCGAGTAGGAGATCGATGCGACTTACTGTTGCGTCGATTCCTCCGTGGTGATATGTTCGATCGACCGTAGTGAAGAAGTAGTATTACTCGACTTCTGAATGATGTCGGCGAGGTGCTTCGGCCTTGCCATCGTGGACCGAAGCCTTTGTGCGATCTCCTCGGCGAAGAGATCGTACCACGGTCTTTCGGCGAGTTCTCGAGTTGGATTCTCGAGCAATTCATTGATGTCTTTGGAGTTCTTGAGCTTCCTCTCGATCGATATTGGATGCGCCCGAGCAAATTCTTACGAAACGCAATCTTCTTTCGTCGAGTAGCCTCAAGATCTTAAATGTCGACTCTTGAGGCGCCTCAATGAAGTGCGAGTATGTCGAGGATTTCCCTCGCGTTCATGAAGGTGTTGGTCGTATGCGCCGCCGGTGGTGCCCTTGCCATCGCCACGAGGGGCGAGGCGTGATCTTCCGGGAGAGTCCTAGCTCGGTCTCTAGGAGAGTGATCTTGATCTGAGGGAAGGACGAAGACCTCCCATTGATGATTCTCACTTGCGCTCGAGGCCTCCCCGCTTGAGGAGTAGTCAAGAGACACCATCTGGCGACTTGGAGCAATCCTCCGGTGGGGAACTCGGGTTATAACTGTCTCCGTCGCGGTGTGATCTGCGAAGAGATGGTCGAATTTGCGAGGAAAAGCATGCTTGATCCCGCTCTCTGGCACCATCAGGAGAGAGGATCACCAGATCTTTAGTGAAGTCTGGAATTGTGGCTTCGAACTTGCCTCACCAAGTCGGACCGCCTTAGGGGACTCGGACACCGAGGAAAAACTCTCGTCGTGTTGTGAATCCACACAGGTGTAGTCTGGTCGATTGACCCTTGTCCTTTGAGAGGGTAGATTTCTCCTTGGGCGTCTTGTTGTGGGGATAGGGATCCCTCCTCAACTCCATCGGTGCATTGTCTCCTGGATCTGCGGGAAGATCCCCGGAGGCAGCAGTACCATTGGATGAGTCAATACTCGGCTCGTAATCAAAACCGGCATCCATGTCGACGTCTGCGTAATCTACTAAGTTGAACCAGTTCTCCTCGTTCCATTCTCCTGCCATGAGTGCATGAGATTTGGGAAAAAGAGAGTATGTTGACAAGAGATTACCGGAAGATCCCCACAGACGGCGCCAACTGTCGGTGTTTTAGAACCGATCTTACGTAAAGATTGTTTGATTCGGGGGGTCTCCTAGAATGGAATCACGCAGAGAGATTGACACGGGAATTTTTATATAGGTTCAGGCCTTCTCCGGAGAGAATAACAACCCTACTCCTGTGTGTGTATGGTATTGAGTGTATTCTGAACAATCAGGAGAAAAACTAAGACTATTACAGATGATAGTGCTTGTCTTCCTGATGGCCCTTGATAGCATGTGTCTACGCCTTGATTCGATCGTCCTTTCCTTTTCTGATTGCCGCCTTTATATAGTCCGTGAAGGAGTGGCCGTTTCTCCAAGTGAAGTGGCGCCTCATCACATCCTGTAACGGGCGTATGTTGGCGATAATCATGGCGCGATTAACTCCTCCACGCCGCTTGTGACTATATATCGAAGATAATGGAGCATTATGTACTATTACTTCACGAGTAACAAACAGATGATGGTATTTGAATTCCTTAATCAATTGGACCCACTAAATGCAGAGGTTTAATTGATCATAAGGTGATCATGGTGACACAGTCGTAGAAGAGCTTACGACTATGACCTAGTCGTAGAATACCTTACGACTAGGTAGTGATCGTAGAAGAACTTACGACCATAAGGTAGTCGTGGCAAGACTTACGACTATGGGGGTGGTCGTAGAAGAGCTTACGACCACTTGGTAGGCTTCTCCCTTGCAAATCTAAGGGGTATACCTAGAGATTTACATGATATTTCCCTATAATAATGATTATAGATAAAAGATAAAATGAGGATTATTAGATCCTCGTCAAGGCTCGAGGAAGAACCCAGTGAGGAAGCTAGCTATATGCGCGTCGATCATCATGAAGGGCTATATTTTAATTGAGAATTTACTCCATTGTAATTAATTTATTCCATAACATCATGTGTTACGGACTTGTAATCTCTCATATATTTTGATGTCAACGTAAAATTGTCATGTGTTAATGTGTTATGGACTTGTCATCTTTGATATTGATGTCAATGTGGACGTTCATTGCAATTTTGGAGTATCAAAATTGGTTTCACTTGATTTGGAGTTGAGTTGAATTAGATATGAATTTTTGAAGTCAAATGTGTTATGAACTTGTCATCATACTTGTCACCAGGTTCATATGGACTTGTCATGATTGTCATCATACTTGTCACCAGGTTCATATGACAATCACTTGTCACCAGGTTTTGTCAAGCTATCACAGATTGACACCAGGTTTTCAGGCTATTACAGACGGTTCTATTATGGAACCATCTGTGATAAGGAATCACAGACGGTTCTTAATAAGAACCATCTGTGATACGTCCCATATTACATACGGTTCTTATTAAGAACCTTCTGCGATTCCTTATCACAGACGGATCTATAATTGAACCGTCTGTGAATGCCTTTTTATAAGGAGGGAACTGCTAGGGTTTTTGCTCTTGCTCATCACTTCCACTACTCCCGCGCCCCTTAAGCTCTCGTGCGCTCGTTCACCTCCTCTAGGGCTCGCCGCCTCCCTACTCCGACTCCAGCCCGACAACCGGCCGCCTCCCTGCTCCGACTCTGGCCCGGCGAGCGTGCCTCCTCCTCCTCGACAGCGGCCTCCTCCAAACTCGGCCGGCGAGGCCGCCTCCTGCTCCGACTCTGGCCCGACGAGGGCCGCCTCCCTCCTCCGACTCGGCCAGGAGGAGGGCGCCTCCGATCCTCCGGCGCAACCCATCGCCTCCTCTTCCACTACACATCGCCATCCTCCTCTGCGGCACTGTCACGGCTCCTCCTCACTGTTGTCTCCAGCGCCTCCTCGTACTCCCTCGCGCCTCCTCGGTATACCACTCTACTCGCTCTATCCGCTCCCTCCCTTGCTCTGTGATGGGTTCTGTTGATGCTCTGTGATGATAGTGAAATCTGAAATCAAATAGATAATTAGAAAGCGGACTTGAGCTTAATCATATTGCTTTATATGGTTAGTTATAATTAGTAGCCTTTATACTTTCTTTTTCGATTATAGCTGAATTAAGATTACACTTGTATGTTACGTGATCGATTGATCTTACGTGAGATATTTGCATTTCTATTCTCAATCATCAATTAGGCTTATTGTTGATATAAATTTGTGAATTATCTTGAAGGCATATGATCGATGTTACTGCTTCTGAGAATGCTTTATGTGTTGTTTTTGTGATTTAATTTCACTAAGATAGTTAAATTGTAATATGTTGGTGAAACCTGACCTACTTCATCGATCTGACACACTTGAGTGTACGTTTGCTTCATGCCAATCCTCCACGGCATGAAGCAAATCGTACACTCTAGTGTGTCGAGCTTCGATGAAGTAAACTTCGCAAAGATGGGCTCGGGTTCTATCTATGCAAAAGATTCGTATCACTAGTTTCTATCTATACAAAGATCACAAGAGATTGTTATACATGTGATTGTTATGTCAGTCTAGTTAAGCTTTTGATAGAGCTCAAAATCTGAATTTTAGTTTTTTATCCAATTTATGAAGAGAATAGACCTTAGTGCTGAGATGGCCAAGTTTGTTTCTTGTGCAACTCGCCATATGAGAGCTCACATTAATTTCAAATTTTTTTGCTCTGTGCTAATTTCATTTATATACATGTGGTACCTGTTTTGCATTTCAATCAATTTAAATGACTTGAATGATATAAATTTGATTATGTTAATTTGGTCCTCCCTCGTGCCTTGTCTGGAATTAATTATGCAATTTCATTCATATACATGTGGTATATGTTTAGCAGTTTAAATGACATGGAGATACTTCATGTGTGTATGTTAATTTGGGACACTTGTAATCCATTTTATTGCATATGTAACTTATATAGATAGTAAGTAAGTGAGATGGCAGAGGCACAGTCTTCGCCGCCGTCACCGACGCCACCGATGGCAGAGGCGCCGTCTTTGCCGCCCTCACCGACGCCGCAGATGGCAGAGGCGCCGACGAGGCCGCCGTCACCAATGCCGCAAATGATACGGAAGCGAGATGGCAGAGGAAAATCGAAAATGCCTATGGGCCAACTGGTCATCACGGAGGTCAGTGATTTTAGGGTCCCTCTGAGTCCCAAGAGATTAGCGGCGAGATTCCAGACCATCTGCGGGATACTTGCAAGGGAACGGGTCCCCATCACCACACCAAGGTGAAAGGATCTAACGAAAGAAGCGAGAGGCGCGCTGTGGACAAAACTTTCAAGCAAGTTCACTATCCCAGAAGCAGACGTGGCACGTGTGGAACGGACGACGATGTTCACGATGGATAAATCGTGGAGGATCTTCAAGAGCATTCTTGTCACGAAGTACGTGAACACGGGTCAGACGCCCTTCGTGAAGTATGGATTCTTGACGCGGGAAGCATGGGACGCCTTTGTGGCTATGAAGACGACGGTCGAATTTAAGGAGCAAAGTGCGGCGTACAAAGCTCTCCAGACACGAAACACTCACCCGCACAGACTCGGCACCGCTGGGTATGCGAGTAAATACGAGGAATGGGTGGCGGAGGAGGAGAATGCAACCGGGCCATTTCCTGATATCATAGACCCGTATTCCCTAAGCTGGTTAAAAGCGAGGGCAAAAGTCTCGTCTTCGGGCAGCATCTCTTTCACAAACCCGGCAGACCAGGAAGTGTCCCAACGTGTGGTAAATATGTCGAACTACCTAGTTGTTAATAAGTCCATAACTTCATAGTGTCTATAATAACATGATGACCTCTTGTAGCGTGAATTGACTGTCCAAGCAGACAAGGAGAAGGATATACTATCTATGGCCTTGGGAAACAAGGAGCACCCGGGTCGCACGCGAGGCCTTGGGGTTAACGTACCTTGGAGTCATGGATTCGCAAACGACTACTGCACATATATGAGTAGGAAGATATCTAAGGCCGAGCACGAGAATCGGTTTGTACAGATGATTACTGAAAAATTTGAAGGAAAGCTAGCAGCATTGCAGGATCAAATGAATCAACTCCTGAGTCAGTCGCAGGTCGCCCCTGTTAATTTGGGGAGCCGATCTGCTCGACATCGAGTAGCGTCGCGTCACGCATAATTACGAACATGACAATGTCCAATTACCGATAGACGACATAAAGGTAATGTACATTTATGGAATGCACCAAAGATAGACCTATAAGACGCCTTAGCTAATTGCGTATCGTTTTGTAGGGCCAAGCATACGCAAGCTCAAGTGAGAATGGATGAGTCCTTTCTATTGAAATTTGCGGAGGATGGTGTATCCATACCAGGAAGAAACAGTCTTGATCTGGTGCCCGGTGGTAGCGAGGTTATGCCGGTCGAGTGGATATGGTACATGACAATTTCGTGGCCGTCCCGCTGAAGATTCGCCCGAACAAAGACATCAGAACACTAGGGGATGCTGTGCATACTTTTATCCAATGGCCCAAGAAGGATATCGCCCTGGACCTAGCAGTGCCGCGATCTGGACACGATCATTCCTCTCCAACGGGACCCTCGATGACTCCACCTCATGTTTCGCCTCAGAAGGCCACCTCATCGGTTCCCGTGGAGAAGACGCCGAAGGAACAACAAAAGTGTGCCGCCGTATCGGTTCCTGAGTCGTCTCGTAGGAAGACGCTGCCAATCGTTAAGGTCAAATCGAAATCGATGAATGTTAAGGCGCCTCCCAAGTCCGGGAAGCGACAGGCCTTGTTGATACATTTGGATGGACTCGTTGCGGATGAGATCACAGACATTCGAGGGAAGCTCTGCGCCTTTATCATGTCAGATGTCGTTAAGGACAATGGAGATTTTCACTCTGTCGCCGACCCAGAGCATCACCCCGCCGACACCTCTCAACCATCTGCAAACAATTGACTCAATTGTAATCCAATTGTAACTATAGCGACAATACTTGAACAGATGCGATCTTTTGTAATTTATTTTGAGTAATGATCATTTTGACTTTGTCAATAATTGATTATCTGTGATGTATCTGTTTTTGTGCATGCTTGTTTTCAGAGGGCATGGCTAGCAATTCCTGGGGCTAGCAAAAAAAAAACAGTAAAAATGTAGTTAGGATAATGAACTATGAACTATCACAGACGGTTTTTTGTTGAAACCGTCTGTGAATGCTAGTATCACAGACGATTTCCATTAAAAACCGTCTGTGATACGTAGAATATCACAAACGGTTCTATTTAAGAACCGTCTGTGATAGTGAGTATCACAGATGGTTTTGAACCATCTGTGATAACTGCTTGTTATCACAGGCGAACAAATATAGACGGTTCAGAAACCGTCTGTGATGATGGTTCCGAACTGTCTGTGATGAGGTGTTCCCTAGTAGTGGTGGTGTTAGCGTTGGAGTAGGTGGCAAAGGTGCTCATTAAAGTTGGTGTTGGTACTGATAGGGAATGGATTTGTGGTGGTAAGTGTTGGATGGTGGTGGTGAGTACGATGGTGGTGATAAGCTCGACGATGGTGACGACGAAGCAGGAGCTGGTGGTAGCTCCAGTGGAGGCTATGTCGAGTGGCGGCGGAAGTGAGGGTATTGGTGTGGTGCAATGGTGTTGGTATGGGTGCTAGAGTATGGACGCCAGAGATAGTGTTGTTGGAGGGGTCCGGAAAAGGATTGACACTGGAGTCAGATGTAATGGGCTATTGCAGAAGTACAGGTGGTGGAGGCCGAGACTAGGGGTGTGTGGGTAGAGGTCGTGGAGGCCGGGGGTGACTGGGGGCATGAGGGTAGAGGAAGATGAGGTTCAGGTCGAGGCAGCTGGTAGATGGTGGAGATGGATTTGATAACGTCCCTGGTAGTATTAGTGGTGAGCAACTTTTAGTCTTTCTGATGGTATTAATTATATAGTCAATTATAGGTTTCGTAAAATCTAGTAATGGTATTGCAATATGTAACAAGATGATCATGATTGTTATCTTATCTCCATCTAGAGATAGAGTGTTGAAGAATTAGTGTTATGGTTTAATAAAAGTGTACAAGTCGTGTACGAGTCAGATTGTAATCTTAAGTACCATAAATAAAGGATGCGGGATCATAAGAGACACACAATTATCCCCCGAAATCCTACCCAACTCTACCATGTACCAGTGGAGTAGTACTTTTGTTGGTGACTCAGTAGAGGTCAACTTTGGCGATGGCAGGCAGGCACGCCAAGTCGCCAACACTGCTTCACTTTCACCAGTGCCAGCCTACCTGGACTACTCTAGCTTGTAAATCGCCACACCACGAGCTGCCGAATTATAAACGGGGATAATGCCTGCTTCGTTAAGCCGGAGCAAGATCCCCCATCTGTTTGGAAATTTGAACCGAGGAGTATGCATCGAAGGAACCGATGGAAGCACAACAAAACAAGGGAAGAAGAAACGTGGTCGAGCGGAGTGGAGCAAGCATGGCCGACCTGCCAATATTCCCCGATACACGGCCGCGCGCATGGAGCAGCAGACGACGACACTCGCGCCCATGCCAGTGGAACCGTGCAGCTCACACATTCCTAGCACCCCTCGACCTATCCTTCTATCCTCGAGATCCCGAGACAGATGGATACGCGACACTAGCGACGGATCAGTCGGTATGCTGTACATGGGTGTAGGGAGCCAACCACGCAGCCGATCTGGCCGTGCCGTGCCGCGCCCCTGTCGCCGTCGACGCCCACTCGCTGTCGGCCGGCTCGGTTGCCTAGCTTCCATGCGTTGCCTTTGCGTTGCCTTTCCTCCCCGCGATGATGATTGCTAGCTCCATTGGTTAGTGCGCCTTCCGTGATCGATCGGCCAACAGCGATCCCGAATCCAAGCACTACTAGTCTTCTACTGCTGCTTTATAGTTTCAGTGTCGCCGTCACGCCCAAAAGTTAGCGTTCAGTGCACAGTTGTGGTGGTCGAGATCAGTGGGCTGGGAGTGTCGAAACACGAACAGAGTGAAACGTCCTCTGGGTGTTGCCGACGCTCGTGCGTCACACATATATCGACTTGCGAATCGACCTAGCTTGCCGGTTCAGTCTGGCCAGACTGGCCCGGAGCTCACATGAACAGAAAACCACTGAACGTGCAAGTACATCTTGCCCAACCAGCAAGTGCATGCACATGAACGTACGTACACAGCCCCGGATCGAGACCCCACCACCGTACGTCCACCGATCGATCTGCAGCACGCAACACATGCAACAATGCAAGCCTGTACGTTCGCGTAAACACGGCGCACATGCTCACATGACATGCATGCATGCATAACCCACACACGCATGATGCATGTATCCGGTCCAGTTAAGTTGATCGTGCCACGTGTGATCCCGGCGAGATGGTCCTCCTCCGCGCGCACGAAATTCAGCCGCGCGCGCGCGTGCGTGCGCGACGACGTCCACCTGGCGCGAAACGTTCTGTTGCGTCCATCGACGCGCGCGTGGGTACGTAAACGTACGTTCCTTCCGATCGACAGGCGCGCGGCCGGCCGGCGAGGGACACGTCCACGTGCACGCGCGCGCCTCCCATCAATGAACCATGACTTGCCGCGCCAATCGAGATGGGGCGCGCGGGATGGTACGCGGACCCAACTGAGGATGAAAGGCCAGCGGCTGCTCCCTGTTGGTTTTCACCTTGTGGGCCAGCGGAAAGCTCGGCTTCTCGGCGTAACGAGGATCCATCCGCGCGTGCCCAACTGACTAGTCCGAGACCCCGAGTCCGAGGCAGCTTCTGTGCGGTAAACAGCGGATCTCAGACAGCTTAAGACATGAACAGTTCGAGATGTTCCCTTTTGAGAGTTCAGAGCAGTGCTTCTCCTATACTCAACGCACTGCGCTGCACTACGATCGAAAGGGATTGTACTATTTCAGACTTGGCATAATAGCTAGCTTAAGGTACGTTTGGATGGATGTAGCGATGTTAATTGGCTGCAGTGCTGCTGCTGCTACCTTTTCAGAATCTGGTAAGAAATACCAAGACAGAATTTTTGGCAGCTACAACACCTTTTGAACCCGTATTTACAGAAATGATCACACGCGAGCAGTATTTGTATATATAGCACTGTTGCCGCACCTCCGCCACTGTGCGGCAACGCGGCAACCACTGTAGTGGTTTCTTTAAAAAAATCATTTATGCATAATTTTTGTAGGAAATTTTAAATATAGAAAATGGCCTCCAAAAATTATGATTTTTTGTGGAGCCTTCTCATACAGTGTACTTGCTTGTGTAGTTTTTTTAAAATTTTATCCGTTCTGCATTTTTCTCAAAAATTTATTTAAGTATACTGTTTGTAGGAATTAAAATTCTACCACTACTGCTATCGCAATTACTGCACCTAGAGTAATCCATGTGGTACTAAACTTCACATATTCCAAGTCACTTGAAATTATGAAACCCTAATTTCTGAAACCTAAAACTCTAATCTTCGAGACCTAAACCCTTAATTTTCGAGACATTTTCAGAACATATAAAATTCTGAAAAATATTACACAATCAAGTCCACTATCTAAGGAGCCTTTAAAAAAAACTCATAATATTTGGACCTCATTTTCTATATTAAAAAATTCCTAGAAACAATATAACTAAATGAATTTTCGAGAAAAATTCATAATGGATTAAAATTTTTAAAACTTACACAAGCAAGTACACTTTGGCAGAAGGCTCCACAAAATATTTCATAATTTTTGGAGCTAATGTTGTATATTTAAAAATTCCTACAAATAAGTATACATAAATGATTTTCTAAAAAAAGAAAAAAGAAAAAATGCTACAGTGGTTGTCACGCGGTGGCCGTGTGGCAACCACACTATAGTGCATGGTTGCCGCATGGCCACCGTGCGGCAACCACTATAGCAGTTTTTTTTCCCTTTTTTTTCTTTATTTTTCGAGAAAAATTTAGAACGGATTACATTTTGAAAAAATTATACAAGCAAGTACACTGGGTTAAGAGGCTCCACAAAAAAAATTCATAATATTTGGAGCCCATTTGCTTTATTTAAAAATTCCTACAAAAATTATGCATAAATAATTTTTTTAAAATAAAATAAAAAAGAAATTGCTACAGTGGTTGTCGTGTTGCCGTACTGCCACCGTGCGGCAACGGGTGACATGGCTGCGGGGCTGGCTGGGGTGGACACATGGCAGCGGTGGAGGCGTTACCGCATGGCGGCCGTGCGGCAACAGCTGACGTGACTCGCAGGGAGGTGTTGCCGTACGGTCGCGTGATCATTTCTGCAAATACGGGTTCGAAAGGTGTTGTATCTGCCAAAAATTCTACCAAGACACGTGTGTGCTTGCTTCATACCGGTGTACCGAATAGATATGTGTGCGCCAAAAATTCTACCAAGACATGTGTGTGCTTGCTTCATACCGGTGTACCGAATAGATATGTGTGATTCAGTATTGATGACAGGAGGTGTCATTGAAATCCTCGGACTGATACGGTTCATGATACTTAACCATTGTATCCAGCACTTGTCGTTGTCGATGCTCTCTATCTCTCTTTGTAAAGAAACGGAATCGATGTAGGAAGGAGATGGCAGAACGTGCAACTCAAACAAAGCCCGGACTATTCATTATGTAGGCCTGTCGGATGTGCTACAGAAAACCAAAACAATCGGATTACAAGGAGTTGTTTACAGCTAGATTACAACCGATACAATCTGTAAAGATTACAACAAGTATTTGTTTAAATCACGAAATCTTATAGACTCCTTTAATCTTAACTTGGCCAAACGTTAAGATTGCATCGAAGTACTTTGAACTGTTTTTCTGATAGCAGTTGTGTAAACACATCTTCCAGCTGATCTCGCGAGGAAATAAACTTGATTTCCGGTGCACGCTGAGCAACTTTCTCTCTGACAAAATGAAAACTGACCTCAATATGTTTCATTCTTGCATGCAATACCAGATTAGCTGAAAGATATGTAGCACCCAGGTTATCACACCACATGATCGGAGGTCGTGACTGATATATTCAAAGTACAAAGATTAGCGACTAAACCTAGACCAGTTCTACTGCCGCATTTGCAAGCGCCTTATATTCAGACTTAGTGCTTGATCTCAAGAGTGTAGCTTGCTTTTGAGAACTCCAAGAAATCAAAATGGATCCAAAGAAGATATCAAATCCTCTCGTAGACCTGCGATCATCCACACACCCAGCCCAATCAGCACCAGTGAAAGCAATGAGCTCGATTTCTGAATTCCTAAACCCATGGTTCCTGAGAACTTCAGACAGTGCAGAATACGTTTGACTGCTGTCCAATGACAATCAGTCGGCATGTGCAGATATTGGCACACCTTGTTATAAATACTGTAGAGCGCCAACTATACACTACCAGAATCGTCTAATTTCCCGAGTGCTCAGAAGTTTCCCGAGTGTTTTGGGTAATACACTCGGGAACTTCCCAGTGCCTTACTGAAACACTCGGTAATAGAATAAAACACTCGAAATTGCGTTTCTGAGTGTCCAATCGACACTCGGGAAAATTTGACAGGAACAACAATGTCGAGTGTCGACACTCGGGAGCTAAAACATCCGGTCGCGCCATTTTTTTCCCCATATGCGCGCCCGTTCGTTTCTAACGTTCCGTTCCCCAAAACCACCAGCGCTCCCTCTCCCAATCCCCATGTTGCTCCCTCCCAATCCCCATGGCCCGCTCCTCCCAAATCCTCCGCCGCCTCCCTTGCCTCCTTGCCTGTTGTCACCCCTCGTCACCGCCGCCCCCCCGCCTCCTCGTCTCCTCCCCACCTCCCTCGGCCGCCTTGACCTCCTCGAGCCTTGCCCTTGAGACCTCCTCGAGCCTTGCCGCCCGACCTCCTCCAGTGGCGACTCACTTCCCGGCTCCCTCCTCCATGGCGCCGCCCGCCTCCCGGCTCCCTCCTCGCTCCGCCGTCACCGCCGCCTCCCGCCGCCTCCCGGCTACCTCCTCCCTTGGCTCCCTCCTCATGGCGCCTCCTCCCCGGCTCCCTCCTTGGCCGCGCGCGCCCCTCGTCGGACAGCAGTCGCGCTCTGAGTATCACCGTGCTTCTCTGCATTGTGTGTGTGTGTATATCATGATTAGCATGGTAATTTCCAACCATTTAGAGCGAACATTTTACCTTTTCTTTTCTTTATAGCATGCATGCATGCTCAATTCTTCGCTAGCTACTAGCTCATAGCTCATGTATGTATAGCAGAGCTGTATGCTCAAGCTGCTACTAGCTACTAGCTCATGCTCATTTCAGTCTTTGCTAGCTACTAGCAGCAAGCTCATGTATGTATTAGGCTGTATGCTCAATTGTTGTGCCAAGCCCTAGCTAGCTACTCAGCTCCTCACTCATCCTGCTTGGCCAGACATATCATGCATCGGGACACGATCGCTTTTGAGAATTTTGGGGTGCTTGGGGCATACCCAAAGACCCCTTTGGATTATGTTTCTAATGTGCAACTTGATTGAGAAGTGGATTATGTTTAGTGCATAGTATTAGCAAAATTCCTCTTATTGTTGATGTTCTCGTATTAGAACTATTATTTGCTTCAACTAATGCCACACATGTCTTGTGTGCTTCAGCTTACTTATGTTTTTTATGGATGAGATGGCTTTGTTGGATGGCCATAGATTTTAGTGGATTCGCTTGTTTTAGCTTACTTGGTAGGACTTAGCATCCATTTGTATCTATGCATGGCTATGCACATATGTTCTTGTTTTGAATTTGGAGTTGTTATGATAGATGACTCGATACTCTATTACTTAATGTAATGTTTTGATTATTCTTTGTTTTATGTCTTGTTGATTGCTATTATGTTTTGGTTTCTTGAGTGGTTTAGATGGATTTTTGTTATCTGCATAGGGCATTGTTTGACTTGCCGGTTTGTAAACAAATGAAATTTGGGCTTGTCGATCTGAAATTATCTTTGTAGGAATGTCTGAATGTGGTTGGTCCAAAATTTGTTGTTATTGGTTGGGTCATAGTTCTGAATTATGATATATGCTTGTCTTCAGTATTAACGACCGGTATGGTTGGATCAGAATACCAGTGATCGATGTGTACTACTTTACTAACTACTAAGTACCAACATATATAATGTACGTGTGAAAAATGTTTACCGTACTACTTAAATTATGAATCTGCTGCCAAAAAGTCTTGAAGTTTTCTGCAAAATAGGAACATTGCAAAAACTATATTGTCCAACGCCAAAACTTCTTCCACTTTCAACAAATTATATTTATCTTTAGTCAGCTTCATGACTAAACATATATAGTGGTTTTGATCATTTGAAACATATATATATATATATATATATATATATATATATATATATATATATATATATATATATATATAGTAATTAAAGAAGCTCAATATATAGTTCCAGTGGACTTCAAATTTTTCTAGTAATTTAATTCTTAGTCCTGATAACTATAAATTATATGGTCCTTTCTTTCTGTGTGATCGCACTAACTGAAGAAGAAATACAATCATTGAGAGAACAAAATATAAAAGAGATTGCCATTGAGTTGGTGTGAAAGATGAAAATCATGTTCATTTAGTTTTTGCTCCAATAGCATTGCATGTAAGATAAGCTTCATGTATCTCCATGCATGCAAGATATGTAAATTGGTCCCTATTTTCCCCTTTTGCAGTTTGTTAAAAAAATATTTAAGACTTGTTTCCTTAAAGTTCTTTGTACTGAAATAGCACTTATCTTTTAGTTAGTGCGAGCGATGCATAATGAGTATCTCAAAGCTGAAAGCACGGTGGATAATTTGAGAGAACTCAAAGGTAAGTGTCGACTTTTATTCTTGAGTTACTTTTATCAAGATGAAGTGACCCACAGTTCAAACCTAATTTCTGTGACTTTCTATTGAAAAATGATATAACTAGAGGACAAACTAGTTAGGTATTTTCATTTCTAGTGTTTTTTTTGGGGGGGGGGGGTGTGAAGAAAATTTTATGCATGCATGTACCTTACTACATTTTGGCCTATTTAATTCGGTGATTACCAATGAGCGAGTGTGAAAGAAATTTAGATAGCATAACTAGTGCATGCATGCATTGGGTCTTAGTCAAATGATATGAGCATCCAGACCTGTAATCTCTGAAAACGAGTTTAACAAATCACAACCCCTTGAGGATAGATATCAATTTATGGAGGCTAAATGAAGCGAAGTCACATCTATATATCATGCATTTCATGAATTTAATTAGGTGCAGCATGACTTAATTTGTGATTATAAGTTTTAAATGTCTGAGAACTACTTATAGCTGCCTTTTAATTTGTTGACAATTGTAGGAATTTGCTTGGTGAAGATCTTGGGTCACTTTCGGAATCAAAGAGCTTAGCGACTTGAAAACAACTTGATTCATCCTTGAGGCACATAAGATCCACAAGGGTAATTGATTGTTTGTCATCTAACCACCGTTTCCTCATGCAGCAAAATATAGTTCTTGATTTTGATGATCGTGGAGAGGGCAGGGGCAGCTTAGGATTGATATTTTCTCTCAATGTTTTAAATGGCACGGCAATTGATTAACTCATTAGTCATTATCCATTCTAGTTTCCTTTGAGACTGTCATGTTAATTGAAACTAGCATCGTGTGAGCTTCTGATATTATTATTTTTATCATTTTGATCAAATGATGATTTAGATAGTTTCGGAATGTTAGGTAGACCTTTTCTAGCACTTGTAGCAGTATAGTGTACCAAGTAAATAAGTATGCATTGTACATGATCTTCTTCTAGGGAAAAAGATCACTTGAGTAGGAATTGGAATATAGATAGAAAGTTAAGTACTCATGAGCTGATATTTTCTTCCCCTTTCGGGTTATTAATGGGTATAGTACTAGAAAATGATATTGCCGTACAATTTGTTGAGCTATATCAATATGGACAAACATGAAACAACGATTGGTTGTGTAGCACTTTCAACGTACACATTCCCCGTGCAAACTTAATTAGTTTGTGTGTAGCGATTTTTTTTTGTTTTGTCTAAATTTCAATGCTTAAGTGCCGATTCTGTCCTAATATAGCTCATGGTTTTCAATACAGTGCTGCCGCCTCCCCCTCATGTTGCCTCCACAAACCTGCAATTGCGACCATCTTCCCCACCGCAGACTCCTCGGCTCCCTCGGCTCCAAGAAGTCTTGTAAGGTAATGGATAAGTGCAAAAAGAAATAAAGTTTGCTTATTTTCTTTTGTGTTGTCCATTATGGTGGATTGATATCTTTGTCATTACAATGCTACATTAACGTGTTAATAAATAAAGGTATTCATATATATTGAAAGAAAGTGTTTTTATGCTCGTTGATCATGTATATTGTCTTCATGTCAATCTGTTTTAGTGTACATATATAGGGCATGCATCATAGGGTAGCTTCTAGCTAGCTTTGTAGTTGTAATTTTGACATAAATAAAAGTTGGATTAAAATATGCGTTATGTTTTGCACACTAGGATGGTGAGGATCGTAGTTGGATGTACCTGCGGGCGTGAAGCGATGGGTGGTGTACCCAGAATGGATGGAAAAGTCGATGATTTTGTGGATCGAGCATTTGCTAGGAGTAATGGGCGAGGTGTGTTGTGCCCTTGTTCGCGTTGTTGAACACACGGCCACAAATGAGGGCAACAATGATCGCACACTGTGCAGAAGTACGGTTTAGGCGGACTATACCGTGTGGGTGTATCACGGCGAGTCACAAGATAGCGGTCGAGATGTGCTAAGGGAAGAAAGCAGACGATGGCGGCCACAATGAGAGTAGGATAGAAGACATGCTAGATGATGTCGTCATGCATATGGGCCACCCTCTTGAGGAAGAACCGGAGCCTACAACAAGGGCTTTCTTTGATATGTTGTCCACAATGAGTCAACCACTTCATGGGCACACACAGTGTCCCAACTAGATGCCATCACACCGACTACTTGTTGTCAAGTCTCGATTCGGCACAAGCATTGCTTGCTTTGATGCATTTTTAAGCGTGTTTAGCACCCTTCTCCCGAGATGGTCACAAACGCCCGCTAACTTGTATGAGGCCAAGAAATTGATAAGCGCACTAAATATGCCATATGAGAAGATAGATGTTTGTCCAAATCATTGCATGCTATTTAGGAATGAGAATGTGGACAAAGATCCTTTGTGATAAGTGTGGTGAGTCTAGGTTTGTTGAGGTTGACTCGGTGATGGTCAAGAGGCGACTTCCTATTGGCGAAAAATACTTCGCTATCTACCATTTGTGCCACGAATCCAGCGGTTATACATGTCCGAGGTTTACGCCAAACAAATGGTATGGCACAAGTATGGTCGTTGGTACCATAATGACAAGATGGTCCACCCATCGATGGTAAAGCATGGAAGCAATTTGGCCGAGACTATGTAGAGTTTCTTTGCAGAGCCTTGGAGCGTTCAATTGCAATTGCAATGATGGGTTTAACCCATTTGGTATGAAATTGCGCCATACTGTTTGTTATTGTGTTTGTCATTCCCTTAACCTCCCACCGGCATTTGCATGCGAAGCGATACATATTCCTTTCCTTGATAATCCACGGTCCCGAGTACCCGGGAAGAATATGAGTGTATTCATGGAGCGGTGGTGGATGAATTGTTACATGCTTGGGAACAAGGCATAGTGACATATGATCGGGCATTGAAGCAGAACTTCACCATGCGGTCGCGTACCACACATCCATGCATGACTTCGTGCAGACGGGATATTACGTGGGTGGTGCGTACATGGGAAGATGCCATGCCCAATCTGTAGGGAGGCGCGTGGTATTGGCTAAAAGCATGGTCATAAGCACTCCTTCTTCGATTGTCATCGTCAATTCCTTCCAATTGACCACGAATTGAAGTGACACAAATGGATTTAGGGCCAATATTGCTGTCGCATGATGGACCACCACGTCGTCTGGCGGTGAGGAGGTTAGTGTGCGGCTAGATGCTTTGAAGCCTCTTGATGATGGTGATGGGTTCGAGAAATATGGTGAGGAGCACAATTGGACTCACATTTCAAGTTTGTGGCGGTTGCCATACTTCCATAAGCTCATTCTTCCCCATAACATAGATGTAATGCATAATGAGAAGAATGTTGCAGAGGCCATATTTAGCACATTCTTTGACATTCGAGACAAGGCGAAGGACAATGTGAAGGCTCGCCTTGATCGGGAGGAGCTTTGCAATGAGCCCTCGTGAATATGATCCATAAGCCGACTCTTGGCAAGTGGGAGAAGCCAAGAGCTAGTTATTGCCTAACTAGGGTTCAGAGGAAGGAGATTTTGGAATGGTTTGAGACCTAAAGTTTCTCGATGGGTATCTGACAAATCTAAGGAGAGAGTGAATTTAGCTACCATGCGCATCAATGGCCTAAAGAGCCATGACTACCACATATTCATGGAGCGCCTTTTGCTGTGATGATCCGTGGCTCGCCCCCGAGTGTGTTTGGCAAGTGATGGCGGAGTTGAGCTTCTTTTATCGACGACTATGTGCGAAAGAGATAGATCCCATGGTAATGTCAACTATGGGCGTGAAGTACTGTGTTGCTTTGTAAGTTGGAAAAGATCTTTCCACTGGCTTCTTCAATCAATGCAACATTTGATTCTCCATCTTCCCTATGAAGCTAGGATGGGGGACGATTGCAAAACCGGTGGATGTATCCAATTGAGAGGAACAAAAGGAACTACGAGGCAAAGCAAAAAATCGATCGCGTGTTGAAGCATCCATAGCGGGCGTACATAATTGAGGAAATTTCCCATTTCACATCAATATACTTTCTCGACAATGTTACATACGGTCCACAATCAAACCTCACGATACAATATTGGCATCCTCAAAATAATTGCCAACTTAGCCTCTTCAGGAAGAGGTGACACTTCAGCGGTGGTACTCCCAAAGTTTTATCGCGGGATGAGTGGTTGATTGTGATGTTGTATGTCTTTACCAACCTCTCAAAGTGGATGATTACATTAGGTATGCAACAATTATTTTTCCCAATAATTGATGTATGAGTGTTTTAATCTACTTGTCTTGTTGCCTATAGGGAATTTGTTAGGAGCGAGTGGAAGCAACGTCGAGACCCATCCAAAAAACAAGTTGAGACCCTTCTTAGGAAGGGTCTTTGGGAATTGTAAACCGAATTTCCGACTTGGTTCTATCGAGTAACTTCTCTATTAGCTACTCCCCTTGCACATAATATTTACTAAGTAAAGAGGAACTAATACATGAAACCCATTCTATTTATCTTTGAGAGCTTCAAGGACAAGTCTATGAGCGCGAATTGAAGCAAGTTGCTCAAGGATGCCACACTCGGGTCTTGTCCTATAGTACCTCGATGTGAATGGGTACAGCTTCGAACATCGACACATGAGAGGAGCGGCCTAATGCAACAACAATTAACAAGTGGATTGGTGACTATAGGACAAGATGAGAGCGATACACTGTTGAATACTATGGAGTAATTGAAGAAATAATTGAACTATATTTCCATGGTAGCAAACCTCTCAAACTTATGTTATTCAAATGTCATTGGTTCCATCCATTTAGAAGTCGATGGGATACATCACTTGAAATTTGGTTGAAGTTGCATCAATCAATCCTACCGAGCAATGACCCATTTATTGTGGCTCGACAAGCCACCCAAGTATACTACATCCGCACCCATGCAAAACTATGAGTAGTCTAGTGGATTGGTGGGTAGTACATAAGGTGCAACCATATGGTAAACTACCTACCCCTAGTGAGCGGGGACTACAACATGGAGACCAACAATGGTGTTGACCTATTCTTTCAAGAAGATGGGCTACGAGGACTTTTGAAATAATAATTGGGGAAGAGGGCGATCACATGGATGATATTCAAATCGATCCGATGAGGTTGTAAACCAAGAGGACTTGGAACTACTTAATCGCTTAGACATTGATGGCACTGCAGGGATGAGGTTGAGTCAACACCTCATGATAGTGACGATGACTTTTGGAGGGCCCATCCGCGGAGGATCCCATTGTAGATGACTACTTGAGCATGATCTTGTATGTCTTCCATTTATTTCTTTGCATGTTTTTAATTTTTGTATGAGCTTACTTGATTACGTTATATTACATTTTTCTATGAGCTTACTTGATTACGCTATATTAATTGATTTATTTTATTTCATTTCATTTGAGACACCAAAATATGAGTGGCGAGGCGGCATACTCTAGTCGAGGGACGCTTGTTTTCCACTCAAGGAGGCGGAGGCGTGGCTGCCACTGAGGAGGCAGAGGGCAGCCACGGCCCCTTCAGAGGCGAGAGGCAGCGCCCCTCCAGAGGCTGAGGCAGCCTCGGCCCCTCCAGGGAGGCCTGAGGCGATCGTGGCCACTCGATGAGGCGGAGGGCAGCCATGGCCCCTCGAGGAGGCGAGAGGGCACCGCGCCTCTCGAGGCAGTGGGGTCTACCTCTAGTAGATCGGGCTCCTGACCCGCAGCCCTCGCGTCTTGATGATGTGGAGTATGAGCACCGTGAGGCGGAGGTGAGGAGGAAGAGCACCTGAGGCGGCGGAGGTGAGGAGGATGAGCACCATGAGGCACAAGAATTTTGGATCACGAGGACTGCGAACCTGCCACGATGACCAACCCGAGAGAGGAGAAAGTGTCATCGTTCTGTTGGCGACACGTCGAAGAAAGCTGTTTGCACTTTCACTAATTTAGCCCACTTAATTGCATACCTTAAAAAAACTAATATGTGCAATGGCGAGAAGAAGCGGGGGTGACAAATGTAGACTTCGAATGGCATCATTGGCGTGTTGATTCGATGGCACTTCCTGGGTTGGTCACCTCTGAGAGGAAGGCGGGAGCACTGCATGGACATGGTGCCACTCTGAGTGCTAAAGATCTGCATATTCTTTGAAGGAGAGGTTCCATTTGACATTTGTTTGCTTGGGTGGAGGAAAGTTTTTGGGTAAGGATTGAATATTCAAATCTACTTCTATGTGTTCCTATGCATGTTAGGGTTGATTAGGTCACAACTCTCGAGTCTCAATTTAGTGACTAGATGACTAGATGAGGCATAAATGTTTGGGTAAAACAATGGATGTTTAATTTACCTCTTTTGTATGTTTAGTAGCCAAGTAATAAATGTCAACTAACTTAATCATCTTATTCTTTATCAATTCCTTTTCGCTTTCATGAACTAACTTAATCATCTTATTCTTTATTAATTCCTTTTCGCTTTCATCAAGTAACTTAATCATCTTATTCTTTATTAATTCCTTTTCGCTTTCATCAAGTAACTTAATCATCTTATTCTTTATCAATTCCTTTTCACTTTCATCAACTAACTTAATCATCTTATTCTTTATCAATTCTTTATTCTTGGATTGTAGTGGTGGTTTCGATGAAATTTGAGGGAGGAAGTCGATTCGAGGAGAGTCTTTGCGTAATTGTGTTAAGAAGTGATCCCACAGATGTTCTCTGAAGCATGCATCAAGCGGTCATCTGTTACTACACACAAGTCCTTGGGTAGCAAATTAGTAGAAGGCGCTTGCCAAGCGCATATCACTTTGGGCGAGTACATGCGGGTAACCAAGCCCGAACAAGCGATGTCCTTTTGATTACAATCAACTCTAGTTTATTCATATTTAACACTTGGTTAATTTTAGGCAATACCTTGGTGGGCCCTTAAGTGTGAAAATGCATGGCGGCGGATTGCCCAAGGCAAGTGGTGCAACGAGCGATGGCTCTGAGGACTCTCGTCTTTGCTAGGGAGGCGGAGATTGTTGATGGGCGGGACAACACATCGTCAAGGCGGCTCCTCCATGGCACGTTACAAGAAGAACTGGTAGGTCAACATGTTCATATTGATTGTATGTTGCGAGATATATATTTATTGACGCCGTGGTTTTTGGGTGCGAAGCGAAAGAGAGCTGTCTCGATATGGAGGCATATGTAGTAGCTAGGAGGGTGATCGGGAGGGCACCTTGTGCGACCGGTATGACGAGAGAACTTGGTATGATTTCGATCATTTTGTCACGATGATTTTCGCTCCCTAATGATTTTGTCCAACAGGCTGCATATACTGATGCTGCTAAGGAGATTCATGGCCCGGACTACGACGTCATGAATTCACCACTAGACGTGAGTGCTGTGTACAAGGCTGGAAAGGGGAAGAAACATGGTCGTTTCTTCATGGGTGCTGGGTACATTAGCACACCGACAACCCTCTCGGAGGTCCGATCCACGAGTGCTGCATCAACAGATGAAGTACACCTTCAAAGTCGACAGCAACCATCACATGTTTCCCGATCTCGGTTTTACGAGCTTGTAGCAATTGCTGACAGAAATTGAGGCTAGGCGGCGGTTGGAGCAAATGCTCCTGCGAGTTAGTTGGGCGTGGTAGTACAATAACAAAGTAATATGCAATATATATATATATATATATATATATATATATATATATATATATATATATTCATACTTGGCTAATGTATGGCAATGTGCAAACAAATATCACGCACACAGGACCGGACTCGACTTAATGCCTCTCCGTCAGAGGAACCAATGCCTCACTTATCTGCTCGGTTAGTAGCGCATCTTGATTATTATATTGTTAGTCTCTTATGAGTGCTTGATTTAGAAGACATTGAAATGACATGCAATGTAATTATTCGTCGCTCTTGCAAATTTCTTATAATGTGATTTCTTATGAAAATGTAGGAGCAGCGGGATCGGTTGCTTCTCTTGCTAATCTTTCAAGTGAAGATCTTTGGTCCTAATGTTCACATGGCGTCCATCGCCGAGAGGCCACCACCAGTGCTTGCTATTTTTATGATCTACTAAAAGGATACCAATATTAGAAAACATTCACAATCGGTGATTGCTAAAAATGGATAAAAATGGCTTCATATATAACTAATTCTCTATATCTATATCATAAATTCTTTTGAAATGTGTCAACATATAATAATTTGTATGTACACTCCTTTCTATGAATTTGATGATAAGTGCTTGAGACATAAATGTTGATCGAGAGTTCACAATGACAAAATATTGAGAGTTGGAGTTTAACATTTTTAGCTTTTGTGCTTTTCATGTTCTATATTGTTAGGTGCTAATAAGCACGTCAACATATGAATTTGCGAGCTTTTAAAAGGTACATCATACAAGTGGATACCATGCATGTAATTATATATCTAACAAAATATCACTCCTCGCACCTCTTAATTAAGTCCATATATAGTTTGACTCATTCCTTTTTACGGTAGTACATCATTATACTCAAATTTCTCTTGCATGTCTTTGTAGATGACATAAGTAAATGATCAATTAGGCCACAAGCTAGTGGCCCACACCCAGACATGCCCTTAAGCGATTTGCCATGTTATTAGGTTGCTCATCATGATTTAAAGGAATTTTTTGCTTTGTCAATAGTTTGGTTAATTATCTTTTCATGCATCAATTCCTAACTTTTGTTGTAACATGGCACTAATATTAAGTTTTGCTCTATCTGCAGAACTTTGAAAATGATGCTCTCATGCGGAAGATTGAAGCAGAAACTCTGTGCATGCAAATGGTTGTAGTGATACTTGCTATTTGGGCTGTCATATGTATAATAATGCCTTATGCTTACATTTTGAACTTGAACTTGAATGTTGTGAGCAGGGAGCTGTTATGATGCCTTTTTTCGATCTATACATATATATATATATACATATATTGTGGAATGGATGGATGGATGGATTATTTGATTGCTGTGGAATGGATGGATGGATTATTTGACTGCTGTGGAATGGATTTTAAATGAATTTGTGAAAATTGGGGTTCAGCTGGTTTGTCGTTTTCCCGAGTGTCCTCTCGCTTTCCCGAGTGTTGGCACTCGGTAAATAGACCAAAACTTTCCCGAGTGTCGACACTCGGGAAATAGACCGAAACTTTCCCGAGTGTCCACACTTGGGAAAGCGACACACGGGAAAGCGACAAAAAAATTTCCCGAGTGTCGACACTCGAGAACACTTGACTGTGGTGATTTCTGCGGATCCGATGGAAGCTTTCCGAGTGTCTTTTCGCGTATTGAAAGTGTTGACACTCGGTAATACTTCCTGCTTCTGAGTTGAAGCCGTTCGGCAGGTTTTTTTGCCGAGTGTCTACCTTTCCCGAGTGTCTACAGATGCACTCGGGAATGTGATATTTCCCGAGTGTAACACTCGGGAAACCGATTTTCTCCCGACTAATCTATCCCGAGTGCTTTTTCCCGAGTGTGTATCCGCCTTTCCCGAGTGTTTTTGGCACTCGGGAAACATCCTGTTTCTGGTAGTGATACTCCTGTATTTAGTAGCTTCGACATCTGACAGGATTTTTCCCACCTCTTTAGACAATTTCTCTGATGTTGATATAGGAGTTGACACAGGTCTGCATTTTTCCATATTAGCACGCTGAAGTAGCTCAGCAATTAATGTATTTTCTTGGCATTGAAGTTGTTCTATCATGAACAACTTCAATGCCAAGAAAATAACGCAGAGGACCTAGATCCTTGATTGCAAACTCAGCCTTAAACTGATGTAGCAGTTTATTTGATGCTTGAGCTGATGAGCTAGCTATAACCAAATCATCAACATATATAAGTACACACGTAACAGTACCATGATCTCGAAGGATGGACAGTGAGATATATGATTTTGATGGAACAAGACCAAGCTCCTGTAGCTTTGTACTCAATTTGGAATACCATGCCCATGGCGCCTGTTTCAAACCATAAATCTCCTTCTCCAATTTGCAGATATGCCAAGGATACCTTGAATATTCATACCATGGGGGCTGACTCATGTATACTTCTTCTTGCAATTCTCCATGTAGGAATGCGTTTTTCACATCTGCTTGTCTGTGTGTCCAGCCATATGAGATTGCAATCGACAAAACCAATCGAATTGTTTTTTATTTCACCACAGGACTAAAGGTGTCGTCATAGTCAACACCATATCTCTGTTTGAACCCCTTAGCTACCAGTCATGCCTTGTACCTCTCAATTGTACCATCTGTCTTCTTCTTTAATTTATACACCCATTTACAGTCAATGAGGTTTATCTCGGGTTGTGGTTCAACCAGTCTCCATGTCTTATCTTGCTGAAGTGCTGCAAATTCTTCATCCATGGCTGCTTTCCATAATGGTTGTGCGAGAGCATCATGATGCGACATAGGTTCAACATCTATGGACAAGACTCTATTTGTCGGTTCATCAACAGTGACTGGCATAGCTCGTCTGGTACTGACATAGGGCATTGTCCCATCTGTGAGCATTTTGTGCATCCGAATGTTATTCTGGAGCCTAGTGCGCATGTCTTGTGTCTGTTGTGGAACTTGCATATCAATGATTTCTGTGGCCAGAGTATCATCAATAGAGTTAGTCATAGATATATCATGCAAGACAGAAGGATGACTATCTCCATGTTGGCCAACTACAAATGGAATGGATGAAGCATCAGAAGACACTGGAAGCAATAGGAGTGGTATAGAAGTCGAAAACTGTAGTGTGTCAAGAGAGTTTTTCATAAAAGTTTTGGCAAAAGGAAAAACTCCTTCATCAAATATCACATCTCTTAACATATACACCCAACCAGTGGCAATATGGAGGCATGTGTATCCCTTATGTAGATTGCTATACCCAATGAACACACACTGTTTTGATTGGTATTGCAATTTGTATGCATTATACGGCCATAGGTTTGGGCAACATGCACAACCAAAAACTTTAAGAGAATTGTATTCTAGTTTTGTGTCAAATATGCGTTGGAATGGAGTTTGATTGTCAATGACCTTCGGGGGGCGATTGATCAAGTGACAAGCTAAGAGGAAAGCATAGCTCCAGAACCTAATTGGAACTGAAGAATCCACCTAAAGGGCTAACCCCACCTTAACAATATGTCTATGTTTTATCTCCACGGTGCCATTTTGTTGACACGTGTGAGGACAAGATACACGATGACTAATTCCTAATTGGTCAAAGGAAGTATGAAGTTTTCTATACTCTCCTCCCCAAATCGGTTTGGACACACTAAATCTTCTTATTTAGCAGTCGTTCTACTTGAGCTTGAAACTAAAGAAATATGCTGGGAACATCAGATTTCTTTTTCAGAAGATAGACCCAATTGTATCGATTGTAGGTATCAACAAAACTGACATAATACTGATAGCCATTGATAGTTTTAACGGTCGGACCCCACACATTGGAGTGCACAAACTCTAAAGGAGCATAATAGTGACTAGATGAACTAGGAAATGGTAATTGATGGCTCTTGGCCATTTGACATGCATCACAAACTGATGAGCTAGATTTATTTGGAAGAAAAGACAATATATTGGACTCTAGTACTTGGCGAAGAACAACAACTGAAGGGTGACCAAGTCGACCATGCAACTGCTCCATTGATGGTTTGGCAGCATGCAAGGCCTTCTTGGACACGGCGACATGTTATGGAATGATAGGATAAAGGCCATTGTCACATCTGCCTTGTAGAAGGAGACTCCTCGAAGCTTGATCCTTCATAAAGAAGTGATGAGGATGAAACTAAAAAAAGATGTCATTGTCCTTAGCTAAGCGATGAACAAAAAGGAGATGTTTATCTACTTGCAGGACATGAAGAACATTTTTAAGTGTCAATGTTTGAGATGAGTTTTGATGTGAGATTGGCCAACATGGTGGATAGGCATACTGTCGACGTCTGGGACTCTCGTCATAGAGCAGACAAACAAAAGTATATAAAGAAAATGGAGATTGTTGTCTATTCGCCTAAGGACTCAAATGGTGATGTATATTGCAAAGGGTATACTCTAATTACAGGGAGAAATGATTGTGAATAAATGTGGATTAGGGTTAGTGCACAAGATATCAAATCATTACAAAGACGCACAGTAGTTGGTTGCAGTGGTGCCTCTTCACGCCAATAGTCGCGTCCCTTTAAGCCTATTATTGCGTCCCTTCATGACGATCATTATGTCTCCAGATGCAATGGCCAATATCCTCTCTCCACGTGGGTTGTCATTAACCACGCGTGGGTAACCGCTATTGAGGACCTCTTCTACAGAAGAGAGATCCTGGAGTAGTCTGAGAAGACCTCTCAGGGGAGGTCCAATGGACATCCAGAAGACTCTCGGACCCACTTTTGGACTGCTTGATTGATCTTGGGCCTAGCGAATTAACTTGGGCCCAGTAGAAGATCTGCTTTATTTATAAATAACTGTATAGCCAGATAATTGACTAGTCAATAATCCTCGTCAGCTAGCCCCTCAACTTCAAGTGGAAAAATGACTTACTTGAGAAGGAGGTTATAAAATCATAATTAGAAGTAAAACCTTTCCAACTGATGTTCTATTTGACCATAAATAGACTTAGTCAAAAAGGTAATTTCACTTGAGTTGTAAAAAAACATAACTACTTTTTTTTGATGAGATAAGAAGAGGAGCGTCAACAGTCTTCATTTATGAAAATAATTCTCGAAGAGACGGTCATGCTTTAACTTCCAATGATTTATTAGGAACATATTCTGATAAAATCTTATCCTTTGGATTCCCGCTTTTATTTCACCACAAACTATTTGTCTATAAATAACCATCAGGAAGGGCAGAACTTAAGAAAAATTCCTTCACAAACTTTCTATATTTCCTACCTTCACTTTATCTTAGAACACTTATCTTCAAACTCCTTTAGTTTGAGTACATGATGTATCATGGTAGCAGAGATCATGCAAAAGACAGACTTTATAGAACAAATTTGACTTTTCGACCACCTTGAAGTTATGATCTCTAGATTTTATGCTTCCAAGGTGGTCGAGAAGCCAATTTATTCTGTGAAATCTTTAAGAAATTGGTATAAGGAAATCCCGATGATCAGGCAAGATCTTGGGAAAGATACATTTCACAGATCAAATTGACTTTTGTAATACTCCAGGATATCAAATAGAGAGTATATATTATTCTAAGAGAATTTTTTTCAATATCGAAGTGCAATATAGGTTAGACAGGGAGTTTAATCGAATTTCAGTTTTGGAGGAAATCTTTGGAACATGGGCCTCGGCCTGTGCTTAAGCGACTTCGAGGAGGCCGGCCTGTTGGGCCAAAAAGGAGGCACCCCAAGTTGGGCCCAGCCCATGCAGCCACCTCTCCTCCCCTCAAACCCTAGCTTATCCACCCCTTCCCCCTTTCCTCCCCATAAGCAGCCACCAGCCCCCTTGCTAGCTGAATCCTCCCTGCTTTCCCCTTCCTTAGGAGCCGCCCTCCTGCTCATTCCCTCCTTTGGCGCCTCCATTCCCTCCCTCAAGCTCAGCCCTCCATTGCTGCCACCTTGGGGAGCTCCTGCAGCTAGCTGGCCACAAGAGGAAGAAAGGGGAAGGGAGGGAAGAGAGGAAGAGGTAGAGAAGAGGGGAGAAAGGAGGAGGAGAAGGATCTGCAGGTATTCAAGGGTCTTGAGTGATTCCCTCTCAGTTTTGATTGATTTAGATTCGGATTTTGGCTTTGTTTAGTAGATGGAATCCCTGCTACGAACTGAGCAGTTTCTGTCCTGTTCTTGTGCGACTGTTTTCGGGTATTTAGAGTCCGAATCTGAAGATCTCACCTCCTAGAGTTATGTGGGATCTGTTCTTATCTTTCCGTAGACGCAAAGTTCACTCAAATCCGATTTATGGTTTAAAAGTTATGGTCTTTTTGTTTCTGCTGTCCAGAAATCTGTCAAAGCGTAGCAGAAATGTTAACGGTTAGATTTCAATTTGTTAAAGGCCGATTCAGGGCTGTACACCACAATGAATGTTGTAGAACTTTATCTCAGCTTTCTAGATTGGTAAAGAACACTTTATTTGGATCAGTAGAACAAAAGATATGCAAGTTTTAATTTAACTGTCTAGACTGTTCGTCGGTTTTCGACAGTAAATTTGACCCGTGTGCCATGTTTTGTTAAAAGCAAAATCCGGGCATCATGCCAACTAGGTTTTTGTAGATTATGTTCTTAGCTTTCCAGAATGACAAGAATCTTGGTTTTGGTTAAGCCAATCAAAAGATATCACTGTTTCCTTACGGCTGTCCAATTTTGTTTGACAGATTTTAGATCAGACTTTCGGTTGAGCGTTAGCCTAATTTGTTTGCCAAATTGGAGGTTCCAGCCAACTAGACTATCGTGGAGGGTGTTGTTATCTTTCCATAGAATCTGATATCACCTTGTTTCGAGTCTCAGAGCAAAACATATGAATGTTTTAGTACTGCTGTCCCGAATAGAGTTCTGTTTAGCACGTTGTCTAGCTTGAGTAGATCAAGGGTTTAACTTGGGTTATGGGAAACCGTTGTAGAGCGCGGTGAGTAATGTCTTGTTATGCATGGTTGATTGATGCCTAGTATTCATTCTTGTTTACGGTGGTGGTGAACCCGGTCCTAGATCGTTACGCCTTTTGTCTCCTCTCTCGGTGAAGGCAAGTGCAAGTATTATCAATGAGTTATTATATTATATACTTGATGAATGCCATAGTTGATTGATGTTGATTGTTGCTTGGTAATGTTGATGAGCATGAATGCCATAGTTTAATGATGATGTTTTATGATGATGCGTATGTGATAAAGCTTACATGGAAATGTTTACATGACGATGCATGCTAATGTTTATGTGATTACGCTTACATGGTGGAGTTTATATGAGGATGCTTACATGTCAATGTTTAAATGATGATGTTTACATGGTAATGGTTTCATGATTGATGGCAATATTGATGGGCCAAGGTGAGCAATGAGACTACCTTGTTAATGATGACAATGATGAATCATGATAATGACATTGGTCATGTGCATTGCATCATGGCGAGGATGCATGAGCAGTCGGTGAGAAAGACATGTAACTAATCCGGTGAGGTCGGTGAAAGTTACATGACTAGTCCGTGTGCTCACATTTTTCATTGAGATCCCGTCATGCATTGGGCGGGTTGGGTCCCCACACTCGTGGAGTGTGGGCATGAGGTCCCCGTGCTCGAGGGCACAGCTTGAGTATACATCGACGGATGTACTACTCGCATTACCGTAATTGCAAAGAAGTTGACGAAAGTGCATTCATGACATGTTCATTGCATTTCGCACAAGAGATGGATTTGTGGTATATAACGTTATTATTAATGATGGGATTGTTTATTCCTTCGACTACTTATGATACTATCATAAGAGATGGATTTGTGGTATATGTCTTGTTGTTCATGATGAGATTGTTCATTCCATTTGATTACTTATGATGCTATCATAAGAGATGGATTTGTGGTATATAATGTTGTTGTCCCCGATGGGATTGTTTATTCCTTTGACTACTTATGATGCTATCTTAAGAGATGGATTTGTGGTATATAATATTGTTGTTCACGATAGGATTATCTATTCCTTTGACTATTTATGTTGCTACTGTTTGATTTGCTATTGCACTTTCTTTGAGTCGTGGACTCACACTTGTCGTGTTGTGCTTGCTAGGTACCTCTCGAGGCGGCGACATGCATGGGAAGGGTAGGCTTGGTGCACGTCACATAATCACTAACCACAATGAATAACCTAGTCCATTTAGCGCAATTCCTATTCTTGATAATTGCTTTAGTTTCAGTTTGTGACCATCTTTCGTGGTGGTTGTTTTAATTGTGGTCATGGATGACCTATTTATGTTCTTATTCATTTGTTGATTGAGTCCATTTAATTCTTGCGATGGGTTAGAATGTTTGGTTGATATTTTATTGAGTTGATGAAATTAATGGGTTCAGTAGAGTCCCAAATATTTGTAATAGGGTTGATTAGAAGATTTTGGATGCCCTTTTGATTATGCTATAGTTGTTTAGCTTATCCTAGATGTCCTTTGATGATTCGTTAAATTGGATGATTTGACTATTAAATGATGCTATATTAAACTGTTTGAACCCCCGGTATAGCCATCTATAAAAAGGAGGTTCTGCTGGTTTTTTTGAGAAAGGTCTTAGTTCTATTTGGTTAAGGTAGTACTGTTTGACAAATGGTTGAAATTCTTCCGTATTAGTGTTGTACGTTAGTCCTTTAGGTAACATCTTGGTTTCCGCATAGCTAGGGTGTTACAGTTGGTATCAGAGCGGGCTTTAGGTCCGTGGTAGTGAAATATTAAATTGACACCTTGTGCGCGATAAGATGGGAATGGGTCAAGCATGGCATTCACGTTTTTGTTACGTCGCTTTGAGCATTGCTATAATGAATTGATTATGAATACTTATGATATGCCTATATGGTTATTATATGTTATAATGGTAGATGATGACGAGTTCGGTTAAGTGGTTGTAGTCTGGGTTGTTGTGTTGCACCACCGCTCGTGGTATGAGTCTCTCTGGGAAGATTTTTGTCTTCCTTGAGTTTGGAATGGTTGTTCTTTTTCGATCACGGTGGATGAGTCTTCTTGGATTAGTGGTTTATTGCGGTTGAGAGGTGTTCATCGGTCTTTATTGGTTTCTTAAAGCAAACTTTTGGTCTCTGAATGATGAGTTGTTTTGTTGATTATAATCGTAGTTGATTTATGAGAATGTTCTTTTTCATGAAAGTCCTACCTTTTGTTGAAAAATGTGATCCGATGATTCGTTTGATATTTGAATAATGGAAATTATCTTTACAAACTTCATTGAAGGAAGTTTCGACTCTACTCACTTTTGGAGAAGTGGGAGTGTTGGAGTTTAGCACCTTTCCTTTGAAAATAAAATGGTGTCAAAACCCTTTGCAAAGTTTTGTGGGGTTAAGTGAGAAGTTATAAGTAAAGAGGATAATTGATAATGTTTATGACGTCAAGTTGGGTCTTGGGCTTAATGCATAATTAATCTTAAGCGATGTCCTCAGAGCGTAGTCGGTTAATTTATTCTTTGTCTTGTAATGATTACCGATGAGATGTGATTTAGAATATATTTATTCTCGATTAGGATCAACAGGTTACTAAGGAGAGTGAATATCAATATGAATCTATCTTGTAAACATCTATTTGATGATCTTACATAAATGCTAGATTTACTTAATTTCGACATGCTAAAATTGTTGAAACACTGTATAAAGGACTAGAGCGGATGTTGGTGTATCAATGTGTAAAACCTTGTTTTATAGAAATTATGTTAGTAAATCATTAAACATGTTTTGAACTCGACTTCTAAACATAAGGTGAAATGTCGAATCTATGTTTATAAGTGGTTATGTGATTGCAAATAGAATTGGCATTATATTTACCCTCATGATTAGTGCATTGGTCGATTATTTATTAGAGTTGAAGTTGGTGTTGAACACACCAACCGTTGAGTAGATGAAATTAAGTAAGTGGACCTTGATAGCGTGCCTGTGAAATTTTCTATTGCATAGTATGTTCTTGTTAAGATAAATTTGTTTCAACCTCGTGGCTTGTGTTTCTCTTGGAAAGCTTTAGTTTGGGGTAATAAAGTTTGATGATTCTTGGCACTAATGTGCAAGAGGAGTATTTGAGAATTGTAGTCAAGTTTTATAACTTGTGGTTATTTGAATCATGCCTAAATTTCTGTTCTTGACTCAAGCTTTGTCGAGTTTCACTAGAAGTGTTTTAATCTTATTGGTTGATATTTGTTATTCTCTTTTGAGGGTGTGTACCTCATCTGTGACCCCAGATTGTTTTTCCAAGATCATTGTTATTGGGATATTTCTTTTAGTCTCGTGCTCACCGTGAGGAGCAATGTTTTCCGTGTGTCGAAACTTGTTCTTGTTCGCCTCTTCCTTTTGAGGAAGGGTCAACCAATTTGTGTTGCAAAGTTTTGTTAAGCGTAAATTGGCAACCTGCTTGGTGGTAATTGAGTAATGGTAGTGGTGAGATTTTGCTACCAAATTATTGGAGAAATAATAGAAGATGAATTGGTCTTGATCTCAGTATCTCTTGGAGAAAAATCCGATTCAAAGGGTATGATTGTCATTTGAAGTACAATTGATTGGGGTTGCGATCAAGTAGAGCCTATGGTGAAGTGTAGTCTTAGAACCTTAGTGTTGAAATGTTGGGAATTATTGACGGTATGGAAACCTTGATCAATATTATAGAGTAACATAATTAGATTGTATTGCAAGATTGGATGGGCGATTTCGATGTTGTAAGGAGTGAGTATGTTAGAATTGTGGGGTGTTATCGATTTAATCGATGATTTCTCTATCGGTTATAAGGGAAGTTCGTTGTAGAGGTCTTGGAGGTTAAATTTGGGCTTTGCATTTTTATGCTACAACTTTGGTCGTCAATAATTGTATGTAGAGAAAATAGAATAGTGGCGTTTCTGAGCGATTGGAATGATCATTGATAGAACCCTTACGTTGTAGTGCATGAGCGTGTGTACTGAGGATTCTAAGTTGTCTAATCTTGAAAGTTGGAGGTGATGTGATTGCGTGGGATCTATTTTGAGGTGCATTGGGTGCTATCTGTCAAATTAATTTCGTTAGTAGAAGGAGTTGTCTAGACTGTTTTGGTGGAATCAATAGAGCTTTTCCACAAAGGTGTGGATGGTGTATTTTGGATTGAGCATAATTTGGGGATGTTAAATTAAGAAGTTGAGCTCATGTGGTATGTGATGAATTCAAATTCCAAGGTCTGAGAAGTTTTACTCCTAAGAGAGAGACTGAGGAAAAAGGATGTTTCCTCGGGTAGTGAAGCGTTTTCTTGTTTCCCGTTTGAGCTTTGTGATGTTGACCGATGTCTTCCGCAATTTGAGTTGGTCTTTGCATTGGCATGTATGACTCTTTCTAGTTCGCACAAAATAAAAGAAGTATTTGATTTGGGCATTCGAGTGATTTCTCCTTTGGCTTTCGTGGTGTTCATTCGCAAATTTCCTAATTAGAAAGTGGAATTGCTTTCATAATGAGTTATCAATTTTGGGTTTGACCTCTTTGGTGGAGAGTCGGTATTGCGTGGTTGCGATGAGAACTCCTTATTTTCGATTGGATTCTCTTTGTAAAACAGTTGTTTAAGAACGAGTTATGTTGTGCGTTTTTGTACCAAAGGGAAGTTGGCCTAGGTACATTGGTTCGTTTTTGACAGATTGTAGGGAATATGAAGTGGTGTATCGCTTTGACCGTCCCCTCGGTCCATCTGAGAACGCAACATCCGGTATGTTCGAGCCGAGTAATACCAGCGTTCGAGTCTTGTCCGAAGACGTATGTCGGGGAGGTCGGAGACGAGCATTGGGGCATAAAACATCAAGATCCGCTGAGGAGCCATGGGCGCACCTATGTTGAGCATGAAGTGACCTAGGAGCCGAGTCTTGCATGAGCGAGCTATAACTAGAGTTGTTCGCGTCTGCACGTGTTATCTGTTGTCAATTCTCGGTTGTGATTGTTCTTTTGAGTAGTACGGTTAGAATTGGGAATTGAATTACATTAAGGGTAGAATGTAATACTCCAGGATATCAAATAGAGAGTATATATTATTTAAGAGAATTTTTTTCAATATCGAGTGCAATATAGGTTAGACAGGAGTTTAATCGAATTTCAGTTTTGGAGGAAATCTTTGGAACATGGGCCTCGGCCAGAGCTTAAGCAGCTGGAGGCCGGCCTGTTGGGCCAAAAGGGGAGGCACCCAAGTTGGGCCCAGCCCATGCAGCCACCTCTCCTCCCTCAAACCCTAGCTTATCCACCCCTTCCCCTTTCCTCCCCATAAGCAGCCACCAGCCCCTTGCTAGCTGAATCCTCCCTGCTTTCCCTTCCTTAGGAGCCGCCTCCTGCTCATTCCCTCCCTTGGCGCCTCCATTCCCTCCCTCAAGCTCAGCCCTCCATTGCTGCCACCTTGGGGAGCTCCTGCAGCTAGCTGGCCACAAGAGGAAGAAAGGGGAAGGAGGGAAGAGAGGAAGAGGTAGAGAAGAGGGGAGAAAGGAGGAGGAGAAGGATCTGCAGGTATTCAAGGGTCTTGAGTGATTCCTCTCAGTTTTGATTGATTTAGATTCGGATTTTGGCTTTGTTTAGTAGATGGAATCCCTGCTACGAACTGAGCAGTTTCTGTCCTGTTCTTGTGCGACTGTTTTCGGGTATTTAGAGTCCGAATCTGAAGATCTCACCTCCTAGAGTTATGTGGGATCTGTTCTTATCTTTCCGTAGACGCAAAGTTCACTCAAATCCGATTTATGGTTTAAAAGTTATGGTCTTTTTGTTTCTGCTGTCCAGAAATCTGTCAAAGCGTAGCAGAAATGTTAACGGTTAGATTTCAATTTGTTAAAGGCCGATTCAGGGCTGTACACCACAATGAATGTTGTAGAACTTTATCTCAGCTTTCTAGATTGGTAAAGAACACTTTATTTGGATCAGTAGAACAAAAGATATGCAAGTTTTAATTTAACTGTCTAGACTGTTCGTCGGTTTTCGACAGTAAATTTGACCCGTGTGCCATGTTTTGTTAAAAGCAAAATCCGGGCATCATGCCAACTAGGTTTTTGTAGATTATGTTCTTAGCTTTCCAGAATGACAAGAATCTTGGTTTTTGGTTAAGCCAATCAAAAGATATCACTGTTTCCTTACGGCTGTCCAATTTTGTTTGACAGATTTTAGATCAGACTTTCGGTTGAGCGTTAGCCTAATTTGTTTGCCAAATTGGAGGTTCCAGCCAACTAGACTATCGTGGAGGGTGTTGTTATCTTTCCATAGAATCTGATATCACCTTGTTTCGAGTCTCAGAGCAAAACATATGAATGTTTTAGTACTGCTGTCCCGAATAGAGTTCATTTAGCACGTTGTCTAGCTTGAGTAGATCAAGGGTTTAACTTGGGTTATGGGAAACCGTTGTAGAGCGCGGTGAGTAATGTCTTGTTATGCATGGTTGATTGATGCCTAGTATTCATTCTTGTTTACCGGTGGTGGTGAACCCCGGTCCTAGATCGTTACGCCTTTTGTCTCCTGTCTCTCAGTGAAGGCAAGTGCAAGTATTATCAATGAGTTATTATATTATATACTTGATGAATGCCATAGTTGATTGATGTTGATTGTTGCTTGGTAATGTTGATGAGCATGAATGCCATAGTTTAATGATGATGTTTTATGATGATGCGTATGTGATAAAGCTTACATGGAAATGTTTACATGACGATGCATGCTAATGTTTATGTGATTACGCTTACATGGTGGAGTTTATATGAGGATGCTTACATGTCAATGTTTAAATGATGATGTTTACATGGTAATGGTTTCATGATTGATGGCAATATTGATGGGCCAAGGTGAGCAATGAGACTACCTTGTTAATGATGACAATGATGAATCATGATAATGACATTGGTCATGTGCATTGCATCATGGCGAGGATGCATGAGCTGTGTCGGTGAGAAAGACATGTAACTAATCCGGTGAGGTCGGTGAGAAAGTTACATGACTAGTCCGGTGTGCTCACATTTTCATTGAGATCCCCGTCATGCATTGGGCGGGCTTAGTCCCACACTCGTGGAGTGTGGGCATGAGGTCCCCTCGTGTCGAGGGCACAGCTTGAGTATACATCGACGGATGTACTACTCCGCATTACCGGTAATTGCAAAGAAGTTGACGAAAGTGCATTCATGACATGTTCATTGCATTTCTGCACAAGAGATGGATTTGTGGTATATAACGTTATTATTAATGATGGGATTGTTTATTCCCTTCGACTACTTATGATACTATCATAAGAGATGGATTTGTGGTATATGCTGCTGTTGTTCATGATGAGATTGTTCATTCCATTTGATTACTTATGATGCTATCATAAGAGATGGATTTGTGGTATATAATGCTGTTGTCCCTGATGGGATTGTTTATTCCCTTTGACTACTTATGATGCTATCTTAAGAGATGGATTTGTGGTATATAATATTGTTGTTCACGATAGGATTATCTATTCCCTTTGACTATTTATGTTGCTACTGTTTGATTTGCTATTGCACTTTGTCGAGTCGTGGACTCACACTTGTCGGTTGTGCTTGCTAGGTACCTCTCGAGGCAAATGACATGCATGGGAAGGGGTAGGCTTGGTGCACGTCACATAATCACTAACCACAATGAATAACCTAGTCCATTTAGCATAATTCCTATTCTTGATAATTGCTTTAGTTTCAGATTTGTGACCATCTTTCGTGGTGGTTGTTTTAATTGTGGTCATGGATGACCTATTTATGTTCTTATTCATTTGTTGATTGAGTCCATTTAATTCTTGCGATGGGTTAGAATGTTTGGTTGATATTTTATTGAGTTGATGAAATTAATGGGTTCAGTAGAGTCCCAAATATTTGTAATAGGGTTGATTAGAAGATTTTGGATGCCCTTTTGATTATGCTATAGTTGTTTAGCTTATCCTAGATGTCCTTTGATGATTCGTTAAATTGGATGATTTGACTATTAAATGATGCTATATTAAACTGTTTGAACCCCTAGATAGCCATCTATAAAAAGGAGGTTCTCTAGGTTTTTTGAGAAAGGTCTTAGTTCTATTTGGTTAAGGTAGTACTGTTTGACAAATGGTTGAAATTCTTCCGTATTAGTGTTGTACGTTAGTCCTTTAGGTAACATCTTGGTTTCCGCATAGCTAGGGTGTTACACTTTTGGTCGATCTTCTATGGATCATAACTTAAAGTGATCGGAGGATTGACCAAAAGTCAATTTAGTTCGTGGAATGAAATCTTAAAGAAACTAGTAGAAAAAATCTTAATGGCCAGGTAAACACTTCTTCGAAGCGTATATCGAGGCAAAAGATTTTTTTGTTTTTATTCATGATGATTATGGTATAAATAAAACTTTGGTAAAAAAGAAAAAACTATTAACCGTTTCATCTTGCACGTCTTTGACGCGAGGACCAACTTCCTTGACCAAATGTGAATTGGCGCATCTCCACTAATTGAGGTGCAATTGTTACGTCCTTAAGGTAGTGAATTTTAAATGCGCTAAGGGTATATATGAGTTTTTACCCTTCCTTAGGCACAATTTACTCCAGTCGTTTTCACTTTCCCCATTGCGCGAAGAACCCTTCGTCCACCTCAAGACTTTGAAGAATACAGTCCCCCTTTCTTCTTCAAAATACACCACCGAACCAAAGCAATGGCGGGATGGAAGTCATCCACGCTGTCCGCGGAGGAGCTCACAGGGCTGGAGCAAGATGGGCATTTTTCGGAGAAAGCAATCATCGAATGGCGTGCACCGGAGGGTGAGATTGAACCATGCCCTCTGGCCGGCTTTACAATTGTCTTCGTGCCTTATCTTCGGGTAGGCTTTCGATTACTTGAGAGAGATTTCCTGATAGAAGTTCTTAATCATTATGGAATAGAGCTAGTTCATCTTGTACTGATTTTAATCCTGATACTTAGTGTTTTTTCCCATATATTTGAGGCGTTTTTGGGAATAGCCCCCTAGTTTGCGTCTATCTAGGTTTTACTACCAAATTATATGCAACAAAAAGGCTGCTGGTACCTTGGGTTCCTTTTATTTCAAGCTCCAAGATACCACCAAGAGGGTTTTCCCCTTTCTGGCTTCTAGGGATGCTAGCTCAACATGGAACAGGGAATGGTTTTATTCTGTTGTTCCAAGAGAAAGTAGAATCACCTTTAGTCGCAATGCACCACCAGAGTGGTCAGTAAAAAACCGTGTTGCTGACAAGGAGATCAAACTCAACAACGATGAGAAGAGTGTGGTCATATTGATCAACGACTTGGTGGGGAGAGGTCTGACTGGACGAAAGATCGTCCACAACTTCCTTAAGAACAAGATCTTCCCCTCCAAAAGAGAGAAGGACTATCTTGCGATCAGGACATCTCAGAAGATGGTAATAATCTGCTTGCCTCTTTACTTAAACTAAATTTTGTAGTTGAAGTAAAATAATCTCTCATCATCTTGCAGCTCTTCCGGATGATGAGGTCCTAGCTAGGTCCCTAGTTCTGTTGAAGGACCAGATCCTAGAAAAGGAACCGATTGATTTAGAAGCACAGCCTCCAAGCTTGATTGGGGCTGCCTCAAGCTGCCCTATCACTTAAGAGAGATCGCACAGTGGTAAGTATTTGTAAGAATAGCTAGACATAAGAAGTAAATTTGCTCATGTCTAATTTGTGTGTTTCTGAACAGACGACATCGAAGAAACATCCTATCTCAGATGTCGGTGCGTGCTCTACCTCTCCTCTAGCAAAGAGTGCAAGGATTACTACCTTCAGACCTCCTATTGCGCAAAAGAATACAAAACCCGCACCAGCTTCGGTCTTAGTTCAACCAAGACCTCTTGCTTCGACTCCGACTCCGACTCAGGTCCCAACTGCTTCGAGACCTTCTACCCACGAGGTATTGAAGACCAAAGTCAAGACTCCAATTTCTCGATATGTCTCTAACCCCCAGCCAATGTCCTCTATATCAACTTTTGTGGCTGGGGTGATCTAGGGTGAAGGATCATCAGAGGAGTTGGAAGAGGAGGTTCCTCTTTAGTGGGTTCTAAGGTCACGGACCTCTATGGCTTTGGTTCCCGCTTCGTTAGGGCAAGCAAGACAACCTACTTTCGCTATGAATGAGGACTTCATGATGCTCTTCAATGAGAGTGGATTCGAGATCGAGTAAGTTCTTCGATAATAACCTCGTAATTTTTGGCTTGTAATGACTAATTTCCTCTTTTTAGCCTCTCCTTGCTGTCAGATCCAATCAGGGGTAGTTGGTAGCACAAGAACAAACTTCACCACCAACTATATCAGCACCAGAGGAATCCCCAGCAGAAGAGATTCTGCAAATAGAGATACCTCCTTGGACCACTGAGGAAGTGGTCCAAAATGTTTTGGGAATAGCTGTCGGGACATCCGAGGAGATGTCACAAGACACAGAGGTCCAAGCGGAGAGGACCTCCAAGAAGATCAAATGGAGGAGGTGATCCATGGGTCCACTACAATAGGAGTGAACTGTGAGACCACAAGGTCAGAGGAGGTAGTCCATGAGACCATCAAAACTCAAGATGAAGACGACCATGTCTTGGTAAACTTTTTAATTTGGTAATTTTGTTTTTAAATATACCAGTACAGTTCTAACTCGTAGAATATCTTAAGAGTCGCAAGATATCAGAATTGATCCTACCAGAAGGGATTTCTGTTTGGTTGAATTAGATCAACCCGAAGATGAAGCTCCCCTTACTAATTCTCCTCCTAGAGCCGAAAAAAACCTCCAGGACTTAATGACGTCTGTCAAAAAGTGTTGGAAAGTTAACATTGACATGATAGGGGAGATTAAAACTTTTGCAGAGGAAAAAGAGAAGTGTGTAAAATTTATTATTCAACTGTAAAATTATAACTGAATAAGTAACTCATGCTTTTGTTTGCACTATAGGGAGTGCTTGCTGGTGAAAGCCGAAAAAGAAGAAGCTGAAGCTGCACTTCACACCCTCAGACTGAAATTGTTTGAGGCGGAGAAAGGAGTTGAAAGGAATGCGGTGGTTATGGCAGAAAAAACTGAAGAGATCCGATCCTTAACTCGAAGGAATGAAAAATTGCATGAGATCCTAAGCAAGCAGTCTAAGAAAAACCATAATCTCTTCAAGCAGAACAAAGTACTTATCAAGGAGAAGGAAGGTAAGAAATCTCTTCTTTCTTTTTCTCTCAAGCATTTAACCTTATTATTATTTGTAATGTGTAAATTCTGCTCTCTTTTTTTGTTCTTTATTAGAACTAGAAAAGGCAAAAGAGGATCTTCGGAAGACCTCTTCTAACAAAGATCTCTGGATTCAAGACTTAAAAGAAGTGGAAATGTGGCGCCGCACTATCGTGCTTGAACTTTAGAAGAAGGTGAACTTAATGAAGGCCGATAGGGAAATCACTACGGTTACGGGAAATAGTTTTTTCTCAAATTTCAGCTTCTCTATGAGAAATCGCAGATCACCTGAAAGCTCTGGTAACTCCTCTCGCAACCAAAATGACCTTGGATGACCTTAGGAATGATATATATATACTCAAATTACATGCATTCAAAAACACATACCTACTCTGAAGAATACTATGTATCATTCTTTAACGAGAGCAATGGGTCAAGCTTCAAACCGAGTTTTGTTGAAGATTGATCTTCTTTATGGAGACTCTGTTGATTTCCAGAAGCTTGTTCCTACGCCCAAGTTCAAAACAAAAGAAGCAGGTATTGCAGCTCAGGCCAAGATCACACCAGTGGTGGCGGAGATCATCAAAAGTATTGAAACTAGTGCTCCTGGCTCAAATGTTTGACAATGATAATGTAATATTTTTAATATGTAGAATGATGAAAACATTTGATGTATGATGATTATAACTTTTTGTTAGAAGTTGAATTTTCTTTTGCAAGTTATATTTGTTTTGCAAGTTTTAAATTTCTTATCTATCTTCTTATGTGTAGCCCCCCCCCCCCCCAACCCCTCGCTCGAACACTTTGTCCAAAGAATGGAAGAAGTGTTTCGGGTGAACAAATACTTTAGGACCAGTATATCTCAACAAAGTCAATGATCTGGACCAGTATGCATTCAGGAAAATGAAGTCAATCTATCGGGCTCTTATGCAATGAGAATTGGCTTATAGAAGATGTCTCAAACAGTTGTCACTCCCCCAAATGTATACCAATGGCCATTTTTTAAAGTAAAGACACTATGACCCATTTAGCGGATTTGATCAATCGTAGGCACTTGATAGCAAGAAAGATAGTGGTCATGTATGTGAAATGATCGGAAAAAATTAAAAGATGGCAAAAAAATATAGTCTAATTGTGTATTAAGAAATACTTATACATAGATTCTTCGAAGATGTTCAATGTTCCATGTGTTAGATAGAACACGATCATCCTCCATGGCTAATTTAACTGAACCTGACCTAGTGATAGATACTACAGTATATGGACCCTCCCATTTAGAGGACAACTTGTTCAAGTTAGCCTGGTTCTGGATTCTCCTTAGGACCAAGTCACCCATGTGAAGTGTTCTTGGACAAACTCTTCGATTGTAGTAGCGTCTCAACCCTTGCAGATAAGCAGCCGATTTAAATAGTGCTCGATCACATCTTTCTTCTAGTAGATTGACATCGTCTTCGTGCAATTCTCCTTGATTTATTTGATCTTGGAGATCTGTACGTGTTGAACCTAACTGAATCTCATTAGGTAGCACTGCTTTTGCACTATAGACTAGTGCGAATGGTGTTTCTCCAGTTGCCCTACTGGTAGTAGTGCGCAATGCCCATAAGACAGAGAAGAGTTCCTCTATCCAAGTGTTCGAGCGTGCCTTTAGGTGATTAAAAACTCTCTTTTTTACGCCTTGTATAATCTGACCATTGGTCCTTTCTACTGCTCTATTGCTCTATGGATGTGCTACTGAAGCAAAACAGATCTTGGTGCCAATGTCATCCAGTAATCTTGGAATACGTTACTAACAAATTGGTTCCAGTTGTCTATGATAAGACGACTGGGTACTCTAAATCTTGTGATAATATTCCGTATGAAGAATTTCTTTGTTGCTGCAGCCGTTATACGAACGACTGGTTCAGCTTCTATCCACTTAGTGAATGTATCAATGGCCACAAATAAAAACTTGTACCCATTGGGTGCTTGCGGTAGTGGTCCAACTATATCAATACTCCAAGTCGAAAAAGGTCATGACAAAGGAATAGTTTGTAATTGGTAAGATGGTTGGTGCACTTGCCTAGCATGGAATTAACATTGCTCACACATCTTAACAAGGTACATGGCATCTTGCAGAGCAGTAGGCCAGTAATATCCCTACCTAAAAGCTTTGCCAACCAAGGTCCTATAGGATGCATGTGCGCCACACAAGCCCTCATGTATCTCTGTTAGTATTGTTATCCCAGAGTCTTGGGAGACGCAGTGCGTAAGAATACCATGTGCTTCCTTCCTATACAATGATCCTTCAACCAGTTTGTACATGTGTGCTCTTCAAATTAACCTATCCTTCTGTTGAGGACAGTCGGGCAATGTTCCTGATACAAGATAAGTGGTCAATGGTTGTATCCACTCCTCATCTTGCTCAATGACTCCGACCTCTAAGGTGGTCGAACATATTTCTATTGAAGGCTTTGTCAGGTATTCGAGAAAAACACCTGTTGTAACAGGTGTTCGTGAGGAACCCAATTTCGATAACTGGTCCGTTATGGAGTTGTCCTTTCGCGGTATATGTTGGACTTCGAAATTTCTGAAGTGTTTTTTCCAACTTTCTCACTTCATCTAGGTATCGAGCCATTGTCTCGTCAGAACATTGTTATTACTTTGATACCTGGTTTATGACTAATTGCGAATCCCACTACGCTAAAAGCCGATGGACTCCAATGGATTTAGCTACTCGAAGCCCGGCTAGAAGCCCTTCATACTTTGCCAGATTGTTGGTGGCAGGGAACAGAAACTGTATGACATACTAAAGTTGATCTCCTTATGGTATTATCAACACAATCCTAGCTCCCGAACCTTTAAGTTCACGGGAACCATCAAAATACAGTGTCCAATGGTCGTTTGATTTTGAATTAACTTGAGGTTGATCCTCAATGTTCATCCATTCAGCCACAAAATCAGCCAAAACTTCGCTTTTTATTACTATTCGGGTAGTAAAATGAAAATCAATTCTCTAAGTTCTACTGTCCATTTGGCCGTACGACCCGTCACTTCTTCGTTATAAAGAATATTTCCAAGAGAAAAAGATGAAGGCATTGTAATATTATGAGATTGAAAATAATGCCTCAGTTTTCTGGAACTCATCAGAAGAGCATAGATTAGCCTTTGAACCTCGGGGTATCTCTCCTTTGGTCCATGTAAGACCCCACTTACATAGTAATTGGGTCATTAAGACCTTCTCTTTCTGCAACGAGTACTGCACTGACCATATTTTGCGTTGCTGCCAAGTAGACCAACTAAGGTTCACCTTCTAAGGGTGAGACCAATATTGGAGGATTCCAAACATAAGCTTTTAAGCCTTCAAAGGCTTTGTCAGCTTCTTCGAACCATTGGAATTTTTTGTTGCTCTTGTGGATCACCTTGAAGAAAGGCAAACCATGTTCCTCTGATTGGGAAATGAAACGACTAAGAGCCGCCATCTGACTAGTTAGGGCTTGGACCTCCTTCACAATAGAAGGTGGTCATAATTGCTCAATGACACGAATCTTTTTTGGATTAACTTTGATTCCACGAGAACAAACAAGGAAACCAAGAAATTTGCCAGAATTAATCCCGAAAGTACATTTTTCGGGATTAAGCTTTATTCCATGTTTGTTTACATTTTCGAAGGTCTTTGCAAGATCCTTCAGATGGTCACATTTAGTACTACTTTTTACAACGAGATCATCTACATAAGCCTCTAAATTACGCCCCAACTGACTGCTGAAGGTCTTCTGCATTAAACGCTAGTACGTGGCTCCAATATTTTTTAACCCAAACGGCATCTTAACATAGCAATAGACACCGAAGGGTGTGATAAAGGCAGTCTTTTTTTTCATCTTCTTCCGCCATGCTAATCTGATGGAATCCAGAAAAAGCATCGAGAAAACTCATCAGTTCGCAACCCATAGTAGAATCAACTAACTGATCGATGCGAGGCAAAGGAAAGTCATCCTTTGGGCAAGCAGTATTTAAACTAGTAAAATCAACGCACATGTGCCACTTACCGTTGGATTTCTTGACCAGGACCGGATTCGCAAGCCACTCAGGGTGATCTACCTCACGAATGAAGCCAGCTTCAAGGAGCTTATCAAGCTCTGCCCTGATGGCCTCTTGACGATCCAGGGCGAAATATCTCAGTCTTTGCTTGACTGGTGTTTTCTCAGGCTGTATGGCTAGTCTGTGCTCAATCACCTCCCTTGGAACCCCGGACATGTTAGATGGATTCCGTGCGAAGACATCCGAGCTGGCTCGGAGGAAGGTGAGGAGCTCATCTTCCTATTTCTCGCTTAATCCCGCGCTAATCCAGACCATCTTGGATTGGTCATTGGGGGGGCTAAGTGGTACTATCTTTACCTCCTCGTTGGGCCGAGGAGTAGCCTTTATTTTCATGGCCTTCCCTGTTTTATCCTCTGTAGTAAGATCTTTTAGAGGTAATTGATCGACAAGTTCTAGCGACTTACAGTCACTTGAAAGCACAATAGCCTCGTCACCTTGCACCATAATCACGCCTTTTGGCCTAGGGATCTTGATCTTCTGGTAGGCGTGGTGTGTAGCTGCCATGAATTTTGTTAGAGAAGGTCTACCCAGAATTGCATTATAGGCAGACTCAAAGTCAACCACTTCAAAAGTGATTAATTCAGTTCAAAAATTGGTAGCAGTACCGAATGTTACTGGTAATACTACTTGCCCTATAGGTGTAACAGGCATACCTGGCACTATCCCATAAAAGAGGCTTGTCATGGGTTTAATCTTAGAATGAGGAATTTGCATCTCATCTAAACTATTAATAAACAACAAATCTAAAAAACTACCGCTATCTGTTAATACTCTCCATACTCTGCAATTACTTATGGTAGGGGAAACTACTAAAGGTAATTTATGGGAAGTAGACATTCCTTTAGGGACGTCCTCCTTGGTGAAGGTCAGGGAGGTCTCTGGCCACTTGGGGTACTTCGGATGGCCAGGTGGAGCATCAACATTATTGACGTCTCTCCATGCCGCCTTGTACTATCGCTTGGAGGTGTAAGTGGCAGAACCCCCATAGATGACACTAACGTGATGATCTGTCCTCTAAAATGGCATCTACGTGTCTTTGTCATTGGTTTGGACCACTGGTGGTCCACTGTCTTTTGGCGAGACAGGCATTGGACCCTTCCTGTCATAATACTCCTCCATCTGCTTCTGCCAAGTACGGTAGTTTTGGAGGTCATGGCTAGGAACCTTGTGAAATGGGCACCAACACTCATTGCTTCTGGACGCATTTGCAGCATGTGAGGTAGTACGGTCATTCAAACGACCTCCTTACCTCCTTTTGCTCCAAGGACCTTTGCTTTTGTCGTGGGGTGGTCGCTGGTCAATGGCAACGACCTCCCTAGTGGGTTGCTTGGACCTTCCCTTCTCCTTCTTGTTGGGTCTTCCCTTGCTGCTCGTAGAGCCTTCGAACCTCTTGGACTTCTTCTCTTTGACGTCCTTGAGGCCTGACTGAGGAGGGGTGGTTCCTTGTCCACCATTCGGTTCCACTCCACTGCCTCGTTGGCATCGAAGTACCGATCAGCCATGTTAAAGAGTTCTGACACAGTTCTAGGTGGGTTGATATTGAGGTCCTCTATGAACCTTCGATACCTGACTTCCTGTTTAAAAACTAGAATCACAGAGTCAACAGAAAAATTTGGTATAGTATTACGAACCTCTATGCAACGCTTTATAAACTGACGTAAATTTTCATCGAGGCTTTGGCGGAGACGATGCAAATCATCCGCCTTCCCTAGTTTTGCATAACAACTTTGGAAGCTATTTTGCAGTGCATTACAAAGCATCTCCCAATTATATATGGATCCCTTAGGCTGGTTGAACAACTAGGTCCTGGCAGAACCCTTTAGAACTATGGGCAAATAATTAGCCATTACCTTATCATAGCCTCCAACAGCCTGAATGGCGGTAGTGTAGACTTGGAGAAACTCTGACAGATTCTGTGTCCCGTCAAAATTTTCCATACTTCCTGGTTTGAATTTCTCCGGCCAAGTAACATCTCTTAGCTCGGGAGAGAAGGCTTTACAACTTGCGTAAGGACCGACACATGGTCATATATTGTAATGATTGTTACGATCGGCAGGAGATTTGGGACATCTACTACGTCCCAAAAAGCGGGTGTTGTACTCACCTTGGCCTTAGACGTGATGGTTAGGAGCACCGTCACTTTGGCCTTGCCTTCGTCGTTCAAGTGAGGACCCTTCTAAATAAGAGTCCGTTTGGGAAAGCACAGTATGCGATCGGGTGGAGATATTCTCCACAGCATCCTGTAGCTCTTGTGCGATAGCATGCATTACTTGCACTCCCTACTCCGGAGTTAGTCCTTCCGAAGGGCGTGCAATAGCGCTCGCCGGATAGTGAATGCGTTCCACATGGGAATCCTCCTACATGGGGGTTGGCAAGACGTTTGAATCCCTTACCATTGTTGCTCGCGGTGGTGGCGTATGCATCTCCTGTTGTGGCACCCTCGCTGAGGAACCAGGCGCGTCTCGGTAGTAGTGGCTACGAACCTGTGAGATGTGCGTTTGTGTGGCGGTACATATCTCGGCTTGTCATGCCTACTCCTCTTGTTGTAGGCATTCCCGTTCTTCCTATTCCTAGCGTTGTCCTGATGTCTTAGGTTCGTCGCCAGCATTGGATTGATTGTCACCAAGGACGGCAACCTAATGGACTCCGGAATAGGCAGAAGGGGTGAACATGCCGTCGTCCTCTGAAGAGGAGGATGATGTGTATTGTAAGGTGAAGAGAATATTCTCCCCAGATGTTCTCTCCAAGCCCTCAGCGTGGAGGCTACCAGTGAGATCATCACAACGCGTTGGGCTCCAGGCAATTTCCAAATCTCCTGCTCCAAGGGAAACAGGCTCAGGATAGTATTCATCCATGGTAACACTTGTAGACGAAGGCATGTCTGGCGTAGAGCCAACGGGTGCGGACTCGGCGGGCGACGTTTCTTCGGTAACGGTCTCGAGGGAACCGTTGGTATTGCCGGAGATGAGAACGAAACCTTCTTCCATGTGCTCATCGTAGTCAAAGATGTCGAAAACGCTTTCTTCTCTCCACGCTGGTAAGCTTCGATTCATGTGTGAGGCACCGGGTGCATCACCAGAACTGAGTTGGTGAAAATAATGATGGTGATCCCCACGGACGACGCCAGCTGTCGACGTCTAGGACTCTCGTCACAGAGCGGACAAACAAAAGTATATAAAGAAAATGGAGATTGTTATCTATTCGCCTAAGGACTCAAATAGTGATGTATATTGCAAAGGGTATACTCTGATTATAGGGAGAAATGACTGTGAATAAACATGGATTAAGGTTAGTGTACAAGATATCGGTTAGTGCGCACAGGCTGGGTTTTATAGTTCTACAAACATCGGCAGTTGGTTGCAGTGGTACCTCTTCACGCCAATAGTCACGTCCCTTTAAGCCAATCATTGTGTCCCTCCATGATGATCGTTATGTCTCCGGATGCAACGGCCAATATCCTCTGTCCACATGTGTTGTCATTAACCACACGTGGGTAACCGCTATTGAGGACCTCTTCTACTGGAGAGAGGTCCTGGAGTAGTATGAGAAGACCTCTCAGGAGAGGTCCCATAGGACATCTAGAAGAGAATCAATGGTGGTCTAAGAAAAGAATCTCGGGCCCACTTTCTGATTGCTTGATTGATCCTGGGCCCAACGAATTAACTTGGGCCCAGTAGAAGATTTGCTTTATTTATAAATAAATGTATAGCCAGATAATTGTCTAGTCAACAATCCTCGTCACATACCTGTTCCATCGGCAGCATGTACATTTTCTTTTCTAGTGTAGCATTCACGTGTGGTAAGGCGATCAAGATCACTTGTAATATGATCCGTAGCCCCTGTGTCGCTGTACTAGTTGGTATCAATTCCATATTACTATGTAGCCATTGTAGCAACATGTTTTTCCTCAGCTTGATATGAGTGATTGAACCTCTGATAGCACTTCAGTGCTACATGTCCAGGCTTGTTGCACACTTGGCAGATTGGTTGTGGGTTGCCTCCTCCTGAGTTGTGCATCTGAAAACTAGAGTTGTTGTTGTAGGAGCCGGAGCCCTTGTTGTGATAGCCACCACGATTATTCCCGCAATTTGGAGACTTGCCTCCCTCATAGTTGTTCTTTGAAACAAAATTGGACGATACTCCGTCAATCTGTAGGTTAGGATTGTGATGTTTTATCTGCAAATCAAAAGTCATCAAATGTGCATAGAGATCACTGAGAGTAACAACATCAGTTCGTGTTGTGACAGAGGTGACCAAAGAATTGTATTCCTCCCCGAGACCACAAAGAAGATATGAGATGACTTCTTCTTCTCCGAGCGGTTGGCCGATCGACGCCAGAGTATTAGCTAGCCTCTTTCCTTTACTAAAGTATTCTGTTGCAGACGAGTCATTCTTCTTCAGACTCGCCAGCTGCATGCGAGCGTTCATCGCTCTCACCCTAGAGTGCGATGAGAACATCTGCTCAAGTGTTGTCCATACCTCGACAGATGTGCCAAGGAATAGGACTTGCGAGAGCACCTCCTCAGAGAGGGAGGATAGCAAGATGCTCAACACCTGCTAATCATACTGCAACCAGATGAGATACGCCGGATTTCGCTCTTGTGATGAACAGGTTTTGCCACACAAACGATAATCTTCTCAGGGCACAGCTTGGAGCCATCAACGTACCCTAAGAGCTGTTGACCTCTCAGGTATGGCATGATTTGAGCCATCCGCAGCAGATAATTCTCGCGAGTGAGTTTCAGGTTGACAAGGTAGGAGAAAGACAGCGCCAAAAACAAGCCAACGGTCGAAGAGACCGAGCTAGCGGTGGTGGAACTCAAGGTGTTGATGGTGGACATGATGACGGTGTGGTTGTGGATTAGATTTGTAGCTCTGATACCATGTAAAGAAACAGAATCGAGATAGGAAGGAGATTGCAGAACGCACAACTCAAACAGAGCGCAAACTATTCATTATATAGGCTTGTCGGACGTGCTACAGTAAACCGAAACAAGAAGATTACAGAAAGCTGTTTACAGCTATATTACAACCGATATAATCCGTAAAGATTACAACAAGTACTTGTTTAAATCACGAGATCTTACAGATAACATCCAAATACTTTTAACACTCTAGATCTCCGTATATCCTCGATCTGTCTTAACAAACAACGCTTAAATAAAGGGTCTGTCTACACAAAATTCGCATGTCTTCTCTGCAAAAAACTGTCACATTCTGAAAGTTCATTTACAACTCCATTATACATAAATTACAATAAATTATTTAAGTAAATTTGGTTCTTGGTCACTGTCATTATTCTTGAAAGTATTAATAACTTATATTTTCATCACATGATTCAAAATCTCACATGTACTTTGAGAGGTTGAGCAAAAACAAAGACAAAAAAAAATTACAACTCCATTATACATAAATTACAGTAAATTATTTATGTAATTTTTGTTTTGTTCACTGTAATTATTCTTGAAAGTCTTAATAACTCATATTTCTATCACATTATTCAAAATCTCACATGTACTTTGAGAGATTGAGCAAAAACAAAGACATACACACACACACACCCCCCAACAAAATATGGCAATATGGTGAACCCGTTATGTTCTTCACATATACTTTTAGAGGTTGAGTAAAAAAAGGTAAAATTATATACCAACAAAATACGGCAATGTGGTGAAGAACCCGTTATGTTCCATGGTGAGGGAGCTCGGTGCTGACCACTCGGACCTGGACGCGGCCAAGGTCTCCTTCGGCATTCTCAGCGTCATCTGTCAAGGACGTACGGACGTATGAGCTACAAAAATGCCTTTGCACGTCGTACTCGTTGGTCGAAACGGTTGTACCTGTACAGCTTGTTGCTTTGGATCCATCCATCTAGCGATCCATGCGTGTATATATGTACTGTGAAATATTAAGATGAATGAACAACACATCAACAACACAAATCTTATAGCACATTTAACGAACAGAAAAGTGACAGTTTTTTCATCGAAAAACTGTCGGAAATTAAGTACAATTCCCTTAAATAAATGTAATCGTCTATATTAACAAATTACTTCTAAGCATATTATTATCCCCCCGCCCTCCCTCCTGGTGTTGTTAATTTGTATGCTCTGTTTTGTATATATAGTGTGATCGATGGATGAATAGCTGCTGCACGAGGCACCGGAACTGTAGCTTTCTGGATCTTGCTTAGCTAGCTTCACCAGCTAGCACCAAAGCGGGCCACCTCTGCATGCGTGTGAAAATATGTCAGTTTCATTGTTTCAATTGTTCATCTGTGCGCACGCATGCATCAGTCTTCACTGCCTCGCCTTTGGTGCATGTAAATGTATGTATAACACTTCAGAGTTCACAAGTTAAACACTCTCTCCTACATATAACCAACTTGGCATGAAGTGCCACTAAGCTGATGAATGTACGAGCCATTAACAAGCTAAGGTTGGCTTTGATCGAGAGAGAGAGAGAAGGATTGAGATTTGAGAGGGACTGATGAGGAGCAGGCTCACCAGTCCACTACCTTCCTGTCACCTAACCAACACGAAAGGAGGATCTCTTCAATTGTTCTTTGCTGCCATGCTCCTAACAAATTGAAGATCTGCATACCACTTTTGTCGATCCGATGCGAGTTCGGTACGAAATCTTTCGGCACATGCAGCACCGTGTGTTCGATATTCGATTGGCGAGTGTGAAGCTGTAGAACTATCAGACATGGACGGGACTCGACGGTTCATGATCAAAAGGGAAAGGAGACGGCAAATGCGAAAGCGAGTCAAGCGCACTGATCAGAAATGCGCAAGCCAGCGTCGATCGATGTAACAACTCGAGAGTCGCATTAGCGAGCAAACTGATCGAGTACTACACACATGATTTAACATGAGAGACAGCGAGTGGATTAGTTGGTGGAAGCGTATATTCCTCGGGCTGCCCTGGACCAACGGCATCTCGATCACAGCTGATACTGAAAATAAGGATGGTATGGTTAATGGTGAAGACTGTAGGGATAGTCCGCATCAATTGTGGATAAGAGAAAGCATGATTCATAAGGGTGAAGGTGTACGTATCTATTAGACTAGTCTTTTAGCGAGAGATGATCAAGACACATTGGTTGTTGATATGTAGTTTGGATTGTGGTATAACGGTCCAACGACTAAGACGGGTCTAGAATCAAACGTTGGTTTAGCGATCTTAGAGCAATGCGTAACAGATTGGTTACCAACATAGCATGACCAGGGAGTCAAAATTTTATTGTCATGTTGATGGGCAGCTCTTGTCAATGAGGTGTAAAGGCTGGCAAACGTACGTGACCAGGTGAAACTACGAAAGTACAGCTTTATTGGATTGGAAAGCCACTAGCTCCTTTTCGAGCGATGCGAATAGGCCATGATATCCTAATGAACAAGCTGAACTGGCATTGTCTGATTGGCCCATCCATCTTTTGCTCTCTCTCTCTCTCAGAGAGAACTTAACAGTTTTTTTCAGAAAGATCCATATTTTGCTTATGATGTTTATAGCAATAAACGGCCTAATATTTGGCCCATTAACCCATTTTGGGTGGGACCGCGGCCCATAAAAATGGGCCTAGATTTTTTTTTCAAACGATTTCTTGGATTTCCATTAGCAAGAACGGAAACAAACACACAGTTCTGAGCTTTCTCCTAAACCACCTAACATGACTGGATCCAAAACCCAGATCAAATACTGGCAGACAGCACCAAGCAAACTCTCCAATATAGCTGCGATTTGAGATTTTCACTACTACCAACTCCTAAAAGGATGTTCGCAACTCTCACCCAGGCCAGGAGATCAACAAAATGCAGAGTGAACCAAAAACAACTACATTACAGATCATTGAGGCTAAGATTACAGACTAAAAACGAAGCACAGCACCAGAACTTGACAAAACAAAGTGTCTTATTGTCACCAAGGTCTTCAGATCACGCCAATTGTTGAAACTCTTCCTCCATCTTCCAGCAGCAAAGCTGAGCTTGACCCAGCACCTTGCCTGTTTGCTCCACCTCCATTGGTCTCATCATGCTGCCTGAGAGCTTCAGCCTGAATGATCGCCGCTCCTTTCCTTACTGCCTCCTTCAAGTCTTCTTTGATCAAACCTGCCCAATAAGTAAGGAACAAATAGTGCACACGATCTCAGCAGGAGATCGAATCTTTTTTTTGGGGTCAAAACAGGCTTTATTTCTGAGTTTCCATATTGCCCAACACACAGCAGCAAGACCAATAATGTGAGTTGTCCTATTGCATGGCATAACATCTTGAATCCACCAAAAGAATTGTTCAAAGCTACCAGGTCTGCAATCGGCTCCTATGGCCAATCCAGTTGCCCTCATGCAAATTTTGCAACAACACACTCAAAGAAAAGATGAGCAATGCTTTCAGGTTCATTACAGAAGCAACATATGGGATCACCTTGCCATTTCCTTTTGATCAGGTTATCCTTAGTCAGGATTGCATTATATCCAATAAGCCACATGAAGATTTTGATCTTATGAGGCAACTTTGCTTTCCATAACATCTTGAAATCAAGATTGTTTTAAGTGGTTGTTCATCATCTTATATATTGATCTTACAGTGAGATTCCAGATTTCTCTAAGCACCATTTAGGACGGTCTGTACTGCTGTCACCCAGGGCAATAGTTACCAGAATATCTCTAAGATTTCTTAAATCTTTTTGTAGATCCTCAGTTGACCACCTTCTGAAACTGAGATCCCACCCTTCTGAGACAAACTCATAAACAGTGATGTCCTGTTCATTACACAAGCTGAATAAATCATAAAAAATTTCACACGGAGGTAAAGCACCACACCAGCAGTCCCTCCAGAAATCAGTTCCTTTCCCATTACCTATCACCAGATTTCTTCCTTCAAGGTGGAGATGTTTAGTTTTCAAAAGATCAGCCCAACACGCTGAATCGTTTTGTTTCTGCTTAATTTGGGAAATGCATTTTCCCCCAAGATACTTTCATCTAATTACATCCTGCCAAATGCCATTTTCAGCTTCAAGTTTCCACCACCATTTACATAACAAACTTACGTTCAGCTTGTATAGATCTTGTATTCCAAGCCCCCCTTTTTGCTTAGGGGTACATATTTTCTCCCATTTAACAAGGTGACATTTTCTTTTCGTCCCACCCCCTTGCCACAGAAATGATCTTCTATATTTATCGATTCTTTTCAAAACTGTTTTAGGCAACAAATACATCCACATATGGTAAATGGGTACACTACTCAAGCAAGAGTTAATGAGAGTTACTCTACCACCAATGGATAGAGAACTTCCCTGACAACTATCCAACCTTTACATTATTCTTTCTTCAAGTTTAGCCCAATCTATTACATGCAACCGTGAGTTACAAATAGGAATACCCAAATATCTTAAAGGCCATTCACCAGTTTGACAATCAAACATGTCAGCATATTGAATAGCTTTTTCATCATCTCCCCCAATTAATAAAACTTCACTTTTCTGTAAATTTATTTTTAAGCCAGACATGGATGCATAAGCATAAATCAAGAGTTTCATTTTTATTTTATTTTTTGCTTTCTCCATGTTATCTTCAAGGCAGAGAATGGTGTCATCTGCATATTGCAGAATGGCTACACCATTGTCAATGAGGTGAGGCACCAAGCACACCATTTGGAGTTGAAACCTCTCCATTCCAAACAATTAAACAAGAAATCCCAATTAACCTAGTCATAGGCCTTTCAAAGTCCAGTTTGAGCACCACGCCATTCTGCTTTTTTATTTTCGTTTCATAAATGATTTCATGTAGAGTCAACATCCCATCCATAATATTTCTTTGCTTAATGTAAGCAAATTTGACACCTGCTTATTAATTTATCCATGAATTTTTCTAGTCTTGTGGTCATGACTTTTGTAATTATTTTATAACAAACACTGAGCAAGCAAATGGGTCTAAAATTATTTCATAACCAACATTGAGCAAGTAAATGGGCCTAGATGTTAGGTAATCAGGCGCGCGCGCGTTTAGTTGGGCCTGCCACTGCGACGCCTCCTCGCCGGTCTCCACCGAGTGGTAGCCACTCGATGGAGCCGACCACCGCCGGCTCCGCCGCGAAGCCACTCGCTCGGATGCCTGTGTCGCCGGCGGTGAGGTGGCCTCCTCATCCCAGCGACCCATTTTCCGCCTCCACCACACCGCAACCGCGACGACGTTAATACCGCCGCCGTCGAGACCCAACCCAACCCCACCCACCCACCCCCCCCCCCCCAACACGCACCTCCGTCTCGCTGCCGTGGTGGCCACCACCTCCGGTAGCCCCTGGGACCCGACCGTCTCGCTGCGGCTGGGCCACCCAGCACTCGCTCTGCTCGACCGGTGCCGGGGCGGGGCGCGGCCGTTCAAGGCCAACCTCGCCCACACGCTCCGCCTCGGGCTCGCCTTGGAGACCTTCCCCATGAGCCGGCTCCTCCACTTCGCAGCCGTCTCCGTCCCCAAGTACACGCGCGAGGCCCTGCTCCTGTTCGAGCACTTCACCCCTCGCCCCAACCTCTACATCTACAACCTGATGCTCTCGGCGCTCTCCTCCTCGCAGAGCCGATCAGTGGCTCTGTACAAATCCATGATCGCGTCATCCGCTTCCCCTGATGAGCAGACCTTCCTGTCGCTGTTGAAGTCTGTGGAGTGCGCGTCGGTCGGGAAGCAGGTACATGCTCACGTCCTTGTGAATGGCTTGCGCTCGCGTGTGTACTTGCGGAACTCGCTGATCAAGATGTACCTGGACGCCGGCGATGTGGAGGCGGCCGAGGCGATGTTCCTGTGTACACCGATGTCGGATACGGTGTCTTGCAATATCATGTTGTTTGGGTATGTCAAGGAAGGTTGCAGCAGGAAGGCGCTGCAGCTTTTCCGTGATATGGCGTCCAGGGAGATTGGTGTTGATCAGTATACGGCTGTTGCTCTCCTCGCTTGCTGTGTGAGGCTGAAGAATCCGCTTCTTGGGAGGTCCGTTCATGGCACCGTGGTGCGGAGGATGAGGATGGATATTGCAGACAGGGGATTGATTTTGAGCGATGTTCACCTAGGTGTTAGTCGGGCGGGGACGTCCAGACGGCCGAACAGAATTGCAAGCCAAGCAAGTAGGATAAACACATAATAGTAAACATCAGTTCAAACTTATGTATATGTTACATGTATATATGTATGTATGTAAGAAGAAATGTTACATGTATGTATGTATATGGGTAATTATGTAAGAAAAGATGTTAGTATATGGGTAATTATGTAAGAAAAGATGTTACCTTGGTAGTTTGGTGATGCAAATATATTTGAAGACTTGATGTAATGACCTTCATGAGTTGATGTATCATGAGTTGTCAATTGATGACTTGATGCAATAAAAATATAATTCAAACAAGTAACATCAAATAGTTCAAACAATGAAACAAGCCACAAATAAAACAAGCAAGCCAAATATAAATGGTTCATAAGGTCTCACAAATAAAACAAGTAAGCGAAATATAAATAGAGTCGTATGATAAATTGATGATCAGATAAGTGAATGACTAGTCATCTTCTTTCTCATAATTTTTTGTTGAAAGCACTTCTTCTTGGTTGAACTCATACTCAATTTCCTCCTCCGCATTGACCTCCTCCTCTTCTTCGGTATCGGACTTGAAATCTTCTTCATAAAGTTGCCTCACTCTTGCGCTCTTACGAAATTCTAAGACCTCATTAGCCCCACATGCTTCTTCAATTACCTTCCATGTAAACCCTATAGCGGGCTCAACATCTTGATCATCATCTCCACCTCCAATTAACCACCCTTGAGCTTCATTAGCTTCGGAGCCTATAATAGGATCTATGTTCTTCTTCTCTCTCTTCACTTTTTTGTTCCTCAATTTGGCATTGTATTGAACATAGACTAGATGGTTAAGACGATCGACATCTAGTTTATTTCTTTTCTTTGTATGTATCTACGAAATGCAAAGTAAAGTATAGTTAGTTAAATGTAACATACTAATGCAGATATTGAGAATTGAGACTTGACTCTTTACTCTTTAGAGAAGTTTAGAAACTAACTAACCCCTTCAAAAGTGCTTCAATTTCTGTCACAACCGGATGAACTAAATGTCAATGAGAGGATCCTCGTGGCCATTTTTTGTAACACGGGAACTTTACATCCATAAGTAGACCACCATTTAGCTGCATATTAGGAACAAGAAAATAATTAGTACATGACAAATTTACAATCATGCATATATTTACATTAACTGGTAATTATTAAACCTGGATTAAATTCATAGTCTTTGCAACCGGCCTTTGTTGCCGCTTTCCCAAAGTGGCCTTCTTGATCTTTGAATATACCTAACTCCACATTTAGCAATTGACTTTGCTTGTCATCGTCATCATGGTAAAAAGTCTCCACACAAGTGAATACCCTATCCATAACAACATCATCCAAAAAAATGGAGCCATCACAATAACTATAATATGGATTCAAGAAGTATGCCGTCAAGTGCAATGGAGAATCAAGTCTATCCTTCCATCTTCTCGTCGATAATATCTATGATGGGGTTATAGTTGTTCTCTATATTGTTCATGACTTCCATGATTTCTTTCTTTGCCTTTCGAATTTCTCCATAAAGAAAGGCCATAGAAGGCTTTACAACCCTATCAACCATTCGAAGAACCTTTACTAATGGCTCAAATACCCTTAAGCAAAGAGAAACACCATTCCAAAAGGCTCTACTAACCAATATAGCAGTGGATACCTTGCCTTTGCCTTTTTTTTACAATGGATGCAATTTTTCCATTCTTGGCTAAGCGCCATCGACCTTAGTTGGAGTTTCTTCTCAAACAAGCTTTGCAAAGTGAGAAAAGAGGAAGCAAACCTAGTCACCCCAGGCCTTATTATATCCCTCTTCTTTGTAAATTTTCTCATCAAGGCCAATATCATATGGTGCGAGTAGATAAAAATGGTTAGTGACTTGGCTTGATCAAGTGTCTTCTTGAACCTTGCAATGCTCCCAATTCCTTGTAGCATCAAGTTAATAGTGTGGGTTGCACATGAGCTCCAAAATAATCTAGGCCTTTTATCCTTCAATAATGCCTTCGCCGCCATGTTGTTTGAAGCATTATCGATGACAACTTGGACAACATGGGCCGCACCTATTTTTTCAATGCAAGAATCCACATATTGAAAGATGAGCTCTCCAGTGTGTGACTCATTAGATGCATCCTTTAATTCTAGGAAACATGACCCCAGGCTACAATGCACACATATGTTCATGATGCTCCTCCTTTTCTGATCAGTACATGCATCGGTCATAATAGAGCACCCAGTCTTGGCCCTCTCTTCTTCATGGTCCTTTAATAACCCCTTGGTTCCATCCACTTCCTTATACAACAACTTGTCCCGCACATCGTGTTAAGAAGGGCGAATAAAGCTAGGGCCAAAGCGGCCAATAGCTTCACACATTTGCACAAAGGCATCATTGTTGATGGAGTTGAACGGTACACCTAAAACATGAAATAATTATATAATGTTACTTATGTTAGTAAACAACACCAGGATGTCATTCACATATTATTAGTAAACATTACAAGAGTTGCACGTTATTACCTTATTCATAAATCCACCTAGCAACATATTGCCTCACTTTATGGAGTCTTTCTTTACAAATGGTGGTACTAATTGCTTGTTGCTGTAGTTCTTTGGAGCTCAATGTACTAGGATCAATAGGCATTGCAAACTTATCCATGGGCCCCAACTTCTGACGTGCTGAGTATCCTACATCTTCAAGTTCAAGATCTTCATTAACATCACCGGTGGCATTCTCATCAATGGTAACTTCATTTCTAACTTCTTATTCTTTATCTTTTCTAGTCTTCCTCTTATGTTGTGCCTCCTCGATTGATTTGATGCACTTCTCTTGATCTTCTTTTGTGGACAACGGGCATTTAGCAACATTGCCCCTAATGTGAGCAATATGTTGCTTTATCCTATACACTCATCCGGAAATAATTTTGTTGCACAACTTGCATTTTACTTTATCCAGATTATTCGGATCAATCCACACTCCATACTCCCACACTATGTCCTCGGATTTCCTCTTAAGGCTATCCGTAGTCACCTCCACCGTGGCAGACGCAGCGGATGACATCCTACAATTCATGAACATTGATAAACAATTGTTACAAACTTTAAATCATAATTGTTACTTGCTATTTGCTAATTGACTAATTGACTACTAAACAGTAAACACAAATACATCACAAATTTCACAATTGAGAATTGACTACTAAACACTAATCAGTAATCACTAAACAGTAACTGCTATTATTTGTCTATTTGGCATTTGCTATTTGCTAGCATCAGTTACTCATTGTTATAAGTTATTTGCTATTTGCAACTAGCAAATTACAAAAAGCACTCCGGAGTTCGGACTCCAGTTATCCACCTCAGTCCCACCCTCCACAGCTCCGGAGGCGAGCTAGAGGGAGGCGGTCCACCTCAGTCCCACCCTCCATAGCTCCGGAGGCGAGCTAGAGGAAGGCGAGGGCCAAAGGGAGGAGGCGGCGGACCGGGGGGGGGGGGGGCTCTGCACAGCCACAAAGGGAGGCGAGCCAGAGGGAGGAGGCGACGGACCTGGGGGGCTCTACGCAGCCGCAGAGGAAGGCGAGCTGGGGGGTGATGTGGTTGGAGGCGCAACGGCGACGAGGAGCTAGGGAGGAGCCGCGTGACGGCGACAGGGAGCCGGGGAGGAGCCGCGTGATGGACGGGGGGCCGGGAGGAGGAGCACACGACGGGGAACTAGGAGGAGGAGCGGCGCAACAGGGGCACGCAATGGGGGGCTGGAGAGGTGGCTGTGGTGCACGACGCGGACCAACGCAAGAGGGGAGCAAAAGGCCAAATCGGGTATGGTTCTCTTACCTTGTGCCTTGTATATGTTTGCTCTATTTTCTCCCCCTTCCCCCGAGCGCCCAGCGCCGCCTTGTGCCGCCTAGCTCCACCGTGCCCAGCCCGCCTAGCACCGCCTCGGTCCGCCTAGGACCAGCGTTGACCGCCTAGGTGGACCGAGCGCCCAGAGGAATGCTTGTGCCCAAGTCGCGGCGGATAGCGCACGCCCAGCACCTAGGCGGCCAAGGCGCCCGCCCAGGGGATCACAAATTTTGAGTAATGCTCTTTTAGATATGTATGCAAAATGTGGGGAAATGAACACGGCCATGAGAGTTTTTGGTGAAGCCAGTGTGTGTATGTATTTAAGAGGTCCAATAAGCAATATATATAGGGTATGAAGGGGATACAAGACTAAACCTTAGTACAAGGGAAATACCATAAATACCCTTAACACCCCCTCAAATGCAAAGCGTATGCAATAGCATTGCATTTGGAAAGGGTTGACACTACAAAAGGAAAAAACCAACGTACGAGTCTTGGTAATGTCATCGTAGCGTGCAGCTTTTAGAAAATATGTCGAGTATCAAAAAGTCTCCCCATCCGTGGTCATGCGACAACCCATAAAGCACAAGGTGCAGGGGCTAAAAAAGTAGAGGCAAGCGGGAGCAAAGTCAACCGCGGCAACACGACAAAGAAGATAATGAAACCGATAAAAATAGAGAAAGCTGTCAAATCAAGCCAAAGATGAATAGATAGAAACATGATGGCGCAAATCGAAGCCCAAGATGGCGATGGCACGGTGCATAAGAAGTGCAACGGAGGCGCAGTGGGGAAGAAGCGCGACAACCTTAAAAGGTCGTGACAGCGACTTAGAGAGAAGCAGCGGTATCATAACGACTTCTACGATCTACGGTGGATCGGAGAGAAGAGCGGTGGCGGCTACCATGCGAAAGGGAAGGCGTGAACCAGGAAGCAATTGGCTAACTGATAAGGAATTTGTGGACTCGCATGGTTTAGACGAACTCAAAGATAGAGTGTTATGGACTTGGATGGACACAACGGAATAAACGACACAAAGAAAGAAATGACTCAAAGGAATAGATAGCAGTAGCAGCAACAATATGCAGTCGGTTACCTGTCCTCCTCCCTCTGTCGTTCTCTCTCTCTCTCTCTCTCTCTCTCTCACGCACATAGCAAGCAATAGCACGACACTATGTGCGAAACAAGAAACAGAGGAGGAGCCAAGAAGGAGTTGAGGAAGAATCGGCGGGGAATAAGATGTTGTGTGACGGGACGAGCCTGCTGGGGATTGTCAACGTTGTGACATTCCTAATCTCGATCCCGACCCTAGGGCGCTGAATCTAGCTAGTGTCACGGGCCAACACCACCAAGTGCATCTGCAACCTGTAGTGGCCCATCATCGTCATCGGCCTCACCGTCATGGTCGTCTCCCTCATGGGCTTCGCCGGCACTCGGGGAGCAGCTCTGGAGCAGATGTCGGACCCGGGAGTAACACCCTCAAATCCTCTGTGTATTTCTAAACTAGTCATATGATCAGTAGCTAGTTCACACAGTAAACAAATATGGTAACATCCATAATTCGCATAACTTTATTAATAAATATCAGAGTTGATTACAAGAAAAACTTACAAGCCAACAATAAACAAACACAGCGGAAGATGAAGAAGATGTAGTAGAGTCCAGCTAATCTGCCACAGGTAATCGACTGGGGTAGCGGTCTAGTCGTCGCAATCCACACTAATAGCAAAGTCCTTCACCTCTTACATTTATTTGCATTAAGCAAGGGTGAGCACAACTTCCATGCTCACAGGTTACACCTAATAACATATTATAATGCATGCAAGAATATATCAAAGCAAAACTTATTGGTTGAATTTGCATAAAGCAATATTTTTTTTAAATATTCGCACTAAGTTCCAAAGCGATTATTCTATAACTAAAATTTATTTTATAAATTCTCAAGTTTTATAGTAGGATAACCTCCATATGAAATATGGTGATGGATACCCTCCTATCGCATAGCTAACCGCCTAATTTCTCAATTGGATAAACTATCCAAAATCATTTGTCAAAATGTTTTGAAATAAAAATCAATGTCTAACTTTGAGTGGCTTTGCTCAGCATGTCTATGACCGTGGACACGGCTATTCAAATAGTTTTACACTCTGCATAGGCTGTACAATTTTACCCACAAGAGATAATTGACTTGTAATGTCCGTCTGACACACTTCCGTAGGTGTGCGACTAAGTGATTATCACAAGGCCTTTACAATGCGCCATCCCACCATAGTCCCGCCTCAATAAGGTTTCGCTTCTATTGGGTTAACCACCCACCGGATTTAAGCCCCCTCTTGAGCCATGTGAGAATACATAAAAGTAGGTCATTCTAACACCCACGCAACCAAGCACAACCACGGTGAAATGTTGTAAATTATTTAGCCTAGTCCTCCCCCACTCTGGACTTGTGGTAGTATGATAGGGCTTAGCAAGATGCGGCTCGAAGACCAGTCCTTAACTGATTTGGGCGACTTCCAAAATAACCCCTGGGCCTGAACCCTACCCAGATTGAGCCCGTACATAAACCTGCACCCACCAGCCATCCATTTCGTCTAAGTACAAACCAACTTTTCCTTTTGCTTTCCAAAATCAATTGCAAAATCTTCCATGACAAACCAATGCTATAGACTTTTAAACAATAGTTGATTATTTGGTTAAAATTCTCCAAACTAAATATTTTTGGTATAAGCACGTCTTTACATAATATTTTCAAATGGTGCTAGTTCATACTATCGTATCAACTAGGTTTTATCTAGGGTGATAATATATTCAATTAAAATATCAACATTGGCCATACAAAGGATTTAGGTATATCTATAAATTTAAAACAGAAATTTAAATAACTAAATATAAATAAGCATGCAGTAATAATTTAAAATAGAATAAATAATTTTAAATAATAGGGTCAAACATGATCAAAGATGCAACTTGCCTTGCTTGATTAATTGTTGTTCTCAAACGACGTCGAAATCCGGTTGTCCAAAATCGTCGAAATCTATACGTGAAAACTAGCCAAATTCAAATAAAATGAAAATAAAATCCAAAAATTACAAAATAAGTACTGCAAGGAAGATATCGACTTTATATGAATTTAGGAATTTGAATCAACAGAATCGGAGTTCGTATGAGGGAGAACGAATTTCGGAAGTTTTGATGTCACATGAAATAATGAAGTTCCGAAATTCACTATTCTGGACTGCATGTTTTGGATGTTTTACATGCAGAACTGAAGCAAAAGAATGGTGTGAATGCATTGTGGGTCCACATGCTTGTGAGAGAATGATGTTTAGCTGGAATAGAAATGTGAGTATGACACATGGGGCCCTACTGTCATTGACCCAAGAAAAAGATTTGAAAACTAGAAAACAAGGGGTTCTCATTATTCGAACTGAAGATCTATGGCTATAGAGGACTAACTTGCCTCCTCTAACCAACTAAGTCAACGTGCTATTGTGACAAATACTCAAGGAAAATTAGTTGAAGCAAATGAACAGAGAGACTTCAACCAGCACAGCACAAAAGGACGTCCAGAGCGTGTATGGTGGCCTGGCCAGCAAAGCTCGGATATGGGACCCCATGGAGTCCCTGTACCACTAGGTGGCGGCAGTTCGGCGGCGGCGACACCGAGGCGGCGATGGCGCTATCCAGAGCGGCGGACAACAAGACGGGCGAACAATGGGCACGATGTTCCAGAGGTGTGGGGATGAACGAAGATGTGCACAGGCATGTCCTCGGCCCAAGGAGCGCATAGGTGCGGTCGGTTTGGCAGGATATGGTTCGACGCGATGCCTCCACGGTGACCGGCGACCAGCGGGTTGACGTCGGATTCCAGGCAAACAGAGATGAGGTAGCGGGTGGGGTTTGAGGCAAAACAAGCAGGGAAACTTGGGGAACGCAATGCTCACCTTAGTGGTGGTGGAACGGGCACGGTCGATCGACGGCGAGGAGAGAGGCGGCGACGCGCCACAGGCTCACGATGGTGGTGGTGCTCCAGCGATGCTCCGATGATGGCGAGGGGAGCATGGCGTAGAACGTCGCAAGGCAAAGCTAGGGGGTGTGGTCCATGGTGGCAGGGCTCCACTATAGGTGGCGCAATCGTCGTCGGAGACAGCTTTGGCTGGCGAGACAAAAACGTCGATTATGGAGAGGAGAAAGGGATGGAGGACTTGAGATTTTTGGGGATGGATGAGGGAGACGAGGGGCACACGGTGCTCTCTTATATACGGGTGGAGGTGGACCGTGGAGGGAGTTCAATGCGCGTGTGTCACGGCCGGACATGGCGTGTTCCGTTAATTTCGCGCATTGATGAGGGGAGGAATGGCCGAGGATGGAGGTGCCGTGATGAGAGGGATTTGTTGCAATTGATTTTGTGAAGATTCATGGAGAAAATCACTAGTTTTGATAGCTCCCGAAGGCTTCTAATGGCGTTGGGTTGTTGTGCGTGTTCGGACATGCATGTTCGGACCGAAGCAAGAAGTCACGTGCAAGAAGAAATGATTGGACCGTGCAAGAAGAAATGTTCGGACTGAAGGAAGTATGTTCGGACTGAAGGAAGTCATTGCCAAGAAAAAAAGGAAAAAGGAGGAGAGAGAAAGAAGGAAAAGAAAGGAAAGAAAGAAAGAAAAGGAAAGGAAAGGAAAGAAGGAAAAGGAAAAGAAGGAAAAGAGGCAAAAGGAAAGAAAATATTTTCAGCCAGAATTTGAAATGAGATTCTAAAATTTTCATTTCATAGAAAATTCAAATATAAATTTGAATTTTGAAATTCAGCTAAGATTTGAATTTGAGATGAATTCAAAACAAGAATTTGAATCCAGAATTGGCCGCCAAATATTTGATTTTAGAACAAGGATTTCAATTGAGACTCAGAATTTGGATTTTGATTTGATGTTGATTTAAGATTCGAAATTTTGAATTTGAATTTCGTAAAAGGCAATAAATTAAATATACTTTTAGAAAATAGAAAAATAGAGTTCAAAATTATAGAAAAATTCACATAAATTCCTTGAATTATTTTGAAATTAATAAAATAAATTCCAACTTAAAGTTGGATTTTATTTTTACATAGTTATTATTTTTGTTTTACGGAAAATAGCGAAAAACCTTTTAAAATCCGTAAAATTCAAGAAATTAATTAAAATTTTTATTTTTCACTTTAAGTCCAATAAAAACTTAGAACTCAATAAATTTTTTTGACTTTTAAAACTTAGGAAATTAAATAATTTTTTTTTCTTTTAACAAATAAAACTCTTTTTAAATTACAGAAAATCGAGAAAATTCTTTGACAGCCAGAAAATCCAATAAAATAATGTCATTATTAATTTGAATTTTGGTAATAGAACTTTAGGATGTTACAAAGAAGGACTGGGGCTGGCGATGCGATCTTGACAGTGGCGTGGGGAGAGCATATCTAACGGGATCCGAGGATGGCGGCGATGAGCTGCACCAAATCCGGTGGCGGCGATGAGGACGCTTGGATCTTGCACTAGTGGTGCAAGGGCGGGGTCGATTCCCAATGAAGTAGGGGCAGGCGACCGCCTTCGTTGCCAGATCTGGCCGAGGAAAAGTTGGCCAGTGCGCAGGAGTCCTTCGTATTCGCCAGCGTGTTACACAGCTACAACGACATGGTCACAGCCATCATCGCTGTAAAATCGAGGAGGCCGACTAGAGGGGGGTGAATAGGCGGTTTTGAAAATCTTTTGGCTAAAATCGAGTTTTATGCATAATTGTAAATCAATTCGGTTTTGCCAATTAAAAACTAAATGAACTAGTCTTTACTAAGTGCACCAACAATATAAGACTATTGATAATTATAGCAATCATACAAAGACATGTAAGCAATTTAATTCTAGGAATGTAAATTGCAATAGAGTAAACCACAAGAAGGCAAAACACAACGACACAAGGTTGTTTTACCGTGGTGTTCGAAGACTTATCGGTCTCCCCTAATCCACGTTGAGGTAAGCCCAAACTAATTGGACCGGCTCCACGAATTAAGCCAAACACCTCCGAGGTAAGTCCAACCATTTGGACCGGCTCCAACACGAACCAACACTTCGATCTACTCGGGGTTGCTCTTCCTCCACTCAAGAGATGGCGAGCACCAAATCACTTACAACCGTCTGGGTCTCCTCACAACCTTCTTTGAGAAGATCACCGACGCAACTTCTCCAAGCCGTCTAGGTGTTGGCAAACACCAAGAGTAACAAGTCGGAGATGCTCACTTGAATGAATCAAGTGTCTAAGCTCAATGGATATATAATCCACTACCTAATGCAACACATGCACGTAGGGTTTGCTCTCTAAGCTCACTAAGTGCAACACATGCACATAAGAGAGGAGAAGGCTTGCTCTTTGCTCAAGGGAATGAATAGCACCAGCAATAACAACTTCCACAACTGGCCAAGGTGGGTATTTATAGCCCACACACAAAAACTAGCCATTGGAGAGAATCTGCTGAAAACTCAGGGAACCTTGGTCTGACCACCAACCAATGGCCGGTTAGACCGCCCTTGCTCCAACGACTATAAAACTAGCCGTTTGACACACATCCGGTCTGACCGCCAAGCAATGATCGGTCAAACCGCCAGAGGGGCGGTCTGACCGCTCCACAAAGGAGCAAACCAAACTAGAAAAACGTATTCTCTGGAAAAAAGCATACCGCAAAAAGACTTCGGTATTACTACTTCTGTTATTACCATTTATTATGTGCGGTACTACTGCACAAAAACTTGCGATTAGAACTGCTCACCATGGGACTGGTCAGACCACCCAACCCATGGCAGTCAGACCGATATACCACCGGTTAGACCAACTGACATGGGTGGTCACACCGTCCACTGCCACCAAAGCTGAAAACAGATTGTGCACTGCTTCAACTCAATTTGCAAAACACATTTGCCAATTGACGCAAGATGCACACAAGAGATGAAGGCCAGATTCCCAACAAGTTGCAAAACATATTTGTCAACTTTTAGAATCAATGCCACATGGAATTTGATGCATGGACTTAAATCATTTGCAAAACACATTCGGAAACTAAAGTCACATGCTACAAGGATTATGCATGAGCCATGACCATTTGCAAAACACATTCGCAAATATCAGCAACATGCTAACAAGAACTAGAGCAAGCACAACGAGCTATCAACACGTGACTAACTCAAGCTACTAATCAAGACCCCTCTTAATAGTACGTCAACCTATACTAGCAATCCGGTTTTTCATCCAAACACCAAGACCAGTAAAAGACTAGGAACATATCCTTAGTCCTAGCTAGTCATACATTTGCCTTGCACAAACACTTGAAGCTTGATGACGCACATCTTCACTTCAAGTCCGAATCCTTGACTTTGATATGCATCAACCTATGATGTATCAGTTATTCCAAGCTCTTGACTTGAATATCATCAACACGTGATGATCTTCTTTACTTTGGAATCTTTGTCTTGAATGTGCATAAACCCATGATGCATTCTTCACATGCCCTCCATCAACACATGATGGGTCTTCTCTTGATTTAATGATCAACTCATGATCTCCTCTTCGAGATCTTGATATGAATCAACACATGATCCATCCTCTTCTTCAAACATGACTTGATGGCATTCAACTCATGATGTCATCCAAAGTCTTCATCATCGTAGAACATAACCTATTTACCCAACTCATGAAAAATATTAGTCCCACAATATGATTGTCATTAATTACCATAACATACCATTAACTCATAATGGTGAGTCAAGATACTCCAATCTTTCCCTCTTTGGTAATTGATGACAACCATCACAATTGCAAATAATTGAATGTAAGGTTATATGAGTATATATGAACTACACAAGTTTTGTATACTCATTTGATATATTTCAAAGTAAATATCCTTAATATATGTGGATAAAGAAATATGGATCAATACTACTAATGAAACCACAAAACATAGAGTGAACTCCTTCTAAACCATCCATCCATTTCGCCCAAGTACAAACCAATTTTTACTTTATTTCAATTTTTTAAATCATTTGTAAACTTTCATGACACACCAATGCCATGGATGCTATTTAAACAATATTTGATTTTTGGCTGTAAATTCCCAAATCAAATATTTCAGGTCTAAGCATCTCTAAGCACAATTTTTCAAAAATGTTCTAGCTCATACTATTGCATAAACTAGATTTTCATCTAAGGTATCAAGGTATGTTTGATTTAATAACAAAGTTGGCTATACAATGGTAATAGGAATAACTAAAATTTCAAAGCAGGTATTTAAATTACATAGAATAGAAATAGTATGCAATAATAATTTAAAACAGAATTTAGATAATTTGAAATAATGGGATCAAATATGATCAAAGATATAACTTGCCTTGCTTGATTAATTGTTCTGAAACAACATTGAAATATGACTCTCTAAAGTCGTCGAAATCTATACACGAAAATAAGCCTAATTCAAACAAAAATTAAAATAAAATTTCAAATGAACTCCAAATTAATAAATTTTAGTTTAGTTAGCTAGACCTTGAATTTATATCAATTTATAAATTTGAATCGTCAAAATCGGAGTTCGTATGAAGGCGAACGAACCCCTGGAAATTTAAATATAAAGAAAAACCCTAAAAAGGATTTTCTATAATTTCCCAATTTATTTTTCAAAAGGAAATATTTTTCTCTCTATGACATGTGGGCCCAAGCATGAAAGGTTCAAACGTTCGGTCCGAATGTTCATGTTGAAAGTTCGAACGTTCAGTCCAAATGGATACGCCCACGCGAGCAGCCACATGGCTTTGACTCAGCGCCAAGCGATGATGTGGCGCTTGTGTGTCACTAACGTGGCCTTGCCATGTAGGACTGATGAGCGGTGGTGCTACGGGCTCGGGCTCGCCGGCGCTCTGCGCCACGGCGAGCCTCGCGGATATGCACAAAAGGGATAGGAGGTGATAAGGGACTTGATGCACTACCTTGCGGCGGCGAAGCACGACGAGGTGGCTAGCGGCGGCGGTGTTAGGGCCATGACGGTGAGGCTGCTCTGGTGGTCCTTAGTCGAAGCTGAAGTGCGCACGAGGTAGACAGCGTCGAGGCGATGTCAGGGACGTATACGATCTCGACGGAGCGGGCTCGACGGCGGTGGAATCGAAGGTTGAAGAAGCTTCGAACAGTGGCAAAGATCTTCGAATTCCGGGCGCTAGAGGACGGGAGGAGGGCTAGGGTTTGCGGTGGCGAGATGAGGAGGCCAAGGCGATCCTAGAGCTCCAATTTATAGGGCGGAGGCAAGGTGTAAGGTGCAAGATGACAGAGCAGCATCTAGGAGGTAAAGGAGGAGAAAGGAAACCAAAACAAAGTCGGATTTATTGAGGGCCTTAATGCGCGCGTGATTAGGGGAATCCGATGAGGATTGAGCTGGGTTTGGAAGGTTTCCTATGTAGCGTCAATGGCGTGTGGAAATGGAAGGTGCCGAGGAAGAAGAAGGAAAGAGGAAGAAGGTGACGTGCGCGCAGTGGGTCCCACGTGTAAGTGACGCGTGGGAGGGATGTTCGGACCGTCCGAACAGTCGTCCGAACGCAAGCGGGATGCACGCGTGTGAAAGTGAGTTGGGCCGGGTGAGATTCAGCCCAAAAGGAGTTTGGAGGTTTTTAATTGATTTAGTAATTTAAATAATTTGATTAATTCATTTAGGCTTTAGAAAATAGCAAATAAAGTCCAAAAATTCTAGAAAATTCACAGAAATTCCTAGAATCATGTTAGACTTAAATATATTATTTCCAACTTATAATTGGTAATTAGTTTTGCAATTAATTTATTTTGGCTTTTGAAATAAATAGGAAAAAGCTTTTAAAATTTCAGAAAATTCCAGAAATTACTTAAATATTCCTTTTCAACTTTAAATCCAATAAAAACCCAGCAAACTCAATTAATTTTCTTTTGATTTTTAAAAAAACTAGAAACTTCAAGAAAAGCAAGAAAACACTATAAATCTAGGAAATCCAATAAAATAATAACTTTATAAATTTTATTTTTGGTAACAGAACTTTGGGATGTTACAAACTACCCCCCTTAAAAGGAATCTCGTCCCCAAGATTCTGAGAGGCTAGAAAGAAAGTTGGAGGTACTGGGTCTTTAGCTGGAATTGTCGTCGTACGGATTCTGCTCCACATTTGATGAGGCCTGAGCTGTGATGTTGTACAGATGTCCCTTTCCAGAATTCTGCGGCTTCCTACTTGCTTGTATGGTGTTGAGTTTTGGAACTTCAGAGTTGGCTGGATTCGCTGCCTACTGCTTCTTTGAACATTTACTAGCAAAATGTCCAACCACATGGCAGTTGAAGCACGTGATGCCTGAAACATAAGATGAGTCCTTCTGTGACTGGTCACCTTCAAATGTGTTGGAGGATCCAAGGTTGACTAGATTGTTCTTTGCTGGCGCTTCGGTTGAAGTTGTTGACTGGAATCTGACTTGATGTGATGGAATTCTTTTAGCTCTAGGTAAACTTCTAGGGTTGAACTTATGTGCAGTCATTCTTCTTTTACGGTCATCTATCTCCTGGTGCTTGCCTTGTTGACTAGCTACTGGAAATCAGTGTAGTCCTGGGCAATCATTTGTATGGACAACTCATCATTGAGACCTTCAAGGAATCCCTGTTGCTTGGCTTCATCTGTTGCAACGTCTTCCGATGCGTAGAGTGCCAGTTGATTGAACTTGTGCAGATATTTAGTCACGGTGCAGTTTCCTTGGCATAACTTATGAAATTCCTTCTTCTTCAAGGTGATCATGCCTGATAGGATATGAGATCGGCGAAAAGCTTGCACAAACTCGTTCCAAGTAATTGCCTGAGCATTGGCGTGTGAGATGTTGAAGTTGTCCCACCATTCAGAAGCAGGTCCATTCAGTTGGTGAGAAGTAAACAAAACTCTCTCATGATCACTGCACTGTGAGATGTCCAGTTTCTTCCCGATAGTACGCAGCTAATCAACGACGCCCATAGGTTCTATACTGCTGGAGAAGGTAGGAGGTCGTGTCCTCATGAACTCTGATAATCTGTACTACGGAGGAGGTGGAGCTTGAAAAGATGTCGTTTGCTGAGTTTGATTGTTGTTGATGGATTGAGCGAGTAGTTCGATCAAATGGTTCTGGTTGGCCATCATTTTTTGCCATTCTAATCCATTGGTTACTGGTGGTGGTGGAATTGATGCACTTTCATTTTCAGGGACATCATTGTTGTCTCGGTTGCTTCCACTTCCAGAGTGACGAGTGTTCACCATCTACCGGTTATTCCAGAGGTTTAGGAAAGGAGACAAAGGCTAGGGGAGAGAGAAGGAAGAGCAAAGTGATAGAGCAAAACAACATTCCTAAATGAAAGAACCAACTCAAATGCTTGTGCAAATAACTTTACACAACGTACCATCGATCGGGATTCTTAAGCTAGTGAAACGACTCAATGCACAGAATGAGTCTTGGCAAACTTAGACTATATGGCTTGACTGACAAAACGATCTCTAATGCCTCTATGTCTTGTGGTCTTTAATGTAATAGTTAAGAACGTGTTGACCATCTATAGAAATTTTTATAGGAGAAAGAGGATCCATTTTAATATTATAAAATGGTGAAGGGGAATTAGGTAAGGAAGAATTGCTGTGAAGAAGCTAAAGATAGATAGATGACCAAGATGAGGAGAGAACAATTTATTTTTCTTGTTATATAAAATAAGATTTGAAGTTTTTCAACTAACGGCCATTCTAACTAGGTCATGACCTACAGTCGATATGGCTTTGATACCATGTTTGTCTGACCCGGGATTAACACCCCCAAATCCTCTGTGTATTTTTGAACTAGTCCCATGATCAGTAGCTCGCATAACTTTATTAATAATCAATAGAGTTTATTACAACAAAAGCTTACAAGCCAACAATAAACAAACACAGCGGAAGATGAAGAAGATGTAGTAAAGTCCAGCTGATCTACCACAGGCAATCGATTGGGGTAGCTGCCTAGTCGTTGCAATCCACACTGATAGCGAAGTCCTTCTCCTCTTAAATTTATTTGCATTATGCAAGGGTGAGCACAACTTTCGTGCTCGCAAGTAACACCCATAACAGAGTTAATGCATGCATGGATATTATCAAAGGAAGGCTTATAGGGTTATTTGTGCAAAAGCAATATTCAACATTTTAAATACCATAGCTAAGTTCAAAAGCTCAAGTTTTATAGTGTCTAAAATTGAGTTTTAATTCAATTAATAAAGATAGTGTAGGCACCAACCTAACACTAACTTAAACACGGGCAACAACCCAGGCTTCAACCCATAACTTTTGTCATGGACACATATCCATATCAAAAACTGTTTTACAAAACCATTTGAAAACAAAATCAAAGTCTAAATGTGAGTGTCTTTGCTCAGCATGTCCATGACCGTGGATACGGCTATTCCAATAGTTTTACACTCTGCAGAGGTTGTACAACTTTACCCACAAGACAAGACTTCTCTAGTTTGTTTGGCATTCGTTGATACCACCGCTCACTATCTTAGGTAAGCAGTCTAGAGCACGTGACAAGGCCTTTACAAAGCACCATTCCACCGTAGTCCCGCCTCGCTAAGATTTTGCTTCCTTTGGATTAACCGTCCGTCGGATTTAAGCCCCCTCTTGCGCCATGTGGGAATATATAAAAAGTAGGTAATTCTGACACCCACACATCAACATGGTACAACCATGATGGAATGTTGCCAATTAGTTAGCCAGGTCCTGCCCACTCAAGACATGTGGTAGTACGATAGGGCATAGCAAAATATATATGCTTGAAGACTGGTCCTTAACTGACTTGGACGACTTTCAATAAAAACACTGGGTCTCAACCCTACACGGATAGAGCCCGTGCATAAATCTGCACCCACCATCCATCCATTTCGCCCAAGTACAAACCAGTTTTTACTTTATTTCAAATTTTCAAATCATTTGTAAACTTTCATGACACACCAATGCCATGGATGCCATTTAAACAATATTTGAATTTTGGCTGTAAATTCCCAAATCAAATATTTCAGGTCTAAGCATCTCTAAGCATAATTTTTCTGAAAATGTTCTAGCTCATACTATTGCATAAACTAGATTTTCATCTAAGGTATCAAGGTATGTTTGATTCAATAACAAAGTTGGCTATACAATGGTAATGAGAATAACTAAAATTTCAAAGCAGGTATTTAAATTACATTGAATAGAAATAGCATGCAATAATAATTTAAAACATAATTTATATAATTTGAAATAATGGGATCAAATATGATCAAAGATATAACTTGCCTTGCTTGATTAATTGTTCTGAAACAGCGTTAAAATCTGACTCTCCGAAGTCGTCGAAATCTATACGCGAAAATAAGCCTAATTTAAAAACCATTAAAATAAAATTTCAAATGATCTCGAAATTAAGAAATTTTAGTTTAGTTAGCTAGATCTTGAATTTATATGAATTTAGAAATTTGAATCGTTAAAATCGGAGTTCGTATCAAGGAGAACGAACCCTTGGAAGTTTAAATCTAAAGAAAACCCCTAAAAAGGATTTTCTAGAATTTCCCAATTTATTTTTCTAAAGGAAATATTTTTCTCTCTATGACATGTGGGCCCAAGCATAAAGGTTCGAATGTTCAGTCCGAACGTTCAGTCTGAAGGGATACGCCCACGTGAGCAGCCACGTGGCTCTGACTCAGCGCTAAGCGATGATGTGGCGCTTGTGTGTCACTGACGTGGCCTTGTCACGTAGGACCGACGAGTGGTGGTGCTACGGGCTCGGGCTCGTCGGCGCTTTGCGCCACGGCGAGCCTCACGGATATGCGCAAAAGGGATAGGAGGCGATAAGGGACTTGGTGCACTACTTTGTAGCGACGGAGCGCGACGAGGTGGCCAGCGGCGAGGAGTTTAGCGGTGGTAGTGTTAGGGCTATGATGGCGAGGCTGTTTCGGCGGTCCTTAGTCAAAGCTGAAGCACGCACGAGGTAGACGGCGTCGAGGCGATGTCAAAGACGTAGATGATCTCGACGAGCGGGCTCGACGGTGGTGGAATCGAAGGTTGAAGAAGCTCCGAACGGCGGCAAAGATCTTCGAATGTCGAGTGCTAGAGGATGGGGGGAGGGCTAGGGTTTGCGATGGAGAGATGAGGAGGCCAGGGCGATCCCAGAGCTCCTATTTATAGGGCGCAAGCGAGGCCACGACGGCGTTGGGCACAAGATGATCGAGCGGCATCTCCGGCGAGGATTAGGGGAATTAAAGAGAGGAGGAGAAAGGGGAAACCGAAAATGGGCGCGGGATTGATTGAGGGCCTTAATGCGCGTGTAATCAGGGGAATCTGATGAGGATTGAGCCGGATTTGGAAGGTTTTCTATGTGGCGTTAATGGCGGGTGGAAATGGAAGGTGCCGAGGAAGAAGGAGGAAAGAGGAACAAGTTGACGTGGGCGCAGTGGGTCCCACGTGTAAGTCATGCGTGAGAGGGATGTTTGGATCGTTCGAACAGGCATGGTGACGTCTAGACCGTCCGAATGCAAGCGGGCTGCGCATGGGTGAAAGTGAGTTGGGTCGGGTGAGATTCGGCCCAAAAGGAGTTTGGAGGTTTTTAATTGATTTAGTAATTTAAATAATTCGACTAATTCATTTAGGTTTTAGAAAATAGCAAATAAAGTCCAAAAATTCTAGAAAAAATCACAGAAATTCCTAGAATCATTTTAGACTTAAATAAAATATTTTCAACTTATAATTGGTAATAAGTTTTGCAATTAATTTATTTTGGCTTTGAAATAAATAGGAAAAAGCTTTTCAAATTTCAGAAAATTACTTAAATTTTCCTTTTTCAACTTTGAATCCAATAAAACCCAGAAAACTCAATTAATTCTCTTTTTGACTTCAAAAAACTAGAAACTTCAAGAAAAGCAAGAAAACACTATAAATCCAGGAAATCCAATAAAATAATAACTTTATAAATTTTATTTTTGGTAACATAACTTTAGGATGTTACAACTAAACCCTAGTATAAGGGAAATACCACAAATACCCTTAACCGTGAGAGGGATGGTATTTCGTGGAACACCATGGTCACAGGATTTGCTAATATGGCATGTTGCATCTCGCTAGCAAATTTTTGTTTGACGCGCCTTGCAGGGATCTAATATCCTGGAATGCGCTTCTAGCTGGATATGCTCAATACAAAGAATTTGCTGCAGTGATGAAACTATTTGGCAATATGCTTGCCAGTTGTGTAAGACATGATAAAGTGATTGCTGTTACTTTGATCTCCGCGGCTGCAGGCAAGGGGGCCTTGAATCCGGGAAAGAGTGTCCATTTTTTAGATAATGGAAGAGAAAAACTCTCTCCCGACCTCTGCATCGAGGATGCACACAGCCCATTTATGAAAAGGACAGAAGTAACAAAATAACCAATGTAGCTAAAAGTGGCAAGAAGCCTTACAACCATCAAAAGACAAATGACAAATCTTAAACATTACCAATCCGATGACTAGGCCGCCACCCATGGAAATTAAGGATTTGCTTCACCACAAACTCCAACCTTAGGCTTCCATCCTCCATATACTCCTGTTGGGCCGATGTTTGTAATTTTGCCCAAGCACGAAACCAGAATCCACACAAAAAGATAAATTGCAAGGGATTAGTGATAATCTTTTTATTAAAAATAACATCATTCCGACAACACCAAATAGACCAACATAAGGCACTAGCTCCCACCAGGAGTTGTGACTTTAAATTTGTTGGAATACCGGCTAACCAATTCCCAAACATATTTGCTGTGCTCATAGGGGAGGGTAAATTAAACGCACATCGAACAACCCACCATGCAAGACGCGCATAAGGGCAGTAAAAAAAAGATGTTGAATTGTTTCCTCTTTAATACAGAAACAATACTGTTTGCTTCCCCTCCAATTTCTTTTAAGCAGATTATCTTTAGTTAAAATGACCCCTCTTTTGAGATACCAAAGGAAAATCTGCACTTTTAAGGGGATTTTAATTAGCCAAAATAAATTCCTAATAGGGACTTGAAAATTGCTAATTAGTGCCCCATAGAAAGACTTGACCGTAAACAAGCCAGATTTATTTAAATTCCACTTAAATATATCCTTTTGAGAGTTTAACTGTAAATTAGCAATTCTCAAAATTAACTCATCCCAAGCATGTAATTTTGGTCCAATAATAAGTCTTCGAAAGGAAATATTTAAAGGAGTCGATCTCATAATAGTTGCCACAGTATCCTCCTTTCTCCTTACCACATTATAAAGAATAGGATATTGTCTTTTCAGTGGAGAATCTCCTAACCAAATATCTTCCCAAAACCTAGTTTGCATTCCATTTTTAACATGGAATGACCCAAAGCTAAGAAATTGATCTTTAATTTTCATAAGACCCGACCAGAAATAGGAAGTCCTAGGCTTTTTAACCACCTGCGAAAGACTCTTGTCACCTAAATACTTCCTCATTAGCAACGATTGCCAAACACCTTCTTCATTAAGCAATTTAAATAACCATTTCCCAAGCAAGCTTTTATTTTTTGCGTCTAAGTTCGGAACGCCTAGACCACCATGCTCTTTGGGCGAACAGACTAAACTCCATTTAGCAAGCCTGTATTTACATTTATGATTATCACTCTGCCAGAAGAATCTAGATCGATAAAAGTCTAGTCGTTTGAGAATTTGTCTAGGAACTTCAAAAAAAGAAAACATAAACATTGGCAGACTGCTTAGTACCGAGTTAATAAGTACTAACCATTCCCCCACAGACATATTTTTTTCTTTCCAACTACTAAGTTTTTTCTCAATTCTATCCTCTACCCCTTTCTAATCCCTATACCTTAACTTTTTAAAGTGGATAGGGATGCCTAAGTACCTGAAAGGAAAAGCACCCACTTCACAACCAAATAATTGTGTAAGCTGTGGTTCAATAGCTTTGGCAGAACCAAAACAAAAAATCTCACTCTTATGGAAATTAATCTTTAAACCCAATAATTGTTCAAAGACACAAAGAATAAGTTTCAGATTTTTGGCTTGTTCCAAATCATTATTCAAAAAGAGGATCGTGTCATCAGCATATGGTAAAATTGACAACCCATCCTCAATCAAGTGAGGAACAATACCTGATATAAGGCCTGCTTCTTTAGCACGTGAAATAAAAATGGCAAGCATGTCCCCTACAATGTTAAAAAGAATAGGGGATAAAGGATCACCTTGTCTAAGACCCTTCTGAGTTTGGAAAAAGGAGTCAAGATCATCATTAACTTTTATTCCAACACTCCCTCCCTTAACTATACTTTCCACCCAGGAGCACCACTTAGCAGAAAAGCCTTTCATCCTTAAAGTTTGAATTAAAAATGGCCATTTAGCCTTGTCATAAGCTTTCTCAAAATCTATCTTGAAAACTATTCCATCCAAATTCTTTTTATGCAATTCATGAAAGAGTGTCCATGGTTGGGTGGTTAAAAGACATGGGACTCAAGATGCTTTCTTGGCTTCTGATCTTGTAGACATGTGTTGCAAATGTGGAAATGTCATGTTAGCCTAGCCTTTGCCGTGTTTGAGAAGGCCTTGGACCAAGATGTTACCTTGTGGATGGCTATGATATCTGGCCTTGCATTTCATGGCCATGGGACCAAAGCATTGGATTGAAAAGATGAATGGACCAGGTGCACCGACTGGGTAAACCAAGATCCAGGAGGTCCATTGTGAGCCGAAGGCTACACATAGAGTAGGGAAAAGCCCCTGCAGCCCCTACGGGCAAGAGGTTGTTGTAGGGGTAGATTGGTAATTTCGGCTACTCCTGTTGGAAGGCTATAAATAGCCTCCTCCCCTATGTAATAACAAAGAACCCGATTTTGGGCAATTAAAACACGTACTCCTGACAATCGATCCCCTCTGGGGGGTCTCCTTTTTCTACTTTCTAGTCTTTTCTTGCTACGACGCTGGCCTATTAGATGAAGGGTGCGGGATTTTTTATGATTTGAAGCAAATGTTCAACATTGAACCAGGAATAGAACACTTTGGTTGTATGGTCGATCTCCTTGCACGATCAGGTAGGCTGTCTGATGCAGTAGGTTTGGCTAGGAGGATGCCAATGAAGCCAAGTCGGTCTATATGGGGTTCCATTTTAAGTGCGAGTTCAGCTTGTTGCAGAGATTGCTTCAAAAGAACTCCTTCATCTTGTCAAAATATTGAAGTTGTAGAGATTGCTTCAAAAGAACTCCTTCATCTTGAACCTACAGAAGAAGGCGGATATGTTTTTCTTTCCAACTTGTATGCTGCTGGAGGCCAGTGGAACTACAGCAATAAATTGAGGGAGAATATGGAAAGGAAAGGAGTGAGAAAATCAGCAGGTGCTAGTAGTTTTGGCTGTTGATGCTGCTACTTCAGATGCTAGGTATGTGGCTTGTGTATTACTTAAAATCTGATTTTTGTAGGAGACTTCTTTCTTCCAAAGAAGTGCATGTTTCCTTCGCATACATTTTATAAAAATTATTTCTGCTCCTTGGGGACTTCAATATCACAGTTTTTGGATCAGTGAAAAGTACAATTTTTGTAAACCAATAAAAATATGCCATGGGAGAGAACCTGATGTTGACCTGAAAACAGTGATCTTGGGGGCTTAAATCTCCCTCTCTCTTGTTTTACTTCTCCTAATTCCTTATTTACATAAGATGTTGGGGGGGGCTGAATACTTCTTTGATTTTCTTTTCCTTTTGGTACCCAGGGCTTGAAGCAGAGACATTGGATAATTGAGAAAAGATTGACCGGTGCAATATGCTCTACCTGCATTATTGAGAAAAAAAATATGCACTTCTTTCTATAAGCTATACTGTTTGATATACTAATTTATTTCTTCCAATTTGAATCATCTCTGATTATTTGAATGCAGTATTGCATGTGCGTTTTTTTGTACCGTGATTTAAGGGTTTACTTCAACAACGACATGACACGGAACTCAATCGGCTCCATAGTATGTTACAGGGGATAAACGTCGTGGAAAAGAGACCGACGGTGATGATTAGAGGTAGAACAATGCTTAGAAGAGAGGATGCCTTGATGGGTAGAAAGGATCTAGATTAGGGAGGGGCTTGAGAGTCTTGAGACTAATTCTTATTATTGCTTGAGAATAATGATTAAAATATGTCTCCTTATATAGAGGGCCCTTCTAACAATTATGGATAAAATCAATCTAAATAATATCTTTCCTAACTAATGGATAAGATGCCAAACAACCTATCCTTATCTTAAAAAACTAATCAAACTATTAAGGAAATAGATAACTTGGTAAAGAAGAAGCTATCCTCCGAATGTGCCTACTGCTATAGTACCCATGAGTACTATTTATGTGCAGTAATTTCTGCACATGACAACTCCGCTTCTCGATAAGCAACTTGTCCTCGAGCTATGGTAGTGGCCATGGTGCAACCCTTGGAAGCCCCATGTGCTAGCTTTTGGCTCCCTGTTATGTTAGAGTATTCTATTTATACCATTTGCCCTAGCAACCTAACCCTAGCAGCAAGGGCACTAGGATACCACTGTTCATCGACTTACCGAGCCATCGAGGGCAGCGAGGGGTGGCAATGGTGACAGTTGACACCCAAATTTGAAGCTGCATGTGCAAGGCAAAAAAAAGAGAAAAAAATTCAAAGAAAAAATGCTCTTGGCTGAATTTTTTAAAGAGAGAAGTGATGTTAAATAGTATTTAAAAATAGCGCCAAATAGTGTATCAAATAGTTTCAAATGCCACTGTTCATAGCAATTCACCATGTGGATGTGGGAGTTCCATGCGCCTCGCGCGTGGAGGGGGTCCGGTCGCCTGGCGCACGGACGAGGCGCATTCGGTCACCTAGCGTGCGGACGAGGGAACGTGTCGCCTCTTCCCTCTCAACGAGTCCACGGTGCTATTTTTGGCTTTGATTTTTGGAGGAGGCTAGATTTGCTATTACCGCGTCAAACAGTGTTATTTTGGCTTTGATTTTCAAAGGGGGCTAGATTGCTATTACCACGCTAAACGATGCTATTTTTGGCTTTGATTTTTGAAAGGGGCTAGCCAAATAAGCCAAAAACTCAATAGTTACATGTCAACAATTCAGGAAGTGCTACCTGGTAGGTAACTGCACCCAAAAAACCACAACATCCCTCATTTTAGTGGTGAACAGATGGGTCGTGCCGGTCGGGCTGGCCCGAGGCACGACACGACCAACATTGTTCATGTCATGCTTGGGTCGCAACCCTGGAACGGTGGGTTGGCCCAGCACGACATGAACAGTGTTGGGCCGTTCTAGGCATGGCACAAGCCCAGCACGGCCCATCTGGCTCGTGTGTGGAGAGGTCAAGCCGACAAGCCGCCGAGGGAGGGAACCGGGAGGAGAGGAGGTGGGGCGGCACCGGCGCAGAAGAAGGAGGAGGATGAGACGGAGGAGGAGGACAGGGCGGCGTTAGCGCGGAGTTAGAAGGGGCCGGAGCGGAGGGAGGAGGCTGGGAGGGGGGCGCCGGCGTGGAGGTGGAGGGCGACACTGTCGCGTGCGGTAGCCTAGGCAGTCGGTAGGCAAAGCGGTAGGGGCGCCAGGGCAGGGTGCAGGAGGTAGTGGGGAAGGGAGGCCAAGGCATCGCGTTGGCACGGCATGGTCCGGGGAAACACACTCATGGGCGATTCGACCATTTTTGACCGTTGGAGGCTTTAAAAATAGCAAATAAAATAAAAAATCCGCTTTTTTTTATAAATAGCCACCATAGCACCCTCATTCAGCACCCGTCCATTCGTCAATATCTCTTTGGAATTCTGTTGTGCAAATTCAAATTCATTGTGATATCATTTGGCAAAATAAAAAATATGCCAAAATTTAGAAAATTTAATTTTCAGCAGCAAGTCAGCAAAAGAAGTACAATACTATTTTTTGCATAATTTTATTATTATTATTATTTGTTATGCTAAGATGAAAGTAATAATAGTGTTAGTTTTGATTTTGCAGTTTTCTTTATGGAAAATTACAATATATCTTTGCTTTTGGTGATTACGGACTTTCACTGGAGGAAGTTGCATCCATAAAGGCTGCGGTTACCTCAAACCAACTGCAATTGTTAGCGGAAGGGCAAGGCAGAGTTCCATTATTAGGCTCCATGGTAGCATCTTCGTTGACGACCACCGGAGCAAAGAGATCGAGGTCATCTACATCGGGAGCGTGGGAGAATTTCGATAGGACAACCAAGCCACTCGCATAGGGAAATCAGGTACCATATGTTGTTTGCAAAATTTGACGTCAGGAATTGTCTACAAAGTGTACAGGAGGGACCGGGCACTTGCAAAGACATGCTATAAGATGTAAGGCCAAGCAAGGATTGGTGGTGAGGTAGATGCAACTACAGTACAACCTCGATGGTACAGTATGTAGCTAAGACTATGATCCTGAGGTAGCCCGTCAATCTCTCTGTAGTTTAATTGCTTCCGAGGATTTACCGTTAGGCTTTGGGGAGTCTAATGCTTTCTAAACTTACATTAAAACAACGCATAATCCTATATTCTCTTCTGTTTCTAGAAAGACAACAACTAGGGATCTAGTAAAATACTATAATGAATGTCATGATAAATTAAAGGATAAATTTGTTGTGTGCACATTTTTTGTGGCCCTGGCCTCGAACATATGTAGTGGTCGCGCTAGGGGGGATTATCTTAGTGTAGTTGCTCATTGTGTTAATGATGACTTGGTAATGGAGAAAAGAATTATATGTTTTAAATTAATTGATGTAGCCCACACGACTAAGAATATTGTGGACTGTATTATCAAAGTTGTGGAAGACTTTAGTATTACAAACAAAATATTTTCAATTACTCTAAACAGTGCCGCTACGAACTCTAAGGCCATGAGTATTCTTACTCCAGTCTTCAGTACATACACCGATTCCTTCTTGCCTACATCAGCGATGCGTTTGTCATATTATTAACCTCATAATCAAATCCGGTTGGAAGAGGTTGGATGTGTATCTTGAATCTTTTCGCGATACGATATCTGTCTTGAATAATTCTAACGTAAGAATAGCAACATATAAGAACTTTTGTAGGGCAATAGGTATACACCCAAGAAAGTTCGGTTTGAACATGCTAGTAAGATGGAACTCTACTTACCTAATACTTAAGAGTCTTTGGTTTGTTGTTGAGAGGATACTATAATTTTTAGAAATTTTTTATGAGGCCACTGTTGCTTTGTCCGCTGTCTACTATCCAACATCTCCTATCATTGTGCACAGTATTTTACAGATTGCTACTCAATTGAAAATGTATGAAAATGACTTAGTTTTACACGAGGCTATTGTTGCTATGAAAACTAAATACCTTAAATATTGTAGAGAAATCCCTTTCCTACAAAGCAGGCCAAATGGACGGCCCGGCCCGGCACGACACGGGCACGAGCCGGCCCGACCCATCTAGGCACGATCCATTCTGGCCTGGCTATTAGATGGGCCATGCCGTCTGAGCCCATGTCTTTGAGGAGGTGGCCCAAGCACATTGCTCGTCGTCGGCGTTCAAGACGCAGTCTGTTTATGCATTGGGCCAAGGTCGCCCATTTAGCCCGTTAGCCTAGCCTCGCCTGCCCGGTTGCCCAGCGCCTCTGCCCGGCTGCCCGTCTCCTTTTTTTCCCCCGCCCGGCTCTCTCTGCTCGCCAATCGCCACTTCGCCTTCGCCTCTTGACTTGTTATGTTCTTATTCCTCCCAAATCTTGTCTCCCCCAAATGGCCAAGCTCCTCAACGAGCTAGCTAGCGGCCGAGCTAGACGCAGCTTGCGAGTTGCGACCCCTCCCAAGCTCCTCCTCAGTCCTCCCTAAGCACGCCTCCTCAAAACGATGGGGAAAGAGCGGCGGCCGACAGGAGAAGAGACTAGTAGGCCAGCGACCGAGTGAATGGAGCGGCAAGCTGGCGACGGAGTCGCAGGGAAAGAACTTTGTTGTTTGATTGTTGGTCATGGAAAGAACTTTGTTGGTCATGGTGTTTTGAATTTTGATGTTTCTTTATTGATGAAGTTGGAGTCTGTTATTTCTAGCTCTAGTCATGGACTCATAGTGTTGTACTATTGTTTATTGATGTACTCCCCACCTTCTCCTTCCTCCGTGGCTCCGCACCGGCACCGCCGCCCAGCCCTCCTCCCTCTCCTCCCGGATCCCGCGCTGCCGAGCTCCTAATCCCGGCTCTAGGCCTTTGGCTCTCCCTCGCATGCGGGCCACTCATGTCGTGCCTAGCACGGTCAAACCTTGTATTCGTGCCATCTTAATTTAATCGCTGTGCCAAGGTAGCGACCCTAAGCACTGCCATGGCCGATCGTCTTGGTAAGACTTACCTATGAACGATGTGGGCGTCGTGTCACTAGGTCTTACCTATAGTAAAGTGCCTCAAGTCTACCCGACGGCACAACCCGTTTGGCCAGCTCTACTTTTCTATATGTATTTGCGTTTGTTTTAGATCCTAGAGGTAAAATTGAAGCATTTGCTATTGTTCTTGATCTTCTTAGTGATGCTACAGGGCTAGACTATACTAACTATTTTGCAGAAGTTTGTTCTCGATTACACGATGTTTACCAAAGGTATGAAAATAAGTTCCGGAGAGTCCGCTTGCAACGACCTCCAGTAGCTCCCACCTCAAGTAGCAAGACAAATACGTGGGGCAAGATCTTCGGTGGCTCTTCCTTCAGGTCCAAGTCTTCTTCTTCTACAGTGCTACCTGCTCAACCAAGAATAACCACAAGGAGTGGGGAACTATCCACCTATTTGGACATCGATACGGTGGATTTCAACTCAGAAGGCTTTGAAATTTTGCAATAATGGCATGCCCATAAGTTAACATATCCCGTGTTATCCATACTTGCACGCGATGTGTTAACTGTTCCTGTCTCGACGGTTTTCTCCGAGTTTGCTTTTAGTCTTTCTGGAAGAATATTGGAAGAGAGAAGAACACATCTCACGAGTGAGATGATGGAGATACTTCTAATTGTGAAGGATTGGGAACAAGCTGATTCGCGAATACAACACTCTGTGCAAAATACAGAGTTATCGGACATATTTGAAAATTTATACCTCGATAGTGATACTTAGAACAAAGATGTATGTAGAGCTATAGGCTGTACTCCCTTGTCTCATTTTTTACAACTTTTATATGTATTTATGAATTCTACATATTTTTCTATTTTTGAGTTTTTTTCCAATTTTTCGGATTTTTTTATTTTTCCAGGCTAAGTGGGTCGTACATGGCTCAACGAGTCAAATGGAACCGTACCGACACAGCATGACATGACTGCTCTTCGAATTGTGCTTGGGCCGTCATCCAGGCACGTGGACCAGCCTAACCCGACATGGTACGATTCTTACATGAGTCGTGCCCGATCATACCTATGCCGGGCCGGACCGTGCCGCTCATTTGGCTGGCACTACCTCATTTATCCATCTTCTGAAGATCGGAAGATGCCCTGGCGAAATCCGTCCAGTTCCCACCTAAACCCCCTATTTGGCTCGCTCATCCGAGTAATTACCCGTAGTTTTGAGGGTAGTTAAGAAAATCAGGTGCCCATTTCGAAATTGGATGGACGAAAGCCCCTAAACCCCCTAATTGGCTCGCTCATCCGAGTAATTACCCGTGGTTTTGAGGGTAGTTATGGAAATCAGACGCCCATTTCGAAATTGGATGGACGAAAGCCGCGAGAAAGAACAAACGACCGGAACTTTTAAAAATAAATCTCTTCTATCCACAAATTACACACCTACTCTCCATTCATCCATTGCAGTCTTTGTTCAACACCAACAACCGTAATAATAATCGAATAGTGCAAGGGCCAGAGTGTAAATGATTACTTCTGGTATAAGACACCAACCGACCCCCCTCCTTCAAGCCCTCCGTGGAAGCGGAAAAAAAAAATCTCGCTTTCGTTCGCGTCGCGTGAGGAGGGAAGCCAAAAACTCGCGGAAGGTAAGGGTTTCCCCGCCTATCTTATCCGACCCCCCCAAAGCCCCAATTCCTCCAATTCCCCCGCGATTTCCCGAATTGGCCGCGAGATCCGCCCGATTCTCGCCCCGATCTGCTCTGATTCGGTGCCCGCGTCGTCGGATTTCGTTACTTGTGCAGGGTTTTCGTCGGTCGCGTTCGAGCGGAGCGGAGGAGATGGCCGGGAAGGGAGGCAAGGGCTTGCTCGCGGCGAAGACGACGGCTGCCAAGTCGGCGGAGAAGGACAAGGGGAAGAAGGCTCCGGTCTCCCGCTCCTCCCGCGCCGGCCTCCAGGTGAGTTCGCTCGCTTACTCTGTTTTTTTTTCTGTTCCGCTTGCTTGGCGCGCGGGTTAGATTTGGTCTGGATTCGAAGTCTGTGTATGCGCGCGCGTTCTGGGTGCGAGATTTTAGTGCTTGTGTGGTTCGCGCGCTTTAGGTTTCGTATCGGTAGCGGTAGCGAGGTGCTTGTATACTGTGTGCTTAGTGTATTTGGACATTCGTTAGATTCGTCTGTGGCTTGGAGGAGCGGTGGCTTTGCCAACATTGTGCGCTCTAGTGAGGTGTGGTTTTGGAGATTTGAGAATTTACGATATTCTGCAGAGATTTTGTCTAGTTGTGTTATGTGAACTAGTGTTTACATGATTTGGTTTGTTCGAATTGGGGCGTGAGCACTTTGAGCAATTGTGTGTTTTGGGAGGTTTTGCTGTTGGTCATCAGAGGTTTTGTATTTCGTGATAGAGAACAAGGGAGAAGAGTGTGATATACATTTTGGGTATTTGAGATTTTGGATGATACAATTCGTTGTGTGGTCTAAGTGGTGGGTGTTGATGAGGTGGTGAGGGAAGTAGGGGATTGAGAAAGATGGCAATGGTTGTGTACAAGCTGAGGTCGCAGTGGTGGGTGGACTGTTGAGGTTGCTGGGGTGTCGCTGTTTACCAGGGTCCAGGTATATGACGTAAAGCGGAGGATGGTGATTCTCGGCTATGACCACCACAGGTGGCGGAGGATGGCGTTCACGTTGGGATGGGATTTTGCAAAAAAAAAAAAACAAAACAAATCCTGATGCGTACACAATTCTCTCTTTTTTTTCTTTTTAGGCACCAACTTCCTCCAGAATGCAAAATGTTCTACTTCGTCTTAGTTTGGTGATTGTCTGATTGATCCATCATGTGTATGTGTATTCTGTTGTCCAATCATTCTCACAATCCACTTCAGAGTCCAAACATGCAGCAGAATCTGTTTGTTAGACTGTGCCATACTTTGTTAACATGTGCTGCATAAGTTAAGCTTGATGATTGGTCTGAGACTGACTTCTTTGTACATGCTTTCTGGTGTCACATGTTTTTCACAGTCAGCCTCAAACGTGTGAATGAGTCAATTGGTCCCTGATTTGTCTGTATTCCCCTTTCAAACTTATGAAATCTGCAGCATCGAGGATTAGGTGCTATTATTCAGAGAATGTGCTGGATTCTTATAAGTTTGTGTGATCTTAAGGCACTTAACTTTGTGTGTTGACATGGTTTAATTGAGGGTTGCAAATACAAATGATTGATGCTGTTCTTGCTATGTTATCTTTGTGCAGAGTTTATTATATTGAACTGTGAGATATGCTGCCTGTACTAATTTTTGTTATGCTATATTTTCAGTTCCCTGTTGGCCGTATCCATCGCCAGTTGAAGCAAAGGACTCAGGCAAATGGCCGTGTTGGTGCTACTGCAGCGGTCTACTCTGCTGCTATTCTGGAGTACTTGACGGCTGAGGTTCTGGAACTGGCTGGGAATGCTAGCAAGGATCTGAAGGTCAAGCGTATCACCCCTCGTCACCTTCAGCTGGCCATCCGTGGAGATGAAGAGCTTGATACCCTCATCAAGGGTACCATTGCTGGTGGAGGTGTGATCCCGCACATCCACAAGTCCCTGATCAACAAGTCTTCCAAAGAGTGAAGATTTGGAAAGGAGTATCTTAGTTTAAACCGGACTTTTTTGCACTCCTGTGTGAGATAAGCCCTGGTCATCGTGTAGGTTTTAGTTAAGCCTCCAGATTGAAGTAATCTATCTGTGTAATGCTTTCCTGGTACTGCTTCAGTTATTCAAACATTGTATTTGTGGTCGGTTGTTAACCTTGGGTGCTAGACCTTGATGCATACTTAAGTTGGCTGTTTTTGTTTGTTTCATTGCGTCTGCTATTCCAGTTGTCCGCATCGGCTTTTGTTCTTAAGTTGGCTGCTTTTGTTCAGATTTCGCCTGAGTTATGCTCTGTGGACGGGTTCAAGTTCAGAGCTGTCAACTTTGTTATCGGATTGCTCTTCTAGCCTGTTCGAAATGTGGATCTTTAGTCAGGAGCGAAGTATGTCTCCAGCGTTGGAGACAAGGTTACATGACCTGTTCTGCAGTTCTACTGCCGGTTGATAAACTGTTGATGTTGTTGCAGGTCTACGGCTGTTGAATGCTGATGATGTTGGCCTGTTGCAATATAGTTCTTTGTGTTTGTAACTGATCACAAGCAGACGCAGTAATCAATGACGTACAACTATTTCCATTTCACCATGTGTTTGAGCATTGTTCCAGTGGCTTTCTCGATAGTCAAGATCCTTCGTACATCCGGAAATCCATATTATACACTCTAAGCTGGCTGGATCCAGGTTAGATACGAGGAAGAAGTAAGTTTATTTTGGTTCTTTTAATTACTGCAGGCCGGTTTGCTCCCGAAGACCGAGCTGCCTAATGCAAGGTCATGTCAATTTTGTCTCAAGTCAATTATTATAATCAGTAACCAAACAAACTGTCCTCTTCTGTTTATCATCATGAGAAACTTACCCTGCACTTGCAACCCTTGGGACAATGCAGGTGCATCGCTGGAATAATCTCGGGGATGGTCACAAGGTATGTTGCAGCGATATGGGTAGACTGTACTAATGCACAATTAAAAATTTTACGGTGTAAATCAAAAAGTCACACGAAGACGCGTAGTATAGCGGAAGAAGAGTTAGAGCAGCCTGGTTCAATGTCGCGCGCATCGATATAGTGGAAGTAGTCGATCGTCCAACGTCTTTGGCCATCGGTCATCTCCTCCAGTAACTTCTCGCGTTCCCTACGTATGTCGTGCACCAGTGCAGGGGTGGAACGTCATGCACCAGTGCGCGCAATAGGGCCTTGGGGGGAGTGGTGGCTAGGGTTTTGGTGGTTGGTGCCACTTCCAAAAGCCCCACACGCCCCCCCCCCCTTTTTATAAAGAGCATCTAATGGATCCAATCCAAACTAGTTTGCTCCAACCCGTTAGTGTGTGATCATATAGGTTCATACGTAATCAGTTGTGATCCGAAAACTCCTTTTTGGTTCATAAGTCAGTAGCGGTTTCTAATAAGATATAGCGGCCCCCCGAATACACATAAAGATCATATCAAACAAACCTTATGCAATATGATATACGGTCAGGTCCTTGTCACTTATGACCAATTTGTAACTCCTTACGACCAGATCGCATATGGTAACAACCAGTTCATAACACCTTACAACCAGTTCACTGACCGGTTTGTGATCATGTACGACCAGCTCACGACCAGTCTATATCCTCACACAACCAGTTCGTATCTGGTCGGACTAAACAACTTGTTTGTGTATTCTACTTTTGCCTTACAATATCTGATCGAACTCCAAGTGAGATATATGTCATCCATGGACTGTTCAATCTTTTCTCGATCTAGTGATGGATAACTTCGTGTGGTTGACTCTTCGACCACTTAAGGCACTGCGATGCACTTCCTTTATCCGAGCACATCGAGACCCCCAGAGATATCTCTCCTGTTATGATAGGAGGGGAAAATCTCATATCCGATCAGTTACATCCATCCGCATGTTTGATAGTATACCTGAAAGCTACCTTTATAACTATCCAGTAACGGAGTAGTATTTGGTAACCCCTAAGTGTGTTGTTACACATGTATGAAACCATACTGATCTCAGGTCTAAGGATTATACATTATCATTTTTTGAGATCAACTAATGACACATAGAAACATAACAATCCCAATAGCGTCTCAAAGTGGGTTAATCCAACATCATGTTCTCGAACATATGCTCACATTATTGATTCGATATCCTCCATATCTATGACCAGTGAAACATTGTCATCAATCAATACATGTGTTGGTCTATAACTAACTAATGTCCCGATCAGTGACATCCGACCAATGATCTTTTAGAATGATATCATACAACAAGTAAAGAGCTTCACCAACAAGTCACATACTTGCTAATATTTATAAATGATAATTCATCACAGGAATATAATAACATTTATTCTATAAATATAGACGTGATACAATCATCTACATAATTACCTCTTGAGGACACCACTGACAATCATCTCAGCTCATTATGTTATTTCAATTAACCTCTTTTTTACCACCATCAAGCCAACAAGGCCTCGCGTGGCATCAGTTACATACTTATATACTTTCTCTTCTTTTTTCTGAGGCTTAAGTTGTATTATATATGTTTCTTATTTTTCCGACTCTGAGTAGTAAATATATCACTGGTGAGATCGTGGTCGCTGTCCTGAGCAAAAGCGCAGGGAAAGCGCTGGAAATGATCAGGAAAAGAAACCATGGGGGCCCCGGCCCAATTTTTCCACAAAGTGCACCGCCCAGTGCGGGTCTCTGTGTCCAAGCACAGTGAGGTCATCTTTATTTACACTCTTTTCCCCATAATAGGATACTTCCACCCTGCTTCCTTCCTTCGCCTCCTCTCTTATATTTGTTCTTGCTCCTGTGACATGCTTGCTTGCTTGTTCACCTGCCTTTCTTCCCCTTCTCTCCTCAGTCTCCTCCTGACATTCTTCTTGTGGTGTAGCTGTGAGGGTGGCAGCTGCAAAGTCGGCATGGAAGGGCTTACGAGCGAGCAGATGGTTGCGTTCCAGGAGACCTTCTCGCTCTTCGACAAGAACGGCGACGGTTTCTTCTATCCCCATGCTTAAACTTTTGATGCAGTGTTTGTTGAGATTGTTTCTTTGTTTTGTCTTCAGTTATAGCTGGCTTTTGGGAGCAATGTTAGTGTTTCATAGTATTAGGGTAATCTTGTTTCCACTGTTCTTCTTAGCATGGAGAAAAATAAAAGGGCTCTTGTAGCAACTGCAGAACCTGTTGCGTGGAATTCTTTTGCATTACTCGTTATTGAGACATAAATATCTTTACAGAAAACTCCTCAATATAAAGCAGGCAGCCATAATCTGATTCATAAGATGGTTCAGGGCTTTATTTTAATATATTGGTTCTTGTTTAACTTTATGTGCGGTCGAGCAGTAGATGGAATTGTATTTCTTATGGTTTTTAGGAGATAGTTACTTGAAAGTTCTATACTGCCCAATGACAGTGATTTGTTGTACGAGTAATTTCAGATATTCTTTTGATCAAAGTTCAGTTTGTCACAAATAAAGGTGCTTGCTACTGGCTCACTTGTGCTCTTGAGGGCCATTAAATCTTTGCAGTGGGTTATCCACCAATTTCTTTAGGAAAAGTTGTTGAAACATGCTTATCTAATGGTCAAGTTCCTTAAGTAATCCATGACATGTCCTTCAAGAATGAAGACTGTTTTGTGATGTCTGTGGTGATATTACATGTCATGTTATGTATATGATCCGCACATAGTTAAATAATAGTTCATCATGCGGTAGCCTAGAGCCGTCTCTATCTAAGTCAAAACTTGACCGTGCTTTCCACATGGTGTCGTCTTGGTCCTTTTTGAATATGCACAGAGACCAATGTGCTAGCAACATCACTGAATGGAAGGCTTATTGTCATTGGTTGTGTAACTTGTGGACAAAGAAATCCTGCTACCATTGCAGTCTTCAAGTAGCCATGCTAGCCTGATTGACATGTGATGTTGAGTTTGAGTGATACAAATTGAGTTTCTTACTTCAAACTTATATTTCTATTTTTACACGGAGTTTTTAATATACTATTAAAAATATATGCATGTAGAAAATATATCTATGTAGTCTATAAAGAAGAGTAAGAGTTTTATTGTAGACATCTCCTCGTATAGTGATGTTGACTTTATCTGTCCGTGACATCTCCTCGTATAGTGATGTTGACTTTATCTGTCTGTGATTTTTGCGAAATGATTTTCCATGTAGAAAATATATCCATGTAGTGTAGAAAATATATTCATGTAGTCCATAAAGAATAGTAAGAGCTTTATTGTAGACATCTCCTCATATAGTGATATTGACTTCGTCCGACCGTAGTTTTTTTGAAAGGATTTTTCATGTAAAATTCATGTTTCTCGTTTCTATTTTTTGGTGTATTATTTATAACAAGGAGTATCAGACCACAGAAGATTCATTTAAAAAAAAGGTCTTCTGATTGGTGCGATCTGTCAAGAAATCCTGCCACATGGCCCGCCCAAGACGCCGCGCTTAGCGGTGGCCTCCAAATTCCCATCACTATTTGTTTATGAAATTGCCTTCGCGAGGCTATAAATATCGCAGTCGCTCGTCGCTCGCTCTCGCTCTCACTCACTCTCAATTTTGTTCTTGTTCTCACTCTCAATTTTGTTCTTGTTCTCGAGCTCGTAGTTGAGAACACAGAGAATAGAATATTTTTTTTTGGAGATTAAAGTTTGGAGCAGTTCTTAGGACCGTATCAGTATAGAATGGTCTCCCTGAAGCGGCAGGTAAATTATTGTGCACTACATTTGTCGTTATTACTGTAGTCGTAGTTAATTACTCGTAATGAACTAGTCCTAATTAATGTCGTTTGTAGTCATAGTTAAATAGATATAAATAATTTAACCGTAGTTTATTATCACTTATCATTAAGAGGTAATGAATTAGTCATCAGGAACGTATCTTAATAATTAGTGGTAATTAATTAATCATAATTGATGTAGCGCGAAGACTAATTTCGATCCTCCTTTTTTCCGATTCCAAAAGGGACAAGCGTGTATCTTGGGTGTAACAAACCGCGTGCCGCATTTAATTTGCAAATTACAAAATATTAGTAAATTTCATCAACTTTTTTTTTTCAAAATTTAGATTGAAACTCCACATGAAATAGTCATTCCCACTCGGTATGGGGTTTCATGATATCATGTGAACCTCAGTGTTCTCTGATTTTATGTTAATCCAAAACTAATCTACTTCAACAATACGCACATAACATGCAAAATGTGCATACAAATATAGCACAAGAAAAGCACATAACATCTATGCAATGCAATTACACACGGGATACTATATGGATCAGTCGTTCGGGCCACTCTACTCGCTGCGTGTGTGTCCTGGTCTTGCATTGAGCATGTCCCATGGGATATGTTAACCTGTCCGGAGAGTGCGTATCGGTTCAGAGGGGGTACGAAGACTGTTGAGTGGGCGCATGTGCATCACCAAGCTAACTCTGACCTAGTTAAGTCTGTCCAACGTCAATGCCGTCTAGCTGAGTCATATCAAACTAGTTACCACTTGCAATCATGTCATTGATGAAGGAATCAAAAATCCACAATCGGATCGTTTGCCCCAGCTACACTGCCTACAAGTTCCTTGGTGCGAAGGAGCTCTAGCCTTGACCGTGCGATGTGCCAGCAACCCCGGAGGAGCTTTGCCCTTGGTACGGTACTCCGTACCGGTCAACGTATGACAGGGGTGGGTGCCCTGGGTGCCACGGTCCAAACCCTGGCACCGTGGACTGCTCCTTGGCAGTAGCTAGGATGCATGTCTCCTCATCGGTTGACAGATATCCGTCACCCCACGCTCAACTGAAGGTTGCAAGATGGAATTATGTTAGGCCAAATAAATATTCAGGATGTGAACCAAACATTTCGTACCTCCCAGATGTGTTGTGCGGATGACTGAGGGGGAGCGCTAGTCTGAGTACACAGCAGAAGTGATGTATCTCGACAGATGTGCGGCGAGAGGACTACATGATGTTAGCACAAGCTAAGGCATAAAAAAAATATGACATAAATTTGTACATAACTTACCTCCCAGCCGATCTACAGTGCGGATGACCAATGGGGAGCGTTATGACGCCCGCCGGTCTGACTAGGTTGTGCTGACCTAGCAAGCGAGAACGGTCGGCCCACTTCGGTGCGCGGCGTGTAGGATGTCGTTTTTCGAATGACCAAAGCTCATGTTCTTTATTACATTTTTCGACTCCGTGAAGATGTACTTCAAAGTGCTAAGCAGCCCCAGTACGGTGTGCCCTGGGCTACAAATGGTGGTCTCCGATGCGCTTGTGATCCGTTGCAGCCGCTCCAACTGAAGTAACAGACAACACTAGTTCAGTAACAAACAGTACAAATATCATTAATGAAACGAGCAAAGGTTGTAAGTGTTTTACGTCGTCGATCGAATGAGTGACAGAGTCTCTGCTGGTGCGTCACATGCTCCGGACGCCCCAGTGGAAGACGGGTGACTCTGCTGCATGACCGTGGTACGTACCACTTGATGTACTGACGATATATCGTTGCTCCTGCAGGATCACGATGTGCACCATCTCCGTCCAAGCCATAATCCATTCATGCTGGACTGCTTGCCAGTCCTCAGCATGTCGGCCCACCCTCAATTGCCTGCATTCGAGAATATATTGATGTTCGAACAATGGATGTAGGTACGAAGTGTAAACATAACTAGGATGGAGTTGGACTCAAAAGTGACCGACTCGCTGCAGGATCCTCCCGTCGGGAGGGGCACAAGTTAGTATAAATCGAACTGTCATATTACGCGCTACGGCGCTAAGGCTCTACCACATGGGCGAACACCACGTGACAAGTCGTCACCTATAATCCGACGTCCTGCGTGCATTGCACGGACAACCCGTGTGGCACTACCGTGTTCATGAAATCTGGGCTACATGGAGCTCATATGATGTCGTGCAACGATTCGAACTCGTTGTGGAACAACAAGTAGCACATCATCAGTCTGTCCTTGGCCCAGCGTAACTGAGCAGTAGTCCACCAGTATCCCATAGTGGGCCCGTCTACCAGGTTGTGCAACTCGAGGTACGGGTGCACTATTTTCCCCAAGAAGGGCCACCCAACAGGGAAGTGCTCCCAACTCCACAGCTGCAGAAGCACGTAGCAGACGGCAAGGACCAGTTTCACACAGGTGTCACGCCGCAAAGCGTCACATAACCCTCTGTATATGGCGCAAAGGACGGTTGATCCTCAACTGTACTAAGGCATCACCCCAACCTCCACATCAGCCAAAGACTCGACGATGCGGACGAAGCTAGGGTACACCCAATCGCCCTATGTGGTGGGAACAGGGCCGAACCTAAGAGATAAAGAAGGTAAGCGACGAGGTGTGTCCTAACAACCTCGTTAGGAGCATCCAGTGGGCATTGACTGAAATTCCTCAGCCAAGTCCGAGGGACACCACGGGCACTGTCCGGGACAGGTATGCCTAGCCGATGCCCCAACTGAGCCTTCCAGTCCGTTGGTGGACGGCCTAGAACAAGTGGCTCACCCCTAATCGGGAAACCGGTCAAGAATGAGACATCCTGGAGAATGGTCGTCATCTCTCCCCACCGAAAGTGGAAGGTGTGCACCTCGGGTCTTCGCTTGTCGGCAAGTGTCTATATCAGACTGCCGTCCAGGATGAAGACAAGTCCGACTGAGAGCAGCCTCGCAAAGGGCAATAAGCATGTATCCCGAAGGATTGGGACATAGCGAGCGTCGAGCTACCAGTAATGCCTCTCAGACCGAATCACGAGGGGAGGAGAGCCATCTGCGTTCCCGATGATCCACAACTCACACAGGTGATGCTCGTCATAGAAGGGTTCCAGTAGCTCTGGTAGAGGCATGGCTTGCAAGAGATGAAAGACACAGATTATTAGTGAATAAATTAATAATGACGATGAATTACTATAAATTAAAAATTATGACTAAATACAGACAACAAATCAATATACACTAATTGACTACAACCAAATTAATTGTGACTAATTAACTACGGCCAAATTAATGGCAACCAAAATAATTACAACTAATTAAGTACGACTAAAATAGTTATGACTAAATTAATCCGAGTAATTCAATGCCACTAAATTAATTAGGACTAATTAATTACCACAAATGAATTACAAATAAACAATTCGAAGTACGACTAATTAATTACCACTAATTAATTACGACAAATTAATTAACTAACACAAACCAATTTCGACTAATTAATTAGTATCTAATTAACAACACCACAAAATAATTATGATAAAATGAAAATGACTAAATTAATTACCCCTAAATAAGCACAACTAACTACGACTAATTAACAAACTATACAGTTAATAAAGAAAATATGTACGAGAAAAATAATTATCTGCTAATAAGGCTGCTAATGATGGTTTTAAACAATCATTAACCGTCTGCGAAAATGAAATCGGCAAAGCGAGCGAGAACAAGAAAATGAGCAAGCGAGGGAGGATGAAATTTTGCATAGTCTCGCCATCGTCTTCGAATTTATAGCCGCCCAACGCAAACCGCGGATGACAGGGTTTACGGGGAGGAATTGGATTCCCTCCCATGCGCGGTTTGCATGAATGCATGGCCAAGACAGTGAGGCAACTGGAATAAAGCATGAGGCAACAAGGAATAAACAAAGAAGATTCGCATCAAGGACCGAAAGGCGACTAGAGGTGAATAGAGCATCAAACTTTTTCGCAAAGAATGGATTCAACTTATAAATCACTCCAATAGCTATGAGAGCTATGAAGATCAATGATTAAGCATGAGGAAGTCTTATGTTGAATCCACTCCACCCCCAAAGCTCAAAGAAACAAAAACGAGGAAGAGCCGAACAAAACAGACAATCGGTACAATCATAACAAATGGCGGTTGTACCTGCAATCCCCAGACAACCGTTAGTAACGGCCGGTTGTACCGCAAGATCAGATAACCGCGAAGTTAAGCCCTGTTCATCCGATTGTCCCGAACAGCAAAATCCGCTCGGGTTTCAAAACGAAAATCAACGTAACTTTTGATCTACGCGGCCAAACTTGACCAAATTTGGAACATACCTTCCTAAGGATGTTAGGAACCTATTCCAAGAAACGATTGAGTAGATCCATCCACAAAATCTCAGGAATCAACCAAAAACGGAAGAACGAAGAACAGAGACAACCCAAAACTGAAATCTTAGAATTAAACCAAGTTTGCTCTTCGGGAAATCGATCAAAAGATCTTGTGGCACTAACCCATCACAGAACAACTCGTTTTGAGGCTTCCCAACAAGAAACAAACAAGAGACTCACAAAATCAAGAAATCATCAAATGGGAGTCACGAAGAACAAAACAAGAGTTCGAGAGACAAACTTCGATTTCATTCATTGAATCAAAAGCGAAAAACACATAGATACATCCCCATACGCATGGACATTAGAACCAGAGGGATGATTACATGTAAGCTCAATCCATCTCCTCACTCTCACAACTCAAGAACCAACACTCATCTATTCATGAGGGGAGATGAACACGAAACCAAGAAGGGACAAGCAGGAGCACTACTCGCCTACACCTCCACTCTCAACAACTAAAGAGCAAAAGAGAAACAACCTCACAAAGCCTCTTTTGACTCTAAAACCCTAATTCCACCCAAGTGCTCAAGAGGGCATGCAGCCCCTCCAATCCTTTATATAGCCTTGGCTAACGGGTCTCCTCCCCGTTACGCCCGCTAAGTCCAACGGAGCCCGCTTCCCGCTTGCAAACTTTGCGAATTTCCGATTCGCCTTCAAGACTCTTTCCGAAGCTTCCGGCCCTTGTCTCGAGACGCCGCAACCACCTCGAGTCCACGCCGTCTTCGACACATCCCGACCGTTCGACCTCGGCACACTGTGCCTAGTCCGGTCCACCGTGTCTCACCACAACTCCACTCGACGGCAGCCACAGCATAAGAAACACGAAACCGGAACAAGTTCTTCACAACTTGACCAACGTTAGCTCAAACATGCAATATGCAACACATATGCATGAACACACTTGGATATGACCTATCCCAAAACTCAAATCACCAAAATGGCGAAACTCACAATACAACCCATACAACCGCCATGTTACCAATGGATCAACCGCGACTCGGCCAGTATCGCTCAATACCATGGCCGTCCGATTTTCAATGAAGACCGAACTCAAAAACAACTTCTCTCGAATTCTTCAACCGCCATTTACCAATCGGATAACCGCTGTCATGTCGCCGCCCATAACACGCCGGTCGTTCGATTTTCCGACAGCTTTAATGACTTCACGAAACGCGCGGAACCGCAGAACGACAAGGTCCGACCACACAAACCAAACTCGACTGACCTAAAACCTTTGTCAATTACTCATCACTTTCATAGAGACACGACCACATGGTCTCTCAGAAAATGTTGAGGTGGAAGCGAGTCTAGGGTAGGGAGGAGCGGATCGGCGGCAACTGGTGTGTTCGGGAGAGCGGGGACCAACAAAGGCCACTTTTGGGCGACACACAGCCGGCTAGTCCACATTCGGGCCAGGGGCGCATGTCAGCGCACGCGTCCAGGCAAGCGGGGACCGGCAGAGGCCACTTCTGGGTGGCAACATGCGGCCGGCCAACGCATGTCCGGGCAGGCGCGCGGCGGCAAGACGTCAAAGCAACACATGTGCGGAACGCTACCGTTATGCAGGGGGCGTCTTGGCGGTGCTGCGTGCGGGTAAGGGAACGCGCGGACAAGGCCTTGTCCAGGCGAGGAGTGTCTGGAACAACCACGTGTCGGGCACACACGAATCCGGGCTATTAGCGCACAACATTAGGCGTGTTTGGGCTAGGGGAGAATGGTGCAGGACACGTGGCAGACAGAGGCATGTCCGTGCTGACATTTTTACTAATACAGCGCGAGGAGCGCTAAGTTTGCAAAAAAAGTGGCGTGACAATTCCATTTTGGCCAAAAACTCTTGGTTAGAGAGCTTTCATTCGGGATTTTTTTTTTCTTTTCACTGAATTATTGCTTGGTGCACACGAGAGGGTACCAGGAAGGTCCTAAAGCTTTATTGCTTCGCGTACACAGAAGGTGTACGCGAATTTTGTTGTTAGGTACACACAAATTCATACTAGCAAATTCAGGATTTGGTCCACATGGTGACAATGAAGTATGATCTTTCGTTGCTATATCGAGATACAAGGTTTTCTCTTTGGCAAGTCCAGATGCGAGGTTTTCTTGCACAACTCAATTTGGAAGACACTTTATTGGAGATCGACAAGATGCCCACTGTCTGGTCATTTGAGGAGAAGCAAAGAAAAGATCATAAGGTCTTATCTAATATTCGTCTTCATCTATCAAATAATATTATGCAGGAGGTTTTGAAGAAGAAGACTGTCGCCGCATTATAGTTGAAACAGGAGCAGATTTGCATAACCAAAGATATGATCAGTAAGATGCATTTGAAGCAGAAGCTTTATTTGCACAAGATGGCGAAAGGCGGGTCATTATTGAACCACCTGACTGCGTTCAAAGTAGTAGTCTCGGATCTCAAGTCTATGGAGGTAAAATGTGATGATGATTATTTGGTCTTATTCTTTTATGCTCGCTGCCTAGTTTTTACACTTAATGAAGTTTATGAAGCACTGCATGCGAAGTAAAAGATGAAACTCATGGTTTCAAACGAAAGTTCAAATTCGCATGCAGAAGACCTGATTGTCCTAGCAGACAACAGGAGAGGAGTTCAAACGGAGATTCAAGATGTAAAAGCTCGAGCAGAAATTACACAGGCGAATCTAAATCTATAGGCAGGTACAAGTCGTGCAAGTATTGCTGGAAAGATGGACATGACATATCTGAGTACTGGTGGGTAAAGAAAAAGGAGAAAATGACAACAATTTGAAGGAGGGTGAACAAGAGGATGATGGTAAAGCCACCATTGTTACTAAGCAAGATTCTGATGGAGATGTTTCCGTTGCCTTTGTCGGTAATTCTAAAACCGGTGATGAGTGGATTCTTGATACGTCCTGCACTTTCCACATGAGTTCGAACCGACATTGGTTCGTGAATTATGTAGTTATGAAAAGTGATTCTGTGTTGACGGGTGATAATTTACCATGCAAGATTGGATGCACTGGTTTTATCTAGATCAAGATGTTTGATGCCACCATCAGAACTTTGTCGAATGTTCGACATATTCCGGGTTTGAAGAGAAATCTTATCTCGCTACTCTTTATGCTAAAGGGTACAAGTATTTATGTGGAGGTGGAGTTCTAAAGATCTCCAAAAGCTCTCTTGATGTGATGAAAGGTGGTATGAAAGCTACTAACTTATATCATCTGCACGGTAGAATTTTGGTAATGCTGTTATTGTCTGAAATAAATCATCCGATTATGATGTTACTAATCTTTGGCATATGCGTCTGGGGCATATGAGTAAAATTGGCATGATGGAGTTATGCAAAAAAGGACTCCTTGATGGTTAAAGCATCAACAAGTTAAAGTTTTGTGAACATTACGTCTTAAACAAGCAAAAGATGGTGAAGTTTAGCACAACAATTCACTCTACAAAAGGCGTATTGGATTATGTTCACTCTGATTTGTAGGGAGAATCCTGTTCCATCCCTTGGAGGTGCTGGCTACATGTTGACCATCACTGATGATTATTCAAAAAGAGTTTCGCCATATTTTGTGAAGCATAAATCGGATGTGTTCAAGACATTGAAGGAGTGGAAGATTATGATTGAAAAACAAGCTGACAAGCATATCAAGAAGCCATGTACTAATAATGGCTCGGAGTTCTTTTCTAGAGAATTTGAAGCTTTATGTAGATAAGATGGCATTGTGAGACATTACACTGTCCCAGGTACTTCTCAACAAAATAGTGTAGCCAAATGCATGAACCAAACAATTATAGAGAAGGTACATTGCATGTTATCTAACTCCAGCTCATCTAGGAGTTATTGGGTTGAAGTCGCGCCCACTGCTTGTTATTTGATCAATCGGTCACCCAACCTAGCAATTGATAAGAATACTACAATTGAGGTATGATCTAGTTCTCCAGTAGATTATTTAAACTTGAGAATATTTGGTTGTCCTACTTATGCTCATGGTAACAATGGTAAATTGGAGCCGAGAATCACTAAGTGCATTTTCCTTGGTTATAAATCTAGTGTGAAAGGATATAAATTGTGGAATCCTGAAACTAGAAAGGTAATTATTAGTAGAAGTATCACTTTTGATGAATCTACTATGTTGCATGATAAACCATTTATTGATGTCAGCGTTGAGAAGCCGCAGAAATCAAGCGTGCATGTGGAGCATATTATTGATTCAAGATCTACACCAGAAGCCGAAAAGGAAAACACACATGATGTTCCTATTGTCTTTCAACCACCACAAGGTTCCATTGTAGTCGACAGATCTAAAAGGGATATTTAGGCTCTCAAGAGATTGATTGCAGAAGATGATGTTGTTGCTTATGCTTTGAATATGGCAGAAGAAATTGAAGGTACTGCAAACCATGGTTATTAAGGCAGTAAAGCGAGGCGGGGCAACCCACCCCCCTCACACATTTTAAGCGTTAAGGCGCGAGGCAAGGCGACGCCTTAGGATGTGTAAGGCTGCAGTGTAGAGCGACCGCAGAAGATTCCGGCAGCAGCACCAGCTTTGATTCTCTGGTGATCGCAAAAGATCCCCTTGCCCCCTGCCTCGAGCGACCCGCCTACCCACCCCCCGCCCCTCTTTTCCCTGCCTTGAAGGCCACACCTCCTCCCCTCTTTCTTTCGCCTTCCTCGGTGCCAGACGCCTGCCTCCCGGTCCCTCCTCGGTGGCGATGGCGGCCTTGGCCAATACCCGCGTTGCGCCGCCTCCCCTTCCCCTCTTTCTCTCCGGCTCTCCCTCTCCCTCCATGCCCCTTCGCCCGCGCTGCCTCCTACCTCAGCGCCGGGGAGGAGGCACCGAGGAGCTACGCGACGACGATGAGGAGCCGGGAGGAGGAACCGTAGGACGAGGAACTGCGGGGAGGAGGCGGCGGATCCGGAGCAACCGAGCGAGCTCCAGACGGAGAAAGACACCCACGGGCGGTAGAGTACCATGGCGGTGCATATCCGGAGACAAGACGACACCCACGAGCGGCGGAGTACCCCGACGGCGCAGATCCGGAGACAAGACGGCGGCGACGGCGAGTGGTGAAGATGAGGTCGCGCCAGTGCCGATCAAAGCGACTCAGTGGAGGAGGATCCACAGCTGGTGTAAATCATGCGAGGAGGCACCTTTTCGACGAACTCCAAGATCAAGGTGAGCTCCTGGCTCCTCTCTTCTCTCCTTCTACCTCCCTCTCCACCGAATGCTCCAAGCAGAGAACGCAAGGTGGGAGCGACGCAAGGCGGGGCGACGCCTTGACACCCCAGATCGCCTTACCGCTTAGGCGACGCCTAAGCGACGCCTTAATAAGCATGCTGCAAACATTTTCACTTATTCAGAGGCTATCTCTTTTGGTGTTTCAGAGAGATGGATGACTATCATGAATGATGGGATTAAATCTCTTGAGAAGAATGACACTTGAGAGCTGGTCAAGTTGTCAATAGATAGGAAGACTATTCGCTGCAAATAGATTTTCAAAGGCATTTCACCAACCGAAGAGGTTAGGTACAAGGCAAGGCTTGTTGCTAAAGGATGCAACCAAATTCCAGGCATTGATTTCACATGTGTCTTTTCTTTAGTTGTGAAGCATAGTTCAATTTGTACTTTACTCAGCATAGTGGCTATGCATGATTATGAGATTGAACAATTGAACATAAAAACTGCGTTCTAACATGGAAAATTAGAGGAAGACATTTATATAGAGCAATCAGAATGTTTTGTCTTTCCGAGGAAGTATAATTATACTTGCAAGTTAAAGAAATCTCTTTATGATCTGAAGCAATGACCCAGATAGTGGTACAAGAGATTTGACTCTTTTATAATCTCTTAGGATTTCGAAGGATCCGATTATGATAGATATATTTATTTGAAGATTATTAATGGCTCAGTTATTTATTTGCTCATATATGTTGATGATATGCTGATTACTGCAAAATACAAGACAAAATTTTCAAAGTTGAAGGCGCAATTGAGTGGTGAATTTGATATGAAGGATCTCGGTGCAGCAAAGAAGATTCTTGGTATAGAAATTAGTAGAGATATACGATTTGGAAAATTATATATAGGTCGGAAAGGGTATATTGATAATGTTATTCGTCGTTTCGACATGCATAAGTCCAAACCAGTGAATACTCCGTTAGCTGTACATTTCAAACTTTCTTCATCATCATGTCCATAGACATATGATGAAGTTGAGTACATGTCTAGAATTCCATATACCAGTGCAATTAGTTCGCTTATGTATGTCATGGTATGTTCTCGCCTCGATTTATCTCAATCATCGAGTTTTGTTAGTAGATACATGGCAAAGAGCATTGGAAAGTAGTCCAATAGATTTTCATATACTTGCGGGACACATCTGATACTTGTTTACAGTTTGGGAAGACTAAAAATGCAATCGTTGATTATGTGGACTGAAATTTTCTTAGAGATTTGTATAAGAGAAGATCTCTTACTAGTTATGTGTTCACTGTTGGAGGATGTGTCGTTAGTTGGAAAGCAAGCCTTCAAGCTACTATTGCCTTGTCCACTACAGGAGCCGAGTATTTGGCTATTTCTGAAGTCTGCAAAGAAATCGTTTGACTAAGAGGTTTGTTTACTGAGCTTTGTGGAAGTACGTCTTGCACTATAATATTCTACGATAGTCAAAGCACTATTTGTCTTACAAATGATCAAATGTTTCATGAGAGAACGAAGTACATTGACATAATATATCATTACATTCAAAATGTCATTGGTCAAGGTGACATTAAAGTTAGCAAGATAAGTACCCATGATAATCCAGCTTTTATGATGATAAAGCCAGTTTCTACCTCTAAGTTTGAGCTTTGCTCAGACTTAGTTGGTATCATTCAATAATTCTATGGACGTTCAGCACACAAAGTGTTCATGCTAATCTGTTTCGAGGAGACCAAGTTTTGTTTTTTTGCTACAAGAGGAGTTCGTCTCAAGGTGGAGATTGTTGAGTTTTAAGTGTGATACGAATTGAGTTTGAGTATGATATGAATTTTGTTTCCTACTCTAACTCATAGTTCTATTTCTATACGGAATCTTTCATATATCATTATAAATATATCTCTGTAGTTCATAAGGAAAAGTAAGAGTTCCATTGTAAACATCTCTTCATATGGTGATATTGCTTTCGTCCGCCTGTGATTTTCCTGAAAATGTTTTCTACATAAAATTTGTGTCACCCGTTCCTATTCCTATTTTTCTATGCATTATTTACAACATGTGTGATTGTAACCTCTGTCTTCTACAGGATGCATCACCTTGGAAGAGCTGACTGCAGTGACTCGCTCCGTCGGCCTTGAGCCGACCGATCAGGAGCTCAACGACATGATGAGCGAAGTCGATACAGATGGAAATGGGATCATAGATTTTCAGGAGTTCTTGAGCCTTATTGCTAGGAAGATGAAGGTGAAGTTTGGCAGCCAGAAGGATCCTTGGTTCATGACTTACAATATCTGCTTCCCCTTTTGCCAAATTTGCCAAACTGGATTTGCCAATATCTGCTTGTTTTGTTGCTTTCCATGTGAATTGCAGGACGGAGATGGTGACGAAGAGCTGAAGGAAGCTTTCGAGGTCCTAGACAAGGACCAGAATGGTTTTATCTCCCCCAGTGAGGTGGCTTAGTTCGTTACTTCCTTCAAAAGTTCAGGTCATTTCCAAGCTATTTTCAATCACTCTTTTTTTTCTTCTTGTCCATGTGTGCAGCTGAGGACAGTGATGATCAATCTTGGGGAGAAGATGACCGACAAGGAGGTTGAACAGATGATCAAGGAGGCGGATACCGATGGTGACGGACAGGTGAACTACGATGAATTTGTGCTCATGACGAAAAATGCTGAACGTAAGATATCTGGGTGAACAAATGCTAGTGATACATGTGAAACCAGTGGTTCTCAGATTGGGTGCATTGTCTCCGCTGTAAATCCCAGTTCCTCCAGTATCGTAATATTGTGATTTTTTTTCCTTTTTGAAATTATTGTAAGGTTGTGATTTTATTTTTGAAGCTGTCTATGAACTATGTATTGGAAATTGCTACATATATTTAGTAGGCCATATCCATGTTCTTTGATTCTTGGAAGCAGGGGTGGCCAAATGGATGGCACGACCCGATCGAGCACGGCTCATTCCGGTCTGTGAAACTTTCATACCGTACTGGGCCGGCCCACATATCTGAGTGGCGTCCCAAGCAAGGCCCAAAGGGCGGTCGTGCTATGCCGGGTCGGCACGAGCCCGTTTGGCCTGTCGGGTCATTTATGGCCCACTTAGCCTGAAAAAAATCAGAAAAATGCCCAAAAAATCAAAAAACTTGGGGGAAAATAAGGAAAATTCCAAAAAAGAAAAATAAAAATGTGTAGAATTCATAAACACAAATGAAAGTTGTAAAAAATGATACAGGCATATTGAAAATGTAATAAAGAGCTTTATTAATATTAAAATGGCTACCTCGTTAAAAACTTTGTTAAGTAAAAAACTCAACATGAGAAAACCTTAGCAAAGGAAAAAGAGTACAGCCTATAGCTCTACATACATCTTTGTTCTAAGTGTCATTATCGAGGTACATATTTTCAAACACGTCCGACAACTTTGTATTTTCCATAGAGTGTTGTGTTCGCGAATCAGCATGTTCCTAGTCCTTCACGGTTAGAAGTATCTCTACCATCTCACTCATGAGACGTGTTCTTCTCTCCTCCAATATTCTTCCAGAAAGACTAAAAGCAGACTCGGAGAAAACCGTCGAGACAAGAACAATTACCATATCACATACAAGTATGGATAGCATGAGATATGTTAACTTATGGGCATGCCACCATTGCAAAACTTCGAAGTCTTCTGAGTTGAAATCCACCGTATCGCTCTTTAGATAGGTGGATAGTTCCCCGCTCCTTGGGGTTGTTCTTGGTTGAGCAAGCGATGTTGTAGAAGAAGAAGACTTGGACCTGAAAGAAGAGTCATCGAAGATCTTGCCCCAAATATTTGTCTTGCTACTTGAGGTGGGGGTCACTCGAGGTCATTGCAAGTGGACTTACCAGAACTTATTTGTATTCCTTTGGTAAACCTTGTGTAATCGAGAACGAACTTCTGCAAAATAGTTAGTATAACCTAGCCCTGTAGCATCACTAAAAAGATCAAAAACATTAGCAAATGCTTCAATTTTACCTCTAGGATCTAAAACAAATGCAAATGCATATAAAAAAGGGATTTCTCTCCAATATTTAAGGTAGGTGGATAGTTCCCCGCTCCTTGGAGTTGTTCTTGGTTGAGCAAGCGACGCTGTAGAAGAAGAAAACCTGTACCTGGAAGAAGAGTCATCGAAGATCTTGCCCCACATATTTGTCTTGCTACTTGAGGTGGGGGCCACTGGAGGTCGTTGCAAGCGAACTCACTGGAACTAATTTTTATTCCTTTAGTAAACCTCGTGTAATCGAGAACAAACTTCTACTAAAATAGTTGGTATAGCCTAGCCCTGTAGCATCACTAAAAAGATCAAAAACATTAGCAAATGCTTCAATTTTACCTCTAGGATCTAAAACAAATGCAAATGCATATAGAAAAGGGATTTCTCTCCAATATTTAAGGTATTTAGTTTTCGTAGCAACAATAGCATCAAGTAAAACTAAGTCATTTTCATACAATTTCAATTGAGTAGTAATCTGTAAAATACTATGCACAATAATAAGAGATGTTGGATAGTACACAGCGGACAAAGCAACAATGGCCTCATAAAAAATTCTAAAAAATGTAGTATATTCTCAGCAACAAACCAATGTTGCTCAGTCAATAGTATACTACCGTTAGTGCTCTGATAGTGCGTTGGAATAAAAATAGAAAAAGCGTTCTTATATGGTAAAAGACTCTTAAGCATTAGGTAAGTAGAGTTCCATCTTACCGGTATATCCAAACTAAACTTTCTTGGAGTACACCCATTGCCCTGCATAAATTCCTATATGCTGTTATTCTTATGTTAGAATTATTCAAGAAATATATTGCATCGCGAAAAGATTTAAGATACACATCCAACCTCTTCAAACCGGATTTGACTGTAAGGTTAATAATATGACAAGTGCATCGCTGATGTAGCAAGAAAGAATCGACGTATGTATTGAAGACTGGAGTAAGAATATCCATGATCTTAGAATTCGCAACGACATTGTCTAGAATAATTGAGAATATTTTGTTTGTAAGACCAAAGTCTTCCATGACTTTGATAATACAGTCTGCAATATTCTCAACCGTGTGCTACATCAATTAACTTGAAACCTATAATTCTTTTTTCTATTACCCAGTCATCATTAACATAATGAGTAACTACACTAAGATAATCCTTTCTAGCGCAGCTACTCCATATGTCCGAGGTCAGGGCCAGTGAAAATGTTCACGTAGCAAATTTATCATGACGTTTATTGTAGTATTTTACTAGATACCTAGTTGTTGTCTACTTAGAAACGGAAGAGAATATAAGATTATGCGCAGTTCTAATGTAAGTTTGAAAAACATTAGACTCCCCAAAACCTAACGGTAAATCTTCGAAAGCAATTAAACGACAGAGAGATTGACGGGCTACCTCAGGATCGTAGTTCCAGCTACGTACCGTACCATCAGGGTTGTACTGCAGCTGTGTCTGCCTCATCACCAATCCTTGCTTGACCTTACATCTTGTAGCATGTCTTTTCAAGTGCCCCGTCCCTCCTATAGATTTTGCAAATAATTCCTAATGACAAATTTTACAAACAACATATGGTACCTAATTTTCTTGTGCGTTTGGCTTGGTTGTCCTGTCGAAATTCTCCCACACTCTTGATGTAGACAGCATTGACCTCTTTGCTCTGGTGGTCGCCGAGGAATATGCTGTCGTGGAGCCTGATGACGAAACTCCACCTTGTCCTTCCGCTAACAACTGCATTTGGTTTGAGGCAGCCACAACCTCCATGGATGCAATTTCCTTCGGTGAAAGTCCGTAATCACCAAGAGCAAAGCTATCGTAATTTTCTATAACCAAAACTACAAAATCGAAACTAACACTATTATTACTTTCATCTTAGCATAACAAATACTAACAATAAAATTATGCAAAAAATAGTATTGTACCTCTTTTGCTGACCTACTGCCGGAAATTGAATTTTCCAAAATTTGGCAATTTTTTTTTGAATTTTGCCAAATTATCTCACAACAAATTTGATTTTGCAAACCAGAATTTGAAAAAGAGAATGAGGAATGGGCGGGTGCTGAATGAAGGGGGGTATGGTGGATATTTATAGAATTTTTTTGGGTTTTTTGGGATTTTTTTCGCTATTTTTAAAGCCTCAAATGGTAAAAAAAAAAGGGTATAAAAAACAATCAAAAATGGCCTAATTTGATTCTCATGGCAGTGTCGTGCTAGGCACAACCCACTCAGGCCGACGTGGCCCCACAGGCCTCCTTTTCTCCCCTGCTGCTGGCACATCGCCGGCCTTGTGCTTTTCTTTGACGCGCGGCACTCATGTCGCCAGATGCCACCCCACGGCCCCCTCCGGCCTCCTCCTCCGCACCCTGCCGTCTGCACACCCACCGCCCCCCCCCGCCACCCACCGCCCGCCGCCTCCTCCCTCTTCTCCCTCCGCTCCGCCGTCACCACGCCGCCTCCTCCCTCTTCCTTCTTCCTCTGCACCGGCTCCTCCCTCCTCCTTCTTCCTCCGCACCGACCCCTTTCTTTCTCCATGCCGGCGCTGCCCCGTCCTCTTCCTTCTTCCTCCGCGCCACCTCCTCCCTCCTCCTTCTTTCTTCGCACTGACCCCTTCTTTCTCGGCGCCAGCGCCACCCCACCCTCTCCTCTCCTCTCGGCTCAGGCTCCCTCCCTCGGCCTATCCGCATGCGGGCCAAACGGGCCGTGCTGGGCGCCTGTCGTGCTTGGCACGGCCCAACACTGTTCATGTCGTACCAAGCCGATCCATCGTGCCAGGGTAGCAGCCCAAGCACAGCACATGCCTTCATGTCGGTCCGACACGGCCCATAAACAGTGCGAACCGTGCCGTGCTAGGGCTAGACCAACAGTAATGTGTCTTGGTGAAAGCATCTAGGCCCCTAAAAATTGTTTTGGTAATTAATGACAATATGTGAATATGGGATTAACATGTTTATTGAGTATGTACAAGGTTAAGTCCCATTGGTGTTCTTGATGACCGGGATTTACACGCGAAAGAATTACATGAAGATCATTTGGCTCAAAGGTAAGGTACAATAGTATAGGATCTTTTCATTTTACCGGTCTTAGGTGAATTAGTTAGAAGACCGGGTTATAGGCTAGGCAGCCGTACTATAAAGAGGGTCCAAGAATTGAGTACCTTGAAAGTGAATGATGCCACAATTGCTCAAATCTTATTTTGGTTTAATCTTGGATTTGTTTTTGGCTTGGCCTCATTTTAAATTTGCTGAATTTCTTTGGAGGCCGGTCTGACCGACATTAACTGGCCGGACTGACCGGAGTGCCGGACCAAAAACCACGGTCAGTATTTTCCAGTGAGGTGCTGTTTTTAGTTTTGCTGATTTTCTCTGGGCCGGACTAACCGACGGCTTTTGGCCGGACTGACCGCACCCCCGGGTCTTGGACGCGGTCAACTTTTTCCAGAGAAGGTTTTCAGTTGAATTTTGCGGCCGGACCGACCACGCAGGTATAAGTGATCGACCGCACTCTCCGTCCATCAATGCGGTCAAGATTTTCCGAAAGTCTCTAAATCGTTTTTCGTTTTTCTGTAGGCCGGACTAACCGCACATTCACCTACGGTCTGACCGGACCCCCCTGTAACGGCTATTTTTCAGTGCATTTAATGCGTTCTGATCGACCGTTATTGACAAAAGGTCGGACCGATCAAGACGGTGCTGATGGTCCGACCGAGCTTCCTGAAATTTTGGGGATTTCGTGCCCCAACGGCTAGTGCAGTGGATGAAGACTATAAATACCTCACCCACTGCAACTAGAAGTGTTGTTGAGTCTCATTTAACATCTCTTGAGCCCTTTGCAATGTTTCCTACTCATTGAGAGCATTCATTTCCTTTTACAAAGGTAGTTGAGGTTTTTCTAAGAGCATTTATTGAGTTTGATCATTGTGGCATTAGAGCGCTTTCAAGTGAAGATATCTTGCTCTATTACTCTTGGAGATTGCCGTCTCCTAGACGGCTTGGAGTTTGGTTCGGTGATCTTCTCAAAGGAGATTGTGAGAAGGCCCGGGCATTTGTGAAGGTTGGAGCTCGCCTATCCGGAGAGGAGAAGAGCTACCACTAGTGATCGAGGGAAGGCTTAATTCGTGGAGCCGGCTTGAGACGTCAAGCTTCCTCAACGTAGATTAGTGAAGACCGGCAAGTCTTCGATACCACGGGAAAAACTCCCTTGTGTTATTGTGGTTATTTCTAGTCTTTACATTTCCGCATTTATATTTCTAGCTTATCTATTGTGGTAAATTGCTTAGCTAGATTTATATCTTGTTTAGACTAAGTTAATATTTGGCTAAAATTGTTAAATTGTCAAAAAATTTAAAAACCTCCTATTCACCCCCTCTATTCGGTTATCCTTGATCCTACACTTGGGCCGGCCCGCCCATCTGACCACCACTACTTGGAAGCTATGTTGACAATCTTTACGTTGTCCTTTATCATCTCTCTTGGCAATTTCATTTCTTCGGAACCGTAAATATTTCCTTATCCTTTTATTGGCATCTACATCATGTGCTTTAGTGAAAAAAATAACACCACCAACGTAGTATCATCCGTCCATAAAAAAGCCGTGGCTTCCGAAATGAAGTTGACCCTAGAAGGCTAGAACAACTTATGCTCGTTGGTAAAAGTATATAAATGTTGAGACTCCCATGCCTCAAACAAGTTCGTGATCATCACTCCTGGTCTGAACAATAATCAGATGATAAATTTGAAGATGAAACCTACTTTACTTTAAGACGAGATCTTGGCCAACATATCAAGCACTTGATAAATTACCACCAAACTGTATATGTAGTTAAGTACAAATCTGGCAGAGGATACGAAACCCATCCTTATTGACACCAAGCACATGATGGGCTCCAGGTGCAACACTGCCAGCAGATAGGACGCAGTACAAACCACACGGGAATGTTGGAAACAAGCTCAAATGTCAAGTCGACCAGTATACAATCATATATCATTGGTTCTCTGTCTCAAAGAACCGTTTGTAATGCGAGACACAATGCTATTCCTTATCTGAAGCATCTTACAGCTTCTAGGCTGCAACTGGCTCTCGCAGTTTGCTGCTGCCCTCTGTTGGCGTCAAGCTGTCATAGTATTCGACAAGGACTTTCCAGCCACCAGGGCACATAAAACCATCTGGGGGGGCCTGGCGGTTCTTGGCAAGAGTACGCATCTGTACACAGAGGCAGGTTTGTTAAGGTATCGCTACAAAAGCATTGATGCCAAAATTACTGATGTGCCAACAACATTGAAATGAATTACCTTTGTACCAGAGATGAACAGGAAATCATCTTTCCTTGATGGATCGAAGAAATCCATTTTCTTTTGCTTTGTGTCATATGCAGCCACCTGATCCAAAATAAGAATCAGGATACATGTCAATAAACCAGAATAAATCAAAGTTATTGTATTTGAAATTGGAATGATGGTAGTTGAAGTCAACATTAAAATGTGCAAAGATGCACAGCAAACTGAAAAATACAATATGCTATGTTGGAGATATTAAAGATTAGGTAAGAGTCTAAGTCGTGTGCGAGTCGGACGGTAATATTTAACATTATAAATAAATGGTGTGGAGATCCCAATGGACACACACAATATTCCCGAAATCCTATATGGTATCAAATCCTAACCTTAATCCCTAAACTCACCTCAGATCTGATACGTAGCTGCCGTTCACCATCCCCGCGCAGCTAGCTACTAGCCGCCGCCACCGCACCTTGCGGGCTGCTGCCATGCCTTGCGGGTGGGCCGCCATCGGATCGGTCCTCTAGGGGGGAGGTGCTCGGGCTGAAGCAGATCCAGCGGAAGGCACTCGGCCTCAGGAGAGAGGAAGGAGGAATGACGTCGGTGCTTAAGCTCTTGGGGGCGCCACCGACGCGGTGGAGGAGAGAAGCTCTCAGGGGGGAGGACCTCGGCCAGGAAAGAATCAGAGGCTTCGGGGAGGAGGATCTTGCGGGAGAGAGGAAAAGGAGTGGCCGTGCTCTCGGGGAGGAGGAAGTCTAGGAGAGAGACGCGGTTTGGTTTGATATTTTGTGGCTACGGATCGATCTGGTGTGGCGATCGATCTTGTGTGACACAGTGGCAGGGTCTCGATCTGGTGTGGCAATCCGGTGTGGATTTTTTCTTGGTGTGGCTGCTGGTTCTGGGGATGGTTCAAGAGGTGTTGACGACTGCGTTTGTGACCATGGAGTCGTGATCTATTGATGCGTGAGGAGGTCGCCGTGATCGTTAATATGCGCAGCAATAGATAGGAGAAGGGCGTTTTGGTGACGGCGACGGCTGTGTAACCGGTGTTGAAAGTTGAAGATGAATCCTGAGGAGATTGAAGCTACGAGAAAGGCCAAGGAAGAAACTGCACAAAAAGCTGCGGAGAAAAGTATTGTGGCCATGGATGGGAGAAGTGGGGAATCCTCTTTGGTCACAAAAGGTGATATGAGAGGTATATTGCAGGACCTCATTGTAATGGGTTTGATAGGTCCTAGGGCTGAAATGAGATCGTCAGAGTTGAAGCTAGAGTTGATGCCAAATGATGTGAAGCTAGAAGGGAGCAAGAATTATCTTAGTTGGTCCATGAGGGCTCAGTTAATTATGAAGACGAAGGGCATTGAGCACTATCTGCAGAAAACCTTCGTCGAGCTTGCGGGCAGGGGGAATACTGATTGGAGGGTGTGGAACACCACCAACTCTGTGATGGTGACATTGTTGTTGACTTCGGTATCCCCATCCATTGCTAGGATGGTGGAGGCGATCCCAAGTGCAACGGTGATGTGGAAGACGCTGGGAAACATGTACTCTGGGGCTGGCAATGTAATGATGATGGTGGAGGTTCGGGGTAAGGTAGATGTTTTGAAACAAGGGGAGAAGAACGTTCAAGAATATACTAGTGAGCTGCAGCAATTGTGGGCAGATTAGAATCAATATGATCCACTACAGCTGACGTGTGCTGGTGATATTGAGTTTGGTAAGGTGTGGCTACAACGTAGGAGGGTCACTCACTTCGTGAAAGGTTCAAACCCTGAGTTTGAGAGTAGAAGGGCTTCAATATGTCATCAGGTGGTATTGCCAACTACGGAGGAGGCTATTTTAGCTATAGTTATCGAGGAAACTCAACAGAGAGTGATGGTGAGTAGCAACTCTATAAGGTCAGCGTACACCATAGCTGATGATAGGGAGTGTTACAACTTACAACTGTAAACAAACAGGACACCTGAGTTGGGCGTGTCCTCTCTCACGAACTAGAGGTCGCGAGGGTGATTAGATTTGTTGTGATGCGAGATATGGCAACTCGAACTTTGCAAGGAGGATTGAGTGTTATAAGTGTGGGACATCTCGCCCTAGTAGAGACGGTGGTGGGAATAATAGATCTACTGAAGGAGGTCAATGTGGAGGTAGAGGAAGAGGAAGAGGTGGCCCTAGGGCCAATGCAGCCATGACAGAGGAGAAGACTACACAGTCGGAGAAGTGACAGAAGGGAGAATAGGATTGGGACTAGAGTCAAGCGTAATGGGCTATGGTATAGGTAAAGGTGGTGGAGGCCGAGACTAGGAGCATGTGGGCAGAGTGATGGAGGCCGAGGGTGGCCAGGGGCATGAGGGTAGAGGAAGATGAGGTTGAACTCGAGGAGCTGATAGATAGTGGAGATGGATTTAGTGATATCTCTGATAGTATTGGTGGTAAGCAACTTTTGGTCTTTGTGATGGTATTAATTATAGAGTCGATTGTAGGTTTGGTAAATTCTAATAATAGTATTGCAAGATGTAACAAGACAGACATGATCGTTATCTTATACTCATCTTGAGGAGGAGTGTTGGAGATATTAAAGATTAGATACGAGTCCAAGTCGTGTGCGAGTCGAACTGTAATATTTAGCACTGTAAATAAAGATGTGGAGATCTCAAAGGACACACACAATATTCACGAAATCCTATATGCTATATCTACATGCAAATGAGAGATCTGATCTGGAAGGATGACACACCTTGAAAGGAAGGATATTGAGCCTCTCAAGCCCAGGAGCCATACTCAATACTTTTTTCCCATGATCAGCATCATAAAGGTCCCTTTTTTCAATTGGATGGCTCATACCAGCAGGATCTCTTCCAACGATATAGAAGTTTGCACCAGCATTAATACGAGCCTTAGCGTGCCATTGCACCTCAGTTGGCCCAGCATAATGCATTGGAGAGGGGAAGATTGCCACCACGGTTGACTCTGGGTTCAGGATACCTTCCTCGAGAACCTACCAGAATTAAGAAAAAATGTCACAACAGTGCAAGATTCAGACTAGAATCAATGATTTCAACATAGGACAAGGCGTCGTTCATCTTGTCCTGGACTTTAACTAACTTCCATTCTAACCTTCTAGGACATAGTTGTCACCATATAGGAGTTGGAAAAAAACATATATTGAGACGATAGGATGGTAGAATTGTTATAGCTGAATACCTTCTCATGCTGCTTCATTCTCCAACTAAGAGGCACATCATCTGCTTTTGTGAATCCTCCCAATGGATGCAGAAGAAGAACAGGGTTTTTGTAACCCATCTCAAGAAGGCGTCTGCGTGTATCAGTCATGAGCAAAGCATGCCCATTGTGTACAGGATTGCGAAGCTGAAAGGCAAATACTGCATCAGCATTGCGCCTGGCAAACTCTTCACGCAGCTGTGCTGGAGACAAGCGATACTGATCGAGCCCATCATTATACTTAATTGGTTCTAGAACCTCCAAGTCCCCACCAATCAACCAATCACCAGCATTTGTAATCGCCTCCTCAACATAAGGCAGTCCACATGCAATTGTTCCCCAAGTCCGTGCAATTCTTTCTTCCTTATTATGCCTGTAGATCTCAATGCTGAAAGAAGACGAAAAGAGTGTTACAGTAGGAATTGTAGAAAATTTAATGTTGTTAAGAAAGAAGAGTGCTGAATCCTTATTATGTATGTCCGTTTTCAACAGCATAAAATCATTTTTGTTAACAGCCAGATATGACATGTAGATGGAGAGGCGTATACGGTTGATGTCATGTAGATGCAGAGGCATATACAGTTGATGTCATTACGTTCGATGTATATATAAGTCTATAAACAAATGATAAATACAAGTGAAATCGTGGTGATGTAATGACATAGTATCATGTGTCAGCTGTGTATGGATAAAACTAAAATATTTGGAGAACACGGCGAACAAACGACAAAACGAAATATCTATTTGGGGAAATGATCCAAGTTTTAGTTTAATATGACTGAGATCCGAGGGTATATCTATTGGAGTTTACATACCGCGAATCAGCTGATAATGACCAATACATACAAATATCCTGATATAGTATGACAAAGGTTCTCGCTATCGTAGTCCGTTCGACAAAAGAAGAAACTTCCTACCATCAAAATTATTTTAACCCTCAACATATAACCAGTCGAAGATAAAAATTACCTACCACCACAGTTACCTCTATATCATGAGGTGACCTATCATTGACCAGGTTCTTGGTAAAGCATAATTTGTACTAGCACTACAAGTTTAGAAAAGACCTTGAGCTTGTACCCGAGTGTGACAAGCTCTCTATAGCTCATGAAATGTGGGAACTGCACAACACGCTAAATCTGTATATGTTTCCGGTTCAAGAAATCACCTACTAACCTGATTAAGCGCAATATAGCCCCAGAATTCCAACCCAAACGGCAAAATTTCTATCTTTGCGGTACAAGTCCAAAGGTGTCGCATAAATCTATGAGAAGCAACCAAGACGAACCGGCACTGATCCTATAATCCACTCATGTAATTCGGTAGTTCTGTTTTTTGTAAACATGCAATTTAGTAATTCTAACTAAGCGTGCAATTATATGTATACGGCTTATGGGAAGGCCAAGTAATTAAACAGTGATACGGGAAAGAAACTAGAATGGGGTTGGTCTTACTCGCTAAGGACAGCGATGGGGCGGTCGCTTGCGTCGACGAGCGCGACGCGCCGGGCGCCGGAGGCCTCGATGGCGCTGCGCCGAGCGTCATCGACGGCGAGCACGATGGGCACGGACATGTTGACCAGCTTCCCATCGTCGCCGCGGATGGCATTAAAATGAAGTGTTTGGAGGAACTCGCTCTCGCGCATGAAGCCGCGCAGCGGGCTAGCCCACCCCTCGCTGAGCACGTGCACCCACTCCGTCTCCACGCGGCCCAGCCTCACCCGGTGCGGCAGCGCCGCCGCCTCCCGCCGCAGCGCCGCGCGCCGCCCGCCTTCCTCGGGCTCCACCAGCTCCACCAGCCTGCCCCCGTCGGGCTCGATCAGGCTGGCCCGGCACCGCACCCCGCGCGCCGCGACCTTGGGGCTTCTCACCGCCACCGCCACCCGCGCCCGCGCCCCCGCGCGGTCGCGGCTCGGCTGCGCGAGCTGCGGGAATTTCGCGAGGAAGGCGGCCTGCGTCGCCATGGCTCCTTCTCGATTTGGTCTCCTTCCTCCTCCTCTCGCCTCCTCCTACTTATAATGCGGTTTCGTTTTCGATTTTTGATTTGTATACGCTACCTTCCCAGTGGTTGCGTGACTTGCGTCGGATTATAAAACGGAGGGGATGAACCTGGATGGGATTGAGGGAAGGGTGCGGCGCGGAGGCCATGGGCGCGGTGAACGCAGACTAGGGATTGGGGAAGGTGGGGCTGGGTTAATGGGGGTCGATGAGGATGGATCATGGAGGGTGGTGCCTCTTGCCTTTTGGCCATTTTGAGGGTTTTTTAGGGTGGCGGCGATGGTTGGATTTGGACTGGTGTTCCACCTATCAAACGTATGAACTTATGTATCTTTGCTAAGGTAGGATTGTCTACACTATAGAGTTCATGGTCCGCATGAGTTGCTTATTCAGTTTTCAGTGGGTTTAATTTTGAAGTGTTTGCGATGTATGATTATGTTCTTAGATGTGTGAATATGTGATATTTTTGACCTAGTAGCTTAGTTTAGCAAGATAAATGTTGCTACAACGGTTTGAAAAATGACACTTGATTTCTCACTGACATACCAATCTGAGACTCATATGTCGTGACATTTTACTGATTTTCTTTTTATAAGTATTACAGCTAAATTGATATATATATAGAGAGAGAGGAGGAGAGAGGCATTGTTTAGGAGGGCTTCACTTTCAACGGAAACTAGTTTTAAACCGGTGAATAGGTGTTTAAAACGTGGGAATTTTGTAGGGAAGAATTCATCGACTCACTAGATGTAGTGCTTTCTACAAAATTCATGTGAGAATTATGCGTTTCAAGTAAGGTGTCAATTGTATGTACTATTAGATGCGGCATACGATGCTTACATGCAGAGAATCTCCACGGTTCTTTGAATTATTGCCGGCTTTTAGAGTGGCAAGCCCAAATGCCCAATAGATATTAGTCGGCTTTTGCTCCTTTCTCATCTTGATTACTGTGGGTATCTTTTCAGTAATAGATATCCTATTTGTTTGCAATAAGCTTTTTGTTTAGTGGGAAAGGACTTTTAAGACGTGTAGGCAAAATTGGACCTACCGATTTGATTAAGAACTTAAGATAAGAGAAAATAAAAGCACATGTTTTATATACAAAGGTTTGTTCCAAAAACTCAAAAGCTTATGTTCCCGGTATGATGGGCTCTATACATGCCGTCTTGTAAGGCACCAAGCTCTCGACTAATCTTTTATCTTCATTAGGGGGGGCTTGTGTCATGATGCTTCTGTTTTTTTTTAAAAAAAATACTTTTATTATGTTCCTTCCATATTTCTCATGTAACTAGGGTGACCAGCCTTTCTCCGTGCCCCTGTGCATTCGAAATTGTGGCCCATCATCCGTGGGATGTCGACGGCATCGACAAGAACGTGTTGCTATGGAAGATGCCGAATCTAAACGTGTTGCTATGAAGATGCCGATCGAAAAGAACGTGGATGGACGGCACGGACTCTTCAACAATGGCACCGAAACCTGAGCAAGACTAATGGTCGTTTTCCGCAACTTGATTTTTTTTTTTTTGATATATTTCGTTTCCCTTTTCTTTCTCAAGTTCAGTTCAGGAATTGTTCAGTGGAGTATATTATTATACTCCATTTCATTATCAGATATAATAATGGGTTTATAGTCAACCATACCAATTAACATTTTTCCCTTCCTTCCTGCAATTCTCCTATAGACCTAAACGGCAAAAGAAACATTGATGTTCTTTTGAAAATAAAATACAGTAAAGAAGAGCAAACAGATGCTTGGGCAGCTGGGCTGGGTTGAATCTAAAGTGGACCTTCAAATGATAAGAGACTCAGATGGTGAGATGGTGCGCGACGGCTCTGGCACATTTCCCATTTTATTCTATCATCAAGATCAAGCCATCATTTTCGACATGACCTAAATCACACAATTATTTTTCTTACAACTCTCAAATCACGCAGGTCGCAAAATTCAGGGGTGTATGTATGCACCTAGTCTTTTTTGGAAGCGCACAAGTCTGGTTCTTCGCAACAAGGACTTTGGCCCAATTTTTTCTGACGAGTATACGGATGAAGTGCAGAAGCGAATCGATGGCCCCGTTTTCCTTCGAGAAACATTGTACTAGTACCAGACTAGCAAGTCGGTACGCACATTTAAACAGTGGCGTAGCTGATTTCGAGTTTAAATTATTTTTTTGCTGATTTTTCAGAAAAAAATAATATGATCTTTTGATCTTGAGCCTCGGGCAAGTCCAGCTCTGCCTCTACATTTAAACCAAGACGGACGAAACGACCACTTACGTGGGCAGGCACCACTAGCTAGTGTTTGATGCCAGTAGAGTAGAGATGGTAACGGAAACGGACTGAGCACCAGAGGCGACACCGACGCGACGCATACACGTACGAGAGTAGAGCAGCCACGCGCGTGAGCTGTGACCTGATTGATATCCACGCATTCGCGCACGGGAGCGTAAGCGCTGATGCCGATCAACCTGCCGCGGGACGGGATTGTTCCGGTGTGCTTGGTTGCTTGCATGTCTCGGTGTGTTTGATTTCTCCCATGATCTGTGTGTCCTATCCAGACTAGTTTAGGTCCGGCTAGAGGGATGCAATAAGGATGTGTTTGGTTGACTATTTTAGTTGAGGTTGGATGTGCATTAATGTTGTTTTGTTGGTTGTATATGGGAGTGGATGAGGAAGTGGGATGGAAGAGAATATATTTGGTTGTCTGTATGTGGGTTTGGTTTGATTCGATCATCTTTTGTGTTGGGTGATGATGTTACCTCCTGGAACGTAAAAGAATTGAGAAATGGGATTTGCCTGAGTCCCTAGGCCCTCTTGGTGTAAATCACTCACGATTTTGTGCAAATTTCTATAGCTAACAAATTTACGTTCATGGATAGTAGGATTAAGCTCGCACTCAAAATTGTCTACTGTTGACGCTTGTTGACCAAGTCCATTTGCGTACAGTTGGTGTGACCCAATAAATAATACGAACTTGCAGATTGCTACAATGCTAACTATGCATTCAATCATCTGATCTAGAAGGCCCAAATTACTCATTTACATTCTAGGAAACAAACTTTCATTTGTTGTTAACTGTTAGAGATATATATATAGTGTGTTATTCCCCATTGTTATAAGGGGTTATTTGCATATTCACCACCTGTACTTTGTGTATATATACTGGCCCTTTAGCCCCCTGGAAATACAAGTTGCTATTCCTAACATGGTATCAGAGCCATCTAGGTTTTCCTCCCTCGGATGTGCAACTCGTCCTCACCTGCCCTAGCCGCCGCTGCCGGCTTCCCTCTCTCCCCCTCTGCCTCAGGCCATCCACCGGATCCGGGCTCCCCGCCGAACCCTGCCGCCACCTGCTCGTATCCCGTGCTCCATCTCCGCCGGATCCCGCCGCCGCTCCGTGGCATGCCACGGATCCCACTGGCTGAGCTCTTTCCCGCCGCCGGCCTCTGTTCCCGTCACCTTGGCGGCGAAAAGAAGGAAGCGGTTCCGCCGCCGCACATCCTTTGACATCGATGCCGCGCCGCCCAGCCTTCGCGCCGACCTCTGCTCGGTGCTCTTGCCGCTTCCTGCTCGCCGCCGCTCGCCGCGCCGCGCCGCTCATCCGCCGCTCACCGCCATCCGCATCGCGCAATGTTCGGCCACGTAGCGCTAAGGCCGACCTCTGCTTTCGATGCTCTTCGCCGCCCGCTCGTCATTGCTCGGGCGTTACGCCGCTGCCGGGGGAACTCTAGTTCCCCCGTGCGCGTGGTTCTAGCAAACAGGCCGGGCCGAGTGGGCCTTGGCTCCTTTTGAGCCGAATCAAAAAAAAAGGAAAAAAAACGTCGTTCTAACCGCCGCGCCGTCCAGCGCCGCCTGTTAGATTTCGTTGCCTTGGTCGTCGCGCCGTCCAGCGCCGCCTACCAATGGCACCGTTTCCCTCCCTCACTGTCCGGTGATCTTCGATGGTGTTAATTACACCGACTTCGTATCTCACATGCACATCCACATGTGTGGTCTTCGTCTCTGGGGTGTCCTCTCTGGCGATGTCACCTGCCCGCCTTGCCCTACTCCGACGGAGAACCTCGCCTATCGCGCCGCCCGGCGGTAAACAAAGGCTGCTATTGAGGTCACTGGTCTTGCTGATGATGAGGCTGCCTCTGCCTACCAGGAGGCTCTGGATTCCTACAAGGATCGACTAATCGCCTACACTCAGTGGTACGATGACGATGCTCGCCGCTCTTCTTGTCTTTATCGCCGATATCCGACCTCGATTTTCTTCTGAGGTTGTGGGACTCCCTTCGGCTTTCCAGATGTGGACTCACCTTCGTCAGTGCTACGAGCCCTCTGGTGATGCCATGTACATGTCCGTGGTCCGCCAGAAGCACTCTCTTCAGCAAGGTGATGCTACTATTGACGCTTTTTACACTCATACCTCTCCGTTCTGGCGTCATTTGGACTCTCGCGACCTTCTTGGCTATCGCTCCTATCCGTCTTTGCTGGCTATACGTCTTGACACAGAGTTTCAATGGTCTCTGAGTTCCTTACTTGCCTTCGTCCTGAGTTCGAGCAGAGGCATGCCCAGCTCCTTGCACGCCACCCTCGTGTCACTCTCTTGGAGGCTCTTACCGAGATACGCGCGGAGGAGACTACTTTGAGTGGTCTTTGATGCGATGCCACTCCCCTCTGTGCTTTCGCCGCTCGTCCACTGCTATCTTGCCTCCTCCAAAGAAATGCCACAGTGGTGGTGGCCGCCCTCCATCTGGAGGTGGCCGTCCTCACTGCTCCTACTGCAACAAGGTCGACCACATTGAGTCCCAGTGCTATAAGAAGAAGCGGCATCTTTCACGCCGTTCTTCTACTAGCACTGGTGCTTCTACATCGACGTCTGCATCGACTCCTTCAGCGGTTTCTCTCACCGAGCAGGAGATAGCCAGACTTCGGCCGCTTGTCGCCTGTGTTCTCCTCGGCGGAGTTCTGCGAGTTACACTCTCGACTCTTGAAATCGAGAAACCACCCCTACATAGTCGGTATCTCCCGTGGATTCTTGATTACGGAGCATCTTTTCACATGACTCCTGATCCTTCCACTCTGTCTTTCATTACACCTCTTGATTCTCCTGTCAGTATTCTTACTGCTAATGGTACATATCTTTCTGTCTCTGGTCGAGGATCTCTTAGCAACTCATATTTTCATGTTCCTTCTGTTGCTCATGTTCCTCGCCTTACCATCTGACTTCTTTCTCTTTGGGTAGATTCTCGACCTTGGTTATCGGGTCATTCTCGACTCTGACTCTTGTTGTGTTCAGGACCGCCATACGGAAGCTTTGGTTGGTTCTGGCCCTCGGCACCTTGACTCACAACGTTTCAGGAGCTTGGTAGCTTCACCTTCCTTCATTGCCCTATGCCGCCATCTCTCCACTTACGCTACTCCGTCTACCGGCTCTTTCCAAAGAAGTGGCATCACTTGTCTTGGTCATCTGTGTGGATCTCGTCTGTCATCCTTAGTTAAATCGTGGTCTTCGGGGTGCATCTCGGAGATGTGTCTTTAGATTGTCGGGGTTGTAAGTTAGGTAAGCAGATTGACTTCCTTATCCTCATAGTGAGTCCGTGTCTCAGCGTCCTTTTGATCTTGTTCATTCAGATGTTTGGGGTCCGGCTCCCTTCGTTTGAAAGGATCATCGATATTATATTATATTTATAGATGATTTCTCTCGCCACACTTGGATATATTTCATGTCTTCTCGTAGTGAGGCCTTGTCTATCTATAAACAATTTACCACTATGGTTCACACACAGTTCTCCACTCCTATTAGTGTCTTTCGTGCTGACTCTGCTGGCGAATACCTCTCTCATTACCTACGCAGCTTCCTTGCTGAGCAGGGCACTCTCGCTCAGTTCTCTTGTCTTGGTGCACATGCTCAGAATGGTGTAGCTGAGCGTAAGCATCGTCACCTCCTTGAGACGGCTTGTGCACTGATGATTGCCGCCTCTATTCCACTTCACTTTTGGGTCGAGGCTGTTTCCACTGCCACCTATCTCGTCAACATCCAGCCCTCTTCTACTCTTCAGGGTGCGATCCCTGTTGAGCGACTATGTGGTCTTCTTCCTGACTACTCTGCCCTTCGTCTATTTGGCTGCGTTTGCTACGTTCTCCTCGCCCCTCGAGAACGCACCAAACTGACTGCTCAGTCTGTTGAGTGTGTCTTTCTAGGATACAGTGCCGAGCACAAGGGCTATCGGTGTTGGGACCCTATTGGTCGACGGATGCGGATTTCTCGAGATGTGACTTTCGACGAGTCTCGTCCCTTCTACTCACGTCCTGCCTCTCCTTCGGCTTCCTCTGTGGAGTCTCTGTCCTTTTTGACCTTTCCAGATACACCTATATGTGTCTTGCCCTCGTCCACCCGTCCCACTGAGGATCCACATATCCCTCCTGTGGCCTCTCCGTCGTTGTCGCCGCCTGCTTCGTCTCCTGCGGCTCCTCAGGCTCCCCCCACTACACTCGTCTACACTCGTCGATCTCGTATTGAGGATCTTCCAGATGAGCCATCTTCTCCTGATGTTCCATCTTCTTCTAATGCTCCATCTTCCCCTGATGGGTCATCTTCTCCTCGCTACGCTCTCCGCAATCGCCAGTCGATTCGGCCCCCTACCCATTTTGCCTTTGCTGGTGCAGCTACTCGTGAGCCTGTCTCCTACCGGGATGCTATTACTCACCCTGAGTGGCAGCATGCCATGGCTGAGGAGATTGCTGCCCTCGAGCGTACTTGTACTTGGGATCTCATTCCCTTTCCGTCTCACTCTCATCCCATCACGTGTAAGTGGGTCTATAAGATTAAGACTCACTCTGATGGCTCTCTTGAGCGCTATAAGGCGCATCTTGTTTCTCGTGGCTTCCAACAAGAGCATGGTCGTGACTACGATGAGACTTTTGCTCCTGTGGCCCATATGACCACTGTCCGCACTCTTCTTTCGATGGCATTTGTTCGTCACTGGTCTGTTTCTCAGCTTGATGTCAAGAATACCTTTCTTAATGGTGAGTTGCGTGAGGAGGTCTACATGCATCCGCCACCTGGGTATTACATTCACGAGAGCATGGTGCATGCGCCTTGTCGCTCTCTCTATGGCCTTAAGCAAGCCCCTCGTGCTTGGTTTGGCGCTTCTCTCGTGGTCACTTCTTTGCTAGTTTTTCAGCTAGTGATCATGATCCTGCGCTCTTTGTCCACACTTCGTCTTGTGGTCGGACTCTTCTTCTTCTGTATGTTGATGATATGATCATTACGGAAGATGATTCTGAGTACATTGTCTTTGTCAAGGCTCGTCTTAGTGAGCAGTTCCTTATGTCGGATCTTGGTCCTCTTCATTACTTCCTTGGGATTGAGGTTACTTCCACTCCAGATGGTTTCTTTATGTCCCAAGAGAAGTATATTCAGGATCTTCTTGATCGCACCTCTCTCACTGATCAGCGTACTATTGAGACTCCCATGGAGCTCAATGTTCACCTCTGACTCTCTGATGGCAAGCCTCTTTCTGATTCGACTCGCTATCGTCATCTTGTTGGGAGTCTTGTCTACCTTGCTGTTACTCGTCCGGATATCACTTATCTAGTTCATGTTCTGAATCAGTTTGTTTCAGCTCCCAGTCAGGTCCACTACAGCCACCTTCTTCGAGTTCGGCAATACCTTCGTGGGACTATCTCTCGTCGTCTCTTCTTTCCACGCTCCAGCTCATTACAGCTTCAGCCTTATTCAGATGCTACTTGGGTCAGCAATCCCTCTGATCGTCGGTCTATCTCTACTTACTGTGTTTTTCTTGGTGGTTCTCTCATTGCACGGAAGAGCGAAAGCAGCACCGTAGTGTCCCGTTCGAGTCTGCAGAGGTGAGTTATGAGCTATGGCTCTCTTGACAGCAGAGATTATTTGGCTCTGATGGTTACTTGAGGATTTTGGTGTTTACGTCACTACGCCGAGCTCCTCTCTTGTCGAACGATCTGAGTGCTATCAAGATGTTGCGTGATCTGTGAAGCATGAGCTCACCAAGCATCTTGGTGTTGATGCTTCCTTCATGAGGTCTTGTGTGCATGATCGGTGATTGCTCTTGATATGTGCCTTGAGCTTCAGATAGCGATTTCTTCACGAAGGCCCAGACTCGCACAAAGACGGCTTCTACCTCTCCAAACTTCGGTGTTGTTGATCCACCATGAGTTTGAGGGGGTGTTAGAGATATATGTATAGTGTGTTATTCCCCATTGTTATGAGGGGTTATTTGCATATTCACCACCTGTACTTTGCGTATATATACTGGCCCTTTGGCCCCCTGGAAATACAAGTTGCTATTCCTAACATTAACTAAGAGAAAACTATCTTTTCAATTACAATTGTTCACAAGACCAGTTCATACTTTCAGGTGGGAATGTAGCTTACCACACATTGCAATAGTCAAAAAAAAATGCAGCAGAACGCCCTTGTTATCCAGCAGTCATATAGACATGCAGAAGGAAGCAACAAATGCAGGGATTTCAGAGAAATGCAGTGCTTCTCACCATAACTGAACTAAGAAAATGAATGGAAGGATGCTCTCTAAATTTCATAGACAGCATGCAGAAGGAAGCAACATATGTAGGGATTTCAGAGAAATCCGGAAGGAAGCAATCAGTTCAGGGAGCTCGTCCACGCTATTACTCCAGGAATCCAGGATGGATCAAACCAAGAGGAGCATGACACCAAATCGAAGAACCCTAGAACAAAATAGGTGTGGAGACATGACACCAAATTGAAGAACCCGAGAACAAAATAGGTGTGGAGAGATTGACCTGCGGGTGATCGGAGCTGCGGTGGTGACACCGAACGCTTGTTCCACTTCCACGGGGACGACCGCGTCGGACTCAGTATTGGAGATATGCCTTAGAGACAATCATAGAGATGATTATATTTCATTATGTTCATGATTTATTGAATAATATGTTATCTTGTTTCAAGAATAATATCGTTAATATTTATTATCAAGTATGTGACTTGATTGTGAAACACTATATTTATTTTTGCGATGATTGTTCTAAAACGATCCCTAGTCAGGAACATATGAGGACACATGAATAGACTAGCATATGTATTGGTTTATGATCATGTTTCACGGATCATAGATATTGATATATCAAACCAATAATATGAACACATGTTAGTGAACATGGGGTTGGATTGACCCACCACGAGATATTGCGAGAACGTTGTATTCTTATATGTCATCAGTTGGTCTCATTTACAATGTGTATGCTATATCTTTAGACTTAAGGTCATCGCACGTACTCGAGATGTGTAGTGACTTACTTAGGGGGTTGCCAAACACTACTCCATAACTGGGTAGTTATAAAGGTAGCTACGCCACTGTTTAAATGTGCGTACTCGCATTGAGTTTGACTGATATCGTGAGGCAAAGGGAAATACATATGTGATTTGTTAAGGTTTGTCCGATATTATCTTTACGTATACTCAGGAGTCGACATGTCCTGCTAGGGGCCACTACTGATTAGTGGATGAGTAGGAGTACTCGAGCCATGTCTAAGTGTACGTGAACCTATAGGGTCACACGCTTAAAGGGCTAGGATACATTTTGGATGGTGATCCGAATTCTTATGGGCCACAAGTTCCTAATGGGCCTCCCAGATCGAGACCCATCATGGATGCCTACAAATAGAGGTGCGGTGGCATAGGATTATAGTGATTTTTCAGAATTCCCAAAACCCTAGCCGCCACACCTCCCTCGCCCAAAACCGTACAATTGGCGCTAGCACTCCGGCGCGTGGTGTCCCTACCCCGTATGTATGGATACCTTGGAGGCGTTGCTGCGAGGCTTCAACGCTAGGACGATCCGCAACTTGTGACGGTCACGAGGAGCACTTGGAGGAGACGCGAAGCTAGTACGACTACAACTGCACTAACGTGTTACATCGACTCTTCTTCCGCTGTGAGTATGAGTGTTTAGTGGTAATCCTGTAATCTATAACTAGAGGAGGTTCATTGGTTGCGCGGTAGATTTTTGAAATTGAGTGTAGCCTACCCATGTTGCTTCAACGGTATCAGAGTCATCCCGTCTAGTTTTAGATTCGGATTAGATGCATATTGTGATATGTGAGAGTCATAGATGTGATCTATTATTGTTTCTGTTGGTCGTTCTATATGATAGATTGTTTTTGGCGATGGTCGATATGATCGTCCATGTGCGGTGGTCTCAAGACGGGTTCATAATCGTTATTCCATGATCGTGTTTTCATGGTCGAATCACAACTTGCCTCTACCGGTCGGTTTCCGCCATCGGGGCAGACAGTGATCGTAAATCCATGGAGCACACGAAGATCAATCTGGTTGATCGAATCGGAGTTGCGATCGGAAAGGGTTAATGTGATTGATCCAATGCGAATTACATGGATGTAATCGTCGAATAGGACCTTGGTATATGAACAGGGGCTACCGCCCCTGTGACCCCGAAGGGGCTGCCACCCCTGTGGACTAGGATCATAACTTGGTACCTGGTACTGCTCTTTGCCACCATCCGTTAGATAGAATGTGATTCTATGCATATTTGTTTTACAGAATTTTGTGAATAGTATGGCTCATTATGTATGTGATAATGATGTATGAGATGCATCTATGTGTGTAATGTTCATGACATGCGTATCATGCTTATTGCAGCTCAAGGCTGTCTATATTTGTATAATGGTCTGCGTGTTGACTTGTTATGCTTTTTCACTCCTTGTAATTTATTACTAGTGCTATTATGAGTAATTTCTTAGTGGGAGGAATTGGCCATTTGGAGACATGACGAACAGGAAGCACAATGATGGAGATTACCATGTGGAAGGGCCATACTATATCACGATGTAATGTGATTATCTGTGAATGCCTTTATATTCTTGTTCATTTATTTCTATTCATGTTATTTAGTTGTTTCGAATGCTTTTAACATTGTAGAAGTAAAATTCTCTCACATAATTAGCTGCACCAACGAAAGTCGTGTATTTTAATGGTAGGTCTTGCTAAAGCAGAGTGCCATTAATTTTCCTTGACTAGATGAGTTTGTGTCAGACACTTACACGCATAGCATGGTTTAACTTGACAAGGTCATCATAATGGATATGGACTTTGGGGCATAGGGTTGGGTGCCAGAGTATAGAGATGTTGCCCAACAACAAGAGTTATATAGAGATATGATTAGCAAATGGTTGTTTACCAATTTAACTAATCTTCTAGCAGTGATGTCAAAGCTCACTTGTAGATTAACTGATTGTGGGTCTTGAATCACTAAATGTCATAAGAGGGATATGGAATTTAGTGGGAGTATTTTTATTAAATTGTTTAATAGAAGTTACTTTCTTGAACATATGTCTTAGTTTTTGCATATTTTATGTTGTAGATCATGGCACCAATTGATGTACCTACCTCCAGTTAGCTTTATGTTCGATACTTGATAAAGAAAAATTGAATGGAACAAATTTTGCGGATTGGTCCCGCAACCTAAGAATTGTTCTTAGGCAAGATAAAAAAGGAATATGTTCTAGAGGAACCAATTCCAGAAGTGTCTGCTGAAAATGCTACTGCTACTCTAAAAACGTCTATAAAAAGGCGTGTGATGAGTCCCTTGATGTTAGCTGTCTCATGCTTGCTGCCATGAACTCGAACCTTCAGAAGCAGTTTGAGAACATAGAGGCCTACGATATGATCGTGGCGCTCAAAAGCATGTTTGAGACACAAACAAGAACTGAGATATGAGATCTCGAGGAATTTGTTTAGGTGTAAGCTAGCTGAAGGTTGTCCGGTGAACCCTCATGTGATCAAGATGGTTGGTTACACACAGAGCTTGGAAAAACTTGGTTTTCCTGTTAGCCAAGAGTTGGCTACCAACTTGATTCTTGCGTCGCTTCCTGCAAGCTATGGTCAATTCATTCTGAACTTTCATATGAATGGCTTAGAAAAGAATCTCACCAAGCTGCATATAATGCTCAAGACTGTAGAGGACAGCGTTAAGAAAAGCAATAGTCATGTAATGATGGTGCAAAAGAGTACGAGCTTCAAAAGGAAGGCTAAGACTTGGGTCAAAGGAAAGGGCAAGACTAAAGCTTCGGATGAAATCTATACTAACAAACCTAAGCCCAAGACTAAGCCTGGCCCGACTTCAGAGAATGAATGCTTTTACTGCAAAGAGCGAGGTCATTGGAAGAGGAACTGCAAGAAATACCTGGTTAATCTGAAAAAGAATGGTGGGACTAAGTCTTCCACTTCAATTATTAATGTTATAGATGTTTTTCTTACCGATTCTTCCATTAACTCTTGGGTATTTGATACCGGATCAGTTGCTCATATTTGCAATTCGATGCAAAGTCTAACAAAAAGTAGAAGCGATGCAAGAGGCGAGATGAATCTTCGCGTCAGGAATAAAACAAGAGTTGTTGCATTAGCCGCTGGGACCTTGCCATTACATTTGCCTTCAGGATTTATTATGGAATTAAATAATTGTTATTGTGTTCCAGCCATGAGTAGAAACATTATCTCTGCCTCATGTTTGTTGGCAGAGGGTTATAAGTTCATTATTGAGGACAATGATTGTTTTATATTCTTGAATAAAATGCTTTATGGCTATGCTCCTGTTATGAATGTGTTGTTTATTTTAAATCCTAATAATGCACCTATCTATAATATTAATATGAAGAGGCTTTTGCTTAATGATATGAATTTCCCTTTTATTTGGTATTGTCGTTTGGGTCACATATAGAAACGTATGAAGAAGCTCCATGATGATGGACTTCTAAACTCATTTGATTTGAAATCATTTGAAACGTGTGAATCTTGTCTACTTAGAAAGATGACCAAGTCACCTTTCACTGGAAGAACTGAGAGGGCGTCTGACTTGCTGGCACTCGTACATATAGATGTGTGTGGGCCAATGAGCATTACAGCTAGAAGTGGTTTTCAGTACTTTATTACTTTCACCGATGACTTTAGTAGATATAGATATATTTACTTAATGAGGCACAAGTCAGAATCCTTTAAAAAAATTCAAAGAGTTCCAGAGTGAGGTACAGAATCAACTTGGCAAGACAATCAAATTTTTACGATCTGATCGTGGAGGTGAATATTTGAGCCATGAATTTGGTGATTATTTGAAGCAATGTGGAATTGTCCCACAGCTTACACCACCGGGCACTCCACAGTGGAATGGGGTGTCCGAGTGGCGTAATCGGACCTTGTTGGACATGGTCCGATCGATGATGAGCCAATCGGATTTGCCATTGTCTTTTTGGGGTTACGCTTTAGAAAATACCACTTTCACTTTAAATAGGGTACCATCTAAATCCGTGGATAAGACACCATATGATATGTGGACTGGGAAGAGTCCTAGGTTGTCTTTTCTAAAGATTCGGGGATGTGATGTCTATGTTAAATGTTTGACATCTGATAAACTCACACCCAAGTTAGATAAATGTTTCTTTATAGGATATCCTAGGGAAACCAAAGGATATTACTTCTACAACCGAGAAGAGGGCAAAGTATTTGTCGCTCGAAACGGTGTCTTTCTAAAGAAGGAGTTTCTCTCGAGAAGAGCAAGTGGGAGAACCATGCAACTCGAAGAGGTTCGAGAAACTCCACTTGGGGAGGACCTAGCTACAGATGCCCCAATAAGGGAAAATGTAGTTGGGGAACCCGCAATCGGAGATACCCTAGTCGAGGAAGCACCAAATCTACGAAAGTCAGACAGGATGCGCAAAGTACCTACTCGGTATTCGCATGATATATTATTGTTGGACAGTGATGAGCCTGTGACTTATAAGGAAACGATGATGGACCCAAACTCTGAGAAATGGCTTGGAGCCATGAAATCCGAGATAGACTCCATAGAAGACAATTAGGCTTGGAACCTAGTCGATCCGCATGATGGTGTTAAAACCATTGAGTGCAAATGGGTCTATATGAAAAAGATTGACATGAATGAAAATGTTCACATTCATAAAGCTCGACTAGCCATAAAAGGGTTTCGACAAGTTCAAAGAGTTGAATACAATGAGACTTTCTCGCCGGTAGCAATGTTTAAATCTGTAGGGATCATTCTAGCTATTGCTGCATATTTCGATTATGAGATATGGCAAATAGATGTCAAAATGGATTTCCTTAATGGAAACCTAAGTGAGGATGTGTATATGACACAGCCTGAGGATTTTGTCGATCCAAAGAATGCTAGTAAAGTGTGCAAACTTCATAAATCTATTTATGGGTTGAAGCAAGCATCTCGGAGTTGGAATATACGTTTTGATAAGGATGTCAAAAGGTTTGGTTTCGTCAAGAACAAAGAAGAACCTTGTGTCTACATGAAGGTTAGTAATAGCGCACTTGTAATCCCAATCTTATATGTGGATGACATATTATTGATTGGGAATGACATTTTTATGCTGGAATCCGTTAAGGCTTCATTGAAAAATAATTTTTCTATGAAAGACCTAAGAGAGGCAGCATGTATCTTAGGAATAAAGATCTATAGAGATAGATCGAGAGGGCTAATTGGATTAAGCCAAAGTACTTATATTGACAAGGTGTTGAAACGGCTCAACATGCAGGATGCCAATAAGGGGTTCTTGCCTATGTCTCATGGCATAAGACTTAGCAAGAGTCAGTGTCTTTTGACAACTGATGAGCGAGACCGTATGAATGGTATTTTATATGCTTTAGCTATTGGATCTATCATGTATGCCATAATATGTACTCGACCAGATGTATCATATGTTTTAAGTGTTACAAGCAGATACCAAGCTGATCCCGGTGAAGGTCACTGGACAGCTGTGAAAAATATTCTTAAGTACTTGAGAATGACTAAGGATGTGTTCCTAGTTTATGGTGGTGATGAAGAGCTCGTTGTAAATGGTTATACCGATGCAAGCTTCCAAACCGACAAAGATAATTATCGTTCGCAATCTGGTTTTGTATTTATTTTGAATGGAGGAGCAGTGAGCAGGAAAAGTTCCGAGCAAGATACGGTTGTTGATTCTACGACGGAGGCCGAGTGCATTGCGGCTTCTGAAGCTCCGAAGGAAGGTGTTTGGATAAAGAATTTTATTGCTGAATTGGGTATGGTCCCAAGTGCCTCGAGCCCAATGGATCTCTATTGTGATAATAATGGAGTCATTGCGCAAGCTAAGGAGCCTAGATCTCATCAAAAGTCCAAGCATATACTTAGGCGCTATCATCTTATTCACGATGTTGTGGATAGAGGAGATGTAAAGATATGCAAAGTACACACGAATTTAAATGTTGCTGATCTGTTGACAAAGCCTCTTACACAGCCAAAACATAAGGGACACACAAGAGCTATTGGTATTTAATTCTTAAATGATTGACTATAGTGCAAGTGGGAGACTGTTGGAGATATGCCCTAGAGACAATCATAGAGATGATTATATTTCGTTATGTTCATGATTTATTGGATAATATGTTATCTTGTTCCAAGAATAATATCGTTAATATTTATTATCAAGTATGTGACTTGATTATAAAACTCTATATTTATCTTTGCGATGATTATTCTAAAGTTATCCCTAGTCGGAAACATATAAGGACACATATGAATAGACTAGCATATGTATTTGTTGATGACCATGTTTCACGGATCATAGATATGGAGATATCAAACCAATAATATGAACACGTGTTAGTGAACATAGGGTTGGATCGACCCACCATGAGACACTGCGAGAACGTTGTATTTTTATATGTCATCAGTTGGTCTCATTTATAATGCGTATACTATATCTTTAGACTTGAGGCCGTCTCACGTACTAGTAGTGACTTACTTAAGGGTTGTCAAACGCTACTCTGTAACTGAGTAGTTATAAAGGTAGTTTTCGGGTTTGTCATGATACATGCGTTGAGACATAGTCAATCAAGGTAGGATTTGCCCCTCCATACAACAGGAGAGATATCTCTAGGCCTCTCGAGTGATCAGATTCTATAAAGGTATGGCCATGCTACTAGCGGTTAAAGAGTTAACCACAGTCGGGGAATTTGAGTCACATGATCGAGAAAGAGTGGCCGAGCCAACCAACAAGGATGGCACGTACTCGCCTTGAGTTTGACCGATATCGTGAGGCAAAGGGAAATATATATGAGATTTGTTAAGGTCCGTTCGATGTGATCTTTACGTATACTCGGGAGTCGGCATGTCCTGCTAGGGGCCACTACCGATTAGTAGACGAGTAGGAGTATTCGGGCCATGTCTAAGTGTACGTGAACCTATAGGGTTGCACGCTTAAAGGGCTGGGACACATTTTGGATGGTGATCCGAATTCTTGTGGGCCACGAGTTTCTAATGGGCCTCCCAGATCAAGACCCATCATGGATGCCTATAAATAGAGGTGCGGGGGCATATGGTTATAGTGATTTTTCGGAATTCCCGAAACCCTAGCCGCCACACCTCCCTCGCCCAAAATCGCGTAGCCGGCGCTAGCACTCCGACGTGTGGTATCCTTGCCCCGTACGTGTGGATACCTTGGAGGCGTTGCTGCGAGGCTTCAACGCTAGGATGATCTGCAACTTGTGACGGTCACGAGGAGCACTTGGCGAAGACGTGAAGCTAGTACGACTACAACCTCACTAATGCGCTACATCGACTCTTCTTCCGCTGCGAGTCTACACGTCTAGTGGTATTCCTGTGATCTATAACTAGCAGAGGTTCCTTGGTTGCGCGGTAGATTTTTGCAATTACGCTAGTGTAGCCTACCCGTGTTCCTTCACTCAGATCCAAGTGGCTCGACCTCCAAGGCCGCATCGATGGCCTCCTCGACAAGCTCTACCATAACACCCGTCGCGACACCAAAGTCGGGCTAGGGTTCCATCCAAAGGTGCGAAATCGAGTGAGGAAACGAAACGAGGAGGACTAGGGTAGGGGTGGATAACGAGCTAGCTCGGCTCGGCTCGTTAAGCTAACGATCAGAATACGAGGCTCAGTTTGGCTCGTTCCAAAGCTCGAACTCGGCTCATTAGGCTCGTTATTGTATCTCTCTCAATCCTCAAGGGCTTCCTTCTCTCACAACTTGTTGTCTCCATATTAGCTGTGCGCCGCGAAGCCAAGCGAAGAGTGCCACCGGCCACCCACTTCCTCCTCCGCCTTAGAAGCACCTGACGTCATCCTCAGTCGCGGCTGACCTCATCGCCTCCGCCTCCACCACGGGCCGCACCCGCCACCGCCCCCCGACGATGACTTCGACCGCCCCGACGAGGTGCCCCCCGACGCCCTCGACTTCCTCTGTCGATGCTTCGGTGTTGGCGTTGCGGCCTCCCCTTACAACCCTTCGCCCCCACCTTCGCCTGCCACCGTGACCCCTCGCAGCCACCGTCGTGACGCTTCGCCTCGCTGCCACCCGATACCTTCCCCCGCGGTCGCTCCGCCTTGCCCCCTTCACCTCTGGGCTGCGACGGTTGCTCCACCCTGTCACCTCCACTGGGCTGCGACAACTCCGGCTCGCCGCCAACGGGCGCTCCTGACAAAGACTGGAACTCGCTCATCTGCAACCAACCGGTCGGAGCGGGCGAGAGGGGTTAGGGAGTGTGGCCGTGCGGGGAGCGGGTTGGGGGCTTGGGGCTTGGGCCTCCTTGGACCGCCTAAAGGTTGCTGGGTTGGGCTGACCTAGTGCTACTGCTCAATTGTGCTGGTTTTTTAACGAGCTTAACTAGCCGAGTTAACGAGCAACTCGTGAGCTTGCTCGAACTCGGCTCGTTAAGAAAACGAGCTAAATTGTCGGCTCAGCTCGGCTCATTAAGGGACTGAGCTCGAGCTGAGTTGGCTCGCGAGTTTTGAGCTTTTTTCCACCCTTAGACTAGGGTAGCATGGGAAGTCGTCTGGCCATGATCGGCAGTGGTGGCTGCATGACGCAGGCCTAGCGAGCAAAGTCACGAGCGAAGGTCACCACCCGCATTTCTCTCGGGCTAGGCTCGGGAAGGAACCTTCACCATCTCTTCTTGCAGACAACCAAACGGACCGACAATTGCACGTAATCGTGCGAGCCACCCTCCATATCAAACTTATCAGTACCGTTTCGGTACCAGCCGGTATGACTGGTATGTACTATCACTACAACACAAAAGCCCTGTAGAGACGCCCATTTTATGGGTTAAAGACGTTTTCAATCATCTCTATAGCGTCGTAGAGTCGTTTTGTAAAGCGTCTCTAGAGCGCCTCCCCACGTACCGTGTCAAATATCGTAGAGACGTATTTTAAGCGTGTCTACACTGATATGAGTCGTTTAGATTGCGTCTCTACAAGCTTTGAGACGTTTTCATATATGCATTTTCATATCGTCTCTACTCTCCCTAGTGACGCTTTATTGCGTGCCAGAAAACATAGATACGCATTCATAGACGTATTTATATGTAGCTATGTTCTAGCAATACTTTCACGCATTGCTATTTGCAAATATGAATCCTTTTCCGCTTGTTCTTTTATGAATGTCCTAGTCATTTTTTATGCAAGCATACCCATTTCATTCAATTAGGTAGAATTAACATGAAAGTATATAAGAAATAGACCAATCACAATTCAACGATATCCATAAATAAATTGCAATACTTCATTCACTAAAATTCGAAGTACAATATGGTTTCTGAGCTTGATTAATGAGAATCGAACAAAACATGAAAGCGGTAATTTGCACCACACACTAGTTTATGCATGCTTTTGCACATTTTATACAACAGATGTAACAATACCCATCCAAACTCTTCTATTCTTCAACCCATCTGATACTATAGTAACAGTACTCTGTTTCACTTCTCTGAACACTCAAGTCGAAGAAAGTGCATGAAGCCAACAATTGTATCAGTCATCTGAAACATCTTGCCAATTTTTGTCTTTATAGCTATATACAAAAGCTCCTTATTGTGGCGGCTTCTAATATCTCCTGTTTTTTTCCCAACCATGTTTATTGTCCCTGCTGCAGCATTCATGCCATTAATATCAAAAAGAGAGATAAGCAAAGAGAAAAAGAAAGGGTTGTCTTACACGAGAAGACAACTATCTTTTATATTTATCTTATGAATAAACCCACTATATGTTCATTGAGTTAATGACTTAAAAAATATACTAAAGAGAAGAGAAGAAGTAGCAAGTTACCTGGCCAAGAGTTTGTGTGCTGGCCATTGTGCATCCTTCTGTTGCTAAGGAAGACCTGCAACCTCCACAAAATATTAAAAAAAAACACACACACAGAGAGCTTTTAGCAATTCAGAAGTACCTGAAGTTCCAAGAAAATAATTCATATGAAACTAAATTCAGATGTAGCTACATATCTCGCATCTTTGGTAAATGTGAGATGTGGAGACTATGATTCATATACATGTGAGGTAATAATAATATGAATTGTGAACTGTCTTCACCTCGAGTTCTTGAATAACATTTGATTATGGTACCAATATCAATGTAGAAAGATGTGGAGACTATGATTCATATACATGTGAGGTAATAATAATATGAATTGTAAACTGTCTTCACCTCGAAGTTCTTGAATAACATTTGATTATGGTACCAATATCAATGTAGAAAATATGGAGCTAAATGAAATATTGCATCAACTCAAAACTAGATTAAATTAGATAACATGTCTATCAATCATAAGGTTGTTGATTGACTTCTCTTGTTGCACTGACATGGTGCCCAATTACTATCAAGTCATATTTGATACACTAATTAACCAAACTAGTCGCTACTAAAGAAAAATAACTATTACTATTCAGTCGGCATTTATTATTGTAAAGCAAAATGTAGAAGGAAACAAGACTACTGTACCGATTCGCTGGTCCTCTTCAGGATCAATTGCATCTTCATCTTCATTGCCGTGCATTAGCTCAGAGAGAAGGAGCCGACTTCTTCGTCCAAATGGCTCTATGTTTGCTCACTATAGGTTAGGTGAATATCGTTTATGATCTACACATAGGCGGTATCGAAATTGCTAGAGTTATCTCAGAAAAATGGTTTGTTAAATGACCATAAGTAAATCTAAAGTTCTAAATCTTCATCAGTATCATGCACCACATCCTCCTCTTTAGTGTCAAATTCTTCCTCAGTGTAGAAAGATGTGGCGTCAATGGTCTGAGCCAGCCGTAAAGAGTTTTGAATCAAATCGACATACAAAATTGGGCCCAAAATTTTTATTAATGCAAAATAACAAATAAAGATGTATGGATCTGCATACTTCATTGTATTGGTGATGATTCTTACTGCCAAAGAGATGAATTGTATTTTTGAGTGTTTCCCATTGTAATGTGTCAAGTTGTAAGTTGATCCATTAGGATTCAATTTATGAAGAAGAGGAGTTTAAAGAGAACTAAGAGTCTTGTTCTTGTTTTTTTAATCTTTACGAGAGGAGAATGCTTTGGCCTCGTTAAAATATATCGCCCGATGGTTAAGTTCTGACCCTTCTTTGTTGTCATTTGTTAATTCTGCGATGAAGGACTCTCCCATCTTCTCTCCCCACCATATGGAAATTAGGAAATTATTATCTAGAGCTCAACTTGTGTTCTACAACACGATTACACAAATAATTGTAGCTAAAGAGAAATCTAATCAACAAACGCCAATTGAAGACTATCTAGCAGAATAAGTATTGCATTATGCAGATCAACACAAATTACCGTGTAAAACTTATAAGTATTGCATTATGCAGAATATATCAAAACAAGCCAGGGGAAATTATAGCAATTCACCACTTATCACTTATCAGTTCAGTCATGAGTCATGACACCATGTCACCATGTTTCGAAAAACTAATGACAAAACTCATAAAGGGGCAATGCTAATAAGAACAATATTCTAAAGTAAGTTTATTGAGTCAATTGAAGCACATTATATATATATATATTTGAAGATGGAAAAAAACTTACATTAGAAGAGATTATTGATTTCATTCACGAACAGCAAGAACTGAACCAATTGAGCGGGGATTTGGGGATCCAGATGTTCATGGTTTTTTCTATTAGATACAAGCATCATCCACAAAAATAGAGCCAGCCTCAGGTTTTTTCTATTGGATCCAAGCATCCTCCACAAGAACTTACCATTAGATCGGGAGCAGGAGGTGCAGACGAGGAGGACGATGGCTTGGGGAGACAGCGTCGGGTGCGGAAAGATGGCGGCGGGGAGGATGACGGCAAGGATGAGGAGTCAAGGATGGCGGCGTCGGCGATCTGGACGGGTGGAGGATGGAGATGAGGGTGAGGAGGACGGCAGCTTCGGTAGACAGCGTGGGGCGCAGGGAGGATGGCGGCGGCGGGGGAGGAGGATGGCAAGGATGAGGAGTCAAGGACAGTGGCGCCGGGTAATGGGCACGGGGATGACGGTTGCGCACATGGTGCGGGGAGGATGGAGGTGTAGGGGAGGAGGAAGGCAGCGCACGGAGTTGTTGGAAGCGGGGATCTCAGGGTGAGGGGCGACCACCGGGCGTGGAGGGCGGGCGGCGGCGGCGGCGGCGAGGTCGCGACATGAGGGTGTGGAGCCGCGGAGGAGGGTGGTGGCCGGGCGTGAGGCGAGGGCACGGCACCGGCGTGGAGGAAAGGCGCGGAGGAGGAGGCCGGGCGTGGAGGCGGGGGCGCCGGCGCGGAGGATGGGCGCCAGCCGGGCGTGGGGCGGCCGCCGGGCATGGAGGGCCTGGAGGAGGAGCGGCCGTCAGGCGTGTTGGGAGGTTGAAGAAGGGGGGAGGGAGGTGGAGAGACGCCTCCCGGGCGTGTTGGGAGGTTGAATTGGGGGAGGTGGAGAGATGGAGGCGTGGGGAGGTGGGATGCCTGCGGTAAGATTATGTGGCGTCATATAAAATGTCTTAAGAAGCGTCTTTACATACGAGGTGTTTTTCGGTGTAGAGACTAATATAAAAGCGTCAAAACCAAAACGTCTTTACGTGATAGTTTTGTTGTAGTGTATTCCATCACCTAAAACAGTATAAAGTACCATTTGCGTTCAGTGTCCGCCTTGATACCCGTCAATACCGCCCATACCGGTTCGATACCACTCAATACCGAATAATACCGGCCATACAGACGAAATTGATAATACATTGAAGTATATGTTATATTTAATCCTGCTACTATGTATTTAGAGTTATATGTATGTGTGTGTGTGTTCAATTGTATATACACTAGATTTTATTTGTAATATTACTCTAAATACATACCAGTCATATCGGCTGGTACCGAAACGGTAATGATAAGTTTAATATATATATTATATTAAACTTAAGAACGTTGTACCGGTAAGTTCTATGTGTGTGTGTGATCAATTGTATATACACTAGATTTTATTTGTAATATTACTCTAAATACATACCAGTCATATCTGCTGGTACCGAAACAGTAATGATAAGTTATATATATATATATATAACTTAAGAACGTTGTACCGGTAAATGCCTCCGGAACAATACTAACGAGTATGCTCCGTACTAGTGCTGCCACCCTGCCGGTATCCACCACGTACGCGTGGGCGCCCACGAGATCGATCGCGCGTTGCGTGCGCCCGCAGCCGCTGGCTCCGCCTCCGCTCCACGCCGCGTCACGCCTGGCCCGGCTCGCGTGATCTAGCCGGGTGGCTTTCGCGTGGCTCGCCTTCCCATGGGCGCGTCCAGACGTCCTCCTCGTCGTTCTGCCGGCCGTGGAAGTGGAGAGAAGGCACGTACGAGTCGTGTCGTGCCGTGCTGTGCTGCCTAGGGTCGGCTACCGAACCTTGAGCCGCCCCTGCGTGTCGGAATACGCCATCGAGTTGGCCGGGATCGACAAGTAAAACAGGTTGGCCGGCACGTGCGTCTGGTGAGCCTGCCTAATAGTACATTAGGAGTTTAGTACCTAAGCTGGTGCTTTCCGTACCGATTTGGGCTCGGGGAGGCCTGGTTTAGAACTGCTGTACACACGACATTTCTGCTGCGACCCTCGTAAGTATCGTATGTGTAGCATTTCTCGGCCTGGTTTGGTCCGCGCACTCAGGTCGCGGTAGGCCTGGCTAACTCAGTTCGTCGTAGGTGCCGTGCACAGACGATCTATCGTCGACTGGGTTAGTGGTAGGTGGTATGCTGTGATCTAGGTGCGCGGCAGATGTGTCATTTTTTCTATTTCGTTTTTTTAGGGAGATAACTATTTTTGCTATTTTATTTTAAAAGCATGCTAAATGAGCCAAAAACTTATGCCAGGTACATCATGATCGGGTTGTAAGGACTAACCAAGGGGTTGCAACCTTCAGTGTCGTCTTCTCCTTTAGGAGAGTTCTACATTGCCCTTTTGATCTGTTTAACCAACCAAACTTTTTCACCAACAAAGTATGGAATTTTTGCACATAACTAGAGACCAGCAAAACAAAGAGAAAATTTCAAAAAGCTTCCCCTTCCCTGCAGCTAGCAGGCAGAGGCGTGTGCTCGATCACACGCATGCCTTGAGCGTGTGCGCGGCGAATGCGTACCACTGTACCTGTGTGCACCTGCAGATAGAGAGACATGGATGTGCTTACCTCTGCTGTCGTGTTACCCTCTGTCAGAGCTTACCCCTTTCTAGTACTACTATCTCTTGTGTGCCCAACAGGGAAAGAGTGAAACTGTCACAGCATGATCTGACCATTACTTAGAAGCCTCATACATCACACTGCCATGCACATATCATGAATGCCCATTGAAAACCAGCAAGCTGAGTTCTCATGAGCCAGACACAGACAGCAGATGCAGAATGGCATTGCCTACTCCCCCAAGAAGCTAGATCATGCTGGCAGCTTCACGCTTTCTCTTGGGTACTCAATTTCGGCGTGCTTGCAGCTTGCTCACAGGATACCTCTGCCATTCCGAAGGGGTTCAGCTTGAGCTTAAAGCTGCTGAAAACTTAGGGTTAAGCTCCGGTACAACTTGCGGTGAAGTCGACCGGATTCTAGAGAAAAGCTAAGCCCTCGCAACAAGCAAGGCTCATGAGAGTAAGGCACTGAAGATGTACCCCTTATATAGACGGATCGACGAACAAAGATGATCACATGGGTGCCAAAGCTCCCGGTCAAGATCGGCTCGTAATTTATCACGGCCGGCTTGTCGCTGACCGTGAGAGGATCCGAGACGCGATGCCGCTGCAGCGGGAAATTAGCCAGTGCCGGTCGGCCAATCAGCGCAAAGTCAAAGCGCTTCCGATCGAAAACGCGATGCTCCATTCACATGGAATTTTTTATATTAATTAATCTTTTTTAAATTTTATTTTAAAGTTAACCTCGGCGCACTTTATTTCCAATTCTGACCCCTTTGATCACGCCACGGGTGGTGGCGTGACAAAACAACGCTGTCACACAGTTCGTATCTAGGGCACACTCTTATCACGCCACCACTCGTGCCGTGATAGTGTTGTTTGATCACATCAAGACCAGTGGCGTGACCAAAAGTATTATTTTGAGGATTTATCCCGTGGCGTGACAGCATTGTTTTGTCACGTCACGGGTGGTGACGTGACCAAATGAGTCAGAATTGAAAAATAAAGTGCGCGAGGGTTAACTTTAAAATAAAAATTAAAAATAGGCTAAATAATAAAAAAAAAAGTTCATTCACATGGCTAGGACAGGGAGGATACCGCGGAGCACGAGAGGGAAACGCGGGCTTGTCGTGGCATGTCGCGGAGGAGGAGAACACGGTCTCGGCTCTCGACAGGGACTGACTACCAATCTTGTCTTAGCTTGCAGACAATTCGATCTCGAGAAGGCAAATCATATATATTTTTTTCAATAGTTTTTTGTGACACATCGATCTATGATTTCTTCGCTTTTGGTCCACGCAGTTCCCGAGCCCGTTGTTAGACTACTGCAGTTCAGGAGCCACCGAATTCCTGACAAGTTCTTCGGATCGGTGAAGGAACCTCAGTGTGTTTAGAACAACGTACCACAGACTAACCACTACTATGTCACTGTATAGTATATACACGTCGAAGAAACACCTGTCGACTTGCAGTGCAACGATAGGTTTCCAACGAGGTGCTGCAAAAACGGCCGGGCAAATCAGCATAAATAACCTCGTGAAAAACGTAGTACCGGTTACATAACGATTTGCGCACAATGAATAATGACCGTATATAAACGACTTAGAAGCTGTCTACTTGTGAGTTGTGACCACGGTATACCTGTATAGGATAGAGTGCCTGTAATGTGGTACAAATGATAATTTTCTGTAGAGCTGCTGCAGAAACGGCAGGGGATCACAATAAATAACCTCGTGAAACAAATATTATCAGTTTGTCACATAACTCAGCATTCGAGGGTTACATGGATCACGGGTGGACCGACACGTGTACATACAACGATACAAATAAATAAGCCACATGCAGCAGACAGAGGCCTTGGGCTGTGAATGACCTAAATTAATAACTTAGACGCCATCAAATAATGATTGCAATAATGAAGATAAAAAAATGGCGTGACACACACACAAACACATGATCAGATGAAGGCTGCTACAACAGGTGAGCCGGGACGCAGAGCTGCTACAAAACTGACCCGGGACTCTGGAGGAGCTCCAGCGACCAAAGTTGCCGTCGTCTTGGTTCCACTTCTCATTTTCTGTCTTGCCAGTTGTCACCACCCGAAGACCAAGAGCAGTAAAATGGACGGTATACTGGTCAGAACTTCGAACCAGCCGAAGTTGGCCAGATCTGGTGACCTGCTATAGCCGCCCAGTTTAACCTGTCCTGGCCTAGGCCGACTTGGTTAGCTGCCTGACCATCGGGTATCTGATTCAGGATCCACAGATTCACCTCATGTCATAACATGTGGGTAGGGAGCACAGCAAATTGTAAATTTTCTCAGCTTTGGGGCGCTTGGATGTGATTCCTCTGGTACACTGGTAGAAGAGATCTATTAGAAGTCTTAGTTTCTCTGCATGAGCATCAGATGTGATCCCCAACTTCAGCCTCGTAATTGGCTCGTCCATTGTCCAGAATGCTTCTAATTCTTGAGTTAGCCTTGGCCTCTGTTTCTTCCTCTATATGACAGAATTCAGAAGAAGGTTATATGTTTTATTTGTAACCACTAGCAACTACAAAAGCAAGAACTTGCTTCTGATGTAATGGGTTACCTTTATGAGATCATATATTTCTGAATCAGGTAGTCCCTGGTAGGGTATCCGAAGTGTAAGCATCTCCAATAAAAAACATCCAAATGACCAGATATCCACTTCCTGCATCAAAGAAATATTTACTCTTTTGGGGGAGTTTGCTGGGGCTGGGGGTAGATATTTGACTAACATACTCTAGTAGGTAGCTAGGGGCCTATTTGTAGAATTAACATAGTTTATCAATTCAAGTGGATCTTAATTTACTAAATCCAAGTGGATTTACACTGGAGACCAATATGCATGCATACACACACACTAACGCACACAGGATAGCTCCAACGGTCAGAGTAATATTTGAAGAGTCAATAATGGTTCTACACAAAAAAAGGTATGAACATGCAAGAATTACTACTGCAAGAAATGAAGAAAATTGATGTCTCACCAGGAAAAAACTATAAAATTACCAAATACTGATTGATATACTAAGCAAAAAAACATAGCTAGACTATTCACAATGCAGATTGTTGAGGACGCAAATGTCAAACGGTTTCCTCAGCTCGCATGCATTCAAATGTCAAAACTACAAATAAATTTGTACTGATAACACAAAAGAAAGTAAAATTTTCAAAGAAATGCTTACCAGTCCATATTGGTTTTTGTCATGCATGGCCTGAAGAACCTCTGGAGCCATCGAACAAGGTGTCCCAACACAAACATTGGGTGGATATGTGCCAAGGTGAGCTATACAGCATGTATGGGACAGAGAATGCAAAGGAATGGATCTGTCAAAATCAGAGAGTTTGACTACTGGTGTGCCATGACTTCTCTTCGAATCTAGATCAACCAAAACATTCTCACTTTTTATATCCCGGTGAATAACTAGCTTCTTGTGCAGCTCCAACAATGCACAAGCAACTTCTCGAGCAATATAAAATGCTAAGTCAATAGGTACATGCTTCTTGCCCTCTTTCAGTAGTTTTGTTAAATAGCCCTAACGAGAAAATAACAGGTCCAGTTGTCAGCCAGAACATCTAAACAATGAAGATGTTTAACGAAAACATTAAAATTGAAAACTCACAAACATGACAAACGAATTTACCTTCAGAGAACCTCCTTTCACATACTCCATTAGAATTATAGACTGCAATACCCTGTACTTGTTATCACCATCAGCTTGAACCCATTTAGAAGAAAGTTGGTGACCATATATGTCCACTATGGATCTGTGCTTCCTTAGAGCACTCAGCATTCTTACTTCCCCAAGAAGCTTGTATTCAAAATTTTGAACTTCATCATTAGAAGCCCTACGGGTATCTAGGTATCGTATCTGCGTTTCATGACAATGTCAAGTAACTCAATCAAACAAAATGAGAATTAAAAGGCACCAAAGATATTAAATAGAAGAGAACATAAACCTTCGCTGCAGCATCAACAGCACCAATTTTGCAGTGGTAGACAGCACTAGAAGCTGTAGCTTCAATTTCTTTGCATAGTGAGACAGAAGGGAAGGAACACCGAGGTGTATAGCTCTGATCATCAAGTGCAATGTGAAGTCGACTGAGCGGAACATACCTGAAACCACATGTTGGATTCAGAAAGAACCTGCATGTAGCATTACAATATCTGGTTTTGTATATTAGAAACACAAGGTTGACATTTTAGTGCTTTCTTTTAAAAAAAATCACATGTTGGCCTTTTTCAATTTAAATAACAAGCTAGATTACTTAGGATATAAATAAGCTCCAAAAACTTGAAGTTAGCCATGTTAGGAAATGCCATGCGACATTTGCAGGCCATGTTTTTCACCTGACACAAAACAGGCATAACACTGAAACACATTGCTAACTCAATATTGACAACATGACAGAATCAGCACGGTGCAACCTAGTTTGGCAACGTGAATTCAACATAAACAAAACAGAAAAAAAACAAAGAAAAATTACAACAAATGGAGGCGATAGGGGATACGGGTGGGTGGGGGTGGGGGGCTGCTCACCTGCAAAAGTACTCTGGATCTGTCTCTTCCTTTATGTTGGTGGGGTAACACGCATCAACAATCATCCTTAGATTCCTTACCCAGACGTCCCCTTTTCTAACAGGAACAACATTCCAAGCATGAGGTGTGTAGTCAAGATGCCCCCTCACAAGCTCACATGGAATTGGAGGATCTGCCCGATCGCACAAGTACTGCAATGGATATGGTTGCAATGTCAAAGGGCAAACAAAGAATTAAAATTTGGATAAGAGAACAGCAAGGGAATTACCTTCATTAGGACAGCTCGGTGCCTACAAACACCGAATTGCAGTGCCCCTATTGGTACGATACCCGAATTTCTCCTTTCCTTGATGATATGTATCGATTTATCACACAGACGAGTAAAATCGAAGTGCCCAGAAAGAGTATTGATCTGCTTAGATGCTTCATTGATGTCACATATGCTTCCAGCAGAACAAGTACAAACGAAAGGTTGCTCCTTCCTCAGGCTAACAATAGCTCTCCTTGTTCTCCTAAGAGAATCACTTCGATCACAACCTCCAAAGCAGTCAGAAACAAACAAAGCAAGCACTGATGCCCTTAGTAAGTCATGGCCTGCATCTTCATCCATTTCGGAAAAGCATGGTCTCTTCAAACTAGATAACAATAGTTGTGCTGAAGAAGCAATTGCATCCAATTCTTCATCTTGCTCTCTAAGTAAAACCCACAAAATAGTTAGAACATAAACATATGCAAAATGCAGATCACCAAACTATGGATAGGAATGTGCATTAACCTGTCCAAAAGAATAACTTCACGTGCATATAGTCCAAGACTCCGTTCATACTCCTCTAATGGCATGAAGGGCATATCTCGTCCCGCATCATAAAAGCCATCTGGTAGATGGTCATCTATGCTGCAAAATGATTCCACACTGTACTTATAAGACAACTTTGAGCATTCATCAATTGGTCTAGCGCATTTGCTAGGTTTAGGATTGTTGTCCATATCAGGGTGCCTTTTAGATTTCGATGTAAATTTGGATGTCTCTGAAGGGTTCTCTTCAACAACTTCAGCAACATTGTGGGCTGATGAAGCAGTATCCTCTAGTTCATTTTCAACACTACGGATCCTGCTCCTGCTCAAACAAGCAGAATCAGCGCTGATACAAGAATTGTTGCCATGGTAACTTCTCATATTAATTCCAGGTTTCTCCTCACCATAGTGGTCCTGTAGCATCATGCCACTATCTTTTATAAGCCCATCCGAGACATCATCAACTATACAAGATAGGTCTTCAGATATATAACTTGTTTCTTTCAACAAATCCTGTACTGAAGTTTCTTCATCAATGCCTTTCATCTCTGGCTTGTTTTCCATATCATGCAAACTAGAAGGGCATTCATCTTCTGTCATGTTCACAGCCATTTCATCAATGTAATTTTCATTGAGCTTGCTCCTGCTTGAGTCTAAACGCTCCTGGCGAGCTTGTTGTTGCAGGCAATCCCGCCGCTTCCAACCCTTCTTCATTTTCTGTGTGGAATGAGCTTTTAAATTTGGGGATGTTTCTGGATGTGAGCATGAAATTGAAAGCACACCATTGGAAGAGTGACTCGCAATTCTAGGTTCTGCTGAACTGTTGATGCTTGCAATACCTAAATATTTTAGCTTGTCACCCTTCACAGCATTTTCACCATTTCCCCTCATGTCGCAGCATATCCAAGAGGGAATCACATAAGAATGGGAAAGCCTATTAAACTTGAAATATATATTTTTTGTCAGGATCTGATATTCAAATTAAGCACCAGAAGACAAAAAAAATTAAGAAGAATACCCCCAATACAATCATTAATAGCTAAAATGTAAGTCCAGAAATTCTTTAATAAAAAACAACGCAAATTAATGGCTAATGTTTTTTATAAAACCCAACACTTCCACAACATTTTTTTCAAACACCTCCTCCACAAGTGTTTTCTGGTTCCAGACACACTCCTGCCCTCACATTTTTCATTAAATTTTAAAGGATAACAGCAAAAACTTGGAAAATGAAAGGCATAATGTGGAACCATTGCTAATCCTTTCCTCAAAGGTGGCACACACATCTATCTCCAAACATAACTGTTTATCAGGTTCTGAAAAATTTTGAACGTTTGGTTCGAAAAGTATGAATGTCATAGAATCAACACCAAAGCAACGAAAAACAAATATAAATTGAGACCTTGAATGTAATATCCCGTTTAATTATCCAGTGCTAAGATTAGCTATTAGGAATTAATTCTGAAATTTAGGCTCTTGGGGGGAAGAACTGGGCCGCCAGCCCATAGCCAAGCCTGTTAGGTGGGGGGAGCCCGGCTGCATAAAGGTGGTGGCAGTGGGGCTGGCCAACCCCCTGCCCTAGCCTTGCGCCACCCTTCCTCCTGCCGCGCCCCTTCTCTGCCAAGCCACCTTGCCATGTGGTGGTGACTTGCTGCCGGCGCCAAGCAAGGAAGGAGGTGAACCAGCAGGAAGGAGAAGGAAGGAAAAGTTAGGGCTTCACGCTCCGCCGTCGATCGTTGGCAATTTTCGTGGGTAACGTTCTGATCAACCTTAGATTGATCTTAGATGGATGTTTATTCACGTTGTAGATTGGTTTGGTAGAGGGAGTTAGATGTTTTATGATGCCCTAGTTCGTTAAACTGTACTGCAGAACCTTTGGGGGGGGATTTGGAGTATCTCCGTCCAAAATTATGATTTTGCCTGGTTATGAAAGATGTAGATATTTTTCTTAGCTTTCCAGAGAGTCTAAGATCACTGGATTTGGATAAGCGAGTAAAAAGTTATGGCCTCGAGAGAACTGCTATCCAGAACTCCGTCGCCAACGACAACAGTTGTGAACATTGCGTATTTGATGTGGGAATTAAATTATGGTCATATCTAGGTTTAGCTAGATAATTCTCTATAGATTCCAGAAATATTATGATTTGCTATTTTTCATGTTGTACAAAAATAGTTACAAAATTGTGAAGTCTATTGTTCTATTAATTTCCAGTATAACCTTCGGGGTTGGAAACGGATACGTAGATGGCGGCAAAATCGAAGGATTTGCATAACTAAGATATTGTTGGGAATTTTGTGTAGAAAACGTAAAGTTTGAAATATTTGGAGTCCGGTGGCAAAAGTTATTAACGTTTGATCACCACGACAGCGGGTAGGTCGGCCGGTGAAATTGAGTTAAGTGCGTTGGGTTTGCGCGTAGGTGCGATAACGTATTGGTTGTTGATTGTGTACTGTTGTGGCATGTTTTGAGTGTGTTATTGATGTTTGTACAAAGAGTGTTGCTTCGAGTTCGGTGTCACCTTTGCATCGTCCCGACTTTCGTGGCTAAAAGGCAAGTGCAAGGTAGAGTGGTACACAACGATTTGTCAGCCCTTGTCTTTACTATTGAATTGAAATGATTATTAATTATGCTTTATTATGCTTACCTTAAATGCTATGATCTTTACTATTGAATTGAAATGATTATTGATCATGCTTTATTATGCTTACCTTAAATGCTATGATAAAGATGATATGACATGATGATGACATGACCATGGGGATGACATGGTAACAATGATTATGGATAACATTGATGATTAATGAACATTGTTGCATCATTTGCATTGCATCAAGCTAGGGCGGTAAGTACTGCCATGTATATGGCTAGTCCGGCGTGCTCCGTGATAAAGTCCTACAGAGGTAGGGACCTCATCCTAACGAAGATGGGGGAAGAGTGTGTCATCGCGGGTGAACACTCTGCTATACCAATAACAGCTGATGAGTTGCATCATTTGCATTTGCATACATGAGAAGTTAATGATGATAATTGAGTACATGAGATATGAGAAAGATTGTTGGACATGCTTATAACATTGTTAATGATTTAATTGAAAGATAAACTGGTTGTTATTGTTCTATTTTGTAATTGCTGAGTCGTGGACTCACCGTTGCTTTATTGTTGATTTTTAGGTGACCGTTGATGACGACATGCATAGGATGGAGTAGCACACGTGCATCACATACATTGATCAGTTTAAATCTAGTGACATGGATTATTCTCCTTTAAATTTATTCATGGACTTGGTTATTGATTAGTTTATATGCTTGAGACTTGAAGTACTTTATTACTAGTTGATTTATTATTCTTGCTACCATCCTATGTACCGGGAGCATGGTCCCCGCGTTCCTTGAGTGCGGGTATCCCAAACATTTCTCGGGTGAGGGTATACCAGGCGTTTCTCGAGTGTGTGTATCTAAAGCGTTCTTGGCACGTGTGAGCAAGTTGTGAACTTTTATCCTTTTATGCAATTATTATGTTTTAATTGATTCACTTGTGACCCGTGAACGGGTCTTTGTTCCATGCATGTTTACTGGAATTATTTTTAAATTAAGGTTTAAATTGGTAGCTAGAGTAGTTAGGTGACATTCTGGGCTCAATGTTGGGCCGGAGTGTTATATTGAAGATCAGAACCAACACTGGCAAATGCAATGGAACAAATGTCAACACAATCAAAACATAGAAAATAAATTAGGAAGCTATCATATAAATTTTACCAAGGAGATACCAACGGGCAACGAGTTCACAGGAAAAGCCAAATCAAAATAGTATATTAGAATTTAGAAGATGTTATTTATTTAAAAGGAACAGGTGGAAAGCAAGACTTCAGTTCAGACATATACCTGAAGGTTTAAATGCTGCAGTGTAAGCATAGAAACAAATTTAACCGATCCAAGGGAAGTCAATCTGTTGTTTGATACATCAAGGCTTTCAAGACATCTCAAAGAAGAGATTCCTGGGGGTAGATCCACCAACTTATTATTAGTCACTTTGAGGAACTTCAGGGCACCCAACTCAGTTATACAGTTAGGCAAGTTCTTCAGCTTGTTGAAAGACAGATCAAGTTCTTGGAGCTTCCTGAGGGAGCCAATTTCAGGAGGGAGGTACCTATAGATTGTTAAAAAGGAATGTGAAATCATTGTACCTCTCCTTTAAAGGAGCAAGAGAAAATAATTAACCCAATATAGCTTAAAACAGAAATCATTGTCACAAATATCGTACAGCTTCCCCGTAGTTGGTCCAAACTAGCACTCTTAGCCATCGAGTATGACAGGATGTCATCTAATGTTTATTTACCAAGACAAAGGAGTTGCTTGATTCTGCTAAGTGCTAACATTCTACAACAAGAACATTTTACCTTCTGTGAACTAAAAGGTAATAACAAACTGGGCGTTAAAAGAAACAAAAGGAATAGAACCAAGCAGAAAATAAGATTTCAGGTAAAATTTAAAATTGTTCAGAACTAATAAGAAAAATAAGGGTTTATGTAAAAAATTTAAGAAGTTCCTACATGAGTTGTGGCATGTGTTCGAAAGAGTAGTTCGAATGATAAGAGAATTTAGTCTATTATTCTTGTTCTTTCTTTCCTGTGCTAGGAACAAAATAAGGAGGAAAACATAGCATAACTTGGCAGTTGCAACCACAGGTGGACAACAAACACCGGAAGGATGTAGTGGCAATGAGAGTAGTTTTAGTGTAAATAACACGTTACACATGTACAATACTAAGGCTTGGGGATGGTGAACTACTTGATGTTATTATTGTATCCATATATTGTCTATGGCATTTGGTTCTAACAAAAAGCATAACTAGGAAAGTTGTATATAATCATGGCATTTCACCTTGGATCCTTCAGACAAACTTTTGTCATGCTCATTGTGATATAAAACTTTTTTTCTAGAAAAAGGAGGTGTGAATGTTTTTTCGTTAGACCCTTAGGTTGCACCTGTTGGTAGGGATGTCAATCGGATACGAATTATCTGTTTTATTCGACTACCAAATTCGATAGGATACAAATATGTTTTAGATTTTTTTCCATTTGATTAACAATTTCTCCCCTATTCGTATTTGCATCGGCATAAAAAATATGGTATGGACTTTTGTCATCCTAAATGTTATTTTATCCGCGCTATTTGTATTCGAATTCGATAAAACAATATACATATTTTATTGCGGTATGGCTAATTAGTTGGATGAGTATTTTTAGTTTAATGTAAATTCATGTTTTTTGGTGAAATAGATAAGCTAGAATGATTAAGTGTGCTATGTACGAGGATAAAGTATTATAAATATCTTGTCATTACATAAATTATGAGGATATCCAAATCCGACCGAATTGAGTAGATATTTGATTTGTATTTGTTACAACATCCAATTCATGTTCGTATTCGACAATATTCGAATTCGTATTCGTTTAGAAAATACGAATATGAATATAGGAAGACCACTATTCAATTCGTATTCGATCCGTTGACACCCCTACCTGTTGGGCAGTTGAATAGTGTCCAATACTTTGATGCACAAAGGACACCCATCAAAACACAGCAACGACTATATAGGGAAATTACAGAATTTTCAGCAGGCACTACAGAAGCACTCAACTTAATTCTGATTATCTTCATGTAACAATCTGGCAAACCATGTCTAAACGAAGATCCAGATGAATGATGGGTATCAATTTTCTTTCTTTGGCTAATGTTTCCTTTTTATTGTCTCCTACGGAGAAATTGTCCTCTTTATTGCACATATCATGATGGTTCTTGTTGAGGTATTAGGGCTTGTTTGGTTCATTACCAAATCAAACCAAACCAAAATTTTGGTATTGCCCCAAAAGTTTGGCTAGTATTTGGTTTCACTCCAATGTTTGGTATTGGCCCCAAAAAATTTGGCATGCCCAGCCTTTTCTTCTCTTCCTGCTGGCAGTTTTGGGGCGGCCATTCTTCTCGCCCGAGATTTGGTTTGGCATAGAGCAATGCCTCCGACAGGTGGAGCATTCTGGTTGGCTAAGCCTATTGCATTTATTGTTTGATAAATTTGTTTAATTAGTTTCAAATGACCGTATTTACTAAACCGAGTATCGATTTGTGATCCGTTTGAACCGTTGTGTTCCTTGTCATTTTATCAACAAAACAAAACCCACGTTGGCATATTTTGGGGCAAAAATAAAATAGATGTCATGCGGGACCCACGTGTCACTTACAATTTTGGCAAATTTTGGTATAGCTGCAATCCAAACACATTAATTTTGGTATTGCCCTTGAATTGGTATGGCTACAATCCAAAAACTACTTTTTTTGCCCAAGTTTTGGCATCGCCTGGGTTTTGGCATTGCCAAAATTTTGGTATGGCTACCTGGGGCGGTAGGCGGGCATTTAGTATAGGTGCTGTCTAACAGGGCCCAAAACATCAGCATTTTCAATCAAGAAACTGATAATTTAACCCATAGCCAGTTAGCCACAATTGGACATTAGACCAGAAAACCATTTAGGATCATTTAACATCAGCGTTAACACAAAACGAAGGTGACTCTACAATAACCATCTATACCTAAACTCCACAACAAAGTTCCGGATGTTCCACCACAGCCAAAACAGAAAAACACAACAAAGAATGCATAGACATTCTAATGTACTTAAGACATCACAATTCACAACACCTAGTCAAATTCAAGGTAAGGAAGCTCAGTGTTCCTACGAACACCAATGACTGTTCCAAGTTATACTGTAGAGAGATCACAAAAACAGAAGAAAAACGAGACATAGTAAACATCGCAGGCATTATGACAGAAGCTATAGCGCATGCCAAAAGTAGAACTAACAATTCCTTCTACCTAAGTTAACACTTGGCAAAAGCAATCATGAATACCATAAGCCAGTGGGCACGACAAAATTCCACCAAACCAACAATCATTGCTAATTAGATGCTAGTCCGCTAAAGCTTTGTTATACACATCCATTTCCCCTGGAGTCGTGCTACATAAATAAACACAAAATGCCACCAGGAATTACAAAAAGAAAGCAACCGCATTTACGCTGGGAAACACAGAAAAACCAGTAGCATTTGCTCAATTAGACACAAGAACACTAGTCTAGCCACAACCATTTGAGTATTTGATGCACTCTAGCTAGACTAAAACCAGGTAGGCAGGCAGTGGCAATTAAGCTAGTGATTCTGTGCATACCTAATGGAGAAGTGGCAGATAGTGAGCTTGGTGAGGCACTTGAGCCCGGCGACCTCGGCCAGTATGGAGCACGCGGACGGCCTGGGCGGCACCATGGAGAGCTCGAGCTCCTTGAGCGCCTGCATACGGCGGAGAGGTGCTCCGGACACCCTGGGCGCGGACACCTTGACCTGCAGGCTCTCGAGCTCGTTCAGCTCCCCGGCCTCCGGGGGCAGCACCTCCACATCGTTGCCGAAGAACTTGAGCGCCCTGAGCCCCCCGCGGCACCCGCCGATGGAGCGGGGGATGAGGTTGAACGTGTTGCGGTAGATGTATAATTCCCCGCCGTTGCGGGCCGCGGGCGGCGCGGGGAAGGCGGCGAGGTCCCAGGCGTTGCCGGCGATGTCGGTGGCGTCGGATCTGCGGGCAGGGAGGTCGTCGGCGTCGGGATCCGAGGCGGCGGGGGCCATGGGGACGCCGCCGGAGACACCGGCGGCAGGGTTTTGGGCGGCGGGGCCTAGGGTTTCGTACGGGGGAAGGGAGAGAGGGGGGATAATAAGTTGAGCTAAAATTTGGAAGGAGTCTATGTAGAGCTGGCCAATGTAGAGCTGGCAAATGGGCCGGCCAAGACGCATCAGCGTTCTTGTAGGTTGAGACGGCCAAGATCTGTTTATATTGTTTACGCCGGTTCAAGACGAGACTTGAGACCGCACGGACTATCATCTCAAGACGGTTGAGTCGGCCAAGACAAAGACGAACGATCTTTGGCAGTGCGATCCACGCAGACACGCAGACTACCGCAGCCCTCTGATGGGGACGCTTGGGAGGTGAAGGGCAGGCGGAGCCGGGTGCACTGTGTCTTCACGAGCGGAGGGAGGAGCCGGTTGTCATGCTCGCGACGCATCTGGTCTTGCCTTGAGCGAAAGGAGAGGAGAGCCAGCAAGATCATGCAGCATGCCAAGACGCAGTGTCGTCGAAGCGAGGTCATCGAGGCGGCGGGGGCCATGGGGGAGGCGAGGAGGCGGCAGGTCGACGCCATGAGGCGAGGAGGGGCAGGTCGCCGCCATGAGGCGAGTGAGGCGCCACCCGGAGGCGAGGAGCGAGGATTTGAGGAGGTCGCTACAAGTGAACGAAAGCGAGGCAGCCATGAGGCGAGGACTGAGGCAGACGGCGAGGCAAAGAGGAGAAGAGAAGAAGATGGGTAATTTGGGCTAATGGCCAGTGTTGTCAGGTGGTAAGACATCAAGACGACCAAAAAAAAATCGGCGTTTTTTTTAGTTGAGTGAATTTTTGACCGCTGAGTTATTTTTTTACCGTTAGGGGGCTTAAAAATATCAAAAAATTTAAAAAATTTGAAATTTTTTCTATAAATACGATCATACCCCCTCAATTCTCTATTCTCTCTTTGAAATTGTGTTGTGCAAATTCAAATCCGTGTTGAGCTAATTTGGCAAAATTCAAAAAAATTGTGCCAAAATTTAGAAATTTCAATTTTAAATTCAAGTCAAATGAAAGAGGTATAATACTATTTTTGTAATACTTTTATTATCAATTATTGTTATGCTAAGATTAAAGTAGTAATAATGTTAGTTTCGATTTTGTAGTTTTCGTTATGGACAGTCCTTACGATAGCTTTACTCTTAGTGAGCTCGGACTTTCATCGGACGAAATTGCGTCTATAGAGGCGGCTGCGGCTGCCTCAAACGAACCGGAGGTTTCACCGGAGGAGCAAGCTGGAGTTCCGTCATCAGGCTCCATGGCAACCGGAGTAAAGAGGTTGAGATCGTCTACGTCGGGAGTGTGGGAGAATTTCGACAGGACAACCAAGCAAGACACAGCAGGAAATGACGTACCATATGCTATTTGTAAAATTTGTCGCCATGAATTGTCTGCGAAGTCTACAGGTGGAACGGGACACTTAATTAGACATGCTACAAGATGTCGAACCAAGCAAGGATTGGCGATGAGGCGAACACATACCGCAATACAACCACGACAGTCTTGATCAGATCTAGTGGGACTACGATCCTCGTAGCCCGCGAATCTCTCTGTCGCTTAATTGCTTCGATGATTTACCGTTAGGCTTTGGCGAGTCTGCTTCTTTCCAAAATTACATTAGGATCGCGATAATCCTATATTTTCTTCCGTTTCTGAGAGACAACAACAAGGGATCTAGTGAAATATCAGAATGAACGTTGTAATAAAATAAAGGAACTATTTAGTACGTGCACATTTTCGGTGGCCTTGACCTCGGACATATGGAGTGGTCGGGCTAGGGAGAATTATCTTAGTGTAGTTGCGCATTATGTTAATGACGACTGGGTAATGGAGAAAAGGATTATAGGTTTGAAATTAATTGATGTAGCACACACGTGGGAGAATATTGCGAACTGTATTCTCAAAGTCGTGGAAGACTTTGGTCTTACAGACAAAATATTCGCAATTACCTTAGACAACGCCGCTTCAAACTCTAGGACCATGGACATTCTTACTCTAGTGTTGAGTACATATGCCGATTCGTTCTTGCTACATCAACGATGCGCTTGTCATATTATCAACCTTATAGTCAAATGTGGTCTGAAGAGGTTGAGTCCGTATATTAAAGCTTTTCGCGGTGCGATTTCTTTGTTGAATAATTCTAACGTAAGAATAGCACAATATAAGAACTTTTGCAGGGCGATGGGTGTACGTCCAAGAAAGTTCGGTTTGGACATGGAGGTAAGGTGGAACTCTACTTACCTCATGCTTAAGCATCTTTTACCATACAAGAGCACTTTTTTTGTTTTTATTCAAACACACTATCCTAGCATCGAGCGGTACTTTGTTATTAATCGAGCAACATTGGTTCGTTCTTTGAGAAGGTCTTGTCATTTTAGAAATTTTTACGAGGCAACCTGTTGCTTTGTCCGCTATCTACTATCCAACATCTCCTATCATTGTGCATACTATTTTACAGATTGCTACTCAATTGAAAATACATGAAAATGACTTAGTTTTACGTGAGGTTGTTGTTTCCATGAAATCTAAATACCTTAAATATTGGAGAGAAATCCCTTACCTATATGCATTTGCATTTGTTTTAGATCCTAGGGCTAAAATTGGTGCATTTTGTAATGTACTTGATCTTCTTAGTGATGCTACGGGGCTAGACTATACTAACTATTTTGCAGAAGTTCGTTCTCGGTTATACGAGGTTTACCAAAGGTATGAAAATAAGTTCCGAGGAGTCCGCCTTAACGACCTCCAAGAGCCCCCACCTCGAGTGGGAAGACAAGTATGTGGGCACGATCTTGGTGCCTCTTCCTCCGTGTCCAGTCCAGTCTTCGTCTTCTTCTTCTTTCGCACGCAAATACCGCTCACCAAGACCCACAAGGAGCGGGGAACTATCCACCTATCTGGACAGTGATACGGTGGATTTCAACGCAGAAGGCTTCGACATCTTGCAATGGTGGCAAGCCCATAAGTTAACATATCTCGTGCTATCCATACTTGCACGTGATGTGTTAACTGTTTATGTCTCTACAGTTTCCTCCGAGTCTGCTTTCAGTCTTTCTGGAAGAATATTGGAGGAAAGAAGAACAAGTCTCACAAGTGAGGTGGTGGAGATCCTTCTAACTGTGAAGGACTGAGAACAAGCTGATTCACGAACACAACACTCTGTGGAAAATCCAGAGTTGTCGGAGGTGTTCGAAAATTTGTACCTAGACAATGACACCGACACATAGAACAAAGATGTATCATGTCTGTAGAATTGTAGAGCTATAGGCTATACTCTTTTTTCTTTGCCAAGGTTTTCTCATTTTGAGTTTTTACTTGGCGAAGGTTTTAACGAGGCAGCCAGTTGGACATTAATAAAGCTCTTTGTCACATTTTCAATATGAGTGTCTCATTTTTTTTTTCAATTTTCGTGTCTATTTTTGAATTCTACACATTTTTATAATTTTTCTAGATTTTTTTGTATTTTCTTGTTCTGATGGGCCAGATAGGCCAAATGGGCCAAGCAGACACATCATCCCGATGGGCCATAAACAGTTCGTCTTGACCCGACCCAAGACGAATGTCCATCGGTAGTGCTCGCTCTCCACCCGCCCATGGCCGCCCAAGACAAAGACGAATAGTACACGGCCATAACGAGTCAGTGCTAGTCAGTTCAGTCGTCGTCTTGGGTCAGGCAAACCCATTTGGCCAGGTCTGAGTCTATGGTTTGGGACCTCACGTAGTCATACCAAATTTTGACAATATCAAAACCTCAGTAATACTAAAAACTAGACAAAATGGTGTTTGAATCATAGCCATATCAATTCATAAGGCAATGCCGAAATTGATGTATTTGGATTGCTGCTATGCTAAAATTGCGAGTATGAAACGTGAAATTGATATGTTTGGATTGCAGTTATGCTAAAATTGTGAGTATGACAAGTGGGCCTCGTATGACATCTATTTTTTTGCACTAAAATATGTCAACATGGGTCTTGTTTTGTTGATTAAATAACAAGGAACACAACAGTTCAAACATATCACAAATCGGATACTCGGTTTAGGAAATATGACCATTTTAAACTAGTTACTCAAACTATTCTTGCAATTAATGCTAACAACCAACTTGTAGGATCAAGGATACCCGACTAGAGGGGGTGAATAGGCGGTTTTTAAAATCTTTTGGCTCAATACTAAAATTACCAAAATTAAAGCTTATGAAAGACAATTTCACAATTTAAAGCCTAAAATATCTATGGCTATCTAAGTGCACTACACAAGCAAGACAAGCTTAATAATCTAAACAAGCTAGACAACTAGCACATAATCATAAATGCACAAGGTAATGAGCAAGAGAATAAACCGCACTAAGGAGACAAGCGATGTTTTTCCCGTGGTCTCGGAGACTTGCTGGTCTCCACTAATCCATGTTGAGGAAGCTTGATCCACTCAAGCCGGCTCCACACAAGCGCTTCCCTCAATCACTAATGGTAGCTCTTCTCTACTCCGGATAGGCGAGCTCCAACCATCACAAATGCCCGGGTCTTCTTACAATCTTCTTTGAGAAGATCACCGGTACAACTCCAAGCCGTCTAGGAGACGACAATCTCCAAAAGTAATAGAACAAGAATTCTTCACTTGAAGATGCTCAAATGCCACAATGATCAAACTCTAATCAATGCTCTTAGAAAAACATCAACAACATTTGCAAAAGGAATTAAATGCTCTCAATGGGTAGAAGACAATGCAAAGGGCTCAAGAATGCTCAATGAGGTTCATCAAAACCTTCTAGCTACAGTGGATGAGGTATTTATAACCTCCACCCACTGTACTAGCCGTTGGGGCACGAAATCCCCAAATTACCAGAAAGTGCGGTCAGTCCGCAAGTATGTGGGCGGTTAGTTCGGCCTACAGTAATGGTCGACTGTTCCTCTCTGAAACGCATTAATTGCACTGAGGAACTAGCCATTACACTGGGTCCGGTCAGACTACAGTATAAAGTCCGGTCAGACTGGCCTGTCAAAAACCAGATACAACGAAAAAATATGCTACTGTTAAATGCTGACTGGGCCCTTGATCCGAGACCCCGGTCAGTCTGGGACTTGACCTGCGGTCAGTTCGACCAACGAAAAAAGTAGCGATTTCAAAAAAAAAACACACCTCTTTGGAAAATGTTGATCGGGTCCTTGACCCGGGACCCCGGTCAGTCCGGCCTTTAGCCGGCGGTTAATCCGGCCTAAGAAATTTCCAGCAAAACAAAGAAAATCACCTCTCTGGAAAAAGTTGACCGACCTTCTGGTTTGTGAGCCCGGTCAGTCCGGCTAACCAACGCCGGTTAGTCCGGCCTTCAAAATTTTCAGCAAATGAATTCAAGACCAAACTAAATCATTTAAATCCAAGATTTGAACCAAGTATGCTTTGAGCATTTGTGGCATCATTCATTTTCAAGCTACTAGATTTTGAACCCTCTTTATAGTATAGCTGTCTATCCTAACAATCTGGTCTTTTAACCTTCATTCTCCTAGACCGGTAAAAGAAAAACCTAGACTATTTTTACCTTGTCTTTGAGCCGAATGATCTTCATGTAGGCCTTTTCCATGCAACTCCAGGTCATCAAAAGCACCAATGGGACTTATCCTTATAAATACTCAATAAACACGTTAATCCCATATTCACATATTATCATTAATTACCAAAACCATTTTTAGGGGCCTAGATGCTTTCACCCGGCCAACCATTTTCTGCCACCTGCCGGAGCCAGCACATTCCAGCCAAACCAAAATTTGGTGATGGTTTCGACCGCTTGCGCAAAGCCTAGAAAATGGTGAGAGAAACGTAGGCGTGGCCAAAATTTCGAGGGCAAAGCCAAATATTAGAATGGAACAAAACGCTAGCCAAATTTCAGGGCAAAGCCGAATTTTTGTTTTGGCTCGTTTTGGCTCTCAACCAAACAGGCCCTATATAACATCCTAAATTTTGTTCAAAAGTTCATTCAACGCCTCGAAATATAAAACTAGACATTGATCTCTCGAACTTTGTTACCCAGTCCAAATAACACTCCAGCCCGGTTTCGCAAGATAGTACTGCTCGCGTAGCACAGTGAGTGAACGGTTTTACCACGTAGAATGACACATTGGTCAAGTTGAAAGACAGGTGGGTGGGCCCACAAGGGTTTCCCCCACCAAGCTACCAACCGCGCTTCCATGGATACCGCCCCTATAGTTCATTCCCTCTATGTTTCGATTTTAGGAGAAGCCTCTGTGGATTCCACTTATCATTCACCTGAACTTGGTCAGCATATCATAATACGTGGCAAAATCGTCCACTCATCATGTCGCACAGGGTAATACCACCATATGAAATTGGATCAGTGTGTTATTTAAACTAGATTGCAAAGTTTAGGGATTAAATGACTACTTTCATAATTTAGGGTGCTGGACGGACTTTCAAATAAGTTCGGATGTAAATGGACTTTTTCCTAAATTTTTTATTTGATTTGTTTTGGTCGTAAGAGAGGAAGGGATGACATGACTGATGAGTGCGGTGGTGGGGACGCGGAGTCCGAGGAGACAAAGTTGGTGGGGCGGGACGAGACCGTTTGGATTAAGTTCGGGCGCGGTGCGGTTGGGGTCCGGCCCGAGTCTGTGTTCGTCTCATGCGTACCGGAGGGGAGTAGCTGGGCCTAGACCCAAGTAGTATTTTCGTGCCCTCCATTCTTGGGCACGTGGGCTGTCTTAGCCAACCATGTATTTCAGGTATAAAAGAGCCAAGCCCAAATGCTTTGTCCTCTGCAGCAAGTGAAAAAAAATCACTACTTATGTTACGGTATGTCACCCTGTCACATCACTACCTGCAGCAGCCTTGGCGATGGACATGGAAGAGGAAATGAAGGCGCCAAGGAAGACGATGATGTTGATGGCAGGACCACACGGCGGGCTAGCAGGAGAATGACAGTGGTACCGCTGAGGAGAGTAGTGTATGGGTGAGTCTGGTGCATGGACCAATGGGCCCATTGACCAGTGTAAGTTAACGAGCTATTAAAAGGAATGCTACCGTGTTACAGCAAATTATCGAAAGAAAAGAGAACTCAGTTGCTTTATGCTTTTCCCATCTTGTTCTTCTCATTTCCTCAACTCAGTTCTTCAACCGATCCTTCCACTATTCATTTGTTATTCTTCGTAATAGGTCATTCTGATAGCTAGCGACCGTATAGCCAACTGGGACATAACACTTTGGTATCAGAGCACAGATAAGTGGTTGGATTTTTTTGGTTGTTCTTGCTCGGTCCGTAAAATTCCTAGAAAGGTGGGAGATCATCTTGACTCCGTAATCCCGATCTCAGGTTGGATCGACTGAGATTTGCGTCACGGCACCTCCGAAGGCTTCGCTCCAAACTCGACAGGTGCTCATGGCGATCGAAGAGCAGGGCGGGCAGATTCAGACAACATTGTCTAAAATTTTATCCCGTTTTGATCTGCAAGCGGAAAAGATGGATCAATTATCCGCAGAAGTGCAGACTCTGGGGCATTAGGTGGAAATCCAACAGGAAAGCATCGATGAGGTCAAACGCACCCAATCTGAATTCCTGCGTCGCCCGCCCGAACCTCTGCCGCGGCCACCTCTACCACCACCACTTCTGTGACAACCACCGCCGCTCAATCAACCCGTCGGGGCCGGCCAAGTCACCACGGTGATTCATCCTGGCGCTCTCACAAACCATGGGCCCCCGCTACTTCCTCAGCCGCCCGAATCATATGGCGGCGTCACTTTGCTTGTCTCTCCAACGAAAATAGGGGGATACATGAAACCCCACAACTGGATCTCCCTAAATTCTTTGGCGAAAATCCCCAGCTGTGGTTGGATCGATGCCGCACTTACTTTGATATGTACCAAGTGCCGACATTGCAGTGGGTCGCCACCGCACAGCTCTACATGGATGGTCATGCGGCCATGTGGTTACAGGCTTACAAAAGGCAGCATGAGATGTTGGGTTGGGACACATTCTGTAAAGCCATTGAGACCGAGTTTGGAGCTGATGAATATGATTCACAGATGAGCAAGCTTGAAGAATCTAGACCCGCCATTATATGTTAATGGAGTGTTTTGGTGATTAATGACAAATGCAATTGTGATACTAACATGTTTATTGATATACTTATTGTTTAGTCTCAATTGGATATAAAGGTGATAATCATGAAGGCATGTATGTGATTAATGACAAATCAAATTCATTGGATAAACAAAAGGAAAATCCAAACAGGTATGCATTTATAATGACAAATCTATTTGTGAGACTAACTCTCTTATTGTTATATCTCATGATTAGTCTCGTTTGGATATAAAGAACAAAAGAGGTATGCATTCTACTTTGTATTCTTATACCCTATTGCATTCCTCAGATCCAAAATATAGGTTGAACTTCACCAAAAGAATTAACCTAAATATGTGCATATGTTCTTACTACATATTCATGTATGCACACATATAGGGGGAGTTCACTCTATATTTTGAGGTTTCATTAGTATTGATCCATATTCCTTTTCCACATATAAAAAGGATCTTTACTTTGAAACATATCCCGTGAATATATTTAACTTGCATAGTTAATATATTCATATGAGTATATAAGACTTGTGTAGTCTAAGTATACTTATATGTGAGTATAATATAACTTGTGTAGTTCATGTGCACTCACATATCCTTGAATATATTTAACTTGTGTAGTTAATATATTCATGTGTGTATATGAGACTTGTATGCTCATATATCCTTTGAGTATATATAACTTGTGTAGTTATATATATTCATATGAGTATATACAACTTGTGTAGTGGTTATATACTCATACCATTCTATATTCAATTACTTGCAATTGAAGTGATTATCATCAATTACCAAAGAGGGAAAGATCGTGGTATCTTGTCCCACCATTATGAGTTAATGGTATGTCATGGTAACTAATGATAATCATATTATAGAACTAACACTTTCCATGAGTTGGATGAATAGGTTGAGTTCTATAGTTGGAGACTTTAGAAGATCATCATGTGTTGATGATATTGAAGTCAAGAGCTTGGAGTAAATGATGCATCATATGTTGATGTATATCAAGTTCAAGAAGTGGAGATGATCATGAGTTGATCATCAAGTCAAATGAAGACCCATCATGTGTTGATGGAAGTCAAGTGAATGATGTATCATGAGTTGATGCATATCAAATTATGACCCGGACTTGAAGCAAAGATGTGCGTCATCAAGCTTCAAGTGGTTGCGCAAGGCAAATGTATGACTAGCTAGGGCTAAGGATTTGTTCCTAGTCTTTTACCGGCAAGGTAGTCAGAGTCGAGATCCCGAGTCGGATCGATTTGCCTCCGGTAGGATCGAATCGTAGTATCGAATCGTAGAATCGGCGATTCTACGGATTTGTAGAAATACACATATTTAACATCTATACTATAAGTTTGTATGATTGTTATATGGTTTACCACTTGCATGTTCCTTAAAAGTAGCTAGACATACTCTAGGAATAAAAATAGCTTATCATTATCAAGCTCAAGATTACTCATGCCATAATATAGATATTTGTACTAGCATTACCACACTGATACAATATTTTGCATGCTCCTTGTTTATTTATAGTTTCATTCTCAGAAATTAATATCAACAAATTTTGCTCTAAAACAAAATATCACAAAGCCTGGCCTCTAAAAAGAATTGCCCTAAGTCTCTACGAGTAGGATCGACAGTGAGATTTGGATCGACAGGCTGTCTTGGGTTCGTAGAACCGTAAGACTCTAAGAGTAGGATCGCGATCCTACCTACCTTGAGTAGGATCGGATCGGCAGTAAGACTTGGATCGACAGGCTGTCGTGGGTTCGTAGAGTCGTAAGACTTTAAGACTTGGATCGCGATCCTAACTACCTTGTTTACCGGTCTCGGTGTTTGGTTGGGAGACCGGATTGCTAGTATAGGTTGCCGTACTATTAAGAGGGGTCTTTTACTAGTAGCTTGAGTTAGTCATGTGTTGATAGCTCATTGTGTTTGCTCTAGCTCATCTTAACATGTTGCCAATATTTGCGAATGTGTTTTGCAAATAGTTGTGGGACATGGATAACCCTTGTAGCATGTGACTTAAGTTTACGAATGTGTTTTGCAAATGGTGTAAGTCCATGTACCTTATTCCTTGTAGTGTGATTCTATAAGTTGGCAAATGTGTTTTGCAACTTGTTGAGAATCTCACTTGAATCCTTGTTTGCATCGCACGTCAATTTAGCAAATGTGTTTTGCAAATTGAGTTGAAGCAGAATGCAATTTGAGGCATTTATTCTAAAAGTTGGCAAATGTGTTTTGCAACTTGTTGAGAGTCTTGTCTTTAACCTTGTGTGTGCATCCTGCATCAAATGAGCAAAATGTGTTTTTGCAAATCAAGTTGATGCAAAGATCGAAAACCTTTTTTCGCTTGTGTCTTTGGCTTTCGACCGCTAGTAACGGCGGTCTGACCGGCCGCATGGCTGTGCGGTTGTACCACACTTATTTCGGTTCAACCGTGGTGCGGTTGATCCGATTTTTCTGAGGCGGTTTGATTTTTCCAGAAGAGATGTTTATGGTCCTTAGCCAATTCTGCAGAGCTTTTCTGAAGCGGTCAGACCGGCGTCTATTGGGCGGTCTGATCGGTGGGTGGTCTGACCGGCCATTAGTTGGCGGTCAGACCGATAGTGAGCTCAACGGCTAGTTTTATAGCCGTTGGAGCTAAGGGCGGTCAGACCGGCCATTATGTGGCGGTCAGACCGATTTCGTCCAGATTCTCTGGAATCTTCTCCCAACGGCTAGTTTTTGTGTGTGGGTTATAAATACCCACCTTGGCCGTGTGTGGGAGGTTGCTGGTGCCCCTAGACATTCCATTGAGCAAAGAGCAAGTCTCTCATTCTCTTTTGTGCATGTGTTGCACTTAGTGAGGTTAGAGAGCAAACCCTGAGTGTATGTGTTGCCTTAGATGGTGGATTTAGGATCCACTTGAGCTTAGACACTTGATTGGTTCAAGTGAGCGTTGGAGACTTGTTACTCTTAGTGTTTGCCGACACCTAGACGGCGTGGAGGTGTCGTGCATCGGTGATCTTCTCAAAGAAGCTTGTGAGAAGACCCGAACGGTTTGTGAGTGGTGTGGTGCTCGCCATCTCCGGAGTGGAGGAAAGAGCAACCCTAGTGGAGCGAGGTGTTGGTTCGGTTTGGAACCAGTCCAAGTGGTTGGACTTAAATCGGAGGCGGGTGCTCAATTCATGGAGCCGGTCCAATTAGTTTGAGCTTGCCTCAACATGGATTAGGGGAGACCGGCAAGTCTCCGATCACCACAGGAAAACATCACCGTGTCAATTGTGGTTTGATTACTTGTGCAATTTACATTACTTGTATTTAAATTACTTAATTGTATGTGTATGATTGCTATCATTTATATAGTCTCATATTGTTGGTGCACTTAGTTGAACCTAGTTGATTTAGACTTTAATTGTGCAAAACCGTATTTGTATTAGCTTCCGCATTAAAAATCGGTTTTAGCCAAAGAAGATTTTAAAACATCCTATTCACCCCCCTCTAGTCGGCCTCCTCGATCTTACAAGTGGTATCAGAGTTTGGTCTCTCATTTATTAGACTTAACCGTCTAGAGAGTAAAGGATGGCAACTAGAGATTTAGTGCACCTTGGTGAAGCACCTAAATTTGATGGCACAAATTATGCTCATTGAAAAATCCGCATGTCATGTTATTTTAAGGCCGTGGGCCTAAATATATGGCGGATTGTAGATGTTGGCTTTTCTCCTCCATTGGATCAACTTGCTCCAACAAATGTGGAAGAGAAATGCTTACATCTCGACGCTCAAGCAATTAACGCCTTATTTAGTGTTTTGAGTGTAGATGTGTTTGATGCCATATGCGATCTTAAGAATGTTGATGAGATGTGGACCCATCTTTAAGAATATTATGAAAGGTCCACTTCCCCTAGTGATGATTGCATAGAAGAATGGACGTCGGGAGAAAAATACTCAACCTCTAGCTCTGACGATGATGAATCCTCAACTCCATCAACATCACCTCATTGCTTTATGGCAAAAGGTAAAAAGAAGGTATATAATGATGAGCCTCCATATGATGAGTTGATTGATATGCTAGAAGAGCAAAATGTTTTTATGGGAAAGGAGGTTTCAAAATTTAAAGTTTTGAAGAAAGAATTTAACTTGTTTCAAAATAATTATGATGTTCTAAAGAATGAACATGAAACCCTCCTTCTTAAAAGTTATACTAGCTCTAAAGTGGATATAGGGATTACATGTGATCTATTAGATGATTTGTCTTGTATTACTCCTATCTCATGCAATTCATCTAAAGTTAATATATCCACATCTTATGATGATTTAATTGATATGCCTTGTTGCTCAAATATAGATGCTTCTATTTCTTCTATGTCTTGTGATACTAACCTTATAGAGGAGAATAATGAGCTCAAGGCCTAAGTCAAGAAATTGACAATTGACTTGGAAAGAATCTACAAAGGGAAGGCCACTCTCGATGAAATATTGAGCAAGCAAATATGCTTGCAAGATAAGAGTGGTATTGGCTTCACTCCCAAGAAGAAGAAGGAAAATAGCAAGATAAGGCACAATGCAAGACACACAAAGAATATTAAGTGTCTTAATTATCATAAGAATGGTCACATTTCCTCCGTGTACCCTAATAAGAAAAATGACAAGGGAGGACTTGGTTTCACCACCAAGGAGAAGGTGAAGAGCATCCCAAAGCAAAATAGAAGACAATTCAAAAATGTCAAGTGCTTTGGATGTAAGAAGAATGGTCACATTGCCTCGGTGTGCCCAAATCAAATGGATGACAAGCCAATGTCATCAAAGAAGAGGCAAGCCGGTATTGAGCAAGATAAGAAGACATCAAAAGGAAGCAAAAGCCCTACTTGCTACAATTGCCGGGAGAAAGGACATTTTAGTAAGGAATGTCCCAAAGGTATCACTCCTAAGCCAATTATTTATAATAATCATTATTTGCTTAGGAAGGATAAATATGGCAATGTGTTTGCTAGGAATGTTAGGTGACATAAAACTATTGTTAGGGCTATTTGGGTGCCCAAATCTATTGTGACTAACATTCAAAGACCCAACCGAGTGTGGGTACCAAAAGGTGATTAAATGTTCAATAGGTACTTGGAGAAGCATTGGAGGTTTGGCTCACTCATAAAGAGGTGGATTCCATCATATGCAAATATGGAGCCAAGCTTGAGGAAGATCAATTCATATCATAAACCAATGCTATCTCGGTAACAAGTATTTACATTGAAGTATATAGCCCTTATGCCTTGTGTAGGCTGCATTCATGTAAAATCTTAAAAGGGTTGTTCTTGCTCTTATGCTAAATCTTGTTTATTGAAATCTTGAGCAAGTTAGAAGTGTGAAGAATCTAGACCCGCCATATATGTTAATGGAGTGTTTTGGTGATTAATGACAAATGCATTTGTGAGACTAACATGTTTATTGATATACTTATTGTTCAATCTAAATTGAATATAAAGGTGATAATCATGAAGACATGTATGTCATTAATGACAAATCAAATTCATTGGATAAACAAAAGGAAAATCCAAACAGGTATGCATTTATAATGACAAATCTATTTGTGAGACTAACTCTCTTATTGTTATATCTCATGATTAGTCTCGTTTGGATATAAAGAACAAAAGAGGTATGTATTCTACTTTGTATTCTTATACCCTGTTGCATTCCTCGGATCCAAAATATAGGTTGAACTTCACCAAAAGAATTAACCTAAATATGTGCATATGTTCTTACTACATATTCATGTATGCACACATATAGGGGGAGTTCATTCTATTTTTTGAGGTTTCATTAGTATTGATCCATATTCCTGTTTCCACATATTTGGGATCTTTACTTTGAAACATATCCTGTGAATATATTTAACTTGCATAGTTAATATATTCATATGAATATATAAGACTTGTGTAGTCTAAGTATACTTATATGTGAGTATAACATAACTTGTGTAGTTCATGTGCAGTCACATATCCTTGAATATATCTAACTTGTGTAGTTAATATATTCATGTGTGTATATGAGACTTGTGTGCTCATATATCCTTTGAGTATGGGAACATATCCTATGCACATGGTCACTTCTATGCACATATAGACATAGCCAATCCTGGCCGTCCCTCGCGAATCCAGCGGCCCAGATTCTCCCACTTCCCACTTCTGTCCAATTTGCAAAAAAAACCATGGCGCCTTTTTTTTCTCGTTTCACCCTCACATGGCGCCTTCTTTCTCCCGAAGCTCTAGGGTTGGCCGGCGCCCTGCTGCCTCATCGGCCCCTTCTCGGCCGCCACCTTTCGGTGACTCATTGCCGCCTCTGCGTCGGCCTGCTCGCCGCCTGGCCTGCCCCCCTCATGCCCTAAGTCTCCTTTCACCGCCAGCCGCCCCACCGCTCGACGACTCTCCACCAGTACGCCTCCTTGAGCCGCCGCCTCCTTCACCCGCCGCCTCCAAATTGTCGTCTCCCCTCCAATGAAGTCGCCTCCATATGAATGGATGAATGGAAGCAAGATCAATCGAATGGTGGGTCCGCAATCATGGATGGAGTTCAAGAGGCCCATGATCACAGTGAATTTTTGAAATTTCTTCACAAAGATTGTGTTCATATCACCAATCACATGAGCGATTATAACTTTGGCTACTAGATTCTAGAGTTCTAGAATCTCAAGAAAGACTTGAAGAAGAAGAAAAATTATTTCTATTTATTGTGAGATAGTCGATAGATGAATCTTGTTAGACTCCAATTTTCCGAGATAGTTCAAAAGAAAACATGAGAATTTCATGTTTGCTTGTTGAAAAGAAAACGTGTTCCATTCTTCTATTAGATAGATAATAGATGTATCTTCCATTTGTGCTTGCTCGATACAAAAAAAAATCATGTTATAATTGCTTATTTCACAAATGATTTTAAATGTATCTTGCCTTATATAATAAACTTAACAAGTAAGCGTGTTAATTATCTAATTTGATGAAAAAAACGAGGTTTGGAAGATCCCGTTGGCTTGTATGTCGTCCAATCTTTCGCAAATGCCACAAATGGCGTAAGGTTCCAACAAAAGAAGAATTTGAGACAATTCGTCGAACTTCACCAAAGAGCCATGGTTCGTAATAGGAATCTCGATTGCTCGTGCAATCACCTTGAAGACACTCAATATGAAAGCTACCAAACATGGGTTGCGGACAAGCCCAACATTCCAAAGCCTCCCAGAGACCGAGTGGTCACGATCATGAGTGACATAATCTTCGTAAAATTGTTAGGGAAATGAGGTGTTGATTGCATGAGATGGACAATTGAGTGTTTGAATACACCGAGCACAATGTTCATGTATCACTTGTTTGTCGATTGAAAGTGTATCTTCGCATACAAAGTGATGCGATTCAATGCTGAAATTGGTTTGTAGAGAATTACTTGTTAGTAGATGAGCTGAATTTATGAGATTAAACTCATTTCTAAAAAATGTTAACACTTTCAGATTTTTAGTTTAATTCTTTCTCATTATTATGCTCAAGAGGGTTAACAGGTTACCAAAGTGCTTAGATTGTTGGGTTGGTTTATTCAAGAGTGAAGAGTGCAATCCTTATGGATTTCGTGAATCCATTTGATTTTCTCGTTGATGAACTTTACTATTGAGAAAAATAAGTAACAAAAAGGAAGTAGCAAGTCGTGAGATGAATTTAGCATGTAAATTAGTTTTACTGAAATATCTTGATGTATGTGAAATGTATTATGTTCTTGAAGGTAGTTTGGCAATTGAAATCAAATGTTTTCTTGATTCACATTGTTGTATCGAATTGTATGGATTCACAAATATGAAATGTTTCATGGCACTCTGAAGCAGATACTCAACATTGATTTGAATCAAAAAAAATCACGAAACAAGACTCAACATTGATTTGAATACCCTGATTTCTGGAAGAAGCAATCTGGACTGAAATGCTGATTGTAATGCTCTCTGTGAGTGTCATTCTTCTCTGTGAGTGTCATTCTTCAAGTGAGCGTTGGAGACTTGTTACTCTTGGTGTTTGCCGACATCTAGACGGCGTGGAGGTGTCGTGCATCGGTGATCTTCTCAAAGAAGCTTGTGAGAAGACCCGAGCGGTTTGTGAGTGGTGTGGTGCTCGCCATCTCCGGAATGGAGGAAAGAGCAACCCTAGTGGAGCGAGGTGTTGGTTCGGTTTGGAACCGGTCCAAGTGGTTGGACTTACCTCGGAGGCGGGTGCTCAATTTGTGGAGCCGGTCCAGTTAGTTTGGGCTTGCCTCAATATGGATTAGGGGAGACCGGCAAGTCTCCGATCACCACGGGAAAACATCGCCGTGTCATTGTGGTTTGATTACTTGTGCTTTACATTGTGCAATTTATATTCCTTGTATTAAATTGCTTATTCATTGTGGTTGAATGCTTGCCTAGCTTTGTGGTATTTACATTGTTTAAATTGAATAGCTTACAAGTCCTTGCTTAATTGTTTTATTTATCAATAGATTTGTATTGTTGGTGCACATAGTTGAACCTAGTTGATTTAGGCTTTAATTGTGCAAAACCGTATTTGTATTAGCTTCCGCATTAGAAATCGGTTTTAGCCAAAGAATTTTTAAAACGCCTATTCACCCCCCTCTAGTCGGCCTCCTCGATCTTACAAAGTGGCACATTAAGGGGGAGTGCTAAATCATAACCATGTATATCACATCTCTAAATGTGCTCAAAGAAATTAAGTGCTAGTAATGTTTTTAAAAAATAAGCCTTTTAGCCAAAGTCAAAAATTTCATAACTATTAGTAATCCTTTGAAAAATTAGTTGCAAAATGTATACAAATGTTTTTCAAAGGTTTCCCAATGGTTTTGGCTCAAGAAAAACCTATTTTAAATGAAAATGAGTTTCTAGCCAAAATTGTAGATCATAGTATCTTGTTTTTGACCTAAACTAGATCTTTATGTAAAATCTATTCTAAAAAGAATTTGTACTTGATCTCAAAAGGAAAAACCTAGAGTTGGTCATTCTAAACATTTTTGGTATTCAAAAGTTTCTCAAAAGGTCAACCTAGAAAAAGTTATTCGATTTTGAAATTCATCCAAAATTCAAGGTTGACCTAAAAGGGTCACTTTCTAGCATTTAAGTGAGTTTTGCCATTTGAACCAAATGTATTCACTTGAATAGGTCCATAATGGTATTAATGACTCGTACTTGCAATTGGTTGCTTGAAATATCTTTAATTGTTCAATTTGGATCTTTTAGAGAAAGTTCTTGAAAATGAGATGTCATTTGCGAAAATAAAAGAATAATTCATAAAAACTATTTAATACTTGGAGTTTAAAGGGCTATATTAGTTGGAAATGCTCCAAAGATGTTTGGTTGATTGATTGTGTGGAAATTTGGAGCAAAGTACAACAATTCAATCAATTTCCCAAAATCCTGTTTTGAATCTGCTGTCAGGTTCAGACAAAATCGGTCTGACCGGCCATATTGGCGGTTTGACCGCCAGGATTTCGGTCTGACCGCCGTGCCCAGCGGTCTGACCGATTCTGCGTGGGGTTTCTTTAACTCCACCTGATACATATACAGACACACTTAGTACTTTTCAGTTAAATATATTATTTGACTGGAAAGAACTATTGAGCCGCATTAAATATTACCAGGTGAACTCTAATTTAATTCGGTCCTTAATTATCATACTTAGAGACACAGAGCTACTACTATTTTATTTAATTATATGCAGTCGTATATATGATCTGTACAAGCCTAAAGTGAAGATGCGCTTCGAAGGCCCTGAAGGAATACATATATCATTTCTTATATTCGGAGTTCAGTCGCGGAAGGAGCAATCGGATTCATCTTGTGTACTCGAACAATTAGAACAAAAAGCCCAAAAAAAAATCCTTTAGCCCGTAGTTCAATATGTTAATTCTTGTGAGTTTGGTTAGGTCTTGATTCATTAGAAATTGTGTTTAGTCGCTGATCATAGTTTCCCTTCGGGTATCTTGATCTTTGCGTTCAATCTGCTAGTTGAAAACAAAAATCATCTGCTCTGAGAATTGTCTTTGCGGTCGCACGACTCATTATTCGATTTCTGCCCGCGCGAGAAAAGCCGGTGCGATCGACGCTCTGAGGCTAGAGAACAGTGTTCCGATCTATGCGCAGCGATTGGCCTCTGCGGCCTCGCCACTGGTTCAAAAAAAAAAAAAAGGCAGGTTGGTCGACGCCGACGCAATACGAAAAAACGGCATTGCTACAGTACCCCGATAGCTACAGTATCCAGAAGCTACAGTACCGTGATTACTGTCCCACGCTACAGCACCATGCCGAAAAGGGAAAAACCCGATCACGCGCTGCGCTAGAAAAAACAGAACTGTGCGCCTATTGGAATTTGCTACAGTACATAGTGTTACTGTTCACTGTTGTGGTACCATGCAAACAAACCCTTCGCGTATAATTTTTTTTGTGAGCCAATTTAATTCTTTGCGACTATTTAAGACTAGCTATTGATATTGCTCTAGGGCTGCTCATTTACACTTTGCGCACACCTGAATTGTTATTTCTTTTATAGGCCAAAGTGGGGTTTTTAAGTGCTGTTCTTGTAACAATTTGATTGGTCGAGTACAAAAAAAAACAGAAAAAAAAGAGAAGTGACAAAAAAGAAAGAAAGAAAGAAAGAGAGAGAGAGAAAAAAACTTGGCCGATCAACTATTGTGAGCACACCCTATCATTGTCAAAATTTCAGATTGTACTATTTCATTGTTTTGAGCAATCTTGTGCCCTAATTTATATCATTGAGCAATTAGCTAGCGTCTCTCTATAACTTGTGCAATAAGAGCTAGTTGTTCATCACTTATATTTTTAGCTCATTCCTTTGATTGCACTAAGTTCAATCATCTTTGCATGTGAGTTGCTTCGTTCTTCGCTTATATCTTTTGGATCAGCAACTAGGCATTGAATTCTAGTTTGGATTGTTACCTAGCTTTACAATATCTAGAAATTTCAGATTACATAGGTAAACACTTTTCCCACCAAGCTCCACAAATAAGCCATTGTCTAACAGTGCTTGTGCAATTGAATTCGCTTAATCTATCACCTTGTGTTGTCTACCATCACCAAAGTGCGTACAGCTCTTCAATTCCATCAAGAACGCATAAGAACTTCGGTCGGTAAGAGAAGGTGAGGATGAGTGATTTCCACAAATAAAAACTTCCACATCCACATATATAGTTCTTCTTTGCTTTGCTACTAACCATGGCAGATCGCGAGTATACATATATTCCCTTCTATGGTAGTAATGATCCAGAGGAGTATTTTGAGTGGGTACGAGACATGGAGTTCGAGCTTAAATCCCAGAAGTTCGAATCAGAAGTCAAGGAAGTGAGAGTGGCCACTTTGTTTTTTGAGGACTATGCCTCTAGTTGGTGGCGACAACTAAGTGGAAAACGACTCATTACATCTTGGGTCAAATTAAAAGAGGCCATGAGAAGAGAATTTGTTCCATCCTATTATGAGTGGAAGCTACTATGCCATGTGGAGAGCATTGCACAAGGATGCAAAGATGTCCAAGATTATTATGATGAGCTGAGTCATGCAATGCGCCGTGCCAATATCACTAGTGCATCTCAAGAAAAGAAATACTTCAAAGCAGGCTTGAATTTTCAGATCGTTGCTGCACTTCAAGATAAATATTTTCGTAGTCTACAAGATCTTGTGAAATATGCTATGAAGGTGGAAAAGAGACTTAAAAGCATGCACGCATATCAATTAAATATGCGCCAACTCTTTAGTTCTCATTCATCCACTGGTTTGTCACTTAAGAAGATGGACAAGCATGGGAATTCTTCTTCGGCCAAGGAGACGAGTAGTGCTGCCCCGTCACAACCCGCAGTACATGAGGAGATCGTGGTTGATGGCAATTACGCCATTGCTGGCCTACGATTAACAGAAGATAAGATGCTTCAAAACCCATGTGAGGATGAGAGCCACATAGCCAAATTGAGTGAGAGTGTTGAAAATTGTGAGCTGTGTGATTCCACCATATGTGAGGTTGAGAGCATCCAATTTGAGAGTGTGAGGGATACACCAAAAGAAATGAGTGAAGTAGAAGATAGTAAAAGTGAGGTTATTGCTGAAATTAACGATTTACTCTCTACTTGTAGTGTCGTTTCTCATATTGTTCAAGTTGATATCAAAGAAGAGGAGTTGAAGTTTCAACAACCGGCACCGTTGGAAGTAAAAGACGAGGAGATAACCACGGTTGGGGATGGAGTGCTCGCTGCCCCGTTGTTTCATCATAAAGATTTGATACCTACAGCACCTACAACAACTGAGGAGGACGTTAAAGGTAACAATAATGGTGTTGAATTGAATATTCATCAAGAAGAGGTAAGTAAGAGTGAGAACTCTAGTGTTCTTTTGAATATTCCACATGCTGAACTTAATGTGCTTAATTTACGTAATGTGGAATTGATTACTCATGATGAAGTTCTTACTAGAATATACCCTGATGATTCTTTATGCTATATCATGTTTGATGAACCCATAGAGCTATCTAGTGTGATTGAGAGAGTTTCTGAAATTGCATGTTCAAAATCACTAGCTAGTACCTACACCTCCACTTATAAATTTAATTTGATTGGAGATTATGGTGTAGACAACAAGTTTCATGTTTATCGAATATGCATTACCTGTGATAAGCGTGCTGAATTAACATTGCATGTTTTGGACAAACCATGTTTTGAACAATGTCATGATCACTTAGAGATGAGTATAAATAGTAGTGCCTACTGTTTAGAAAGATTTATAAAGCCTACTTGGTCATCTTTTCTTGAACAATCATGTATAAGAAATCAGAGTAGCGCAATTGAAGCATGGAAGGCACAAACCATTTTCACATCTCCATTACATAAAGCTGATGTTGTAAAGTCGAAATATGATTATACGAGCTACTTGTATACATTACAAAATGATTTTGGTCTGTCCATTAATAATTTGCATACATGCTTACAAAAGTCGAAGACGACTTCTTTTCATGGGTGGAGGAATAATGTGGATGAAAGGAGTGTTGAGATGAATACATCACTTCTATCTAATGGTTATTGTTGTACTATTCACGATTTGCAAAACAAAAGGAAAGGTAAAACGGATGATAAATACATATACCATGCATATACGTTGTTCTCTTTGTTTAGTACACTTTCAGGTTATCAAAAGCCGAGGACGGCTTTTCTTGAAGAAGGGAAGGATGATACATATACAAACACACTTAGTACTTTTCAGTTAAATATATTATTTGACTGGAAAGAACTATTGAGCCGCATTAAATATTACCAGGTGAACTCTAATTTAATTCAGTCCTTAATTATCATACTTAGAGACACAGAGCTACTACTATTTTATTTAATTATATGCAGTCGCATATATGATCTGTACAAGCCTAAAGTGAAGATGCGCTTCGAAGGCCCTGAAGGAATACATATATCATTTCTTATATTCGGAGTTCAGCCGCGGAAGGAGCAATCGGATTCATCTTGTGCACTCGAACAATTAGAGTCGAGGACGACTCCTTTTCAAGAGGGGAAGGATGATGAGGACATCCCGCCGATTGGACCGATTACACGAGCACGAGCTAAAAAGATTAATTAACAGAGAGAAATCAAGTCATATATTTTGGCACGGAGACCGAGGTCAAAGGGAGGCGGTTAGAGGCTGTGAACCATGACAAAGCTAGATGTGTGTGTCGTGACACAAGAATTAATAAAATACAATGAGGTGCTGCATGAAGGAAGCCATACGTGGCAGTGCATGCATGTGTGTCAAGACAAAGAAATGAAGAAAGCTAATGTTGTGCATGCATACGGGAGGAAGGCTCATGAAGAAAGCTAGCAAAGCTACATGCAACATGCATGCATCTCGGCTGGAAAGGACAAGATTGCGTGGGCCTATTTGCAACCGAACTAAACTCTGTTTCGGCCTTAAGCCCTATGTGTTTCGGCCTTATGCCCTACGTGCGCTCGGTGTCATGACTATAAAGCCAAGGGTGCGCCGCATGTAAAAGGGGATGGATATTTTTCAGATTTCAATATACTCTTGATTCTAGGGTTTGAGCAATATTTGCCCCCACTAGAATAGGGAGTTCCAATCTGTTGTGCCGTCCGTCGTTCTTGTGAATCCTTGTGTTTTGCAGGAGCAGCGACACGTCTACTTGGTGTGATCGGGTAGACGGGATCACGAGTGTGTGGTTGGGCGAATTCTTTTGTCGCAGGTTGTTGTTTTGACAGTGGTTGGCGCCATCGGTTCGTCAGGTTGCACGGATCCAAAGTTATCGTCGATCCTACATCGTGAAGATCGGGCATTCCCTCCGCATCACCACCCGAAGGGGTATTCCCCTCATTCTCCTCTCCTCAACCCGAAAGCCAAACTCTCTCTCTCTCTCTTGCTCTCGGCCACCACTCCTCTCCGGCCCGGATCTCCCTCCTCCGGCCATCTCTTTGGCATCCAAAGGTAACCAAATGATCTCCTTCACCTCCTCTCTCAATTCCTCCAAATTGTTTGAGCTTTGGTTGACTCATGCTCAAATATCTTGGAACCCTAGGTGAGGGATTTTTTCTTCAATCCGGCTTTTTGGCTCTCGGATCTCTCAAGCACTCATCTCCATTGATCTCCTTGTTCATCCAAGCCGGTAATCCCTAACTCTTTACTTGCAAACTGTCGGGACCCAAAATTACGATTCTGGACCCTCTGTGTTTCATGCACTAGTCCAGGATCACGCTAGTGCACACAGTATCAACAAAGATGAGTATCGATCCACACAAGCGAATAATAACATAAACGAATAGTTTGATTAATAAATAATGGTTTGACCTTATGGTCGAGTTTACAATTATTAAGCCACGCAGAGCTAACAGAGAAATAAAGCAGCGGAAACAAAAACAGCAGCGGTGTCTCATCGATTCACCACAGGCAACTGACTGGGATCTAGACCTCACAATCAGGCACCTTCGATAAACTCCTCCTCGAATGCTGGTGAAGACTTCTCCTCTTCTGCTTGATTTATTTTAAAGCAAGCGTGAGTACACACCGTACTATAAGTCACACCACGTAAATGCGATATACATGCAAGCTTATTACAAGGGAATGGCATTTTGTGGTTCTTTTGCAGAAATGCAACATTTGCAGTTGAATACAATAATAGATTGAAAGTAGGTAAAACAAATAGACAATATTAATAATTTTAACAGTTGATTTCACAAAGACACACACAGCCTAAACAGATTGTTCACATAGCCATATGATTTAGATCACACTGCTCCTTTCCCACACAGTTTTAAAGATCTACCCCTCGTGTGAAATCCCCGAGCATTGTCCATAACCGAGGACACGGCTATTCGAATAGATTGTTTACACTCTGCAGAGTTTGTACACTTTACCCACAAGATACAACCCGGTGTTGCAAGCACTAATCGTAACAAAGCATTTGAAACTTCATCTTAACATAGATGCTCCCGATGTGCTTATGTCATACCAAACCATACACGATGTATGGTACAACACACACCGTTGGACGTGGGAAGCGACGAGCGAATCCCATGATGCGACTACATGGTAGCACACACCTCCACCCTATTCACATAGCCTAACCTACCTTTGAGCAACCAATGCCACAATTAGTATCTTACTATGCTAGGCCCGTCCCATAACAGGCATGTGGTCGTACAAGAGGGCTCAGTTCAATGGCGCACAAAGTTCAGTCCTTAAATGACCGAGGCAAGACTCCCATTGTTCTAACTAAGGCACACAGATAAATATGACACACAGATTCACAAGCCCGTATCACATAGCCACCATGTCACACAGTTCCTTCCACTTGCCTCAATCTAAACCTTTTTCCCACCCAGTTGATTTAAGTGCAACACATGCCACAAAGACACATAGTGCACACAGATTATTACAAAGTTACATAGTCACTTAGTCAAGTTAATAATTGCACTTTACATGAATAGGTGATTCGTGGCATGGCTAAGCAATCTAATCGTACTAACCAACCCATGTTGGTGCTATAATATTACCAACTAATGATCAACTAGGGTGACAAAGGATCAAGGCATAACAATTATACAAGGAAGGCATAACAGATTGGATTGAATAGCTAATCCCAAGAGCATTTAAATAATTACTTGAAATAAAATGCAACACTTTGAATAAAAATAATATTTGGAAAACTGGGATTCAACATGGTCAAAGCATGACTTGCCTTGGAACAGATCTAGGAATTGATCTTGGTCTTGATGTGTTCCTTCTTCTTCAAATCTTCCCGAAGCGTCGAAGTCTACTCGTAAATGAAGCAAACAAAAAAAAATAAATAACAGAGGCAAAACAACTCCAAAAAAATAAATACAAATCTCCATTAAATAGATCTTGAATTTATAGGAATTTAGAAATTTGAATGGACTGATTTGGAGTTAGGATGCAAAAGTTATGAGGTTTGGAAGTTTGAATCTAAAGAAAAACCCTAGAAATTGATTCTTGAATTTCCAAATTATTCTTTAAAAGAAAACCCGGATTATTGTGCAATGCTGGCGTCATCAGAGGGTTGGCTGTACAGTGCCCCCACTGACATGTGGGTCCCACCTGTAAGTGGCGGGGTGCACCATGGACCTGGGTTCACCGAGGCGTGGGATGTGGTTCGGTGGCGTGCGACCTGCACTGGCAGCGTGCCGACCTTGGCGCCCACGTGGTCGACACGCACGTGCCGCAAGGGAGCATTGAGGTGGAGGTGACATGGGCGGCGGCGGCGCCAAGACGGGAACCAAGGGTTCCGGCGAACGGCGGCGAGTCGTCGGCGGTGGGTGGTACAGGGAGGTAGAGGGTGACGCGGAGATCTCGAGGGTGTGCTCACTGGTGCTCAAGGACGAGCGAGGCGGCCGGCGGCGAGGCTTTGGCGGAGGAGGAGGTGCGGGCTCGACGGCGACGGCGTTAGAGGGCTCCTCCGACGAAACGAAGGTGACTCCGAGGTTCCTCTCGTTTGCGTGATGTCGATGGTGTAGGCGTTGAGGCTCTGGCGGCTTCGGGCTCGACGGAATTGCTCGTCGGAGTAGTCGGTGGCGGAGATTGGATCTACGGCTCCTGCGGTGGCTAGGGTTAGGCGCTGACGAGGAGGCGGCGGTGGAAAGGGAGCACGGATGCCCAAACGGTCGCGCGGCGGCGCAAACAAACTCCCCGACGCATTCCGAGATGATAAGCGAGCGGGTGGGGCCCACAGCGATGGTTGCGGCTCGGCGCGGCGAGTGGAAAAAAGACACGGTGAAGCGCGCTGCGCTACGGTGAAGATCTGGCCATCCAATCATGATCGAACGGCTCACAAACACGGTGACGTTCGGACCGGTCGGATGGCACAACGCCATCGGACCGTCCAAACCTTATCGAACGGTGGAGGATGAGCAGAGCGCGTGGAGAGAGAGAGAGAGAGAGAGAGAGAGAGAGAGAGAGGGATCGATCGGTCGGGGGCCACTGTCAGCAGAGCGGGCTCTGCTGCCTGATCCCTGGTCAGACAAAGGCCGGGCCGGACGGGAGAAGGAGTGGGTTTAGGCCCAATGTAACGTCCCAAATTTTGGCTTTTCAAAAAAAATCTTTTAAGTAGTTTAGGTCCCTGGAAAATTTCACCAATTTTATTTGAATCAATAAAGCTTAAATGGGACTTTCATAAATCAAAAATAATTTAATATGATTAATCTCAACATCAACTATTATCCAAACTATTTTATTTGGGTTCTATGTGCTTGGATATATTTTCTAGATTTTTCTAGAATTTTTCCGAGTGCATCTGCTATTTTCTAGTTGCCCTTTTGTGTTTTGGTTATTTTCTAAAAAGGAAAAGTACTTAAATCTCAGAGTAATAGCTTTGGGCCCAATCCTTTTCCTTAGCCCGACCGCTTCTTCCTTTTCTCCCGGCCCGAGCAGCCCAGTCGCAGCTTGAGCCGCCTCCTTTCTTCCTTGTGCAAGCCTAGCTCGAGTCTGGCCCGTTTCTTTTCTCGGCCTGGCCGCACCAGCCCGCCTCCACTTCTTTCCTACCGCGCGAAGCCCAGCTCCCCTTTGTTTCTCGTCCCGTCGCCAGCCCGTTTCCTCCAGCCCGGTAGCTTCCCGCTCGGCCATTTCAGCCAGCCCAACCGCCTTCTCAACCCGCCCGAGCTGCTCAACCCTAACACCTCTGGCTGCCCCTTCAGCTCGCCACCACCACGACGATACGCGCCTAAAGCACGTCTGCGCGCCGCGCCCTTGAGTCAGGCGAAAGCACGGCCCCAGCGCTATATAGACCTCGGACAACCTCGTTGCTCGCACCCCCTCCGCGTCGCCCTTGCGCCGCCGCCCTTGTGCCCTAGCTCGCACCGCCGGGGAAGCCTCGGATCGCCGCCGCCGAGGTCGTCTTCCGCAAGTCCGGTGCCGTGCTTCTCCGTCGTTGTTCTCCACCAGCGAAGCCGCTCGAGCCGCGTCTTTTGCACCGTCAGACACGCCCCGCCATCCTCTTCTCGGTGCGCGCACCACCCGAAGCTCCCAAGCAACCCGTCACCGGCGCCGCATCATCCTCCATCAACTCCGACCACCGCTCCTTCTTCGTCGATCTGGCCTCCTCTGGTGAGCTCCGCCATCTATCAACCCCACCTCCACCTTCCCTATCTCGCGTTCTATCTGATGCCCCTAATTCCTTCGCCAGAGCTTCGTCGTGGCTTGTCGTCAACCTGTGACCCGCCGTCGCCGCTTGGATGCTCATCGATTTCCGGCGACCCCCGCTGCCGTGCCCGCGTCACCAGAACCACCTGCCCCATTTTTGCCCTCGCCGAAGTTCAATCGATCGCCGTTCGACGCCGACAAGGATGACCCGCGAAGTCCATGGCTGCCTTCACCTCTGTGTGTCTTCCATGTGGGTCCCAGCAGTATATACCTTTATCTAAGTGCTCCTTTGGACCATGCATGTTTGAAGTAGATGTCAGTACAAGATGTGTGTATGTGAGCCAGAAGAGATGCATTTTCCTTGTCTGACCTTCGGATGAGTGGTCCTCTTGCCATTCATTTAATCCAATCGACATATCTATCTCTGTCTCTTACATGTTGACCCCACCGACCATCCACCCAAATTTAAAACCCTATTTGTTTCCCTCTCTTACATGCGGGTCCCGCATGTCAGTCAACCCTTAGTTAAACCCTAGTCGTAGACTTGGTCTATGGACCAATGGCCCACCTGTCATCCTCTTTGTCCTTTTCGGGAATTCTTTTAATTTCTGAAATCCAATTACCCAGTTGGTCCCACATGTCATTCACTACCTTTGTTCTCTTTCACTTACCAGTGGACCCCACTTGTAAGTCTCCAATTCATTTTATTTAATGCGAAGGAATATTCTCTGAATATCCTTTTCTCTCCCAATTTTATCATTTCATGTGATCTTCCAAAGCTCATATCTTTTGCATCCGAACTCCGATTGAGTTCATTCGAAGTCCTAAATTCATCTCAATTCTATATCTATTTATTTGAGATTATTATTTTATTTTTGGAGTTTGTTTGCTTTCTGTTATTTATTTGTTTTGGTTTATTTGCTTATTTGCGAGTAGACGTGGATACTACGAGAAGTGCTGATCAAGAAGGAGCTAAAGATCAAGACAGTAGAAGATTAAAGTTAAATAAGATCATCATTGCTATAGCAAGGCAAGTTATACCTTTGATCATGTTGAACCCAGTTTTCAAAAGTTATATTGATTCAAATTATTGCATTTACTTTAATTATTTATTTCAATGCTTTTGGGATTAGTTAATGTCCAATTTGTTATGATCTCCTTATCTAATTGTATGCCATAATCTTTTGTCACCCTAGTTTGGTTTATTTAGTTGGTGCTAGTGTATTACCAACGTGGGTTGGTTAGATGCGATTAGTTTGCTTAGTTATGCTATGAGTCATCATCTCATGAAGTTGCAAATATAAACTTGACTAAGTGACTATGGAACTATGTGATAGAAACTGTGTACGCTATGTGCTATTACTCGTTGATGGCATATGTTGCACTTAACCAACAGGGTGGGAAAGGATTTAGACGGAGGCAAGTGGACTGTGAGATATTTTGGTGGAGCTATGTGCGTGGGCTTAATAACCTGTGTGCATAGGGATTTGTAGTTTATTTGGAAGTCTTGCCTCGGTCAATTAAGGACTTAACTTTGTGCGTCATTGAACTGAGCCTTTTGTACAACCACATGCCTGATGGGACGGGCCTAACTTAGTAAGTTATGGACTCTTGACATTGATTACTCAGGTTGTAGGTTAGCTGTGTCAGATTGGGTGGAGGTGTGTACTACCAAGTAGTCGCATCACGGGGCGGTTCGCCGTGTCCCTGTCCAACGGTGTGCGTCTGTGGCTACTAAGCATACCGGGAGTGTCAATGTTGAGATGAAGTTTCTGAAAGGTTTTGTTGTGATCAACTCTGATCCAGTTGATTGCATCTTGTGGGTAAAGTGTACAAACTCCGCAGAGTGTTAAACAATCTATTTGAATAGCCGCGTCCGCGGTCATGGACATGCTCGGGGATTTCACACGAGGGGTAGATTTTCATAAAAACTTGGGATGGGACAGCTGTGTGAGGTAACTTATGCAGCTGTGTGAATAACTTGATTAGGCTATGTGTCTTTGTGAAAACAAATGATAAAACTTATTATTGTCTATTTGTTTTGAATTATGCTTTCAATCTATTATTCATATTCAAAGCGCAAAGGTTGCATTTACGCAAAAGAACCACGAAGCCATTCCTTTGGAATAAGCCCGCATCTATAATTGCATTTACGTGGTATGACTTTAGATACGGTGTGTACTCATGCTTGCTTTAATAAATCAAGCAGAGGTGAAGGAATCGCTACCAACCAGGTCTACTTCAAGGATCGTGGAGAACTAGGTCACAGACCCTGACCCAATTGCTGTGGGCATATGGATGGGCATCACTGAGGTTATTCTGTTTCGTTCTGCTGCAGCTTCATTAAGCTATCTGCCCTCTGAAGCATTAATTGTAAGCTTGACCTTAAGGTCTTTACTATGATGTTTATTGTTATTTGGCTATTTATTTGTTATCTTTGTATATGGAAATGATATTTCACTGATGTTGCCATTGTGTGCACTAAGCGTGATCTGGACTAGTGCAAGATACAGAGGGTCCGAGTGCATATTTTGGTTCAAGACAGAGGTGGTATCGAGCCATATCGATATGAGGTCGTGACCTTAGTTAGAATGGCCGTTTTTAAGGAAACTTCAAAACTTATTTTACAAATGAAAAATCTTAATGATGTGCTATTCTCATCTTGTCTAGCTCCTAACTCTTCCAATCTATTCCATTCTCATCTATATTCTTACTCACCGTTTTGAGTATTAAATTGGACTCGCTTCCCTCATAACCTCTATAGTTGTCGTTACCTGTGCCAAATATCTCGGTGGATGCCCAAGAGCTGTTTTGAGAAACTCTTTGAAGACCGTGCAACCAGCAACAACATATCAATATCTCTATAAGTGTTCAAGACAAGTTCGTCGCAGAATTGAAGACCAAGAAGAAGTTGTACGTCGCCCCGCCTTCTCCAATCTTCGCCTGCAAAGATCGCAAGAAGTCAACGTTTGATCCAAAATTGCATATTTTGGGTCCCGACACCCAAGGACTATTTGGAGATTTTAAATAGCTTTTCCATTTTAGAAAATAGCAGAAATTTCAAAAAGGCAAAAGAAAATAGCAAATGCACATGAAAAAATTCTAGAAAATATATCCAAGCACATAGAATCCAAATAAAATAGTTTTGACTATGGTTCATGTTGACTTTAGTCATATTAAATTGTTTTGCTGCTCAAAGTCCAATATTAAGCTTTTAAATTAATTCAAATAAATCCAACTGGTGAATTTTCTCTCTACCAACTATTCAAAGGATTTTTAAAGCTCAGAAAATTTGGGATGTTACACAAACCTATCCACATTGTAATCTTTCCCCAATTGCTAGGGTTTATCTTGAATATGCCCTAACTATGTCAAATTGGTGAAAATCCTTGTCATGCAATTGGATTAGGAATGTAAGAAAATGTATTCAATATACCATTGCTCCTACATTGCAGATTTTGGGTTTTCCCAAAATCAGATTGTTCCTCTGTCGCTGTATGGTCCGATCGGCCAACTGGGCTGTCGACCACTGTGATGAAAAAAATAGGAAGATGGCATAATTGAATACCTTGTTGATTCATTCCACGATATTTCCTTTGACAATTCTTTGCTATTCCTTCGCAGCGACCATGCCGCGCAAAATAACCGCTGGTCGACCGTCCCAACCTCCTCCGTCTGTTGAAGATGCTCTAGAAGAAGAAGTGGATGAGCCAATGCAAGATGCTGAAGAGGAAAGAACAGCGAGCGACAGCGACAACAATGATAGCGATGAGAACTTTGAAGGGTCAAAAAATGAGGATGAAAATGAGGTTGAGGAGGTTGCTCCAGATCCAACTCCTTTCATTGGATTAGATGTGTACAAGGTCAAAAGTGAAAGGTATACTGCTTTACGACACATCAACCAGTTTAGATTCCCAAGAGATGCCACCATAGGGATGTTTCACACTATGTTTCAGCAGAGTGTCTATCATATCATCTATGCCCAGAAGAAATTTGCTAATCATAGATTTGTGAAATGGAACTACCTTGGTCAGAATCAAGCCTATAATGGATTATTTCGATTATTTAGAAGTGTGGGCTTGGATTCCTTGATTACCATGCAGAGCAATTTTCATGCCAAGGTTATTAAGCAATTCTATGCAACTGTCTTTGTGTCCCCTCACCATGATCATCTCATTTGGATGACGGGACAAGAAAGGTTTGAAGCTTCTAAGAATGATTTTATGCAAGCCTTAAATTTGAGGAATTCAGATGGGATAAATATTCATGTTCAAGAATGCTCAGCTCTCACTGAAGTAGATGAATATTATGATCAAAACCATCCTTATACTGTTGGGAAGGTAACTGGACTGCTCCCTCTTCCCAGTATTGTTAACAGGATCATGAGAGCTACTTTCTTCCCTAGGAGTGGGAACAATGGTGAGATTCATAAGAGAGCTTGGAATGTAGTTAAGTGCATTATGGAAGGAACTAAATTTGATGTCATGGATCTGATTATCAGGGAGATTGCTACCTCCAAGGGAGATAAGAACAAGACTATCTATTTTGCTCCCTACATTATGAAGCTAATCAAGAGAATGACTACCTTTGACCTCCCTCTTGATATGGAGCATAAGGAGTATAGACCGAGAGATCCTCCACCTCAGACTCCTCCTCCACCTCAGGTGTCCCCTCCAGCTCCTCTTCAGTCTCAGGGACAGGAATCGTCCTCCCAGAGTATTCCTGTACAGGCTCCTTAGGATCAGAATGCAGTCCTGGAAGCTCTTGCTCGTCTTCAGTCCAGTGTAGACACCTTGCATGCCGAGTCTATTTAGAGACATGCAGAGAACATTCAGAGGCATGAAGAGACTGGGACTATGATTGAGGATCTGAATGTGAGGGTGACTCGCATGGATGAGAGACTCACTGAGTATCAGCAGCAGTGTTTGCCCGTTGCCTATCAGAGGTTCGGTCATGGTCAACGCCCTCCATCCTTCACTCAGCGGGGAGATCATCCATCATCATCGTCAGGCGCTTCTTCCACCTAGATGCTTAGTTTTCATATTTAGGTCGATAGACCTTGTTTTGTATGGATAAGCTTATGTATTACTCTTGAAATATCTTATGTAAGCTTATAAACCTTGGATGCTTTATTGCTTTAAGTCTCTTTTGGATGATGAAATGTTTAATGCCTTGCTATGAGTTATACAATCCTTTGTTTGTCGTCCAAGACTTGTGCATGATGAATGGTTGAATGATTATGTTATGGATTATGCTTCATTGAATATCCTTGTCCATAATATGTTTGTAATTGTATCTTGTTGATGTTGCATGATATTCATATCCTGTTTATCTATTGTCATGCTCCTTGGACCAATTATTTAGAGGAAACTCCGCCAAAATTTCCTAAAAATCCTCTTACATGCAATGGGTGTCGTCTCTTATCCTTGTGCATATCTTTAGGGGGAGTTTCTTCTCATTGGTTCTTATTTGGATGTGTTTCAAATCAATTCTCTTCTTCCTAAACTCCTAGTTGGCCTGTATTCAACTTGCTGTACTCTCTTAGGCCATCAAAGAAGAGTTTGTGCCATTAGTTCTTGATCAAAAATGATTTCCAATCAAGACTATTCTTTGGTCACAATGCCTGGCCGGCACCGACCTTGGCCCTCCGACCGCCCTTCAGCGGTCCGACCGGCCAGGCAGAAATCGACCGCTGCGTGACAAAGCAATGGCACCAAGAAAAATGTATTTTTGTTCAAAATAAAATGAGTTCTTTTGCCAAGTTTTTTCTTCTGCTCTATCTATTTATTGGTTTGAATTTGTTTTGGCTTTTTGGTGCTTAATGCCAAAGGGGGAGAATGTTTATATGATCAATATATTTGGATTCTCTCTTGTGCTTTCACCTTTAAGTCATATTGCCAAATGGAGAGATTTGGACTCTCTCGAGTTATGTTGTTATCACCTTTTCATGCATAATGCCTAAAGAAGATAATTCAAATTGCTTAGTATCATGCATGATTGTAGTTCAATAGTTTAAATTCCTATCTTATGTTGATTATTATCCAAATATTGTTATTAATAAAGGATTTGTCATCAATCACCAAAAAGGAGGAGATTGAAGAATCTAGACCCGCCATTATATGTTAATGGAGTGTTTTAGTGATTAATGACAAATGCAATTGTGATACTAACATGTTTATTGATATACTTATTGTTTAGTCTCAATTGGATATAAATGTGATAATCACGAAGGCATGTATGTGATTAATTACAAATCAAATTCATTGTATAAACAAAAGGAAAATCCAAACAGGTATGCATTTATAATGACAAATCTATTTGTGAGACTAACTCTCTTATTGTTATATCTCATGATTAGTCTCGTTTGGATATAAAGAACAAAAGAGGTATGCATTCTACTTTGTATTCTTATACCCTATTGCATTCCTCGGATCTAAAATATAGGTTGAACTTCACCAAAAGAATTAACCTAAATATGTGCATATGTTCTTACTACATATTCATGTATGCACACATATAGGGGGAGTTCACTCTATATTTTGAGGTTTCATTAGTATTGATCCATATTCCTTTTCCACATATAAAAAGGATCTTTACTTTGAAACATATCTTGTGAATATATTTAACTTGCATAGTTAATATATTCATATGAGTATATAAGACTTGTGTAGTCTAAGTATACTTATATGTGAGTATAACATAACTTGTGTAGTTCATGTGCACTCACATATCCTTGAATATATTTAACTTGTGTAGTTAATATATTCATGTGTGTATATGAGACTTGTGTGCTCATATATCCTTTGAGTATATATAACTTGTGTAGTTATATATATTCATATGAGTATATACAACTTGTGTAGTGGTTATATACTCATACCATTCTATATTCAATTACTTGCAATTGAAGTGATTATCATCAATTACCAAAGAGAGAAAGATCGTGGTATCTTGTCCCACCATTATGAGTTAATGGTATGTCATGGTAATTAATGATAATTATATTATAGAACTAACAATTTCCATGAGTTGGATGAATAGGTTGAGTTCTATAGTTGGAGACTTTAGAAGATCATCATGTGCTGATGATATTGAAGTCAAGAGCTTGGAGTAAAGGATGCATCATATGTTGATGTATATCAAGTTCAAGAAGAGGAGATGATCATGAGTTGATCATCAAGTTAAATGAAGACCCATCATGTGTTGATGGAAGTCAAGTGAAGGATGCATCATGAGTTGATGCATATCAAATCATGACCCCGACTTGAAGCAAAGATGTGCATCATCAAGCTTCAAGTGGTTGCGCAAGGCAAAGGTATGACTAGCTAGGGCTAAGGATTTGTTCCTAGTCTTTTACCGGTCTCGGTGTTTGGTTGGGAGACCGGATTGCTAGTATAGGTTGCCGTACTATTAAGAGGGGTCTTTTACTAGTAGCTTGAGTTAGCCATGTGTTGATAGCTCATTGTGTTTGCTCTAGCTCATCTTAACATGCTGCCAATATTTGCGAATGTGTGTTGCAAATAGTTGTGGGACATGGATAACCCTTGTAGCATGTGACTTAAGTTTGCGAATGTGTTTTGCAAATGGTGTAAGTCCATGTACCTTATTCCTTGTAGTGTGATTCTATAAGTTGGCAAATGTGTTTTGCAACTTGTTGAGAATCTCACTTGAATTCTTGTTTGCATCGCGCGTCAATTTAGCAAATGTGTTTTGCAAATTGAGTTGAAGCGGAATGCAATTTGAGGCATTGACTCTAAAAGTTGGCAAATATGTTTTGCAACTTGTTGAGAGTCTTGTCTTTAACCTTGTGTGTGCATCTTGCATCAAATGAGCAAAATGTGTTTTTGCAAATCAAGTTGATGCAAAGATCGAAAACCTTTTTCGCTTTCGGTCTTTGGCGTGATCGACCGCTAATAACAATGGTCTCGACCGGCCGCATGGTCAGGCGGTTGTATCAAGACTTATTTTCGGTTCAACCGTGGTGCGGTTGATCCGATTTTTCTGAGGCGGTTTGATTTTTCCAGAAGAGATGTTTCTGGTCCTTAGCCAATTCTGCAAAGCTTTTCTGAAGCGGTCAGACCGGCGTCTATTGGGCGGTTTGACCGGTGGGCGGTCTGACCGGCCATTAGTTGGCGGTCAGACCGACAGTGAGCTTAACGGCTAGTTTTATAGCCGTTGGAGCTAAGGGCGGTCAGACCGGCCATTATATAGCGATCAGACCGATTTCGTCCAGATTCTCTGGAATCTTCTCCCAACGACTTGTTTTTGTGTGTGGGCTATAAATACCCACCTTGGCCGTGTGTGGGAGGTTGCTGGTGCCCCTAAACATTCCATTGAGTAAAGAGCAAGTCTCTCATTCTCTTTTGTGCATGTGTTGCACTTAGTGAGGTTAGAGAGCAAACCCTGAGTGCATGTGTTGCCTTAGGTGGTGGATTTAGGATCCACTTGAGCTTAGACACTTGATTGGTTCAAGTGAGCGTTGGAGACTTGTTACTCTTGGTGTTTGCCGACACCTAGACGGCGTGGAGGCGTCGTGCATCGGTGATCTTCTCAAAGAAGCTTGTGAGAAGACCCGAGCGGTTTGTGAGTGGTGTGGTGCTCGCCATCTCCGGAGTGGAGGAAAGACCAACCCTAGTGGAGCGAGGTGTTGGTTCAATTTGGAACCGGTCCAAGTGGTTGGACTTACCTCGGAGGCGGGTGCTCAATTCGTGGAGCCGGTCCAATTAGTTTGGGCTTGCCTCGATGTGGATTAGGGGAGACCAGCAAGTCTCCGATCACCACGGGAAAACATCACCGTGTCAATTGTGGTTTGATTACTTGTGCAATTTACATTACTTGTATTTAAATTGCTTAATTATATGTGTATGATTGCTATCATTTATATAGTCTCATATTATTGGTGCACTTAGTTGAACCTAGTTGATTTAGACTTTAATTGTGCAAAACCGTATTTGTATTAGCTTCTGCATTAGAAATCGGTTTTAGCCAAAGAAGATTTTAAAACCTCCTATTCACCCCCCCTCTAGTCGGCCTCCTCGATCTTACAAAGCCGCTACAACTCAAGCAAACAGGTATCGTGGCCGATTACCGACTTGCATTTGAAGCCTCCATGTACAATCTGCTATCTTTGGATGCAACTCTGAACAATCGTTTCTTCGTCACACAATTTCTGTTGGGTCTGAAAGACGAGATCAAAGGAGCGGTGAGGTTGCAGGCACCATTGAGCGTTACTCGGGCAGCCGTGCTATCTCGCATCCAGGAAGGGGAATGGGAAACCAGTCGGCCATGCTATCGCGGAGCATCAGTCGCCAGAGCATCCTTCCCATTACCAGCTATAGTACACTCTCCGACAACAGCTACAGTACGCACAGAGGCTAAAACACAACGTACTGAAGGTTTCTGGCGCGAGCGCCAATTGCGGGATTACCGCCGTGCAAACAGTCTATGTTTCAAATGTGGCGATAAGTATAACAAGGAACATCAGTGTAAGAAGCCCCTCAATTACTGATGATCGAGTTCGGCGATTTTGGGGAGATTCTTCCCGATGGTACTTTGCATGCCATTGATACACCCGAAACCACATCCCCAGACGAGTGTTTCCAATTGTTTGTTCATGCCCTTGCAGGCACAGCAGAAGTGCACTCAGTCCGCCTTCGTGCTATGGTCCGAGATCAGATCATGCTCATTTTGGTGGACTCGGGCAGCACACACAGCTTTGTCAACCGATCATTTGTCCACCGCACTATACTCAACATTCAACCTATATATTCGGTCACAGTTAAGGTGGCCAACGGTGACCAGCTTCAATGTGATAGTGTCGTGCCCAAACTCAATTTGTGGATTCAGGTCATTGCCTTCAGCACTGACATGCGAGTTCTCGATTTGGGGGCCTGTGACACCGTATTGGGCATGGACTGGCTGCAATGACTTAGTCCTATGGACTGCCATTGGCTAAACAAAACACTGTCATTTGAATATTGCAGCCGGCGTGTCTGCCTCCAGGGAGTTCGGTCCAATAGACAAGACACATTGTCTGAACTATCTTCTGACCAACTTCAGAAATGGTGCATCGGCAATGACATCTAGTCAGCCACAGTGTTGGAACACACATCTCCATACCAGCAGGACCAAGACCCAATTCTGTCTATAATAGTTCAGACTCTATTAGAACAATATGTTGATATTTTCTAGGACCACAAGACATTGCCACCACATCAACAGTTCGATCATGCCATTACTCTGGAACCCGGCACAACACCTGTGAATTCACGACCATACAGATATTCCCCATTGCAAAAGGACGAAATTGAATGGCAAGTCACTGAAATGTTAGAATCTGGAATCATCTCCCCAAGCATGAGTCCCTATGCCTCCCCGTTCTCCTTGTGCAGAAAAAAGATGGTAGTTGGAGTTTTTGTGTCGACTATCATCGCCTAAACAAACAGACTGTTAAGAGTAAGTTCCCCCTCCCAATTGTTGATGAGCTCTTGGATGAATTGGCGGGCACCCATTTTTTTTCCCAAACTAGACTTGCGCTCGGGTATCATCAGATTCGTATGCGGGAAACTGATGAGGAGAAGACGGCATTCAAAACACATCAAGGCCAATTCCAATTTTGGGTTATGCCTTTTGGCCTCACTAATGCACCCTCAACCTTTCAGTGTTTGATGAATACCATTTTCACTCCTCGTGTCCGCAAATTCGTGATAGTCTTTCTTGATGACATCTTGGTGTACAGTTGTAATCTGACTGATCATCTCGAACATCTACAGATTGTCCTAGACATTCTACGTAAACATCAGTTATTTGCGAAACTGTCCAAGTGTTCTTTTGCCAAACATCAAATGGAGTATTTGGGTCATATCATTTCTCGCAGTGGAGTCACCACCGATCCTGAGAAAACGTGAGCCATGGAGTTTTGGCCTCAGCCCACCACTACCACTGAATTGCAGGGATTCTTAGGACTTACAGGATATTATTGCAAATTCATTCAACACTATGGTATTCTTGCCAAACCACTCACCAATCTTTTGAAGAAGAAGAGCTTTATTTGGACCGTGCAAGCTACAACAGCATTTGAGTCCTTGAAGCAAGCCATGGTAAACACTCCTGTCCTTACACTTCCTGATTTTACCATGCCATTTTCTGTTGAAACAGAAACATGTGCAACCGGCATTGGAGCCGTCTTAATGAAACAAGGACATCTAGTGGCTTACCTCAGCCGGGCTTTAGGCCCCCAGAATCAACAATTGTCGATCTATGAGAAGGAGTTTTTGGCTAACATCATTGCAATTGATAAATGGCGATCATATTTGCAAAGAAGTCCCTTTATGATCCTGACTAATCGCAAAAGCCTCTGTACTTTGGTTGACCAACCCTTAGGCACTGACTTACAGAGAAAAGCCATGTCCAAATTGGTGGGATTGCAATTCAAGTTTCAGTACAAGAAAGGGGTGGACAATGGTGCAGCCGATGCTTTGTCCCGAGTCAGTCATCTACTGCAACTTCAATCAATTTCCAGTTGTCGGCCGGATTGGGTCCAATAGGTTTTCAACTCCTATGCGACATATGCTGAGGCGCAAAGGTTACTCACTTCATTGGCAATTACTAGTCCTGATGCAAAAGAGTTTTCCCTGGAACATGGCTTGATTAAATACAAGGGTCGAATTTGGATTGGGGCCAATCTTGCATTACGGACAAAGTTAATCAGTAACTTCCATGACACTGCCCTTGGGGGACATTCTGGCATTGTAGCTACGTATCAACACATTAAAAAGCTATTATATTGGTCGGGCCTCAAATCAGTTGTTGAAGATTTTTTCAAACAGTGCCAAACCTGTCAACAGGCAAAACATGAACACTCTCATCCAGCCGGCACACTACAACCGCTTCCAGTCTCGAAGGACGCATGGTAGGACCTCACCATGGACTTCATCGAAGGCTTACCGAAGTCCGAGACTTATGATGTGATTCTGGTCGTTGTGGATCGCCTGACCATGTATGCCCATTTTATCCCATTGCGCCATCCCTTTACGGCCGTTCAGGTGGCCAAAGTGTTTCTTTATCAGGTGGTCAAATTGCATGGCGTTCCGCGCTCAATTGTCTCTGACCGTGATCGAGTGTTCACCAGTACCTTCTGGCGTGAGCTTTTTCAGGCTGTTGGTACGAAGTTGCATTACAGCACGACATACCATCCACAATCCGACGGGCAAACGGAGCGGGTTAATCAATGCCTCGAGATGTATCTTCGTTGCACAGTTCATCATTGCCCCAAGAAATGGAAGTCCTGGCTTGCAATGGCTGAATTTTGGTATAACTCCACCTTTCATTCAGCTTTGGGCTACTCTCCTTTCAAGGCATTATATGGTGCAGAAACCAATTTCGGTGCTATGCCGAATCTCTCCATGACAAGTTCTCCTGAAGCCCAAGAGATTGCTAAGGATCGCCAAGCATACATTGAACTGTTACAGGCACAGCTAGCACGTGCTCAGAACAGAATGAAGATTCAGGCTAACAAAAATCATACTAACCGACGATTCCAAGTCGGTGAACAGGTCCTCCTGAAACCGCAACCATTCGCCCAACATTCCGTGATCAATCGTCCTTTCCCCAAACTGGCGTTCAAGTATTTTGGTCCCTTTGCGGTGCTGGACCGGATTGGAGCCGTCGCGTACAAACTGCAGCTGCCAGATGACTGTTTAGTGTATCCCGTCTTTCATGTTTCACAATTGAAGCCGTTTACACCAAATTACTCTCCCGTGTTTCATGACCTGCCCACACTAGCTGATCTATCAACTGGGACTCCAACACCAATTGCCATTTTGGACTGGCACTTAGTCAAAAAAGCGAGTTTTGCTACACAACAAATTCTCGTTCGCTGGTCGAAGCTACTTAAAGACTGCACCACCTGGGAAGACTACTTCGTGTTGAGAACTCGTTTTCTGGATGCAGCAATTTGGGATCCGGCTGGTGCTCCCGGGGGGGGGGGGAGGGGGGGCGGGGCGAATGTCACATCGCTACCTGCAGCAGCCTTGGCGATGGACATGGAAGAGGAAATGAAGGCGCCAAGGAAGACGATGACGCTGATGGCAGGACCACACAGCGGGCTAGCAGGAGAATGACAGTGGGACCGCAAGAGAATGACAGTGGGACCGCTGAGGAGAGTAATGTGTGGGTGAGTTTGGTGCATGGACCAATGGGCCCATTGACCAGTGTAAGTTAATGAGCTATTTAAAGGAACGCTACTGTGTTACGGCAACTTATCGAAAGAAAAGAGAACTCAGTTGCTTTATGCTTTTTCCATCTTGTTCTTCTCATTTCCTCAACTCAGTTCTTCAACCGATCCTTTCACTATCCCTTTGTTATTCTTCGCAATAGGTCATTCTGATAGCTAGCGATCGTATAGCCAACTGGGACATAACACACCCTCTCCAAAAAACAAAAAAAGGCACCTCCCGGGCCGACCCGAGGCACATGACTATTGGTCAGGCCCTAGCCACTGCACACGGCCCGATCTCTATGATTTTATCACGCGCCAGGCACATATGATGGCCAGAAAATTCAACTTCTCAAAAACAAATTTAGGTACTCTTCAAAAATATCTACTAGGTGCCCGATTATTACATTAAAAAACTAATTTTTATAGTAGACGCGATCACATTTGTCTCCATGTGTTTTATGTGACTTGTTGTTATTGTTGTTAAACATGAGAACTTCATGAGTTGGGGATTTATTAGGTGCTGTAATTCCACAGGATTTAAGATGCTTGGAGTTGGGGATCCGGGTGCAAATCCGCTACGTAAAGTCGTTGCTGAGCTCGGATTTCTTATGTGCAGCATTTTGCATGGAGGGGCGAGTGACTATGAGATAATTATACTCTCTCTATGATCATCTATGGTCAAACTCCATCCGTTCATAAGTATTTATGGTCACACAAAAATAACAGCAATAAATTGGTACAAGTTGTATCTTGTAGAGTGCAGACTGAAATTTTTTTGCCATGTATTCGGCAATGGAGGAGAGCAAGTAAGCAACTGATGGCATTGTGATTGATCTACGCGTTTTGAAAATGTAGAACAGTTGGGCGAAGATAATTGTTATTTGATTAACGTATGCATTGTTTTGTTATTTAATGGATGTGTGCATTGTTTGTTGCTTGTTTTCTTATACGCCTAGACGCCTAGTGCCTTATGCGTTTTTGGGCAGTGTCTCTCTTTTTGATGGAACCTCTACCATTAGATGCAACTGAAGCTCTCTTTTTTTCGAATCAGATGCAGCTGGAGCATTTTTTTTCTCGAGTCAGATGCAATTGGAGCTATGGTGCAAAAGAACACTCTTTTGCGATATCCTCTTAATAAATGCAAATTAGTGATGCTGAATTTAGCGAAACTGTGCCCGTGTGGAATAAATACAAAAGTATTGTTAGCTGTGTAAACATGTTGAGGTAACAATTAGAAGCTAAGTTCACCCATAATTCGCAAGTTTGTTATGGCTGCGAGAAGTCCATCCCAATGGAGGTCAATAGATGTAATTCATTCCAAATTCAATCAGCTCCTCGTACTAAGCAATGTCACATTTCTTTATTATCGTGTCATTACTAATCATGTGCGTTGGAATTTTGATCGGACGGTTTGTATTGATCCACGCAGTATATTTAACTATGATCCCTGCCATTGTAGTTGCAGAGGATGCCCGTCCATCCCTCCAAATGTAGTTAGACCGGAAGCAGGATCATTTGCCAGGAAATAAAATACAGGGGAAAAACTGTGTTCAGAACAACTTTACAGAACACTAGAAGCACACAAATACAAAACACAAACGAGTATTACAGTACCAAATGAATCCTTCGTTGAACTTTATTTATTATCGAAACAAGGGAGAAAGATCTTCTACCACCATGTGGCATCAGACTATCAGGATCAGTACTGCGACGTAGATGAGGTGCTCTGCTCTGAAAGTTGCCAAGCGTTCGACAGATGCTTAGAAAATGAAACGTAGCGCGTCGTCTCGGTGAAATATTTAGTACATCAGATAACGTTGGCAGTTCACATCCCGGAAATGGTGAAACGGAAGCCACCGATGAATCATCGAACTAGAAGTGGTTGGACCAGTCGGCGGCGCTGCCGACGCGAGGGATCCCCGAGTCCTTCTTGGCCTCGCTGTCGACCTTGAAGGTGGAGCCGCACATCTGGCCCTGGCTATCCACCCGCGGCACCGCCTTCATCTCGTTCAGCGGGTGCTCAAAGCTCTGCAGCCCTCCGGAGGTGGTGTAGAAGCAGCCTGATGGTGACGAATGTATGATGGTGTCAGTCAGGGTGCAGAGAAGTTCAGATGAGTTCTGTCGGTGTTCTAGTGTGACGTACCTTTGGGGAATGGCGCGAACGAGTTCCCGCAGCCCGCCTTGAGAAGCTCGGCGCTGTCAGAGAACACGAGGTGATCCTCGGAGTCGACGCCCCAGAAGAAGGGGATGCTACCATCAGCATCCTGAGTTCAGGCATGGCATTGTTTGCAGCTTAGACCACAGTCAACAGGGTACAAGTGCATGCTTCAAGAAGAGAGAAGTACTTACAGCAGCAACGAAGGTGGATTTCGACAGGGTGTCGTACAGGATGAACGCAAACTTCCCGCTGAGATCTCTCACGACCTGGCTGGCTGGGAGAGGGCCCCTGTCCCTGAGGGTTCTGTAGGCCTCGATCAGGATGGTCACCTCATTTGCTGTCTTGCTCAGACCATAGTGCTGCTTCAGATGGGCAATATTCTCAATGTGTCCTTGGAACAGGCAAAATATGTCATTCACAGCACCAAACAACCTGGGTAGGAGCACAAGATGCAGAGTCGGGTAAATACAATTCAGGTAATCGGATAGAGACAACAGATAGCGAAAGAATTATCAGGATCAGTCATAATTGTGTGCCGTGATGCATCTTCTCCGGGTTAAGAAGATCATCTTTGACAGAAATTACATGTTCTTGCTATTTGTTGGAATTACCACATTCCTAAAAAGCCACACGCTGTTGTGCGAAACATTTTCTTCAATACTTGAACTTCCTTCACAACACCGACAGCATGATGCTTAAAACACAACAAAACTATATTGTTGGAGTATTATGAGTGTCCGTAGTTGCTAATTCTGTTTTGCATCTCAGCAACTGAGCAGCCTAATAATAGGTTAGACAAGTACAATCAGCAAGCATGTTATTTAAGTACAAACTGCTTTCTACAGAAAGAAAATTTGCTATGCGCTTTGAGTTAGTTTAATGGGAATCAACTCCTGATCGATCCACAAAACCATTTTATTTGCTGTATATGACATGTTACCACATAATAAAAAAGATCACCAGTCACCATCATCCCCGTTGGGATGACAAGGAACAGCTGTTTAACAAGTATCAAATTGACATGTAATCCAGTTGTGTTGACAAAGGAGAAAGGACATGCGTATGGTATCAGAAACTTCAGCATTATTTCCTTTTTCTGTTGAATATCTAGATTATATTGACACATAAATATTCAAACATATGCAATATACAGAATGTGGGGGGAAAACGATATATCTACACAACAGGTTCAGCCAAGACTCTCATAGCAAACACCAGCTCCTCACGGTAATCGTCCAGTCTCTCCATGCTGGATCACGAATTCATGATTGCTGATGACTGATAAGACGTTTGGACTCGGAATAGCAAAGTGAACTTTGAACAACAGGGCTCAGGATACAAATCAGTCTCAACAGCACCAATGTTGGAGACTGGAGAGAAACACCACGTGCTAAAATTTCATCCAGTTTCATGCATACAACATTCAGAAGAGTCAACTCGGTACTCAAACAGACCAAATAGAATTATCTTACAAGTTACAACCGTGAACAAAATGCATCAAATGAAGAAACTGTTTTTTTCTAACGGCAATGAAGAAACTAACTAAGCTAAAAACAATGTCCAGAGCTTGACAGAATCGAATTACACGAAAAGAATGATTAAATGAACAATCCATCTGCTCATCAAAATTATACTGTCCCCTAACTTTTGGTGCAGATCTAAGCAGCCAGATCGAAGAGCTTGCCCTAACTTTACGCAACAAAAACCTCCCAACTTTTTCCAAGAAACGCTCCAGATTACACCACATCACCCACGAGACCGACACCAAACCAACATCTAAAAAAAACTACAAATCGTTCATTTCATCCTTACCGAGAGAACGAGCAATCAAACTCAACAAGTATCAGGTAGTTTCCCCCATAATCGCCATGGAGAGTACCAACAGCAATGAAAACCACATTTCTAGCTAGCCCCAAGAAACCAAAAGAGAAGGAGATCTCCACACATGCCAACCGAAACCTCCACAGATTCATCGTTCCAACCCCACTGAAGCAATTGCATCGCCGAATCTTGCGCCGAAGCGCCATAAACACCAGGCATTTTTTGTATCACCCGAACGCATACGCATCACAAGCATCGGTTTACTAGTAGTATTCAGCAAGAAGCCAAGAATAGAGCATCACCTGGGGACGAGGGGGCTCTGGTTGGCCGCGGAGTAGGCCAGGGCGCCGGCGGGGCCCAGGCTGACGGTGACCGCGCCGTCGTTGGCGCCGGCGAAGCCCTTCATCAGCGCGCCCACGCCGCCGGCCGCCGCGCCGCCACCTCCTCCGGCGACCGGCGGGCTGCGGAGGCCCTCCGGGCACTTGGCCACCGTCGGATCGAACACCGCCAGCATCTCGCCGCCGTCCGTCTGATGCGATGCGATCTCTCTCCTCTCCGCTCCTCTCCTCTCTTTCCGTGTGCTGTCCTCTTCCGCTTCTCCTTTGTCTGCGTGCTACGACACGGCGAACGCTGAATGCCGCGAGTCAAACATATAGAGAACTTTCCGCTTCCCATTTTGCCCTTTGGTCGGTTTCGTAGGATTTTTTAAAGCCCATTTCCTTTATTGGTCAGATAAATTGTGCTGTTTCTGAGGTCGCCAATGGTTTTAACATGTGCTGTAGGCGCACCAGGAGTGTATTTTATTCAATTTTACATGAAATCTAAATCACAGATATGGGATGAAAAAAGGTTAAATTGTTGCAAGCAGTTCGCCATTTGTTAAAAAATAGATGCTACCTGCTGTTTGTTTTGTGCTAATAGTGTTTATATATAGAAGAGAAAATTACATTGCAGGTCTATGAACTTGTGAGGTTGTGTCACTTAGCTTCTTAAATTTATATTTTACTTTCTCAGTCCCTAAACTTGTGAGATTGTGCCATTTGGCTCCCTAAACTTACGTTGAAACGAAGTTCGTCGGATGTGATGTCGGTGACTTCGTCCCCTTCGAGTCATCAGACTCGTCACCGTCCCGTTTCGGCCGTGTTCATCATCTCTGCCACCTCACATCGATAAAAACGGATTCTTCGGGTCCGAGAATGCACTATGCTCGCGTATTCGCTGGAGCTCCACTGTCATAACTTGCCGCCGCTCTCACCCTTGCCTCCTCTGAGTCGACCGTGAGAGAGAGGAAAGTACATTTTCAGTGCCAGAGCAGAAGCTACTTACCCTGCACGAAGTTCATTTGGTTGTTTACTAACAGAAAAGGCTGAACTGACGAATCACAGTGAGAGAGAGAAGTATTGTGCCCCTACTCTTTGGACCCGGGAAGACTACGGTGGAGCTCTGGCGATTATGCGAGCACGATGCGTTCCCGGGCCGAAGAATCTGTTTTTGTTGTCGTAAAGTGACGAGAACGATGAACACAACCTGAACATGGCGACGATGAGTCCACTGAATTTGGAGGGGACGGAGTCACCGACATCGCATCCGACGGACTTTGTTTCAACGCAAGTTCATGGAACTAAGTTACACAACCTCGCAAGTTCAGGAGCTAAAAAAGTAAAATACAAGTTTAGGAAGCTAAGTGACACAACCTTGCAAGTTCAGAGAGTTGAAAAGGTAAAATACAAGTTCAGAAAATTAAATGGTACAACCTCGTAAGTTCAGATACCTACAATGTAATTTTCTCATGAATTAAATATCTGGTTGCAAAACAAAATTATGCTTCAGGGTAGTTTGGTAAATTCGGTGAGTAAACAGGTTCTAGTCCTTATCCGGTCTTATGTTCAATATTGCAGCATGCACTGACGTGGAAAGCGTAATACACTGCTAAAGTTTTAATTGGCGAGAGAGAGAGAGAGAGACATCATTTTCAAAGTCAATGTCCACATTTCCAGATTCATCGTGGAAGACATCATCCTTGATCGTTCTTTCTCACAAAATTGTTTAACGCCACTGGGTTGAGGCTTTCGCCATGTCGACAAGTCACCGTGATATCACTGTTCTTTGGTTTCGTTGCATGGTAACTAGAGCCCGCCGTGCGTTTTAACGCGCGTGTAGGAAAGATTAGGGTTTTTTTTTATGTACAAGCTTTGTCTGGTCTTACGTAGGACTCCGTAGATAACTTTACCTATGTAGTTATCATACGTTTTTTGATCTCACGTAAATGCAAAAATAGGCTTTTTCTAGTGTATTTGTAAAATTAGCCCCCGACGAGCGCGAAAGCATCCGAGTGTCGACGCGTGTCCCATTCCGCGATCGCCGAGCGTGGAAAGTGAGCAAGCACCGCGGCAGGCCGAGCAAGCGCGGAAGCGAGCGAATGCCGCGGGAGGTGGCGGGCCCGGCAACCTTCCACAGTCGCCAAGCGCGGGAGAATCCGCTCCTTCGCGGCGGGCGAAGCGCAGAGCATGGCCACCGCCGCGGCCGCCAAGCGCAGGATGAGGGCTGCCCATTTCCATGTGCGTGTTCTCGCCACACGCCCACTGCAGACGCTTCCCGCACCGCCTCGCTGGCTGCGTCGCCCCGCCACGCGCCCATCAAGGCCTCTGCAGACTGCCTCGACGCGCCGATTGCAGGCCGCCCGTCCTCCGCGACCTGGTGGAGATAAGAAAAGCAAGATCCGTCGTTGCTTCGCTATTCCATATTTGCATTTTTTTCATGCACGGAGAGGCCAGAGGAGGAGAGAAGGTGATTTTGAGTTACATTTTGGGAGGTTTTCAATTTGAATATGGAGGTTTTGCAATTGTATAAGTCGAGATCGCTTAAGGCGCCAAGAAAAGGTATTTTTCATGGACATGCGATTATATTTTTAGCTAGTTGATTAGCATGTAATTAGCTTAGTGGTCATGTCATTATTACGTAAGTACACATGCAAGTAGCGTAGTTATTTTTTATTACCGTAATGGTTTCTTGATTGTGTAGAATGTGTTAAGTAACCATGCTTAGTTGACGTAAATATTTAGTTTATGTGGATATCATTGTTAGTTAATTAGCACGTAAATATAATAATCCTTCATGCAGTAGAAATCATGTTAATGGACAAATTATTAGAACCGAGGACGGTGTGCATTATTGCCCTAATGGTGAAACAAGTGAACCGCTAGAGAATGTAGAGAATGACTATAGAAAGACCTAATGTGAGTAACAGGCAATCTGTAACTATGGCATAGATAGTTGATGTTGTGTGGAATAGAAGAGGTAGAACTAGGGGTGAAAACGGATCGGATACGGACGGATAATGACTCTGCCATATTTGTTTTCATTTTTTTTCCCGGATACGAATACGAATACCCCGGATACAAATATGGATACAAATAATATCGAATATAAATTGAAACGAATACGGTCGCAGATATTTTTCGGAACATGAAAACCCCCTTAAATTGTATGCTAGAAATTAACGAAAACATATAACTAGTTTATTTGATGCAAACATTCATGAATTGTTCATATTTTCAGCAATCACATATAACATTGGCACTAGCAAGCTGCATTAACTAGTTCATCACAAACATAACACTTAGTTTAACATATTTAGCTTATAAGTCATAACTCACAAAGTCACAAGTCACCACACATTCGCACTTAGTTCATCACATATATAAAACTTAGTTCACACTAACATCGATTAGGTCGAATGGTTAATCTAAACAGAAATGATTGTAACATCCCAAAGTATGTTACCAAAAATAAAATTAATAAAGTTATTATTTCATTGGATTTTTGAGATTTAAAAGAGTTTTCTTGGTTAAAAAGAAATAATAATAATAAACTAAGGTCAATTATTTAATTTCCTAGTTTTTAATGTCAAAAATAAAATTTATTGAGATTTTTAGGATTTTATTGGATTTAAAGTGAAAAATAAAAAAATAATTAATTTCTTGAATTTTGTGGATTTTAAAAGGTTTTTCCTATTTTTTAGAAATTAAAAATAGTTTATGTGCAAAAATAAAACCAACTTTAACTTGGAATTAATTTTATTAAGTTCAAAATAATTCAAGGAATTTCTGTGATTTTTCTAGAATTTTGAACTCTATTTGCTATTTTCTAAAAGGCTATTTGATTTGTTGCATTTTCTGAAATTCAAAAATCAATTAAAATCTGTTTTTCTCTTTTGGGCTGAAATTCGGATATCCGGACTTGGTCTTATTCGAATAATCCGTATTCAGATTCAGATCTATTTGGATAGCATGTCTACCGCATTCGTTTCTGTTTCCGACAAAAAAATCCGAATTCGTTTCCGATCCGAAAATCATCCGAGAAAAATCCGATCCAAGACAATCCGAATCCGTTTCTGTCCAGATCGGTTGAAAACTATCTGATCCGTTTTCACCCCTAGGTAGAACTTGTAGGCACATGCATTGTATTGTCTCGAGAGGAAGCTAATTTAAATAGGTAGACCAAGACTAAGACACATGTATAGAAATGTCTAATGTAACAGCATATAACTATGTTGTAGTTATCACGGTGGTTTTTTAGGCGAAAAATCTAAATAGATAGCAGAAGAGTAAGATACATGCAAGAAAAATCTCTATTTTGAAACTATGTAAATATACTAATTATTTGATTTTTTAAAAAATAAAATAACATTGTGTAGTTATGCAAACCATTCGACCTAGTGGGATATTATTTAGTATTGAAATAGAAGTATGAAATACATTTAGGAAAGAATAATCAAGAGCAGAAGAAGTCACATAGCCAAACTGTAGAATATATTAATAATTTTTGTTACTTGATTACCCATTAAGTCCTGTGTTTTTATTTACAACTCCATATATAGAATTGAATCTCGTAATACTCAACCAAATGTGATTTAGTAGGAGCAAAATTAATCCAATTTATTAAGACTCAAGTTTGATACTAACATCACATGGTTTCTTGATATAGTAGAGTCCTTTCTGCTATTTTTGTCTAGTGGTTAATACTCACGTAGTCAAGTGTATTTATTTATTTATGTTTGTCGTTTTGCGCATAGAACCCAACGCCGCCTTCCCTGAACATGTCGATTCAAGACTTGTTCGTGTTCTATGGCGATGATCTCGTACGCGACGGGCTATACGGAGTGGACTCGTCAAATTGTGACCGGACCCAGATCCGGGCACCAGGCCTGAAGGACATGAGTCTATGCGAGCTAAGGAGGTGTGTGCATTCCGCGTTCGATCGGGACATCGGAAGGAAGAAGTTACGCATCGAGGCATTGTATGCCTCGGTGGTGGGTGGTGAAGGTCAGACCTTTTGGCAACTTATGAAGGTGAGTGGTGACGCTTCGTGGACCAACTACATGGAGGTTGTGTGCAACCCCGCCGCTGCAATATACGCCAGGTCGATGGTATATGTCCAGTTTGTGGAGATGACAGAATCATCCGCCATGGTGGTTCTGGTGGAGTTGATGCAGACGTTGCTGTTGGCGGAGATGTGGACGAGGAAGTGGGTGATGGAGACTTAAGGAGGCGTGCGGAGGCTTTCGAGCTGAACGAAGGCGTGGAAAGGTGGTGGGCAGCCCGTATTGACTGCCACGAATACCTTGCTGAGCAGGTTGAAAGCGAGGAGGAGGCTGTGGATACAGCTAGTTCTGGAGAGGAGCCTGATGGAGAAGTTGCTACGAGAGGTGTATTTGGTGGTGTTGTGACCACCGACGTTGCGTATGTCTCGTCTAGATTGGACGACATCACAGCGACATCCCTGGTTCTGCCGCAGCCAGAGGAGGCGGAGTGGGGGTTCAATAAAGATACTCTGCTCTTACGGCAGCGCTTCCCCAACAAGAGTGTTGCCCAGTAGGCCATTGCCAGATACGCCGTTAATATTAGCCGGACGTATCGGGTGTACAAGTCCAACCCTGACACCTACATCGTCAAGTGTCTGGATGGATCTTGCCCTAGCAAGGTTCATGCGCAACGGTTCAGGAGTGCCGCCACGGACTTCTGCAAAACAGTACGGAAGGATCACACATGAGAGCTTGCAGAGCCACTTCATAGGCACCGCAACCTGACGTCGTCATATATTGCGGAGCTGATAAGCCACCTCGTCGTAGCTAATGTATCTATCTCGCCGAAGCTGTTTTTGGCAGATGTTGTCAATACGGTGGGCTTCCCGGTTGGCTACAGCAAGGTGTGGCGGGTGAAACAGAAGGTCCTAGAACGTATGTTCGGCACATACGAAGAGGCCTACGACTTTGTCCCAAGAATGCTCTATCAGATTGTAGAGTCGAATCCCGGGACATACATTGACAAACTGGACCGGGTGCATCCTACGAAGGGGCCGAATTGTTTTATCCTTGACAGGGTATTCTAGGCCTTCCCCTAGGCGAGCAGAGGGTTCAAGTACTATCGTCCTGTGCTATCGATAGACGACACCTTCCTCACTGGCAAGTACAAGGGCACCATCCTCACTGTGATAGCAGCCGACGCGAATGACTAGTTACTCCCTGTGGCCTTCACGATTGTTGAGAGCGAGAACACGGATAGTTGGATGTGGTTCTTTACAAACGTGAAGCGGGCGGTGGTTCAAGACCGCCCAGTGTAAAAGCGTCATCTCGACCGCAATCTTTGAGTTGTTTGTCGCGCTACCACGATGCAAAACGGGACACAGCCTCCCTTCCAGTGGAACGACCTGACGAACCGATGGTGCATGAGGCATCTTGCGGCGAACTTCCACACAAGGTTCTGAAACAAGGACCTGATGAAGACCTTCAAGAAGCTATGCATGCAGAACCAAAGGCAGAAGTTCGACGTCATGTGGAGACAGTTGGACGAGGAAACTAGCAAGCATGTAAGGAATTCCCAGGACGCGGAGGCAAGGGCAGCGGCAGGAGGCTCCGTCAGAGTTGGGGAGTTCACATAGTGGGTAAACTCGCACGCACCGGACTTAGAGAAATGGTCTCTGCTGCATGACACCAGTGGTGCATGGTACGGAATCATGACGACCAACATGTCGGAGGTGTACAACGGTGTCCTCAAGGGTGTCCGATCCCTCCCGATCACCACAATTGTTGAGGAGAGCTGGAACCGTACCGTGGGGTACTTCGTCAATAGAGCCATGATGGCGAAGAAGCATATAGACGAAGGCAAGCAATTTTCGGAGGTGGCGTAGGCCTACATGGACAAGAAGATTCAAAAGGCTCATTCACACACTGCTAGGACTATGGATGGCATCAGGAAGAAGTTTGAGATCCGTTTGAGGCAGAAGTATGTCACGGGTCAAGCTAGGGGTGATCGCAAACAAGTTTGCTCGATCAATAGGGAAGCGTCTTGCACCTGCAATAAGCCGCAGCTTCTTCACAAACCCTGCTCCCATGTATATGCGGTGCGCAGCGTGGCGCCGATCCTCAACGCAATATGTCTCTGAATTCTACGACATTCACCACCTGTACGACACTTGGAGTGCGGAGTTCAATTCGTACGGGCTGGACATGCATTACAGGGGCCTCTGGCCTGGGCACATGAAGTGGGTGCCGATGACGCACTCAAGCAGGCCGACCGTGGAAAACGACAGTCCCACCGCATCCGTAACGACATGGATGATAGCCAGCGTGGGCAACGGGCTAGGCGCCCGAAATGCAGACTCTGCAAGACAATTGGTCACTCGTTCGCCACCTACCCAAACAGGTCCGGGTCAAGCAACACACCGTAGCGATGAAGTTTCATCGCCTATATATGTATGTTATATGTTTGTTGTAATGCGTTAGGCGTTATCGTGTTGTACGTGTTGGAATGTGTCGGACAATGGCTGTTATCATATATGTGTTGCCTATGTATGCTATATGTTTATTGTAATGCGTTCTTACGCACTCCCGTCAAGTGTTATCATGTTCTATATGTTAGAATGTGTCGGACAATGGTTCTTGTCATTTGTCTGTTGTGTATGCATGCTATATGTTTCGCTTGTGTGTACGTCCTGTTTTATTTATACACTAACTTGTTGTTGTACATACCTCAAGAGATGGCGCAGCTTGCAGACGACGTCGCGTACGAGCTGCTCGACCCACGGTGGGATCGGGGACACCGATGCCACGCGTGGTCATCCGGCGTGGGCCCTCCGAGCTTTGTCCTCAGGAGTCCCAGAGAGCACTGACCTTTGAACCAGCGGTACGTCCCACTACTATGGGACACCGGGCTTTTGTGCCTACGAGACTCGCCTAGTACTCTCCCCTTATGCTCGGCGACAATGGCCTTATCAACCAAAGTCTGGAAGTCGGGGAAGTCAACGATAGATAACTTGTCCTGAAGCTCCCCGGACAAGCCATCCATGAACTTCTCCTGCTTAGCATCATCAGTGGGCACATCCTCAGGGGCATACCGAGAAAGGTGGTTGAACTTATGCAGGTATTCAGTCACTGACTTATGCCCTTGCTTGAGCGCCTTGAACTCCTTCTTCTTGAGTTTCATCAAACCGGCGGGAACATGAGCTCGACGGAAGGCAGTACGAAACTCCTCCCAAGTGATGGCTCGGCCCGCGGGCTACATGGCGAGGAAGTTCTCCCACCATGAAAGTGCTGCCCCCTCTAGTTGGTGGGAGGTGAAGAGTGCCTTCTCTTGGTCTTGGCACTGAACGACGTCGAGCTTCCGCTCGACTAGACGCAACCAATTGTCTGCATTGAGGGGATCTTCCGACCGGGAGAAGGTCGGGGGCTGAGTGCGAAGGAATTTCGAGAGTCCTCCCCTCGGATGATGACCACCACCTCCTCCTCCGGATCCGGAAGCGCCGGAGAGAGTGGAGGTGTTCCGCGCAATAGCCTCCAAGATGCGTGTCTGGTCCATTCGGTTTCACTCGATCTGAGCGAGAACCTCGGCCATGGTTGGAGGAGGTGGGAGCTCCTCATCATGACCGGTGGTGACCTTGGTCACTCTGAGTTCTTCCAGCCATCCTGTTTTGTTGAAGTGGGTTAGCAACAAAAACCTGAAAACTAGATGCGAACGGTAGCAGTAGAAAAGCTATCGACTAGGGAAATGAGATATTACCCTAACCCAAGTGCAAACATATAACAGCAAGAAATAAACTCCAAATATTTAAAAAGGCATAAGATCCAATGCAAAACCCATATGTCATAAGATCAACTTCCCGTACGACTAGCTCGTATTGAATGAACGAGCAATCGATTGAGAAGAAAAGATTTCAGAACACAACTCCAGTTCCATCGCATCTAAAGATCATGGTAAAAACCATCTAAGGGTGCATTAGACACTAGCCAACTAATATCACCTCTTACCCTTTTAAACCCCACAAATTTTAGTTGAATTACCCTCTCATTTTCATCCCTAACGACGAACTAAGTGCTTGCTGTCCCAAAACTTGCGCCTGCTGTCCAGAATTTGCAGACGAGCTCCAAGCTGAGTTTTCCATCTCCAAACACTTCTAATCTTCACCAAAGGACGACCAACACTTCATATTTACAACTCTCATTGGTTCCCCAAAACCAAATTAAACGATAACAACTATCTTTTGAAAGAAAAAGAGAGACAACTTTTTCACAAACTTGACAAAAACAAGGTAAGATGAGCAATCTAAGATAGGTAAGGAATAAAATCTGAGAACTCACTTAAGCTTTCATAAACCATTTGACATTTTGAAACTAAGTTTTTCAAAACATCCTAAAGACGACCAAGCTAGGGGTTTCTACGGTCAGTATGGTTCTAGTACCAACTTTTGTAAGAGTCTGGGGTATTTCACTCGTAATACTTAACCATCCAATTGGTCCTAGCATTACGAACCAAATATCCCAACTCTCGGTGAACATATACTTCCCAGAATAGCAGCACACATACACCTCACAAAATATAGCATCCAATCCATACACAAGTCATACAATACTGAGTCTTCAAACTTACAACACAAGGCTTACAAGTTGAGGGAAACAACAGTAGGGCTGACCGGCCAAAATGACAAGGTAATTAAACAAAGTAGCAGCGGAAACAAAAGTCATAAGATGGCAATAAACAAAAGCCAACCGGTTTGCCATTACCCATAAGGCAACCGCCAAGCCGCTAAGCTAGTAAATCTGCACTTACGAAGTACAAAGTTGTACTCGCAAGACTTACAAGCAAAGAAATATATAGATGCATTCATGTATCAACTAAGGCTACTACACTAAGGCCAAAGATAAAGCAAATTTTCCTTTGCAATAGAGTAATAGATAGTAAAGCAATTTGAAGCAATCTGTTTTTATTTGTTTAAAATAACAACGAGACAACAATTATAAACATAGTAACATCTTAGAGGTGACTTCCCAACAGCCACCACAACATAGCACGAATTACCCATTCGTACCACCCAAAGTCAAGTTTTATCAAAAATGTTGAGTCTAACTCTTATAGAGACCTAACCAAGCGTGTCCATGACCTAGGACGAGGCTATTCGAAAATTTTATACCCTGCAGGGGTGTACCAATGTACCCACATACCAGACCGCCTCTTTTGCCACTAGATAAAGCACACTTCCGAAGGTATGCCAGCAAGGCTAAATCCTACAAAACGTTTTCCAATATTGTGTATTAACTACGAGCTGCCCGTATGATGGAAACCATATGTTGTGTCGGAGTCATCGACAGAGCGAGAACTTACCGATGATCATACGGGTAGGGAACTTAAACCCAGAACCCATTCCATCACGCCCAACACACACACGAAATAATTCCTTTTTCAACACAACGCACACAACCTCCTGCGACTCGGAGCTAACACATGCCAAAGTACTAAGTCAAGAGATGTTCCATATCCCACTCATGTGGTTAGCACGCAAAAGTGCTTGGGTCAGTATCCAAGATGTTCGGTCCTTGTTGACTCGGGCACTATCCATGCACACCCGATAATCACACCATCCAACTAATGTGCCCAAGTCTAAAACATTTTATTTTCAGTTTTAGTTTCTCAAATACAATAAATACATGGGTACCCTGACCCAAGTAATTTAAAGTGATGATATAATGACCATCGCCGAGGCAATGATCCCCATTCTACCGTTCTAAGCAGTGCTAAGTGACACAACTCATATACAGTATATTATGACCATAACTCATCCACCGAGCCCTAATTCATCGGCGGGGATATTAACCTAAGTTCAGTGGCAAAGGATAACATTTACCTACAGCTCATGCATCTACTAGGAATAACTACCTCTAACGAAATATAATCATTCAAGTAGAGCATGCATACATACAAGTTGCAAACAAGATATTTTGTGTGGATATCATGGGGATATGCTCATAATCTTAGGATGATGGTACAATTGGCAATGGCGTTGAAGGTTTATCGAATCACGCGTTTTCGGCGAAGTTCAAACTGCTACCAGGCAAGTGGCGGTCTGACCGGCCTAGGTGGCGGTCGACCAAGCCAAGGAGGCCGATCGGCGGCTTTGGAAAATCGGTCAGACCGATCATAATGAGATGTTGGATTTTGGAGCTGGGCCAAAAATAGAGGGTGTAGGCAAGAGAGTAGATTCTACTACACTTGGTCTCATATTTTTGGAGCTTCCAGCAAAAGTTCTATTGGTTTGAAAATTCGATGAGGTTTGATTTCGGGAAGAAAATTTGGCTAAGTCCCAAGCTGGCGGTCGGGCCAATAGCAGTGGCGATCGAGGCCAGGCGGCGGTCGAGGCCGACCAAAGTGGCGATCGACCGGTTTTGGTTTGTTCATCTACCAACTCGGTGGCAATGATTGTTTGGTTAGGTCAAGTTCATGGGTTTTATGGCATATGTGTTTCATGATGCATGTTTTGACTAACGTGGGTCAAGTTGTGAAGAACTTGTTCCCGGAATCGATTTCTTTGTCTATTGTTATGCAGGTTGCTTTGAGGTCAATGACGGTCAACGGCGAGGATGATCGGGACTAAGCTTGGAGAGCTAAGGTCCAGAACGATCGGGGATGCCGGGTGAGGTCAATGGAGTCAAGCATGACGCAAAAGGGACAAAGGTGACCGAACGGGCAGTTCGGTGCGTCTGGTTGAATCAGGCGACGCGGGGGTCGGTGCAAGTGCCATGGTGGTTTCGGTGGGAGCCGGATGGGAGAGACTTGCCGACATGAAGAGAGCATTGGATCAACCTACACGCATGAAACATGGGAGGTGCTTCACGAAGATGGGACTCGGTCTTTGCAAAAAGATCGAGAAGAGGTATTTTGGTAATTTTACCAAACACCGCCTTGGTGACCTTTTGCCAACCCTCGGCGCAAGACGGTGCGTGGAGAAGTGGATTAGGTCAAGAGGGGATGAAGACGACGCTTTAAAATGCGTGCGTATGTAACCCGTTTGTTGTGGGCCTTAACGGGAGCCCATTAGGGTTAACTCTTCTAGAAGGTTTAGCCTCCACTATAAATAGAGGAGGGAGGTGGCTGCACCCCCTTCAACCCTTTCATTATATTGTAAACCCTAGTTTTGCTTTTGTGCTTAGGGAAGGATAGTTGGAGGTTAGGGTTCTAGATAGTTGGATTTGATTTCGTGCTCATGTATTAAGTCTTTGTCCTCCATTGATGGAGTAGCTGTAAACCAATACCATATCAAATCAATCCAAACAAAGTTCTCTCAAAGATGAGTTCATTTGTTTTCTTTCTCTCTATTTGATGATTTTGAGTCTTTCTTTGATCCGCGAGTTTTTGCTTGGTTTCTTGCCTTGATCTAACTTGCCACGTGGGAACCCATCTAAGATCATCTTGATCATCAATCACTAACGAGCAAGTCTTTAGATCATATTTCGATTTTGACTCGGTTTTTGAGCACTCTTCGTTCAAACTAAAAAGATAGGAACTTTGGCATGGATCTATGCGATCCTTGATTGGAATAGGTTCCCGATATCTTAGAGAATGTGTGTCTCAAATTTGGTAAGGTTTGGCCTTACAGATCAAAAGTTAGATCGATTTGAGTTTTGGTTTTCAGGCTGATTTCACTGTTCATTGGCCTAGAGGTCTGACTGCCATTTATTGAGAGATCAGACCGATTTGCAAAGGTCAGACCGATTTCTAGTTGGAGGTCAGACCGCCCAACTCATTTAGGTTTTGAGTTTTTATGTTTTTGGTCTATTTGTTTGGGGTTTTGATTGGATTCAATACAAGTCTTCCTTGTGCTTGTATATTGGTGTTAATAGCTTTTATAGCTATTGGAGTGAAAATCGTATTGAATTCGATCAAGGTAAAAAAGAGATCGTGTTCCTATTCACCCCCCCTCTAGTCGTCTTTCCGGTCCAACATTTTGTAACGAAAGTAATAGGATCAATATGATCAGGTGCTTGCCTTGCTAGAGATAAACATGCTGCAGAGGACTCGGTAAACTTGGTTCACCGTGAGCCATCTCAGCGACGTGTGGGTCCCACATGTCAGATTTTCTTTTAATTCTTTAATTCCGAGCGCTGACATCATCGTTGCGCAATAATCCGATTTTTTAAGAAATAATTCGGAATAATCGTTTTAGGGTTTTTTAGATTCAAACTTCCCAAGCCCATATCTTTTGCATCTGCACTCCGTTTGAGCCCATTCAAATTTCTAAATTCATCTAAATTCAAGATCTATCTATCTGAGATTTTTATTTAATTTTTGGAGTTTGTTTTGCCTTTGTTATTTATTTGTTTTATTTGTTTGTTTGTTTCGTTTGCGAGTAGACGTCGATACTTCGAGAAGATTTGAAGAAGAAGAGTACCTCAAGAGCAAGATCAGTACTTAGACCTTTTCCAAGGCAAGTTATACATTTGATCATATTGAACCCAGTTTTCAAAAGTTATATTGATTCAAAGTATTGCATTTACTTTAATTATTTATTTCAATGCTTTTGGGATTAGTTAATCTCCAATTTGTTATGACCTCCTTGTCTATTTGTATGTCATAATCTTTTGTCACCCTAGTTTGGTTTATTTAGTTGGTGCTATTGTATTACCAACGTGGGTTGGTTAGATGCGATTAGTTTGCTTAGTCCTGCTACGAGTCATCATCTTATGTAAATTGCAAATATAAACATGACTAAGTGACTATGGAACTATGTGATAAAAACTGTGTGCACTATATGCTATTACTCGTTGATGGCATATGTTGCACTTAACCAACAGGGTGGGAAAGGATTTAGACGGAGGCAAGTGGACTGTGTGATATTTTGGTGGAGCTATGTGTATGGGCTTAATAACATGTGTGCATAGGGATTTGTAGTTTAATTGGAAGTCTTGCCTTGGTCAATTAAGGACTTTGTGTGCCATTGAACTGAGCCTCTCATACAACCATATGCCTGGTATGGGATGGGTCTAACTTAGTAAGTTATGGAGTCTTAACATTGATTACTCGGGTAGTAGGTTAGGCTATGTGCATGGGTGGAGGTGTGCTACCAGGTAGTCACATCACGGGGCGGTTCGCCGTGTCCCTGTCCAACGGTGTGTGTCGGACTGACATCCTATGTGGGGTTATCTGACGGTTTGTAAGCACACTAGGGGTGTCAATGTTAAGATAAAGTTGCTGAAACGTTTTGTTACGGCTAGTGCTAGCTACACTAGTTGTATCTTGTGGGTAAAGTGTACAACCTCTGCAGAGTGTTAAACAATCTATTCGAATAGCCGCGTCCGCGGTCATGGACATGCTCGAGGATTTCATACGAGGGGTAGATTTTCATAAAACCTTGGGAAGGGAGCTGTGTGACCTAAGTCATATGGCTATGTGAATAACTTGTTTAGGCTATGTGTCTTTGTGAACTAAAACTGTCAAATTATTATTGTCTATTTGTTTTGAATTATGCTTTCAATCTATTACTTGTATTTAAATTGCAAATGCTGCATTTCTGCAAAAGAACCACAGAAGTCATTCCTTTGGAATAAGCCTGCATCTATAATTGCATTTCTGTGGTATGACTTGCGAGTACGGTGTGTACTCATGCTTATTGTAAAACATGCAACAGAAGAGGAGTCTTCGCCTGCTTTCGAGGAGGAGTTCATCGAAGGTGCTTGATCGTAAGGTCTTGATCCCAGTCAGTTGCTTGTGGTGAATTGATGGGATTCTGCTGAAGTTTCTTCGTTCTGCTGCTATTTTATTTCTTTGCTAGCCCTGCGTGGCTTAATAATTGTAAACTCAACCATAAGGTCAAAACAACTATTTATTATCAAATTACTCGTTATGTTATTAATCGCTTGTGTGGATCGATATTCACCTGTGTTGATACTGTGTGCACTAACGTGATCCTGGACTAGTGCATTATACACAGAGGGTCCAAAATTACACATTTTGGGTCCCAACAATGTTTTAGGGCATCTTCATAATCACAACGAGCATTCTCAGCCCCTTCAATCATATTCTGTATAAGCTTCATAAAGTACTTCATCGACTGCCTGGCTATATACGCGTATACATTCAAACGACTTTATCGAGGAGAGACTCCAATAGTACTGATGCCTTTTTATCCCACTTCTAAAAGACAACAAGTGTTTCAGCAGACAAAGTTTGCTTAGACGACAACCTCAAGATTATACCTCGTCTGATATGCTTATCAATCATCCTTTCTCTGAACGAATAAAATAATAGAAAAATTACAGAAGCAATAACACTGTGACGGGAGGCTCCACAAAAAGTTTCCTCTGATAATTTTCTAAACTCATTTGCTATATTTTCAAATTACTACAAACAGCGCTAAAACCCTGATTTCGAAGAAAAGAAAACCCTGATTTACAAACCTCGGTGCTCATATTTCTTAATGAATGTTTTTTTACAAATATCAGTGCCCATTGAAACCCTAATTAAAATGACTGAAAAAATTTCGCATTCACAAAAGCACTAACCCGAACGAAACCCAAACCGCGTAGCGCTAACCCAAACGACCCCTAGACCGCTGAAAACCTTAACCATCTCGCTACAAACCCTAAACGCCAGCTGCTTTCCGCGGTCGGCCACCGCAGGAATGTGGCCACACCTTCCGCGCTCCTCCACCGCAGGAGGTGGCCGCCCCTCCCGCGCTCCTCCACCGCGTAAGGTGGCCTTTGCCTTTGGTCCCGCGTCCGCGTCTTCGGTTTCGCGCTCTGGTCCCTTGCCGCGCTCGGCGACCGTGGAATGAGACACGCGTCGGCTCCCCGACGGTTCTGCGCTCATCGGGGGGCTAATTTTACAAATACGTTGCAAATTGGGCTATTTTTGCATTTATGTGGCGCTACAGGGCCAAATCAAAAAAAAAATCTGATATATGCTGTATGGAGGAAATAAAGAGAAACTAAGTTGTGTTTAATATAATTATACAAAGCAGCTTGGAGGATATAGTTCTTGAGTTCGCTGTAGTCCCGGAAGTGAGAAAGCTTGCGTAGATTCTGCTGGGGATTTTTACAAACCTGAGATAAATATAGAAGAGGTTAGATATTTCAGACCAATAACTGAAGAGGAACAATACAACTGATAAGGTTTCTATCCCTACATTGAGTACTGTTGGCATTAAGTACAACAACAATATGTAGCAACAGCTTAGTAACTGCATACCAAAACCTGGAGGGAGTTCTGGAGCAATGGAAGGTGAAGCAGGAGGTTGTGGACGTTTATGTCTTGCAGGAGGCTGAGGCGGTTGCTGATTAGTTGCAACAAGTGGTTTCAATTCCCATGGTGAAACTCTATCTGGACGGGGAACAACAGAAGGCTCATTCCGTTGGACTTGTCAGTGGTGAACACATGGGTTGAGATCTTGGAAGATAGAAGAGAAAACATGACAATACAACTGCAAGCATTTTGTAATAGACAAATGTTTCAATGGCAGGAGCAAAGTAAATTTTGAATTCTACCCACAAATTCTAAAAAGTTGGTTACCTTCTAAGATCTGCAGCCGGAATCTGCCCACGGAGATGTTCACATGCTCCCCACGCTAATAATTGTGCCATTAAGCCTGTAACCCATGAAGAAAACATACATGAGATGTGTGCACACAATTTCTAAGTCAATGAAATATCAGTGGTGGAAAATAAATCTGAAACCACCTTTCAGGAGCTCCATAACCCTCGAATCTCATCTTAAACCTCATTCCAACATTCATCTTGTGATTCTTAGCTTCAACGTACTTGTTAACACTCACGATAAACTCAGATCGACCTGTTCTAAAACAAAATTAGATCAATTATGTGAGTTTTGCTGCATAAGTTTAAAATGAACATATATTTCGATATATCAATACCTAATAGGGCAACATAAGTTTTAGCACAAGAAACAAAGCCTGATAGGGCAAAATCAAAACACATAAATTCATAACATAGAAACACTGTAATGCTATAGACTACAATTGCTTATAATGCTATGAACTCTCAAGTGAACAATCCGATGTGTAATGTGGAACAGACATCGAATGAGTCACCTCAGGGAAACTGATAACAACATATTTAGTTTATTTTATAAAGTACAGTGCACCGCAAGTCCACAACATAAGAAACTGGCAGAGGTACAGAAAATATTGCATAACAGAGGGTATAAATTGAAAAGGACCAAACCTTGGTTTGTAGAAAATAGAAAAGAGAGTTCCTGTTGAGATGGCATGGGATGCAGTTGCTAGGACTCCAAGATGCATGTTGTGGCTTGATATCACTGATGACGGCATGTTGTTTGGTTGCCTCATGAGCCTCCGGACACCAACTCGTAGATCTCCATTCTCACCTCTGTTAGATAAACAACGGTTAGAAAAAAGTAATCATAATAGAAGGTTCATCCAGAGTTCAGAAGAGCCAGGAGACAAATGCAAATGTGTTAAAATGGCCTCAACATGCGATGCTATCGCATACCTCAAAAATATAAATACATCACCAGCAACCAATCTTTTTGAGCTAACAAAAACACTCCAAGCAGTTGTAAGTAGATGACGCCTAGATTGCCCTAAAAAGGAACAACAGACAAAACACTTTATGAGATACAACAACTAAAATCACTGCATGACATTGAAAATTGTTGGGAACCTTTTTATTTTTAAGCGAGCAAGGGATACAACAATTCAGCAATACTACGAAATCGAAAGCAATTTTAAGCAGATGATGAGATTACAAACTCACCTCGGAAGATGTGGCGGAAATGCCATTCATTTGCATGGAGATCTTTAGCCACCAGTTCTTGGCATGGTGGATTCTGAGCCATATGCTACAAATAAAACCACACCCTGTACAATAGATGTTGTGCATAACAAAATATTCGATATCATCTACAATTGGATGCAGTTATAAAATGCTCTTTATGCTAACCAGTGAGGGCAAACATTCTTCAACATGCCTCCTAAGAACTGAGAATCCACCATGGGTGCTCATATCTGAAGCATTCAAAGTCTTGCAGAAGGAGTGGACATTGCATCTTTCAGGTTCATGAGGTTCAGGATCAGGGCTGGTGGGTTCACTTAGCTAATCAGGCGAATTCAAGAAAACAAATTAGAGCATATACATATAAAAATGAGCATGCAATAGAATTAGGTAGGACAATCGCGAGAATAAAAAGACTACATGATGTTAACAAGAACACTATATTGCGGGAATGTGCAGAAAGAGGAAACTATGATCCAGAAGGAAAAATGAATAAGAGAGTCTGCTCACATCAGCTTCTGGTTGCAGCATAATTTGAGCATAAACCTCATCTGAATCAGTTTCAGCCTGCATTCCATAGGAAAACCAGTGCACAAACTGCAGGATCTCAGCTAAATTCTAAACATTGCAGTGAAACTTGCATGTAGGGAGACTACAGCAGACCATAAGAGGTAAAAACGCTTACCCTAAGTTCTACATTAATCACCTTGCACAGGATCTTAGATGGTAGATTAAATAAAGGTAAGTGCTGGTCAAGGTGTTGATCTGTAGACGCTTCAAGCTATAGAAGAAACATTCGATGATCTGTTTGAAAAACAAGACAGGAAAAAATGAATTATATTTCCGCAGAAACAAAACTATGCTGTCATTCTAACATGAGAAAGGAAAATTTTTGCAATAAAAATAGGTACTAGTTTTAATAACGCAATTGTTTTGGTGTTTGATATTTCAAGTGCATCATCACAAATGTTTAGATGCTTCAAGTACTGGCTCATTTTTTTTAGTACTGATGGATTCATAGACAATGCTGTTGGGATGTCAATTAGTTGGCTGGCCACAGATACTTCAGGTAAAGGGGATTATATCGGTCTTCTTGTATCTCAAAATATTATTTCCAGCCTTTCTAGCTGCGAGGTTTCTTGCTTGATTATGGTGTTATTCCTACAGTACTTGCTTATCCTCTATGTTTTTGGATTTTGAAGTGTGGTACTATTTCCATTTCTTTCCTTCCATTTTCTCTCTCGTGATTATTTTAACTTTTTGGGATAAGTAAATGTGTATTGAGCTGGTCAGGCGCCCTCAAAACCAGATGTATCAATATACCTTATGATGGGATTGGGATTTTTCCTATTTTTCCAGTGCTTCTAATTAGGGTATAACGATAAACTATGACTATAGAAACTTGCTGCTTGTTGCAAAGCATCTCTGTGTTGGGTGTCAAACTAACCCAAAAACAAATTTGAAATAACGGAATCAAGGCATATTAGAAACATATAAGCTGAGTTGTAAATCATATCTCCATTCTACTAAAATTGCATAACATTAATATACACAGTGGACAAAGGTAAGTAACACATCTTGAAGGTAACCAATTACAGTAAATCCACATAATATTACACATTTACCCATTTTGGTCCTCCAGGCGATGGTTCATTCCACCCATGTACAACACGAGTTACAAATGGCCTCCTAATAGCAGGTTCCTGAAAACAGAGAAATATTTGCATTTATATTTTCAACTAAACACTAACCAAGATTAACAATAACAAATATCAATTGCTCAGCGTTGATTCTGATAATTGTAATAGTATTTCAGTGTGTAATGCTCTAGGCACAATTTCACTTACATAATACATTTTTAGGGGAGTTTGGTTTACATACATAACATCACTAATTTGTACAAAAAGAACGTCTTTTTTGCTTACTTTGCGTAGCCTGTGATCTTTAGTCTATTGATATGATTCATCCCAATGTATTTTGCAAGAACACTTCAAAACAAAAATTAAGGTAAGTTTACTTACATCAGTCACTCTCAATCTCATTGTCTTGAAGGCGTCTTGGGCCTCGGCGGCGAGGCCCATCCGCTCGTAGCACTCGCCGAGCAGCGTGTGGGCGCGGGCGTTCTTGGGGCTAAGGTGGACGGCCTCGGTGAGATCTGCAACGGCCTAGTCGAGGCGGCGGCGGCAGAGCGCGAGCGCAATGTCGGTGCGCTTGGCGAGCGCGACCCCGTGTTCGCATGGCTCGAGGGAGCGCGCAAGCGGCAGCGCGAGGGCAGCGTCGAGGGTGCGCAGCGCGGGGAGGCGGTGGCCCTGGAGATCGAGAGCGAGCGTCTTAAGGACGAGTGGCGGGGAGTCTCGGGGGTCGAGGGCGATGGCGCGGTTGGCCTCGGCGACGACCGCACGGGCGAGCAAGCGAGCCAAGATGCTTGGGCGCGGCGGCTCGCGAGCTGGCGAGGTGCTGGGCGCCCTACAAGAAGTGCCGGCGACAGTGAACTCCGGAGGCAGGGGGAATGGAGGAGGAGAGTGAAGGGGAGGAAGGGGTAGAGAAGGCCAGTGGTGCCCTTTTATAGGCTCGGGGAAGACGGCGACGGCGGCGGGCATTCCGACCGAACGGAGGCCGCGGCGAGGCCGCTGCAGGCGCTGCTGGAGGAAGCGGGGGCGGCGAGGGGGAGGGGGCACGCGAAACACCTGGAGGAGGGGGCGCAAGGAGGAAGCGCCAGGAAGAGGACGATGTGGGGAGTCTGGGAGGAGCTAGAGGCTGCGGGGAGGACTCCGGGATGGAGGAGGACAGGTGGAAGGAGAGGAGATGGATACGGTGGCACTACCGGAATCCACCGAGGTTGGCGCTCTGGAGAGGCAGCGGCGAGCAGGTGGGAGGAGACAAGGGGAGAAGAGAGGACGGGAGACGACGCCGCGAGCGCGAGGAAACGCAAGCGAGCGCTTCACAAAAAATATCGCACGGCCGGAAAGGGAAGACGCGGGGAATCGGACAGCCAAGACAAAACGAGGCGACATGGCCACCCTGCCCTCACCCCAAACATACGGCGATTTACCCGGTAGGATACACGCTGATGCGCTAAGGGCATGTACAATAGTATAGACAGCTGCTGTCTATAACAACTATCTATATCACTTATAAACAGCACTAAAGACAACTCATACTGATGGTATAGGCGAACGTTGTTTTTAGTTGTCTTTATAACACACAATCTTTTAACGCTTGTTGTTTCTTGTGCTATAGTACAAGATTGTAGACAACATCTTTATCTCTTCATTCTCTTTCATCCACGTCAAGAAAATCCTATGTGGTAATGGTTATAGGCGGTGACATAAACCCATCAGACATACGCTGTGTTCCAATAGAGGGAGTCGAAGCACAAATCTCAAGGCAGATCGAATAATTAGGTTTGGTGTTCACCACCTTGCTAATTTATTTATATTGTCCTCAGAGTAAATAGTTGCTAAAGATAGTAGACTTTTCACATGATTTAGGGTGGTTGTTGTCATAGGGACAGCCCACCGACATCACCAACCTACGAAGACTACAAGCGAGGACACCCCTTACCCCTCGACCCAGTTAAAGGGTGTCAATTACCCCTTCGTATGGAGCAAAGGGTACACAAAGACCGTGATGATAGCCTTAGAAGAAGGGTACAACACACTCTAAAGTGAAAGAGAATTCAATAAGGCTTCGCTCCAGGACCACCTTATACCAAAGGGGGGTCCTGAAAGCCTTTGCTCCAAGTCCACCTCGTATGGATCGAATGTAGTAAACGCTACCTGTGGACTAGGAGTAAAGGTGTGATGAACAAAATCCATAAAGGTCCACCGTGTACCAAAACTATACATAAAAAGATGCAAAGATTGTTTAGCCCCTATAGTCATAGAGCCTTTTTAAGAGTAGTATATCGACACCACCACTTCCCTTTTTGAGCATCTCGGGACTTCGCCCCTTCTTGTCGCATGGAACCGAGGGTGCCTCTTCTTTTTCTACTATCTAGTATCTAGCTAGCTACGCTTCACATTAGATATGGACATGATGCATCACTTTTTTCGACAAAATCTCTTGCCAGTATGTGCAAATGAACTGAACTGAACTGAGCAGAAGGGTGCTCAAATTACACCCAGTCAATGAATGAACAACACCACTTCTGGGGGGAAAGAGAGAGAACAAAAGAAAAAGGAACCTAACACCCCCTTTCCTTACATCCCCAAGACAAAACATGGACAGTACATCATCATCGTCCACCTCAACCATCACCACCAAAGCATCCTATACAAACTTTACAAACACTGGTTGCTACCCCGCACGAATCCTCTCCTGAAAAAAACAAGAAGAGGAGGTAGAACCAGCAGATAATTCACAGTATAAGATTATAATGTCAGCACAATGACGACACCTCGATCTCCTCATCCACTTCTTCCTTTCAATGGGTTTCTGTTGTATAAGGTTTATCACGAATTGTTGATTGGCCTGACCATCGAGGGGAATCCTCATATACCATGTTTCTGCAAACGGAGGCCAACTCCGACTCTCTGAGCTCTTGTTGTCAACACAAGCAGGTGCTTGTCGGTTTCTGGATGCGAAAGGAACAAGAGATATAACTTATCAATGTTTTTTATATGTGCAGATGAATCCTGATTATTCTCTCGCTATGAACCCTTAAAGCTGTCATCTTTCAGTGACCACGAAAACAAGTGACCACTGGCATCCCCGCTCAGGAGCTGCTTCAGGTCGGGTGGTAGACAAAGGGCAGTGACCGGGTGCTTGTGTGACTTGAGCACCTTCTGCAGAAGTAGCCTGTACTCCAGTGTCTGGCCATTCAGGCCCAGCCCTCCAAAGGTGGTCGCAGGCGATTTGCTTTTGCTGTTTGTTGCCTCATCAGACGTGCAGTGCACCATCTTCCATACCTTCACAGCACCGCTTTGATGACCTGTCACATACCAATTTGTGTCCTGCCAGTCTGAACGTGTAGTACTTGCCACAGACAAGATGAGATCAGAAGGAAGCTGAGAGGTGTTCGCCACAGCAAGACAGTCTCCATTGACGCTCCAAACAGCAAAAAGAACTCCAGCACCGGTCAGAATCTCACCAGTGAGGTTGTTCACATGTAATGCAGACACTGATGCTGGGAACTTTGGTAGCTGCTTCACAAAGACCAAGCTTGTCAGGTCCCACAAGATCACGGAAAAGTCATCGGAGCCTGAGACAATTAACGAGTAAGGCTGGCTGACATAGACGCATGTTATCTTGGAAGTGTGAGCACACAAGGCTTTCTCCATTCTTAGGTGACGACGAATGCCATCCTTGACAAATCTCCACACCACAACTACTCCGTCGTCACCACCTGTGGTGAGAATGTTGCCATCATGGCTCACTCCAGTGCACTGAATTTGACTACCACCATGAAGGTTTTCATGTGTTGATAGAAGTTTATCCTGATCATAGGTCAATATTCTCAAGCTGCGGTCAGGAAATCCCCAAGAGATGTACTCGCTGTAAGTTACTGGCTTGAGCAAGCTGTTCGCTGCGGCAATTAGGATCTTATCATTGTAGGTCACAATCTGGGACACTGACGATGCTGTCTTTCGAATCTCTTGGTGTGTAAGATAGGCGCTGTACCGTAGAGGATGAGGAGGGACTTTCCTGTCAGTCCGTCGCTGTGGATGGGGTTTTTGGAATAACTGTTTGGGGGTCTGACCAAAATGATTGATTTGTGCCAGTATCGAAGCCTTCATGGTAGGATCTGATACTGCATCTATGTCAACATTGCCTTCATATGTGTAGTGATAGAAGACATTGACAGCATCTTCAGCTGCCTGCCATATACAAAAGAAAATAACCATTAGAAATCCCATCAGTAAATAAGAGTGACCCCATAAAAAGTGAAATACATAACATGATTAACAGGACTACTCCCTCTGTTTCGCATTACAAGTTACTGTGGTTTGCGTTTGCAAACATAAAACTTTTGCCAAAATAACACTATAGAAATCAATGGTCAAAATTGCATCTCAGCAACCATGATAAGTGAAAACTTCATATAATATGAAGCGGAGGGAGCAAATCTTTAGAATGCTGCAAGAGACCCCAGGACAAAAACAAAAACTACTGGCAGGTTTTGCATGGGTAAGATGGGGAAAATCAATATATAACAGAAGACAACATGCTTGTTTTAATAACAAACATGTTTGTGTTGTCAAGATGATGGCAACGGCAACACCACTAGCGACAAGATGGAAATGCAGAAACCTGAGATAGTATATACCTTTCCTCTCTGCTTATATCCAAAAATAAGATCAATCCAATGATGCAGATTCTCAGATACATAGTCTGACTCCAGGGCTTCCCGGTGCTTCTTAATGTATTCTCTGGTGCTACCTTTAGCCCAAGGTGGCAAAACAACATCACCGACCTGGAAGAATTATTTCACAAAGTTACATGCTTGGCTGCAACAAACTTGAGCTTTGGTTAAGAGTATTATCATTACATCCAGTGGAAACTGGAAAGATTAGTGCACTTACCTTCTCTCCTGATTGTTTCTCACCCAAGTCGAGATTAAACCGGTTCTCCAAAAACTCGGGCAAATAATAGAACTCAGGAATCAGTTCTTTCACATCTGATGTGTTGCTCTTACCAGCAGCACTTACCCATGTATCTCTCACACTATTGAATAGCCGGTCTGCATGGTCAAACTGCCCACCCTGCAATTTCTGGTTTTCCATGCTGAAGGTAGGCAGCCTTAAAAGATAGAAAAGGACAATCCCAGCGCTTGAATAATGAGAACCATAATGGAACTTAGGTACATCAGGGTCATCCCAGCTATCATATCTGAAATGAACAAAAGAAAGTATTTCACTTGATGCTAGATGAACAGACCTCTCATGGTTTTAACACTAAAGAGTAAAGACTATAGTTTTTTTCAATTAAAAACAGAAACAAAGGAAGTATTTATATTCATGTTAGATGAACAAACCTCTTACGGAATTCCTCTTCTCCTTCCTCTGTTTGACATCCCATTGGTTTGTCAAGCTTACGAAACGTCTTTGGGTTTCTCAGATCTAAAGTATCACTCTCGTAATCTGCAAGAACCCATGGAAATACTGGGTACTGTGTAAGGTCACTATACCCTCGACCAGCAAGTGTATTTAGATGCATAAGATATTGGAAGTTGGTAATTTCTCCACTTTGCCATCTTTTAGAGAACGATTTTGCCATGACTTTGAAAAGACGGCTCCCCTCACCACTATCCTGCTTTGAGGACGCTGATATTGTTGTGTCCAACCTGTGGAAAGGCACATTTTCTTGAATTATTAGGACGTTCCTGTGCTCAAGCATCCAAATGATAAGTAAAAGCATTAAAATGCCAAGTCATACAACTTCAGATAGTTAACAAAATGTTAAAGATAAAATAAATTCTTTGACCAACCATGGAGCTATAAATTACAAGAGACCATGCAGGAAGAAAAAGAGTTAGGAACTAGAAAACCCAATTGTATAAAAAAGGTCTTAGAATTTAATATGTGCCCACAAGAGGGAATAAAAACATTCAGAACTTGTCGTGACTGCTACCCAGATTTCATTGGGATGGGCGGGATTCACCTAATGAAAACCCAGATTTTGCAAATTTACATGTATTTGTGGCTGCCTGGCTGGTTTTCACGGATAATACCAGCTTATCATGGTGTTTTCCGAAAAGAACACTATTTTATTATGCTACTAAAAACATAATTTGATCTCTAGAAGTATTTGGTGAAAATCGGCAGCCAGTTTCCGGTCAAATCATGTTTGATAGTTATAATAAACCTACCAGGCTAGGCAAAGAAACACTGGAACCAGTTGTGACCCTGTCTGGGAATCAATTCCAAGATGCTTCAAAACTACAGAGCCTAAATACTGAAACTTGTAGACAAAAATAAAGTGCACAGTCACATTTTTAACAAGGAAGAAGCTAGCCATTGAAAAAACAAATTCGCTCACATTGAAACATGAATGCTACTTCCTCTGGAGGGTGACGTTATGAATTGACATCTATTACCTTTCATGCCATTATAGTTGGAATCAGGGAAAAAATTCCTGGCCGGTAACCGCCGGTTACCGGCCGGGGTCTGGGATCCAAAATCCCGGCCAGTTTTCTCGGATTTTGCAAGTTCAAATTTTAAATTCCGAATTTCGGCTGGTTTTTAAGCAAATTCAACCGGATTTTTCCCGGGAAAACCGGTAACCGGCCGGTTACTGTTCCCGGTGGCTGGCCGGGAAGCATCCCGGTTCCGGTTCTTGCTTCCTTGGTTGGAATAATTCTACAGATTGCTAATTCATTGTTTTAAAATCATTTCAATTCTAGTAGGAAATGATATCAAATCTTAATACTAAGCAAATACACAGTAATTACTGAGTGCATGTAACTGCAAAGGATTAAGATAACAAACATGCTATTCCGTGGGAGGTTCATGGCGATCAGATTTTTGAAAACTTCCTCCCTCTCCTTTTTGTGGAAAACTAGAAGCTCATTACACCCGTCCATGCTGAAAATCTCAATTGCAACAGGGCGGAGCTGATAATCACGTTTCAAGAGCTCATGGACACTATCAAGCTTCCACATATGCCATGGATGAGGCAGGTTGCTGCTACTGCAAAGCTTCTCCTTACCCCAAGCACCTCCATTGTATGCCCATGCTCTGCCACCAAGAAAAACCTTTGCAGTTGCACCCCATGTTGAAGGTGATTTCTGCTGAGAATCACTGCTTCCCATTATATCCTTTTTCACACCTAAAGCTTGATCGATGACAGAGAGCTCATCTTCACTGCCCTTTTCGCAAATGCAATTGGAATCGTCGATGTAGAAGTTCTCAATAATGTATAAGCAAAGTTCTCCAATTAGAAATATTCCATCATGCTTGTCAAGACCAGCAACCCGTTCACAATTGTATTTGTGCCTTATTTTTTCAGATGGTTCCAGATAAGGTCTGATAAGATATTCTCCATTATCAAGCAACTCCTTTTCTGATTTATCCTCTGAGTTTCTTGCATCAGTACCTTTAACTGAAGGTGCCTGTCTTGGTGAACTAAGCTCAGATTTACCTTGGGCACTCTCTGTCATGTGATAAGAAAAGGAACTTGATTTTGCTCCAAATTCCGTGGCAGAGTGAAGGCTTTGCTCATTAATGCTGCTTTTATCATCAGTCCAGCCAATTGGAGCTGACACTGTGCTTCCTCCTTTGAATATGTCGTCATCCTCTTTGAACGATGCAAAATCAGCAGCATCGAGTTCCTTCCGTTCAGTGTCATAGGTCAAAAGATTCAAGCCTGACATTGTATCTGACCCAGATGTCATCAACATGTCTCCATCCTCTTTCTTCGCCATCTTAACATCATCCAACCCAAGGCTGCCGGTTAGAACATTCTGAATAGTATCTATCTTAAATTTGGAGTGTTCAAGTTTCTTCCGCATTCTATATGGTCCTTCAACAGCACATAGCTGCCATGCAGGTTCTGTGGACAATTGCCGCATGGGGAAAATACCTCTTTCATGTACAAGCTGTTGGAGCTGGCTCTGCCATTCACTTTCTCCATGCAATATCCATCCATATTTGTCTTGACGAATTGCTCTTAGCTCTGTAGACATCACATCACGAACCAAATCAAGATTGTACCTCCTTTCATTTATCTGCTCCCAGTGCCTTGAATCTACTTTTGCAGTTTCACGTGATTTTCGTCCCATCTCTTTCTTGCGCCTGACTTCCATGCCTTTTATTCTCACCCCAGGAAATTTTGCTGAGCCAGTAATATATTGAACCCACATTATTAAAGCGCACTCGTCCAACACTTTGCTAATTGTTTGCTGCGAATTCTGGAGCCATTCAAAAAATATCGATGTACTTCCAGTCAGTAGTTTGTCAAGCCCTCCATGCAGGATGTCCATTTGTTGCCCTTGGTTAGGCTTACAAACTAGCAGGTCCTCAAGAGATGACCGTCGATGCACTACCAAGTATTTAAGTAAATCCACAGCTAAGTTTTGAGCAGTTAGTCTCTTGTCACGAAGAAGTGCCATTAGATTTATGCAGAAACAGCACATTAGATCAGTATCAACATTACTTGGGCACAGCACCAGTCTCTTGTTGGCAATCAGAAGCTGAAGAATAGTACATATATCAACAGAATAATCTTCCTGATAAGGTTTAGAAGCTAAACTTCTCCCAGTTTCTGTTAGGAAAGCCAGATTTGCAAGCAGGTCATCCTCCCCCATATTCTTAAGGAATGTTGGCAGGAAACAGTACATTATCATCCGGTTTGTGTTCTTCAATATGGCATGGATGTAAGGGTCGAGTTGCCTGCTTCCTCGAGCAATGGATAAAATACCTTTACTTGAAGGTACTGCATCTTCAATACGGCCATCTTTATTAGCAAGCTGCAACATGGACATCAAGAATTCTAGCGTCCGTAGTACCCCGAGTGGGGTTGGAAAACAGCCCATGTATACACGATCAACAGTCATCCAGCAAAGTGGGTCCAAATTGACAGACCAGCGATTCTTGTCAAGTTTCTTCCCATCTTCTTCATCATCGAGCAAGAGTGTTCTTTCGAGGAAGTTCATCAATCTGCTTAGGCACAAGCCTTGAAAAACCAAAGCAGAATCAATATCTACAAACAAAGGCACAGACTCCAGAATGCTCTCAATAAAAAGTGTAGCTTTAAGCTGTTCTGAGATAATATCAGCTAGGATTTTAGCAATGAAATCAAGAACAGCAGTAGCTCCTGCCGAGCAAGGGCCACCCCCATAACCTAAATCATCTATGTCAAGCAAAAGCTTGGAATTGATTGGGAAAAGTGTGTTCACTGCAGGTAATCCCTGAACGTTTGTCTTCAGATCTGGAGATGAATCCAGGTCCATCCCAGATATAGTTGAAGACATGGATGGAGAAGCTGTTAGGTGTCTACCATCGGTATATGATCCTGCACTACCAGGCCAAGATGTGAATGGGGCTATGGGAGATGCAGTAGGAGTGCTTGCTGCTTTGTGAGTTGACCTCTCAGATAAAACAGGAGATCCAATGTTATTCATAGAAACTGAGCTGGGTGAATCAGCTAGTTGGTGGGAATCGGCAATGCCATTTGAACTCGGTGCTGATATGTGTCCTTGATCATGAGCATTCTGAAACACTTGGTTTCCTTCTCCATTTAAAAACTTGGTGCTGAGCTCCTGATTGGAAGAGCCATCTGCCTTTAGTTCAGCAGTATCAAAAGAGTTTTGCATGCCAGTACTTTCTGAGCTGGTACTTTTCTGCTCCTGAGGAAAACTTGCAACACTCAAAGTTTTGGCAGATTGTTCCCGATCCTGTGGCAAACTTGAAAAGGTATCTTTTGAACTTTCATTGTCATCGTCATGCATATTGTCATGCATATTCTTCTCATCTGTTGCTGCTGTTGTTAGATCTTTTGCCATCTTCAGGGCACAATCAGACCTGCAGAACAAAAGGAAGGTGTAATATAAACATCTAGAGCACCAAGTAACTTGATATATGCACACCATACAAACCTTACACAAGAGAAATATAGATCAACACAGCCCTCTAGGAAATCATGTCGCCTGCAAACAGCAGAGAACGGTGGGCACATCTTTGCCAAATCAACCATGAACCGCAATATTGAAGTAGCAACAGCAGGAGCTGCTGCTTCACCACCCATTAACCTTGCTGCATATGTCTTATGCATCAGAGCTTCTCCTTGAAGATCTCCTCCCATGTCTGATGTCGCTTCCACAAGATCAGCAACCAAGGTGCCATTAAGGTGTGAAAGATTGTTATTCTGATGTGCAAGCATAGACTTCATAATCAATGAATCAAATGTAGCTTTTGCCATTGCAATAATAGTATCCAATAGATCCACAAACTTCAATTCTCCATAGTTTCCATCACTAGGCATAAGAGCATGGAAATCAAGCATGCGAACCTCTGGTACTCGAGGATAAACAGGCTTCCCAAAAACCAAACAGAAGAGTATATAATATATTTCAGGAGAGTCATAGAAGCCTGGAAGCACATGACTCAACCCTTGGAAACCACCACTTGTACGGAACTTCAGAGCAAATGTAGTAGATGATGTAAGGCAAACTCCTAAGAGAGTCGTGATCCATCTCATACTTGTCGGATGCACAGCTTCATCAAGGAAATATGTGACCAATCTGGATGAAACAACTTTATGCCATTGCTCCAGCAACTCTTCAGCGTTTATGGTTACTTGTAAATCAATAAGCATTTCCAATAACATGTTCCTCACAATGACATGCTTTCCCATAGCCTCCCGGACAATTTGGCGGTTTGGTGTAAGCTCTGGAGGATCAAATGTCATGATTATGAATCTTACAACAAGCTCCAACTCTGAAGCTAGAAAACCATCCTCCAAGATGACACCAAGCAGCACAACTAGCTTCTCTAGCACAGGAATTTCAACATCACCACGTTGTAAAGTAACAAGAAGATGCTGCACAAGATTAATTTGACGCAATATAGTGAGGTTGTGATTTCTAAACCAATGCATTGATACCATCCTCTCAAGAAATCCCAGAAGAGTTATTTGTACTGATATAGGAGCAGTAACCCATATAGTCCAGTCCAAGAGAACATGTTCAACCATATCCGCATTTGACAAGACTATAAACTCAGAAGTCTCGCCAGCTAAGTCAGCATTCTCAAGCTCAGAAAGATGGCTAAATGGATCCTTTTGAGCTGAAAAATCATCTAGATCTCCATGTGATCCAACAGAAGACACATCATCGCCAAACTTGGGTAAGGTAAGATCGTCAAGACTGGCCTCCGGGGAGATTCCAGATGCATAGCTTGCTGTTCGGTTTATATTTGATTTCTGTGGCTCGGGAAAGGAAGCCTCACAGGCAGCGATACGGAAGAAGATATCAAGAGATTGCATATCGAATAGTGACATTCTCCTGTGCAGAAATAGTGCAAGAAGATGGTACCCCCTCAAGGCTTGCATGTCCTTCACATTTTGATGGCTCTGCTGAAGAGATAATGCAAGCAACTCCAGTGCCATATGCAGCATATCCCTAGTTTCAGCAGCTTCAACAAGAGCGAGCACAACAGGTATCCCACCAACTGTTTGAACAGTGTCACCAATTGTGCGCTGATTACACACGTAAACATCACCACTTAGACGTCCATATCGTGGTATACCTGTCAATATGAAGAACTAATTGCATGTTGACATATTCCAATTCAGGAAGACAAAATGTACATTAAATAGCTGGAAGAAGTTCACACACCTCCTATTGGGGATGCAGCAGCAGAAGTTGGATCGACAAGATTCAGTAAAGACAGAGTCCCAGATGCTCGGAAAGCATCTGATGATGTTCCATCAAAAGCAAATATTAGCTTTCTCCCAGACAACTGTAAGGAGAGATTTCTTAACCTTTCCACATCCCATACAATTCCACTGCTCTCAAGTCTAGAATTCCCTTGTTTCATTGAACTATCAATGCGCTGGCTACTTGTAGGTGCAGCTACTTCCACTTCTAATGAATCAAGAATCGCCATTACCTCCCCACCGCAGGCCCGGTTTGGGACAAATCTCAGAAGATCAGTGTCCTGGAACAATCCCCGGTAACCTTGCCCAAGAATAGACATGAAGCAAATGCTCCCTTGTGTCAATACTTCCTCAAAAAGATAACAACAGCGGAGCCGCCATGATAGATCAGAAACCTTCCCACAGGTAGCAGGTGTACCAAGCGTTACTTGCAAAGATTTACCAAACGGGGATGGAGAGTATCCAAGCTTGCCAGTGTGCCTCAGCTTTCCATCAAGATAAAGGCTAGCCACACTTGCTTGAAAAAGGCCAGCTAATGCATTTGGCTTGCTATGAACAACTGCAAGATGATGCCATTTTCCTTCTTCCATTTCAATGCCAGGAAACGACAATGAACTTGAATTGCTTGTTGCTATAGTAAAAACACCATTGTCATGGAGATAAAGTTCGGCATACAAAGTGTTGGCATCATCCACTGCACCTACAGAAAATATGCGCAAAACTTGTCCACTCCTTTTACCATAAGACCATTTTGATGTTTTTTCTGCTTCCTTAGAATGGCTTCTAAAGAAGTTTTGAAATTGGAACCAACAAACAAAAGAGTATCCAGAAACAGGTGGCCATGTCCTTTCTCCTAATGAAACTTGAATAGATGCATGGCCGGCTTTGCTCATGTCCATCTCGATGAAAGGGGCTAGAGAAATATTTCCTTGTCTGACATCTTCCATTTGAATTAACTTGTCCATCATATTAACAAAAAGATGACCTGAACGCTTTACTTTCAGCAGAAGTATATACCTCACAAGAAGTCTTAGTTCAGAAGAAGACAACCTGACAAAAAAAAAGGAGCATAAGATGTACCGCAAAATAACAAAACACAAGCTGCTACGGAGAGATCAGCATCGGAATTTCATGGAATATAACTGACCTATAAGCACCTAGTACTTCAACAATTCTCAAAGCATGATTAAGAATAGGAGAGGAACCCTCCAAAAATGGGTTGATTGTCTCAAGTAGAAGACCAACACATCCTGTATAACAAAAAGGGCAAGAAAAACATAAGGCACTCTTGTCAACCGGAGTCACAAGAAGAAGAAAAATAGTAACAAGAACAACTTTTGCCCATACCGACAGAAGTTAAATTCTCCTGGTTGAAGGGGCCAGCATTTGCTAGCTTCTCAATGAATCTCAGTAACTCAAGTTGAACTTTAGGAGTAAATATTAGCAAGGAACGGATCAATACGACAACTGCACTAGCAGTATACACTCGCTCCCTGTCAAGCCTTGAAAGTCCAAATGAGGTTGCAGACAAGAAACCTGATTCATCCTCTGAGGTTTCAGATGAAATGCTCTCTACCTGCAGGTTACTGGTGGGGGGAAGAACAATCTCAAGTGCAAGCTCGAGCAAAAGCAAGATAACTCGCTTTTCGCAATCCACACAAAGCAACCCAGATTCAGAGAGAAGATCATAGAAAGTGTGTGATGACAGGATTGTATGCAGCCTTATCCTATTAACAGAATTGTTGCATACCGCAGCTGTCATAGATCGCATTAGAAAACCAAAGATCTTCATGTGAGTAAGCAAAGATGATTCAGTCTCCTCATTTTCACTGTCATTCTGGAAACTGTGAAGTGTTGTTAGTAGCAGAGAAAATCCAGTGGCTTCTCCAAAAATTCTTTGTGCTGAACTGTTTGACCCAAGAATACGCCACAAAGCACCAAATGTATCACACTTTGCATCATTGTCAAGCTTGTATTGAGAACCCAATGTGGTTGATATCATCCCACTCTTCAAGATTTCAATCAGTGACCCTATTTCTTCTGGATGAGCCTGAAAAGGGCAAGGTTTTCATATGTTAAAGAAGTCACAGTTCACCTGGCATGCTGCTAAAATTCGCTTAGCACAATTAAAATCAACAAGTCATACGGCAAGAATAGGAAAATAGGCCCTTAAACTTGCATAGGTGCTCCACTTAGGCCCATGAACTTGACAATTCAACATATAGGCCCCTAAACTAAGATGATTCCAGATGAAAAATGATTTGTTGCTTTCACGGTAGATTAAGGTGCAAACACAAACCTGAAGAGAATCTTCAATTATCAGGCATGACAATAGGCGTAGTACCCCAGATCTGTGGCTTTCAGATACCAAGAAAGGAAGAATGGTGTTGACACCATTGGATGATCGGAATGACTGCTGATTAGGCTCAGCTCTCTTCAGCAGATAGAAAAGGCAATCCCAAGCAACAGTAATTGTTCCTTCATCTTCAAACATGGGAAATTTTGCAGAACCAGAAGCTATTACCTTCGGTGAAAGAATAGCGTCTTTGTTGTCCGCAGTTTTCGAAAAATTACATGCATTGGGCATCCTGTCTGGAAAGTCAGAGGCCTTGCTTTGCTGCTCATCTCCAGAGAAAAGCTTGTTTTGTTTCAAGTCATCTAACAATGCCCCCAGAACACCCACTTCCCTGAGAACTTTTTTGTACTGCTGATCGAAGGATAGGAGCTTTACAAAGAAAGAAAGTATCGTATGTTTAAGACTGGCAGAAATTGGTTGCTGCAATAAGCAACAGAGTGATAACAACTCCTGCTCCGGAATGCAGTTTACAACCGTGACCGCATATTCTAAAATTTTTAAGATGACCTCTTGAAGTGCTGCAGGGAAGCCGCCCATGTTTAGGATAAAAAGAGGAACAGTTCGCAGTTGTTGACATAGCTTGTAGTTTTCAAGATGGCTCGAGAAAATCTTGAACATTCTATTGAGAACTTCAGCTTGCACTTCCAAGTTGTCTGCCTTCAGAAAGATATCCTGTAGCATCTGAATGGCTTCCAGATCTTTTACCTTGGGGCTACTAATTTCCAAAACCTCATCTGCGAACTTGTCAGCAGATGGAGTCCGACTTCTATTATGGCCCGTTCCTTTCCCATGAGAAGATTTCATACTTTTACCTACACAATTTTCCGAGGGCCCCGTTTGCGACAAATTTACAAGAACATCAAGCAACCTGGAGAGCTGGGGTGAAAGATCACATGGGAATGCATCTTGTTCTAATCCGCGAGAAGGATCCAATCCATCCTCTTCAGCTACTAACTTGGGTGAGGATTGGATAGCCTGGTTTTTGTGTAAGCTACATAGTGTAAGAGCAAACTGAACAAGGAACTGGTAGCCATGAGCATTATGTATGTCTTCCCTGAGCCTAATGGATCCAGCCTCTGCAATTTAAACCAAATATGGAAAAATTAGCACGCATCAAGAGTACAAGACGGTCAATTAGTAAACATTGAAAATTTTGAATCAACCCATCTCTACTTGGAAGAAATGCATTTGAATGGCAAAAGTCTGACAATATTTACCAGGCCTGTAAGACAACTCAACACATTCCAGTAACAAATCCACAATGCCCATGGTGTAAGCAGCATCGCCACTCTGAGTATTGAAATCTTTCACAGCCATAAGGAGTACTTTAATCTGAAAGGCATGACTAATAATGGGTTAATAAGACTAATTAACAATATCTGCAAAAGAATAGATGTTCCACCCAAAAAAAGATAACTGTCTAAATGAAATACTTTAGATGATTCAATAAAGTTTTTTCTGCTCTTCAAGAGTTCTATCATTTGCCACACAAAAAAAGCTCGGTACAGACAGCAGGTTACAGTTAGACATACATAGTATTGCATCAAGATCACTAAGGACACATTGTTACATGGTATTTGGTGTCAAGGAATCATTTAAACTACTAAGATAAAATAATCCCCAAAAACAGAACAACAAAAGTGAAATCTTTCCATCCACAATGAAGAAGAGATAAAGAATGTACCAAATGGTGCTTCCTTATGTACTTTGCAGAAGTCCCGTTGTCATTTGCAAGAAAGAGGCCAAGAACCTGTTTGGTTATGAACTTAATATGTTTAGCAATTTGTGATGTGACAGGAACATAATCGTGTATCCGTAGAGAATGCCGCATCATATCAACTTACCTGCATCGCATGGCGATGAAGCTGAATTGTGTGAAGAGGAACAAGACCCTCCTTGAACTGAGAAAACACGGTCAGGGAACCATTTGCAACCATGTGGAAAAGAAGCTGTAGAGCATCATCTTCAATTAAACTTGGTGCAGCAGATGGATGGCTTGCTAGTGCCTTCATTATATGTACTACACTTGCCTCAATCTCCGTGGAACAAAAACAAGAAAAGACGTCAAAACCCAAATTAATCATGACAAAAGAAAGTAATAACTAGGGTCAACATATCACATATTTGAACATAAAGCAACTGACTTGTAATAATTCATATAGATACTGCAGAATAGCGAGATCCGAAGCTCAATCAATAAAATGTTAACAAGCTATGATTTTGCATCAGCATACGTAAAAAAACTATAAATGCAAAGGAAGACCTCATTCTATGAGAACCAGAAGACGAGCATTACCTCAAGCCGCCGTGATTGCATAAGACCCCAATCTTTACTCTTCTCACTTGTTGATCCTACTCGGCCAACAGGAGAGGATTTTTGGGAGGATTCATCAGGACTCAATAGGGAATTGAGGATATATATAAGGCAGAACAAAATACCAGAGTCCAACAGAGGCTGCTTATCAATAGTCTGTAACCAAGAAATTAAACATGAAGTACATGTTACTCTGAGCATCTGTCAAATGTTGTTTCATCCTGGATCTCAAATACCAGACATCAATTGTGCAAGACCTTATTATAGCTAAGTTCTTTTTTATCAGAAAGCAAATGCCTCTTGCTTCTTCGTGCTATGTACTTCATGGCTTCATGCTTCAATTTTCAATGCACTACAACAGTTGCACATGAAAGCACAGAGAACTAAAATTGCCGTATACTCCATTAGTACACTTGCACAGCGCAACACCAGTATATAACACCTAACATTAAGCAACATTTTAATGACTGGTTGCTTAGCTATACAGTGCTCTTTGAAACTTCCATTGGCAAACATTAAAAGAATACTCCATTGGCAAATACAGAAGCAATGCTATACAGTACAACAAGAACTAGCAATGTTTTGACAAGGTTTGCAATAACAATGATGTGCCTCTTTTATTCAGATGTTTAGAATCATTTTCATCCTCCAGATGGCTTGGACAGTGTACTGATAGAGCAGACAAAATGGCAATCTAATATACAGATGAAAACAGCAGTACAAAGAGAAATAAACACTTTACGTGGCAGCTGCATAACAGCACTATAAAATTGAACAGATGGAGTTCTTTTCATACGACCTATGTATCAAGAACAGACTATTTTCTGTTGCGATGAACTTTTTACCACCTCACATTAACTATTAAAGCCTCAGGCGAACTGCAGTATCAGTCAACTACCAAAGAGAACTTAAAACACCACAGCTTTGTTGCTTTTATGTTGGAACATATATTAACACCCGATAACAAAGAACATGAAATACAAATGGAAAACATAATGTTCTGATATTAACAAGAGGAACTGCACAAACCTCTGTCACAAGAACTTCGACTGCATATAACAAGTTTGAACCTGGACATATGCCAAGCTGGATCAGGGAAAAAGAGTTATCAGAGATTGTATGGTCACCTGAAGTCTGGAAATCGCGCTATATAAACATTACAAGGACAAACCTCTGTGATCTCTGAAAAGAAGCCAATAACATCAGCAACAAGCAAGGATCTTCCTTTGTTGTGGATTCGTAGTTTCTCCACATCAGTAACAAAAGCTCTTCCAATAACAAAAGCAAAAACATGTGCTTCTACTAACCTGCAGCAATTATGAGAGAAATTAACCAAAAAAAGGACTTAATCTTGCATAAAGAACAGATATGAGTTCACTAGAAATAAAGCAATAGCATGTAAAAGTGTAACAAGCCATACTTTGTAACTAATTGAGCTACACTAGACTGCTGCTTCACTAGCCTACAGAAGACATCTACTGCCAAATTTAAGGCCCTTTCTTTCTCCTGCGCAGGGAAAAATCATAACACAAGTGTTAGGGTAAGAACCAACTAGCAAGGTGTTATTGGTTTATGTTGACAAGGTGAATTAAGTGTCAGTATACCTGTTCGGAGCTGGAAGAGCGGAATTCTTCCCAGAAACTCCTGAAGTCCAACTCCAATTCATGTTTTCCCCTGCAAGTGCAAGATGAAGAATATTAAGATAGTACAAACCATATAATGTTTGCAGAAGAATATCATCATTCACCTAAAACAGCAGAACCAAATTTCTAATCAATATTTGAAATGAAGGGTCACAATGCTTCTTTTATTGTTGTAAGGTAGAATTCATGCATCGGAAGATCGGAACCATATGATGCATATATATAATGTAAGAGTGACATTGGCACTATACATACGCATACATGAATTACCATGCAGAGATTGGAGGAAAAACTAACAAGTAAAAGAGAGAACTATTATATCAGAGTATGCTCGTCAGGTCCTAATGTTACCCCTTTTCCAAGGTCAATGCACCTTACAAGATACAACACACCTTTTTTAGGGGAAGATACAACACATCTTGACTCACGCACGTGACTAGTATTCATCCCTTACCGACAGATTATCTAGTGGTAGTTTAGACAAGGGATGAGACTGTCAGGGACTCATTAGTGCTGCAAGTACATAAGTTATTGTTCTTTCTTGGTAGTTTAACGCTGTTTAATGAACACTGGAATAATGGCAAAACCGCAACCAAATAATCAAGCATCTACAAACAAATACGGTTTATAAATCTCCATTCTCTACATAGTTACTTCTTCATATATGAAATCTATGCAATGGGTTCAAAGCAGACCTATTACATAGCTCCACAGTGATTACAGTAGGCAGTAGCAACCTTCATTAACAATTGTACAGTCAATGTTAGGTGACCGTGGAGCAGAAGGGGTCACAGAGAATGCTAACCATCCTCTTGGCATATCAATATGATAGTAGTAGCATATGTGCTCAATTTGCACTTACTTACTGAATGATGTGTTAGCACTTAAAACGTATAGACAATGAGACTTCTTGCTGTGGAATTTTAAATATATCAAGACATTCAGCACATCAAATTAAACAATTCAAGCTTCTTTTCCAATGGAAACATGAGCATAACCCTAGCAAGGCATTCAAATTTTAGCAAGTGAAGATTCAAATTAGCGGATAACCATGCATGCAATCTAACACAAACTCTATCAACTTTAAACGATATCTTAGAATGATATGCACCATCTTGATCCTACAGCATCACCGATGCAAACATGAATCAAAAAATGAAGCTGCCCAAGTTTACCAAATTGGCCTCAATCGTGAGAACTAAACATTCCATTTTCTCTACTAAAACAAATGCGTAAAACCGCAGCAATGTAATTATACAGAAGCACATGCAAACGCAGAACAAAACCAAAAGGACGAGAGCTATAGCATACAGACGCATTCAAATCCATGAATTGACCATGCAGCTAACGCCTCGTCCAACCACCATCCTAGCCCAACATCATTTCGCCTTAAGGCATACAAGCAAAACCAAAAAAATTGCAGCGTCATGGCAAGCTTGAGCTAAAAAACACATCCAGGCGTATCAATCCGCAAGGTCAAAACGTTAATCACCAAAAAAATACAGCTGCATCACAAGCTTGAGCTAAAAATCACATTCAGGTTTATCAATCCGCAAGGTCAAAACGTTAATCTAACGAACAATCCCGCATCCACCAACCAAATCTCCAAAGAGGGAACAAAAACGCATATAAGTGGGGTAAGCATCTACGATCGAACGCTCCCGAATCCAAATCCGATCGCCATTGCTCGATCCGGAAACGCACGCAACAGGATCGCATCAGAGCTGCCTACGCATCAATGGATTCAGGCAAGACATGACGGCTTTGGGGCCCACCTGGCAAGGGATGCGGCGGCGGAGGGCGAGTTCCCGGACGCCGCGGAGCCAGCGCCACCTCCGACCCCACCCTCTTCGGCGCTCCCGCTGGTGGAGGCGGAGCTGAGCCGCGGGGTGGCGTGGTCGGGGTCGGCCTGGTGGCTCTGCTGGTGGTGGTGGAGCGGGGACGCCGGCGGCGGCGGCGGCTCCTGCTGCTGGCCGGCGAAGACGACCTTACTGAGCAATGTCGACCATTTCATGGTGCCGACCCCTCATCCGCCGCGCAGATCCCGGTCGGATCCCGCCGATTCGCCGGAATTCCGACGCGATTCCCCTCCTCTCCTCTTACTTTTATTCCTATTGTTTTCGCCTCCCCTGCGCGGTGCGTGCGTGCGTGCACCCTCCTCTCGCCTCCGCCTCCTCCTCCTCTCGTCGCCTCCGACTCCTATTTTTGTTGCTCGTGTTTCCTCTGCCTCGCTTATTTCCGTTTTTTTCCTCCTTTTCTCACACGCGCCTCTCTCTCTTCTTCCTCGCCTCTCCTGTTCTGTTCTCTCTCTATTTGGTTTGCTTTTAGTTGCTTGCTTCTTCCCTACCAATTTTAATTTTTCTTCTTCTAAAAAATCTGTCACATGTAGTTAACATCGCTAACTATGCTACTAAACCTTGTCTGACTTTGTGTGTGTTTTACTTATCTTTGTGAGTTGTGACCTATGCTTGACGGCTTCGCACGACTGTATACAGGAGAAATTGTTTACCTGGCTCTAACGCGTGCCTTTTTTATATATTTCTTTCCTTTGTGAGAGTGGCGTGTTTGGTGTGTGGAAATGGTATCAGATTAGTGCTGAAAAGGACGAAATCGCTAAGAACATGTTGCCTTTTATTTTTCCATTTTTTGGTATGCCTTTCTAGGTTTTTTCACACAAGATTTCATGTTTGGTGGTTGGTCTGGAGTTGGTCTGACTAGTTAGTATTGTAGAAACGAAATTGGTAAAGCCAAATAGAATACCTCTTTCTTAAGTCGAGAGACCGAGATGACGGCGCAGTCGTTGGGCGGCGGCGGCGGCGAGAGGTAGGAGGTGCACCAACCCTTTACGCGTTCACCATCTCCTTCAACCTCAGATCTAGGTGAGTGGGTTGCTACCCTCCATCTCCCCCAACCTTAAGATCTGGGCGAGAGGTCGTCGGTGAAGGATGGCGATGGAGCAAAGCCATCACGGAGATCGTTGTAGGAGAAGAATAGTTGAATGGTGGTTTGGGCGAATCGAGGAGGAGGAAAGCATGGAAGTGATGAGGAGGTGATGAAGTAGTGAAGCACCATATACGGTGGTGGCCGGCTCGATGGCGGAGATAACACATGGACATAGGAGGAGGGGAAGGGAGGAGAGCAATCAAGAGTTAGATCTAATGTTGAGGCCCACAGTTGAGGAGTTGTGTGAGATGAGGGTGATGTGAGGATGTGTTTTGGGTTGAATAAGGTGTGAGGTGGCGGCACAATTGGATGGGTATCAATCGAAGGTGGGTGTGCATTTAGGGGGAATACGATAAGAGATTAAGATACATTGGATTTTGATCCAATGGCTAACTTTCACGACACCGTCTTAGTAACGATGTATGTGCAATTTCGTTTCCGAGATGAATTGTCCCTGTCAAGTAGACACAAGCAACAATTGAGCCATCATACTTCATAAAAATCTCTAAAAGGTGGTCGATGCAAGAAAAACATGGGGAAATATGCATGCATCTCATGTGGCCATATATGTTACCTGAGTTGGACAATTTGAGACTCTGAATCAAAGATGTATTATTCTAGTACCATTGTTGATTTCAAATGCTAACAAATGTTTTTTTGTTTCAACCTCTGGTTCTTTAGAGCATCCATAGCGTGGGGTACCAACCCATGCGCTAAGACCTATCATATCAGTGCAACATCACACACGTGCTAAGTCTACATTTTTCTCTCCAATGTTTAATACCTCACACCATCTCCAAAGGTGGGACCCACACTGGTTAAATTAAAAAGAGATCCCTTCGGTCTCCCTCCTCACCCCACCCACACCATCCCCTACCTTTGGTTTTCTCTCTCACACGCATGCACCAACCTCATCGCCGTCGCTGATTCCATTGGCTCCGGCGACCATCGCCTCCATCCTCTGAGCCGCCTTCCTCCGCCTCCACGCCGCGTTCCACCTTCGTGCCGGCCTTCCCCATATTTCATTGCCACCGGTGCCCCCCATTTTATCGCCAGCTGGATGCGGTGGCAACCGTCGGATCCAGTCGATGCGCATCTTCCTCTGGTGGTCATGGCGACGGATCCAATCTCCGTGCGCCCCACAACGCTCACCTCCTCAACACCACCGCCCGTGCAATCTTCCCCTTCCTCTTCTCTTACAAAAGCCATGGCAATGGGTGGTAGTGGAGGCGACCATGGCAACAGGTGGTGAAGGCGGCGACCACTAGGGTTGGAGGAACGACGGATCTGGAGACGACGTAGGACATGAAGATCTAGACGTGACGGCGTGGCTTCATCGGCCTCCACCAAGATCTGGCGGCGATGGGCTACTTCCACCAAGATCTGTATTCCTCATCATCTACCTCGCCGGTAGTGGCACGACGCACGCGGTTTCCTTGATCTGGGCTATGCGGCGGCGCAGGGTGCGCAACAGGGACTGTGGACAGGTGGGACCGCCCAATTGTTTATTCTCCTGGTTTAGGTACCAACTGAGGTATCGGACGCCTGCTTGGTTCCGATTCAAAATTTTGCTTTAGTGTGAAGCACTAGTACCAAGTACCTCTCTCTCCTCTTGGTACCGGTAAAAAAGAGCACATTGGAGATGCACTTATAGTCCCCGATGAATTTTGATTCACCTATGAACTAGTGGGCAATTTCAATGGTAGAGAAGGGCTATTTCACAAAATAAAGGGCATGTACTGTCCGGTGCCACGTTGGACAACCCGCTCCACGTGGCGGCTTGGGGGGCAGACATGCGAGCCTCTTTTCGGACACCTGCAAAGCGGGCCCCACCCTGCACAGAACCCTTCGCCCCCACCAAATCTTATCCACCCTGACGCCCCTCTCACGAATCTCGAAGCACACATGGAGGGCTCTCAAGTGGCCAATGCACATGTAGCGACACTATTCTGTCCTACGCAGCGGATAGGGGCGATCTGGTGACGTAGTAGGCATAGGGACAAAGGCTGGTAGTGGCTCCGGTGGCATGTATGACTGTACCTAGGCCTGCTAATGGGTTAAAACACAACCTATTCCCAAACCAACCCACATTAGCTAACTCCACTTGCCTATACCAATTCAACCCACTTGTCATCCCTCACAACCCACCCCAATCCAATCCACATGACACTTCAACCCAAACTAACTTAAACCATTTCCCTAGTACGGTTTGAACCCATTTTGCCAAACTATTTCAACCCATTTTACCAAAACGGTTGGGAAGCTGGGCTCTCCATTGAGCCGAGAGTTGATATCGTGAACAGTTGGGAAGCGGGCTGTAGCAAGACTCCCAACTAAGTTAGTTCTTTTTTTTCTTTTCATAACAACTTGGTACAACATAATTAAAAAAATCCATAAACACGAGAGATTGACCAAAGTTCCCCATTTTTTGACAACACAATTTTAAAAAACTTTTGCTGAAATAAAAGTGTGTAATTAGTTTTAAAAATCAATTAAATCAAAGAAAAATCTAGGAATTTAACGAGAGTTGCCAAAAAAATATGAACTTTTATTAAGAATGACCTAACCTAAGGATAAATAAATAAATAAAATCATGTTGGACCAAAAAGGCGACTAGAGGGGGGTGAATAGGAGCACGATCTCTTTTTCATCTTGATTGGATTCAACAAGATTTTTACTCCAATAGCTATAAAAGCTACGAAGATCAATATACAAGCATAGCGGAAGACTTGTATTGAATCCAATCAAAACCCCGAAGCAAATAGACCAAAATCACAAAAACTCAAACCCAAATGAGTTGGGCGGTCAGACCTCCTTGTACCTAGTGGTCTGACCTCTCCATGGGTGGTCTGACCGGCAAATGGTTAGCGGTCCGACCTCCAGCCCAATGAACAGTAAAATCAGCCCAAACTCAAAATCACAAATTGTTCTAACTTTTGATCCACAACTCCAAACTTCACAAAACTTAAAACATACCTTTTTAGGATGCCAGGAACCTATTCCAATCAACGATCATGAAAATCGTTGCCAAAGTTCTGACCTTTTTTCGTTTGAGTGAAGGTTACTTCAAAACCGAGTTAAAACCAAAATATGATCTAAAAACTTGCTTGTGGGTAAACGATGATCAAGATGATCCTAGATGCACTCCCACATATCACAGCAAGCAAGATCCAGGCCAGAAACCAAAGGAAAACCAACGGATCAAAGAAAGCTCTAAAATCACAAAATAGAGAGCAAGAACAAGAAGAGACTCATCTTAGGAAATCTTGCTTGGATTGATTTAAGATTGATATTGGTTTACAGCCACTCCATCTCGGAGGATAAAGGCTCAACACTTTAGCACACAATCAATCCAACTCTCTAGAATCCTAACATCTCCACTTTTCTCTCCTAACCCTAAAACACAAACTAGGGTTTTAGATATGAGGGTGGGAGGTGCAAAACCAGCACCCTCCCCTATTTATAGTGGAGGCTAGCTTCTAGAAAGATATTCCTAATGGGCACCTGTTAAGCCCACACACAAATGTGTTTCACTTACGCACGCATTTCAAAGCGTTGTCTTCATCTTCTCTTGACCTAAACCACTTCTCCTTGCACTGTCTTGCACCGCGGTTTAGCCAAAAGCCATCAAGGTGGTATTTAGGTGAAGCTACCAAAATACCCCTTCTCGACCCTTCTCCAAAGACCAAGTCCAAATCTTCATAAAGCAATCCCATGTTTTGCCACGTGTAGGTTGATCAACGGCTCTCTTCATGTTGGCAAATCTCTCCCATCCGGCTCCCACCGAAATCACCATGGCACTTGCACTGACCCCCGTGTCGCTTGATGCAACCCGTCGCACCGAACTTTCTGTTCGGTCATTCTTGTCCATTTTGCACCATGCTTGAGTCTTCTGACTTCACCCGGCATTCTCGTTCGTTTTGAACCTCAACTCTCCAAGCCTAGTCCCGATCATTCTCGTCGTTGACCTCCAAGCTTCCTGCACAACAATAGACAAAGAAATCGATTCCGGGAACAAGTTCTTCGCAACTTGACCCACGTTAGTCAAAACATGCATCATGCAACACATATGCATTGAAACCCATGAACTTAACCTAACCAACAAACATCGTCGCCAAGCTGGCCGGCGAACAAGTCAAAACCGGTCAAGCCACCACCCATGGCCGGTCTGACTGCCCCCTGACTGGTCTGACCACCAAGTAAGGGACTTAGCCAAATTTCCTCCTTGGAAATCCGAAACATTTCTGGAAATTTCAAACGAATAGAACTTTTGACTCGAAGCTACAAAAATTATGAGACCAAGTGTAGAAGAATCCCCTCTCTTACATACACACTCCATTTTTGGCCTAGCTCCAAACTAAAAAACACTTTTATGGCCGATCAAACCACCGCCCATTGGCCGGTCTGACGGCCAGCCATTAGACCCGAGGCCTGGCCGGTCTGACCGCCTGGAGCCCGACAGAACTGAACTTTGCCAAAAACGAGTGTTTCGACAAACCTTCAATGCCATTGCTAATTGTATCATTATCCTAAGATCATGAGCATATCCTCATGATATCTACAAATCATAAAACAATCACCACCATTAATGTTGGAATAGTTTCAACAACTTAGGCTATTTCTGAAGGCAAACTACAAAATGAACTCTCCATCGAGAAGAACATTAGTCTGGCACATGTCTTTGCATTGCGGGCTAATTCGATTAACTCCGTCTAAATATGCAGTGAATCCCCAAGTAGCTTTTTTGCCTCCTCTCTCCTGAAAATAATAGCAAGTAAATACTTAGGGCTGTCAAAAGGAGACTTGAAAGCAATTAAATTACCATGCCTGTTCATAAAAAGAACTTCACAAGATCCAAGTGAGCAAAAAGGATAGCATATAAAATGTTTGTTAACATTACAGTTGGGTATCCCTTTTGATCTCAACCTCAGACTGACAGTACCATAATATAACAATATAGCCATGAACAAGAAGTACCAACTATCTAGCAAATTAAATGTCAATGACTCATGCTAATGCTATCATTTGTCAAGTTATTAGCAAACCATATAATTATCTAAAGTTGCTACTATATCCTTATTCACAATAAATATTTTCTTGTCCATTCCAAACACATCTTATCAACACTGGAGAGAAATAAGGACACAAAGCAAAATGAAGTACTGCACATATATATTGGTCAAGAGCATACCGAAGAGCCCAGCTTCACAGCTCGTCGCCGCAACCAATGCAGACTGCCTGCTCACGCCCAACCACACGCCCAGTCGTAGCCCCTGAACAAATCAAGAACCAAGAAATCCCATACTTTGCATAAGAAAGTAGCAAGTTAAATGATCAATCAAAATTTAAGAGGGGTCACAAATTGTAGCTATTTTTCTGAAACCACAAAATCATTTGATAATGCAATTTTGTTCCTATACAACAACTTTACAAATGTCATCTTACATTAATATATTGCCAATATCAGGTAGATCTAGCATGCATATGTAGAAGAAGCGACCTTTAAATTTTCACTAAAGGGAAAGACTACATCTGTAGTTTCAGGTTACAATAATTTCACCTTGGTGCTTACATTAAGCACATGGAATGCATGTAATTTCATCCGAAAGAAAGAATTGATTTGTACCGGATGCTTCTGAATTCTTGGCTAGTCAATCCGAGCGAGAAGACGGGAGCAGAACAATTGGGCAGGGTCCTACATGAAATCTGATAGATTTACCACCCAACAACACCAATTAAGAACCAAAATGTGAGCACAACAACATAACTAGATCAAGAACATCATAATTGGGCTCAGGAAGTGAGGAGGAACAGAGAGCAGTTAGCTAGTTACTTACCATGGAATTGTTGGTGGTGTGGGGAAATAAGGAGGAGGGGGCATGCTGGAGGTAGACCTCGGGGGGAGTTGAGGGACACGACGTTGCTTGGAGAGTCGAAGGATGAGGAGGAGGTTCTTGGTTGTTTGCTACTTCTGGTTTGAGGTGACTGCACGGATGGCGGTGGTAGAGATGTAGGGGAGGAGATCCGGGGGCGGGGGCACTCGGCAGCCAGCGGCGACGGAGATTGAGGGAGGAGGAGTCAACGGTGATTCAGCTGGAACCCTAGCTCCTCACCCCTCTCCAACTCAAATCGGCAGCTCACCCCTCTCCCACCTGTCGGACCCTGGGCTTTGAATACCTGAAGCTCTCGTATGTGTACTATACTAGTCCCATGATGGACTAGTACACACATTCACAACGATGACATACACACCATCCATCCATACAAAATGAAACAAATATGGTACATAACTTAAGCGATTACAAACTTTATATTACAAGGGCTGACTGGCCAAATAAAAGCTCAAGTATCAGAAGTAGCGAATGAAACAGTGGAAGCATAGTATATAAACCAAAAAGATCCAGCGGTATGCCCATCCAATCCCGCAGGCAACCAACAAGAAACAAGCCCTAAAAATACATGTCATCGAACCCTCCGGTATCGGGTGCAAAGAACGTGTCGTTCGGCGTAAGCTTATCCTCTTAGTCTGAACAGTAATTTAAGCAAGATTGAGTACATTTCGTACTCAGCAAGACTTGTAGTGTATCACAAAGTTTATGTAAATACAAGGCTAACTAGAGATGTGGCTCTATGTTACAGTTATTTTTAGCATTAAGCAAGTTTTGTTTGTAATATCAACATGTAGTATTTTGCAACGAAAGTTTAAAGAGCAGATAATTAGATAATGAATAACAAGTAAGTACTTGAATAAATAACAAATCACAACCCTCCTTGGCTGCGATCAACATCTTATTCTTAGCCATAGACATTGCACTCAACTCAAACATCAACAAAACCATTCCACCATTTTCCAACAAGAATCATTTTTGTAAAACCAAAACTATACCCAATGGACCGCACCAAGCACGCTCATGACCGCAAGCACGACTATTTAAATAGATTTACACAATGCAGAGGTGTACAACTTTACCCACATCACACGAATTCTCTAGTTTATTCAGCATCCGTCGATATCATCGCTCACCAACCTTTGGTAAGCAGTCTAGAGCACGCATCAAAGCATTTACATCATCTAGTCCAAATCTTGCACTAGCCCGGTGAATGAACACCCTCACTTAACCCGGGTACACCCCCGTCTCAATGAGACATTCACCGTTGTATTAGAAGGTTTTGTTCCCAACGCATCGGTGAAGGGAGCCCATTCGAACATGCCTACATTGGTTATGCTTGCACTACCACGGTTTACCAACGTGCAAGGCTAGTTTTCAATGACTTAATTAGCTAAGGCCGTCCCATACCGATACATGTGGTTGTATGCTTAGGCTTTAGATTGGGAGCACCAGTGTTTGGTCCTTAATTGATTTGGGCGAGGATCTCTCCCATCTACTTGTGAGATACACCTCTCATACTTCTCATAATATAATGTACCTTGTCCGCGTTACAAACTAGTTTTTTAATACAAAGTTAACAGAGGTAAACCCCTCTGGACCATCATTTCAAAACTCCCACTTTCATATTTATTATGTCATTCTTTTAGCAAATATTAGTAAAGACTATAGCTCGACTAAGCAATTGTGCAACGCTTGCACTTAAAATTCCCAAATTGACATCATCTATTGTCTATACCATAACCTAATTCCTACAATAGTAAGGATATCAATATTTCAAGGAATGCATCGAATAGGATTAAGACTACCGTCATTCCGAATATAGCAATTTTAATCAAACATACACGCATGTATAATAGATTTTGCAAAAAGAAGTACAATAATTAAAATAGTAGGATCAACATGGTCAAAGGAGGTTCTTTCCTTGCTCTGGTCTCTATGAATACGAGGATGGATAATTGTTGTAAAAGTCATTCGGACAATCGGCGTCTAATCAAAAGAGCCATAAACAAATTAAATATAGCAAAATAATTTCAATAGTAACAAAATCCAAATATTTTTTGCATATTTAGGTAGATCATGATTTTAGATGAATTTAGAAAAAAATATTCATTCAATTTGGAGCTTGCATGCAAAAGTTATTAACGTTTTAATTTACTTCGATTTGAAAATTTCAGAAATTAGAAAAGTGCTGACGTCGAAAGCGTATTTTCTAAGGTTTATGCTTTCCAACAGAGAAATCATATTTTTCTCTTAGTTCTACTGAGGTTTACGCTTTTTAGTTGATAAAATGTATGTTCTTCTGAACTAAAAGCCGATTTTTTTTTTTTTTGATTTTTATTAACTTACATGTTAGGCCTACTTGTCAGTGACTCATATTTTTGTTTTATTTATAAACCAGAGGCGGCCCCACATGTCATAGACTCATTATTTATTAACTAATGATTAAACCTATTTCTAATTTTAATCAACTGACGGATGGGGCCCACATGTCAGTCTCTCCGGTTTTAAAACGTGTTTTAAAGTCAAGAATAGTGTGTGGTCCCACATGTCAGTGACTCATTTACTAAACATGTTTAAAATTAGATTTCCAATTACCTTTTCGGCCGGTCCCACCTGTCATTTACTTAGTTTGTTTAAATTTAACGCTAATTAATATTTTAATCATGTGGGCCCAATGGCAGAGAGAGGAACGAAGCTGCGCGCATGGCCGTACGCCATGGTGAGGCAGGCACGGGGATGTTCGGGCAAAAGGGCAAAATGGGTTCATCTCTTGACAGCGATGCCATCGGGTGGTGTTGGAGGCCGAAGAGATGGCCGGAGACGGTGATACGCTGGAGATGAGCGGCGGAGCCCCTCGGGCTCAAAGTGGTTTTCGCGATCAAGGCAAATCAGCGGCAAAAGAAGGTACGCATTGGCTTTAGGAGGTTACTACGATGCTACACGCAGTGGCTCTGGTCACCGGAGCGGCGGCGACAAGGCTTCCTGCGGCGGCGCCATGACCGGCCATGACGAAGTGCAAGTTATACTAGCTAATCTTCCGATCTAATGCGTGCAAAAGCTCTAGAGGACTACCAGAAGCTCACCAGGGTCCTTGAAGGCGTTGGGGCATGACCGGAGTGGCTTGGCGACGTTGAGCAGTGACGACGCAAAGGAGGCTCTCGGTGACAACGTGTTGTAGTGATGGAGATGCTACAAGGAGGTGCACATTAGCTTGCATGCACACTGAGAATGGTAGGGATAGAAGGAATTGACCAGAGACTCACTAAGGTGGTGGTTAACTGGAAAAGGGTTGCGACGGCCGAAAATGAGGAAGAAGGTTGATTCGGTAGATTCCCTGCGTGTGGATCATCATCAACCGAGGGAGAAGCATCAGTGAAGTATTGGAGACAAAATAACGTGGTCAGGTGAGGTTCAAGCTTACCAGAACGTCAGGAACACGAAGGTTCGAAGTGGAGTGTGCGTCGGAGGTGAAGAAGATGATGGCGTGTTCACACAAAGAGGTTTCCGGAGCTACATCAAGCAAAGAAAGAGCATCAGTGAAGTAAGGGGCACACAGTGACGCGGCTGGCGAGGGCAAGGAAGCTCACCAGAGCTAATGGTGTTGTGAGGCTTGCTCACCGGCGTCGAGAACGACACTCTCGTTTCCGGCAAACCAAGGAGCGAGAAGCTCTGGTTCTTGGTGGGAGGCGAGAATGATGATCTAGGGATTATGTGACGCGATTAGAGGCTTAAGTACAAGCGAGTAGCGCATGAGAATAGCGACGAGAAAATACGGTCGTGGTGAGATTCTCGCGGGCTTGCTTCGGCGTCTCCGCCAAGGCGGGGGGTTGAGCGCCATTAAGAGATAGGCAGCATGGGCGGAGCCAGACGAAGGTAGGCGAGGAACAGAAATGGTGGGTGGTTGTTCAAAACAGCGGGTGAATGGCGGAGCTGGCGAGGGCGAAGGCGAGGTGGACGAATGGTGCTAACGAGTGGGGCCATGTTGTCGATGTGAGCGAGAGCGGTGGCTTGGCGTGGTGGAGCGACGCGGAAATCGATGGTGGGATTCGCCAATGGTCGAGCGGAATTCAAATCAGTTTTCAGATTTTCCAAAGCTGACTGAGTATTTGCTGAATTTTTTGTAATGAGCAAACAGAGTCCAAAATTTACGAAAATTTGTGTGAGGGTTCTTGACCGAGTATAGTTTCTTGGGTAAATATTTTAGGATTTCATCTGCTCTTAGTTTTTCTCAAAAATTCTTACAAGTTACTGTTTGCATGCATTTCCGTTGTTTGATTTATATAAGAAGTTAAAAAATAATACAAAAGTTGTTTTCCACATGTAATAGATTCAAAAACATTCTCTCACTTATTTTCATTCTATTTTTCCTAAATTGAAATTTTTGGGATGTTACACCACCCATCACGGCATCACTCATGCCAACCCCATCCATACTAGACACATTCACGGGCGGCCTGGTCCCGCCACTGGCCGAGCCTCGTCCTGTCGTCGGCCGAGCTTGGGATTGCTGACTTTGGCCCGGCTCGAGCCCAAAGCTCAAGGCCTAGTAAAAACAATTAAAAATGAAAATCTATTTATTTAATTCTGGAAATTAATTAAATATTTTTTATTTTGAAAAATGATTAAAACAATATTTTAAAACTGAAAAATCGATTTCCGGGTTGTACTCGGGCCTGCCTGTTTGAGACCGGGCTTGAAACTCGGGTCTGCCCGTTTGAGACCGGGCTTTTCAAGCCCGGCCTGGCGTTTGAACAGCTCTAATCCATACGAACCCATACGTTCAACCCATTCGAACCCAATTTTTTTTACAATGGGAAAACCTAGCTTTTATAAAAAGCAAATAAAGGTTATTACGGGAAGTAACAAAAGTTAACATGTTGGAAGTGCTAGCTTACAAAGCAAGACCAAAGCAACAGTAGCCACATCCCAACTAGCTATTACAAACAAGAATTAAGCAGTTACAGCCGAGCAAAAGGTTTTAATCCAGTCTTCAAAGTTCGCCAAAAACCAATCCAGTTTAGTTTGTTCAACTCCTTTGGTGAGGACCCGCCAATGCTGCAAACAAGACATAAATTTGAAAATCACTTCCATAGGTTACCTAGGAAAACTCTTCTCAATCGTCATTCTATTCCTAAATTTCCAGAGGTTCCAAGCAACTGTTGTAAAACTAAACAAAGCAATATTATAGTCATTAACCACTCCCTATCTAGCCAATTAAGCTAGAAATCATCTAATTATTTGGAGATTCTCTACCAGCTTAACACCTCTTTCACACAAAATCGAACAAATTTAGCTAATACGCAAGAGAACAAAATGTGATCAATGCTTTCTTCATAGCCGCAAAGATTGCACTTCTCATCACCCTTCCACCCCTTTTTTCTCAGTTGGTCAGCTGTTTGAACCATACTGAGGTAACTTTGCCACATGAAAATCTTAGCTTTTAAAGGAATCTTACTTTTCCACATTTTTTGGTAAATTCCTGCAAATACCCCTACCCCCCCACGGCAAAAAAACAACTGCAAGTAAAAAGACTTGACTGAAAACAAGCCCGCTTTTTCAAGACACCAGATAGCTTTGTCCACCTCCCCATTCAAATCAATATCCATGATATAGTTTTTCAAAAGATCCCATTGAATTATCTCCTCTTTTCCAAAATTTCTAAGGAAATTGATCTTCACTACTACAGAAAAGGTATTCACAGACGGTTCAAAAACGTCATCACGCAGTTTCGTGAGCCATCCGAGTTTATGGGTCGATGATGATCATCATGAGGTTTTCAAATCACTGTGATGCATACTTTTCAAACCAAAATGCTGTGATGACTTTTCTATAAAGCCCCAAGCGGTGTCAGCTTGTGCCATTAATATATATATATATATATATATATATATATATATATATATATATATATATATATATATATATATATATATATATTATAGTCTCTCGGCCACTTTTGAGGATATCGTTTTTAACATGAGAAGGATGAGACAATAGCCACGGGCAACCTCATTGAGCACTACGAGGTTTCAAGTATGGATGAAGAGATCGTCAGGACACCAATTACCTAGATGTTGTCGATAGGTAATTGGGTTTAAAGACAATTACATGCTCAAGAATTGTTGGAAGTGGATAGATGACAACTGCCATTCTTGAGCAGTAATCGTCTTTAAACCCAACCAGAATACCAACAACTATTCGACATTTCAAATAATTCTCAACATCCGTAATTGATGTTCTAGACGCTTCCTTGCATCCATACTTCTTAAATTTGCATGGGCTCAATGAGATTACCCGTGGCTATCGACAACATCCTCATCCTTCTCATATCAAGGTGGACTAACTTCCAAAGTGGCCGGGACTACGAACAATATGAATGGTAGGACGTGCACTGGGACACAAGGTAGGAGAACTTGACCCAGATGAACACAGTTACGAGATAAAGGTGAAATGAATGGCGAGAGACGGTGAAGAGGTGTTGTAGTGGTTTTGACTCATTTGGTCTTGTTTTTTTAATACAATACACACCAAGCCTAAACCTTTACAAATCCGAAAAGTTAATTGCAGCCAAGCCCCATCCGAACCACATCCAATATAAGCCATCCAAGCACAAAGCTAGAACCGACATCAATAACCCTCAGTATCCATCAGAGAGCATTAACCAAACCCACCATCCCCATTCATTTTTGTCAATCTGAACCCACAGCATGAACTAAGGAAGATGCATATATATAGAATGCACATACACCAATAGCTCTCAGTTTACATTTCACAGAGGAAGGGGACTATTAATATGAACTAATTATCAATTCAATTTCAGCATAAGACTATTAACATCATTGAGTAGTTCAACAGCTAGCAAGGTGCCACTAGCCAACAAGCATCTGCATGATCATTGCATTCATTTATATTTATGATTTCTCCACACTTCTCTCTACATGTATGTATTACATATTTACACTTCTCTGCAATGATGCACTTCTCTTCATGTATGTATGTATTACACATTTAGCATCTGGGCTCTGGCCAATGGCCATCACCATAAGCATTAACCAACAAACAGACAACATCAAGAAGACAAGAAGTGGACTTACGCGTTAGTGGGAGAGCCGGAGAGGTTGGAGGCGTGAGGGAGGTCCGAGTGAAGCGAACGAGCTGGCCAAGCGGAGGAGGAGGAGCTGGAGCTGCGGTGTAGGGAGGAAGAGCTAGGGCCGGCGGGCAGCCGAGGGATGATTGGGAGTTTGATCTGGCGGCGCAGGGAGGAGGGAGCTTGATCCGGAGGTGCGGGAGCTGGCGGCGAAGGAGGAGGAGCTCGGTTCACATGAATACCAATAGCACAAACCAATAGGTGATAGATCTGTCTTACCTCGACATCGCTGGTGGAGAGGTAGCCAGGCGTCAGCGTCGTGAGGAGGAGGAAGAGGGAAGGCGCTGGCGGCATCACCGTGGTTGTGGCTAGTGGTACACTTGCACAAGACACTCTTATTGTACGAGTGTCTTGTGCAATGAACCGTCAGTGTCTGGCCGTCGGCGACAGGAAGAATGGCGGTGTCGGTGACGGGTCACTTTCGGGTGGGGAGAAACAAATGAGAGTAAGGCATTTGGGAGTGACGAGTTAGAACACAAACCCTAGCGGTAGGGCTCCTACTAATAAAGAGACTTATCACAGACGGTTCTATTATGGAACCATCTGTGAAATGGTTTTTTCTCAAGTATATTTATTTTGTATATACACTTACATGACATGAAGAAATTACATGTTTATATGTCAATTTTGTCATTTAAATATCTTTGAAAATTTGCTTTAACTATACATACATACATACATATACATACATATATATATACATACATATACATATATACATACATATATATATATATATATATATATATATATATATATATATATGTGTGTGTGTGTGTGTGTGTGTGTGTGTGTGTGTGTGTGTGTGTATAGTAATGATTCAACATATAATTAATATAGTAACTTCACATCCAAACTTTTAAATTTTTTAATTTTAGAATTTTCATATGGCCAAACAGCGTGGCCAGTCGCTTACAAAAATATTATTAAAAAATAGAAACCTATAAATAAACAAAGTTTTTCTAGTGGCGGAGGTAGGCTACTATCTCTGTCTTCAATACTTCGTAGGCGGCAACATCGGGGGCGGACGGTTCGTGATCGAACGAAGCCTGAAATACGTCCACCCACTGACGCACTCGTTCGAGGGTCTCCCGAAGACCCTCGGACTATTGAACCAAGAAGAATTGAGCCCATAGGCTCTCTTCCCTTGCTTGAGGGGTCTCAGCCTGGTTGACTCGGTCGCCTGCCGCCTTGATTACGCAGTCCAAGTGACGGCAAGCCTCCTGGAGACGTGCAACGTCGTTTTGGAGAACCACGTCGATGACACGGTAAACTCGCCGAAAGTGGGAGATCACCCGGAAGACACGGCGGAGGAGGATGTCAAGACGGTGGAAGGTGGCCGTCACCTGCTCCGGCAAATTCTCGGACAGAGGAGTGAAGACACTGTTGAAACAGTGTTCTTCCGCAGCACGGTTCAACGTACAACGAGAGAGGTGCTTGTACAGTGCGACCAGGTAGGCCATCAATGCCGGCGACAAGGAAACGAGAAGAGGCGACCATTTTTTTTTTGTATAAGTGGGGATGATCATCTTCGATGGCGGATGATCCTTTTTATAAAACAAGTAATAAATTTGGAGCGTGAGGCGAAGAGACGACGGCGATTTAAGAAACTCATCGGGCTTCAATCGGGAGTCAGAGTAATATTATCACGAACATTTATAACAAAAACCGTCTCGTGATATGTAGTAATATCACGAGCGGTTATTGTTAAGAACCGTCAGGATGTTTCTGACGGTTCTTTGTTGAAAACCATCGTGATATGTAGAATTATCACGAAGGTTATTAAAATAACCAAATGCGTGATAAGTCATAGACAGTTTTAGTTATGAACCGTCTGTGATATTACCTCTCCAAAGACGGTTTTTAGCGCAGCCAATAACATAGACGGTCTCTAAACCAAAACCGTCTGTGATTGCATGTAATACAGATGGTTTTGATCAACCGTCTGTGATGAGGCGTCTAGTATTAGTCTTTTTGTAGTAGTGCTTCCACCCAATCTGAAATCTAGCATCCCTGTAAAACAAATATTTCACTTTCTGCAGACTTCTCCAAAGTTAAGAACCTTTTGAAGGATGAGTATCTCTAAAACACCCCCAGTTGAACCCGATTTCTTTGAACCCACACCGAATCAAACCAACCCATTTGCTGCCTCAATCAATTTCCACCCACAAAGCCAAAAGCCAACACAACCCATTAGGGCATCCCCAATAGTGTATTTATTGTCCATCTTAACACAACCCATTAGGGCATCCCCAATAGTGTATTTATTGTCTCTAAGAGATGCCACGTTGGATTTTTCGAGATGGAGGAGAGAGAAAGAAAGGGAACGAAGTCGTCGTGTTATGCGATCACGCATCAATAAAATCGTTCTTCTCATTTGGACGTAGAGGAGAGAGTATAAGTCGTCTCCGTCATTGCCGCCTACCGCCTTCCGATCCTGGCGCCACCGCCTCCTCCGCGTGGTGGTCGCTCCCTCGTTCGCGCCGAGGTAATCCTCCATCTTCGTCCCTCGTTCCTTGAGATCTTGAATATTTGTGCTTGAGTTGCTTCCCTATCCAAATATGTAGACCCGTTTCAAAAGAGATCATGTCATGCACGCGAAACAAGACATGATACATTAATATACTCTAGTTGACATGTAGGTCCGTTTCAAAAGAAAATTATAAAATATAAATATTGGAGAGTGTGTTAGGAACTATCTATTGGAGATGTTGTCTCTAGAGATGATGTAATATATGTTAGAGACAAGGTTATGTTTAACTATTGAAGATGCCCTTACTAGATCTAACTGTACCATTTCTCGCTAATTTTCAAATTAAGTAAACTATTAAGCCAGGGAGACTATGGATTAGCCGGTGAATTACTCCCAGCCGGTGGTCGTCTTCGGCAGCGTGGAGACCGGAGGAGATGCTCCGCTCCATCTCCATGCATCCCGTCCACTTCACCCACTTGTAATTTCATATAACTCATACCCACGTACCTCTTTTTTGGTTGACCAAACAATAATCTTGCGTATCTTTGTATTTATTTCAAAACAGGGCATATCTTTGTAGTAGTTATTTCGAAACAAGGCATATCTCTGCAATTATTATGCATGGACTTCCTTGTTTATTCCTGATCTAACAGTCTAACACTTCGAATTTAACCTCGCCGCTGATCCAAAATCAGTGCATAACTACCAAGCCTGCTCTAGATTGGAAATAAATAGCTGAGATCAAACTCCACCGAGGGGTTCGCTTCCTGACCCTGGAAGGGAATAACGTAGTTTTGCATAAGTGAATTATGATCAATTGCTATAGGCCCGTTTAGAAGACGGAAAATTTTCATATTTTCTGCGGGAATTGAACCGTCTCCTCCAAAACTAGCTCATACGAAATTCCTACGAAAATGTTGCCTTCCAAACAGGGACATACGGAGTATCTTCTTTTGGGATTACCGTGGTTACGCTATTTCCCAAATCGATCAAAGCCTAGATTTGCAGCGCCATGATTTATGCGTGTGCGCCGGTGAGTTAACAGTTACTGTAGTAGTTAAGGGTGTGTAGATTTGTATAGACGATCATTGCCTGCAATATTCTCTATGTTATTTATAGACAAAATTAAAAATAACTCTGACTTGATTTTAAATTATGTCTATATGATTTCATAAACTAAATAGATAGTACGGATACAACAACAAAATAGTCGTCTATAAGAGTTTTTATTATTATTTCTTGTTCTCGTACACATCAATAAAAATTTTATGCAATAAAAATTATAAAGTGCCTCGTTGTACGTACCCTAAGTAAAGGTCGTTACTGCCGCGCGCACATGGTGGCACAAGCAATAAGTACTACCAGTCTAGTAGTCTAGTACTACAAATTTGGAAATCTATTCCTAGCTAGTTAATTTTGATCCGTAACCTGGAATGGACTACAAATTAAACCGTGTGAGGCCACGATGCGCATGCGGTGAAGACGCAGGTGGTTGGTTAGAGTACTCACATATCGTCGATGGACGCACACGCTAGATCGGTCGCGACCGCGACCTGATGGGTACATGTATACACGGTGTACGTTTATCTCCATGATGCGTAGTTTTGACACGGTCCGTGCACATGGGAATGCACGCGTGCCGTCGGGTGATGCCTTAGTTAGTGTGCGTTTCACGTGAGTGAATATTCCTCTTATATACTATACCAATTTATTAGAAGAAATCTATAAAACCACGTCGTTCATCTTCACTCGTCCAAACGCAGCATAGTGAAAGGCCTATGGCAGTAGGCTATCCAAATGAAAGAAAATAAAAGGATGGAAGAAAAAGAGAAAATGATAAAAAAAATAAGAAAGAAAAAGGAAAAATAAAAATAAAAATAAAAAGAAGGCACCGTAGTGAGGAGGCTAGTAGATGTTGATGAATTTGCAAAAATATGAAAGTTAATTGTGTACAAAACTATTTCCAAACTTGAATTTAAATTCAAATCAATTCGTGTATCATCTCATACAACCAACCAAACACAATCTCGTACCATCTTATACAACCAACCAAACACACTGCCTGTACTATCTCATACAGGACGATCACATTCTACCTGTACCATCTTATTCAACCTAATTTCACCAACCAAACACACCCTTAACCAGGAACGTTTGTTAACTTAAACCCTTTATTTGAATCGATCGTATACGTGAGACTGGCTGGTCATTTCTTTTCAAAATATCGCGCAATTGATTGAATATATCGCTAACTATAATTGGTTGGTTAATTTCCAGAAGCATTTTCTTTTCTTTCTTTCTTAAAAAAGAGAGGGAATCTTAACCACAGGGATCTAGCTAGGTAAGCTTTCGTCCAGTACGTGCATGCACGGACCGTGTCTGGCCCTCGCGCGCGCGTGATATACTCGACCATTCCTAGCTAGAAATTAGATCAATCGGCCGCATGAACGAGCCATGGCTTGGCCCAGATTACACAAGAACTTAACGGTCGATGCGTACACCATCCATGCATGCTTATGATCCGTGGCGGATCCACAAGAAAAATAGCCAGATGTCTTTATACATATCATCACATGCATATAAGGTCACTGAATTTCTGATGTATAATATACACCTATGTATACAAAGATTTTGATAAGATAAAATAAAATTGGATCGCTAACGAACGCTTGAATCCCCCTAGGCGCCTATGCTTACGACGAGCAACGCTATCAAGCTGATCAGACTGTCAGAGCACATACTTACAAAGAAAATGTAGCCTCAAAAAGAGGCCACAGGATCCAATCCTACCAGCATAAACCACGAAATGACTGAAAAAAACGAAAATTCCGGTTGAGATCCCTCCTCAAGCCACCGAGCGGTACATGTCACTACTACAAAAAAAATTCTATTGCAAAAAAAAAATCTCGAATTCTGAAACTTCGGAGGCTGTTTTGAGGCCCTAAATGATCTTTTTTGGAGTTTTCATTTTTTGAGACCCCGCGAAGAGAATCTGACCTTCACTTATGGATTTTCGGATTGATCTTTTCGTTAGCTTTCCAATGAGCCAAAGAACGCCGCAATCCGAGTTCGTATACAAAAGTTATAGCTGTTTTACCGAACAATGCGCGAAAATGAGTCTAGGACGAAGAGGCGGACGATGGCTTGGTGCTTGGAGTCAGGGATGTCGAGGTGCTCGCTGTCAATGTTCGCAACCTTATCTTGATCTATTCATTCACAAGAAAATCACGGTCACAATTGAGAGCCACCAAAAGCAACAAGGCAGGGGAGGCGATAAACGATTGATCACTTCTTGGCATGTTGGATATCAACCAGAAGAGAGGAGGGATCGGATGGGGATATCACCGGCAATGAAAGAGAAGCGGTGGCAAAGATCATCGTGGCGTCACAACCGGAGGTGGAGGAGCTCACGACGGTGGTCGGCGGCGGGAGCTGGGGAGAGGAGAGACCGGTGGAAGACAAGGTAGGGGTGGCTATAATATATAAGGACAAGTACCAAAATATTTCATCTTCGCAAGACGCGCGTCAAAAATTTCCGCCATCCCAAGACTGCGAATCACGACGGTTTCAAATAAAAACCGTTTGTGTTGACCATAATATCACAGCGGTTCTTGTTAGAATCGTCGTGAAGAAGCATCACGTAACCGTAGCAGACGGTTTTAACAAAAACCGCTCGTGATATTACTTCTTCACAAACAGTTTTTAAGCGCGGCCAAGAATACGTATGATCGCTAAACCAAAACCGTCTGTGATTGTATTTAATACAGATGGTTTTGATCAATCATCTGTAATGAGACGTCTAATATTAGTCTTTTTGTAGTAGTGATGGGGCAAAATTTGAAGTTTTAGAAGCCTTCAAAACTCGAACGACGGAATTTGAAATCCGGTTGACACAACCTAAGCTACATTTTTCGGTTGAACTACGAATCGTCAGCAACTCGATCCTGCTTTCAATCAAAATGCAACTGCTAGCGTCTGTATGACAGATAGTAGATAGTTTGACCGTCAACATCAGAAAGAAAAAAAAAAGGAAATGTGTGTGTCCGTGTTCTGACTGCATGCCGGATCGGTGCATACGTACGTCCTACGCTTGTATAATTCGTTCATACGTTTGTGTATGTATATAGTTTTAGCGAGTAAGACTGTTTGTTGTTTAGAACATAGGAAGCATCGTCTTCGTCGAGGTAGCCATACGGAAGCTGAAGGAAGGCTTGAAAATTCTGCAAGGTACTTAAACTCTTGACGCATTGGAGAACCTGAAAGGTTAGCAATTCAAACTACAAAGGTCTGCCTAATTTGTGCTCGAATCACATGACAGATTTAGAGGTCACTCAGTCAGTCGCTCCTGTCATAAGTTGGTCAACACACCAAGATCGGTCATCAAACTAGTCAGGAGGAGACACGATAGTTTATCACATAACTAACGAGAAAGCAGTTAAGACTCTCCTAGAGGAGGTGCATAAAGATTAGATACGTTTTTAGCGGTATTAGTTATTACCCTTTCAATAGTTATGAAGAGGATGCTCACCTACTTTGTAATAACAAGTTCAACAAGATTCACTATGAATCATTTGTAACCTAGTCGTTGGATCAATTCTGTAACACCCTCATTATATTATCGTATAAACATTTATTGTGTCCACAGCAATAAATGATCTTTGTTTTGATAGTATTTTCATATTATTTTTCCGGATAAGCTCGATAGAGAACCTCGTGTTCTGATTATTGACAGGAGGAGAGAGAGTGTAGTTGTATCTTCGTGAAGAGACGAACACATAAACAACACAAAATATCATTGCATGAGTTGTTATCTATAATAAACACTTTTCATGTAAAAATTTAAAGATTGTAGAAGTTGTATCTACTCTTGTCTTTAGATAACATCGAAGAGTATATAGATATAACTAGACATGTTCAAACCTCATGTCGGGCCTAGAAAAACCCGGCTTTGAATGTGCAAGCCTAAGCCCGACTCGGCTTGGCCCAAAACCTATCGTTTCCCATAAAATATTATTATTTTAATTCTTTTTAAAATAAATATCATTATTTAATTTATTTCGAGAATAAAAAAAAATATTTTTATTGCCATACCCGAGTCAAAAAAAATGGGCCAAGTGACCGCCGGACTGTATATCTTTTAATAGATAGCGTTTTTCTTTTAGGCCCTACTCACTATTTTGATTTGATTGGGTGTTGTCTCAATATCCCCCGAAATTGACGGTGATCTTTTGTATGGCAGCTTCTGTAGCTACCTCGGACATATAACTATACGAGTAATGCACGCTTATGAAACAATGTTGTTGACATCTGCACTTAGGACAGACTTGGACAGTAGAAATTTCATCCGAAACAATTTAGTTCTAAAAAAATTCCGCGTTCCAAACGGCCTTACCGTTACAATACAATGGTTATGGAAGTGTCGCGTTAGGTCTATTAGTTTTGTCTTCCAAACGGCGCATTACCGTCACAATACAATGTCATGAGCTGCTACACTTTGGTCCCTGTTTTTAGTTAGACGCGTAGAGGGTTGCTGAGTCCATCACCATGTGTGCTTTCAGGGTCCCACAACGCAAGTGGGAGTCATTAGCCGTTTATCCAGTACGCGCGATCATTAGTGGGGAAACGGGTGATGAAAAGGCCGGGAAGTCTAAGACGGGAGCGGGAATCGCGGAACATAAAGCAAGACAGCTAAAGGGCGAAGTCAGTATCAGCTTGACCGATCCAATACCTCATTTAGCTTCATCCGTAAGACTACAGACTATGGTGTGTTTGTTTAGGTTTAGATTTTTTGGCTTATAATTTAAAGTCAGTTTTTTAGCTTAACAATCTTATGGTCATGTTTGTTTAGGCTTTTTCTTTGGCTTATAAACAAAAAAAACCTAAGGCTAAATAAATGGGTAGCTTTTTTATCTAGCTTATAAAAAGCCTAAGCAATTTTAAACCTAAAAGATATAAGCCAAGGGAGAGATGCTTTTTTTGGTTTTTACGGAATAGAATATCCATTTGCCACGAAGTTCACTGAAATTACCCATGAAATGCCATTGTATATAAGGGGAAATCATTTCGTTTTTTTTTTCTCTTCATTCCTCCTCTCCACCCCTTTCCTTCGGGTCCCAGACGCGCGTGCCGCCCCTTTCCCGCCGCCGCCTTCCTCCCCACGCGACTACCTCCTCTCCGCCGCCCTCCTCCCCGACACAAACGGCTTGTAGTGCGAAGACTTGCGTGCTCATGGTGCTCCTGGGACTCTGCATTGGCGCGCGGATGGCGGAGGCAGGGAGGATCGACGATGGGCTAGAGGTGATGTGGGGCACCGACGGCCGTGGGAGTGTCTCGCCGAACGGCCAGGTCATCTCACTGTTGCTCGACCACACCTCCGGCTTGGGCTTCCGCTCCAGGAACAAGATAGTTCTAAAGAAAATTTGGTTGCCAATGATTATCCTCTTCCAGTGAACTAGGATCTTTTGTTACCGACCGTCAAGTCCTCTTACTCTTTCAAATAACTAGGATCCTTGGTTATCGGATCGTCAAGTCCTCTTAACCCGTATATGCGGCAGACATTTGTGGTATGGATCGACCCATTGTTTGTGACCCATGTTCATTAGATCTCGCCACCCAACCGATTCCTTAATAACACAAGTCTAACCTTATATCATGTTATCGTTATACAACATATTTGTCATTTTGCTTTTCAAGATGTCTTTGAAGTTTCTCTTGTTAACGTAGCTTTCTTTTTACATGTGTTTATTCTTTTTCTTTTCCTTTTTAGAAATGTGAACATATATTGCGTGCCTTGCTCTTCTGAATGTTTTGGTTTTCAGATCACACGACATTGCAGATCCCATTCCTGCATGCTGAAGAGATAATTGGTGTAAGGGGACAAAATATTTCTTATATACGTTCTGCTAGTGAAGCAGTTGTTCTTGAAGAAATCAGAGATTATCCAGATGAGGTTCTAGTTAGGATCAAAGGCAATTCTTCATAAGTTCAAACTACGCATCTACTTGTACAGGGCTTCAAGGATTGCCTTCTGAAGAAATAAGACAGACTGGAGCTTCTCTGTTTTGTTACACGTGGGATGGATCTATGTGGATATCATGGGGATATGTCCATGATCTTAGGATGATGAAACAATTGGCAATGTGGCTTTTGGTTTGAAGTTTCAAGTGTTTTCGACAAAGTTTCAAATCTGTCAGGTCAGCGACCGGCTTTTGTGCTGATTGTTGATTTAAGTGGTGATCTGATTTTGGGATAGGTCATATCCATATTCGTTAATGCATATGTGTTGCATGTTGCATGTTTTCACTAACATGGGTCAAGTTGTGAAGAACTTGTTCCCGGATTCGTGTTTGCTTGTCTATTGCTGTGCAGGTGGCTTGTAGGTCAATGACGGTCAACGGCGAGGAGGATCGGGATTAAGCTTGGAGAGCTGAGGTCCAGAACGATCAAGAATACCGGGTGAGGTCAGAGGACTCAAGCGTGGCGTAGAATGGACAAGGATGACCGACCGGGCGGTTCGGTGCGACTGGTTGGATCAAGCGGCGCGGGAGTCGTTGCAAGTGCTCAGTGGTGCCGGTGGAATCCGGACGGGAGAGACTTGATGACATGGAGCCGTTGATCAACCTACACGTGGCGAAACATGTGATTGCTTCACGATCTGTGGACTCGGTCTTTTGGAGAAGGATCGAGAATGGGTATTTTGGTAATTTTACCAAATACCGCCTTGGTGACCTTTTGGCTAAACCACGGCGCGGGACGGCGCAAAGGAAGTGGTTTAAGTCAAGAGAATTGAAGACGGCGCTTTTATGTGCGTGCGTGTGTGTTCCGTTGATGTTGGGCCTTAACGGAAGCCCATTAGGGTAATTATTCTCTAAGGTTTTTAGGGTTAGAAGTCGCCTATAAAAAAGAGAGATGGAATATTCTTGGGGTCATTGGAAGAGCCATGGTGGCGGCGCACCGTGAGAAAAGCCCTGCAGAGAAGCAGAGGCTCTGGCGGCCTTGCATGGTCATTTCTGTAGACAAAAATTAGGAGCCGCGGCAGCTTTTGCTTCTTGTGTCTGCCGCATTGATCTGATTGACTGGCGTTTTGCTTATTGCTTGAGCGATCTCTTGATTTGATCTGGTAGCATTTGTTTATTGCCGTGTCCCATCGGCTTGTTAATTCTTGTCAGTAAACAAGAAAAAAAATCGGATCTGTGTCGGCCTGTTTTCCCGTAAAAATCGCGTTGCGCTGGTAGTCCTTTCTTTATTCGGCTGCAGTTTCTTTTGTTGACCTTAGTGCAGGCATTTCTGAGTTTGATTCCCATCGGCCAGCAGTTTTGCAGCAGTATTTGTTCGCCAGTCTGCTCTCTACCGAAAAATTTTGAGCCTGTAGCGCCCATGATATTAGGAGTTAATGCCAGCGGCTGTTTGCTGTTTAATTCCCTTTTTATCGCCGTTTTGCCTTAAAAGTTTGTGTAGTGTCCGCAAAATCCGGATCCGCCGTATGCTTGTTCTTTGTTTGATTTAAAAAGCCTTGAGATGATCAGGTTTTGGCAGTTCACTGTTTGATTAGATGTTGTTTCGGCTGCCTGCAAAAACCTGTTTGGTTCAGTTTATTGGCTTTGACTGCGGTTCTTCTTGCTGCGCATTTTTGAAAACTCCTGTGGCGGCACCTGGATGCACGCCCTGTAGATCCAGAAAAAGGAAGTCGGCAGAGGCTGTGTTGTGATCGCTGTCCTCTCAGTCTTTTTTATTTGGCTGCCTCTTCATGGTGGCGATCGATTGCTCGCAAAATACCGCGCCTGGAGTGTCCTCTCTGAAAAACCAAAGCATGGGCGGCGGCTGCTCCTGCTCATTGATGTGGCTTAGTTTTGATTTTAATTACTAGTACTATTTCTTTATGGCTGCCATCTGATGCAAGTGAGGCGTTGGTTCATCTCCCAGCGGGCTGCTGTTTGGGTTTGTGTATTGCTTGGTCGCCATCATCTGCGCTGGGGAGCTTCAAAAACCGAATCCTTTGCTTTTTGGACCTTTTTATTAGCTTGTGCACTGCCATCAATTGATATGAGTGATGCCTTGGCGCTTCATGTTGCGACTGTGGTTCTGTTGCCACATTTGTTTATTGTTTGTGTGGATCAGTGCTGTCTCAAGAACGACAGTGTCTCATGTGTCAGATATAGTTGGACCGACTGAATTGGTGTATGCTGTTGAGTTCACGCACAGGAGTGGCAGGGATCCTCGTGTGCTATACCTCGGTGCAGTGCCTTGATTTATTTCTTATTTGCATCTTGTGGTGTTACTGTTCATCTCATATATACTGCAAGCTAGTTATTCCTTGCGCATCTTCCTTTGCGGTTGTGAGATGTTTTTAGTCGTTTACCTTGGGGTTTGATCGGATTCAACACAGGTCATCCGTTGTGCTTGTATACATATCTTCATAGCTTTTATAGCTATTGGAGTGAAAGTAGTGTTGAGTTCGATCGAGGTGAAAAATAGAGAAAGCGTCTATTCACCCTCCATCTAGTCGCCTTTCCGGTCCTACAATCTCCAGCTTCATGATTTTGAGCTTTGCGGCTGTAGAACTTATCCTTCAAACCGAACTGTGATTGAATTGACATGAAATGCGAGATGTATAGAATGGATAATACCCTTGTAACCTTGCTAATTGCTATCCTTTACAATCACAATAGTCATTGGTATTATTTGTACTGTGATGTTATGCACTATGTTGCACTGTAACCTATGGTACACTACTATTTTATTATGTAGTGGGGTTTATTTTCCAAGACTATGCTTCCTTTCTAATATGTTTTCAAATACTGAATACATGTATACACGGATGAGCGATATCTTGCTATGAATAGGTTGTTTGTTACACTCTGGTCTTCCTAGATATACATCTCCGATGTCGATATTTGCAATTTATTTGGATAGGCTATGGTACACACACGTATACTTGTACAAGCAAAATCTATTTTGTTTCATATGTACACTTGTATGTATCATCATATTTTCAAATCTCATGCAAAAATAAGTTTAAATACATGCTTAAAAAGGTTCTTTAAACCTTCTAGGGTAATTCAGACTTTTTATTCTTCACACACAACTCAATAAGCCAACATCTTACAAAAAGCCAGGTTACCAAACAACAAAGTTTGACTTAAAAACTAAGGGGCTTATAAGCTGATTAAGCCAAAAAGCTGACTTTAAGCTATAAGCCAAAAAATCTAAACCTAAACAAAGATGTTTGGTAACTTAGTTTTTTATAGGATGTTGGCTTATTGATTTGTGTGTAAAGGATAAAAGATTTGAATTGCCCTTGATGGTTTAAAGGGCCTTGTTAAGCATGTATTTCAACTGATTTTTGCATGGGATCTAAAAATATGATGATACATGCAAGTATACATATGAAACAAAATAGATTTCACTCGTACATGCATGTATATACCATGGTCTATCCAAATAAATTGCAAATATGTCCGAACTGGTATGACTAACAAGAACAGTACTGCAAGTGCTCTGCTCCAGGAAATCCAAAGTGGCAGTACAAAAAGCCCAATGGGCATATTTCCCTCGTTCCGTGCCAAGCACGACCTACCATGCCGGCGCGGCCCATCGTGCCAGCACAGCTCACTTGGGCCTCCCCCTTTTCTCCCTTGCCGCACGCCTCTATCGCTTGCCCCTTCGCCTGCCACACGCCTCTTCACCTGCCACACGCCCCCTGCCGCCTGCCCCTTCGCCTGCCGCCCTCCACGCTACCCTTGCCGGCGCCACCCTCCATTCCACCCCACGCCGACGCCGCCCCCTCCTGGCCTCCTCTCTCCGCGCTAGCCGCATCCCCCCACTCCTTCCTCTCTCTTCTCCTCCATGCTTGGCCGCCTTGCTCGTCTCCTCCTCTTCTCCCCGCTTCACTGTGACTCCCCTCCTCCTCTCCTCTTCTCTTCTCCCTCCCCATGCGCAGCCCGCTCATGAACCTGACCTTGCATCGGCCTCCTCCTCCTCGGTGTCGGCGTCCTCCTCATCACCGTCGGCACCGCGCCGCCGCTCTTTGCCGCCTGCCGCCGTCGGTCTGCCCTCTTGGCTTCATCCCCCTCCCATCTCCGCGTTGGGCTTGTGCCGTGCCGGGCCGACCCAACGTGCCAGGGTGCCAACCCAAGCACGGCCCGGCCCGTGTACAGTGTGGACAATATCGGGCCAATAGTTCAGTGCCTCGGGCCAGCCCGACGTGCACGGCCCATCTAGCCACCTCTAACTGTGTGTAGATGAGGGGACAGAGAGAGATTAGAGGGGAGGAGGCCTGAGCAGTGGGACCAAATCCACCCGGTTGGGTGCCTCCTTGACAGTGGGCACTACGCGCTAGCGGCCTGGGTAGAAAGGCCAGGTCAGACCAAAGCAGGAAAAGCTAGAAGCAGCCCATTGTCCATGTCTTGGTATGTGCGAATTTCAGAATATAAGAGATTTACATCAATGAAGGTGCATAAGCCGGTGACCGTAAGAAAGCATGACACAAAAAAAAGGGAAATAAGAGCATGACAAAAAAAAAGGGAAATAAGATGAATTTTAAAATAAGAAATTGTGGGTCATTATATGGGTCAACACGAGACAATTTTCCTAGCAGCAGGAAGGAACAACAGAGCCAGTAGTAGCAGCATTAGTTGTGTGTCCGGATGAGAGAAGTCACGTGAGTGCTAAGTTTTTAGGGATCACTAATGTTTATTCTTGTATTAATATTTTCGGATAGAGAATTAGGCCATTGTCTATCTATAATCCCATGATTTAAAACCAGTTTGTATATTTTGTCACTCGTGTCTGAACCAGTCAAGATCATTCCACTGAACAATCCAGAAGCATTTATATTGATCCGTACTTATGTGGTATAGTCTCTTTGGTAACTTGATACTCCCTCCGTTTCTTTGAAGATGACATTTTCGACAGCAAGAGCTAGCTAATTTGCTCTTCACCCATCCACACAGGACGTTATATATTTAAAAACAGAGGAAGCATTTAAGAAGTGAGAATTTGAACCTGGGTTAGTTAGCCTACCATCTATAATGTTAACCAACTGACCTCAGGAGATTTCTCACCTGTAAAGTGCCTAGATTTGATGTCCTGTTTAGCTAGGAAGAGACTTATAGCTAATCGGGGTCTGAATTAATCGATGCTGTCGGTAGAACCGGTTTTCCCAACCCGTTCAAAACCGGGTTGGAACAGCCCTAGATTTTAGCCAACCCATCGATCTTGTCGATAGAAGTTTTCCAACCCGTTCAAAACCGGGTTGGAAAGTAGGAATTGTAGCGATTTAGCCAATCCATCGATCTGTCGGTAGAAGGTTCAAAAGGTTGGAACAGCCCTAGTCTGAATGAGTTCCAACCTCCAAGTGGTGTAGCGTGACAGGCACGAGCCTAAGGTCATGATGAGTGATAACTCCACTCAAGTATATATATGTAGGAATTGGCTAGAAGAAGTTAATTCAAACCATACAAATTTCTCGGCCAAATGAAGTAGCTCTAAAAGATGCTTACATAGCCTTAGTTTTGAAGCCATTACAAGCTTCAAAAGTGCATAAGCTTCAAAGTAAGTTGGTTGTGCTTGGTTATAACTTTTGACTAATTAAAGTTTACTTTTCATGCGTCATGCCAAGTGAGACTTTAACATAGGCTTGACCAAACAAGCCCGTTGCATACATTGGTCTCAATGTCTCATTTATTATGCATACATCGATCTCCAAGCAACATCGATCACAAAGTGGGAAGTTTGTTGATAGCAGCTGCCTATAGTTAGTGCCTAGTGTCAATGAGAGTTTTCCACCCTCATTTAGCATGTTTTTGAAGCAAAATAGTAAAAATAGCCCTTGAATAAAATAGCAAAAATAGCATATTTACCGGGCGAAAACACTACGGTAGGGGCCTACCCCTGACCCAGAGCGCGGTAGACCACATGACGAGCTCCCACACGACGACAGGTGGCTTGCCGTGCACTCAGACCGTGGTAAGCCACTTACCGCTAACCTAATCAGCGGCAGGTCGGCAAGGCAGGCATAACAGGAGCGTGCGCACAACTTGCCACGGATTGGATGTGTGGCAGGTTGTCTACCGCGACGTTTTCGCACGATAGAACTACCATTTTTGACATTTTATTCATGAACATGATTTTTTTTCTTCTTCTATTTTCCTTCAAAATAAGGCTAAATGAGGAGGGAAAAAAACCAACAGTGAATGTATGCATAGTGAATGATTGCATACGAGGGCGACATCAGTCTCTAGTCTGACACGTTTTTTGCCATTCTAGAGGTCTTGCTTTTGGGCGTTGAAATGTTGTTGTGGCGTCGTAAGGCCGCTTCCTACTCTATTCCTACTAGTCCTAATCCCGTGAAGATCTCTCATCTAGAAGCCTTTCTTAATCAATCAATTCATTATTAGAGTAAAATTCACTTTGACTATATAATTTTAAACTTCACTTTACTATATAATTTGATCGTAGTTTCGTTTGCGCCATCCTTATAAAAAATTTTCGCTTTGTACTATCTCTTTTCACTTAGCACCAGTGGAACATCTTGTCAGCGAGAGAAAAACATAAGAGACATGCGAGGAGTTTGCTGACAGCGAGACACGAGCAATAAAATGGCAACAACCCGCAAAATAGAGAGAGTCGTTTTGCCATCGAGTCTGTTGCTATGGACATTGCTAGCGATGCATTAGCCATTCTTCTCATCTTTCGACTCATTTCCTAGCTCCATCTATGTCCCATCTCCTCTCTCCATCTCATGTCTCGCCGACGCCTCCCACGTTGCCGTTCACCGTCAGTGAGCACCGAAGAAGGCGGTCAAATTCTTACCCTAGTGCAAAGTGCAGCACATGGTAAGAAGATGTGGTGCAAAGTGAAAAGATTTGTTAAAGATGATACAAAGTAAAACCATGATAGAATTATATGATCCAAGTGAAATTTAATCTAATTATTAATTGCATCATTCTTGCACCGCGGCTTGTTTGTGTGACCCGAAATCCCAGGCTATCCTGCGGGGAGTCCTTAGGATCTTTTTTAAGCTCATGAAGATCTTTGGGAAAAAGAAGGAAAATGTGTGTGCATGCATGGCATGTACAATTGTACAATCCAACGATGGCATGGAGGGAGGGGAAGTAGTGGAGGGCCTGTAAGATAACCTTGTTTGGTTGTTTGGATCCAAATCTAGCATAGCCAATTAACAATGCTTCACGGATCGCGCAGCACATTGTCACGTTTTGAGTGTTTGACTCGGGCATAATGTGCATGGTTTTTTTTCTGCGGCAGAGTTAGGGCATATACGATTTATGTTTATGCATGGGTGTTTAAGGAGAGAGAGAATATAATCACATTATCAAGTACCTATGTAAAAATCATTTTCTCCAATGTAAACATCTCTTTTGTAAGATAACCAGTGCCTAATTAAGCATCGATGCTACAAAATAAGTGTCTTATCGATCCTACATTGTAAGAAAAGTTAGTTTTTATTTGCTGAACTTCTTTCTAAGCACTTGCACATGCTCTTAGCATCACGCATGCAGACATTGGTCAAAAAGGGGTGGTTTGGATAAACCGGGTCGATCACCGTGAGAGAAAAAGATCAATTCTATTTTGTTTTCGCTTGCTGTCTTGGTCCAAACCATCGATTACATGATCATATACCGCCCTAGATGCTTGCAATCAAGCGATGCCACACCGCTAAACTACGCTACACTTCGTGCCTTATGGTTTATTTGGTCTTGGCTCAGATATTTTCGCTAGGATTTGCCTCTAAAAAAAATCACATGGATTTGTGCATGGGCCAAACTAAGAAGGCCCAAATAGCATTTCCAGGATGGGCCAGAAACGGGCCTAACAACAGAAGATTCAGTGAGAACGATGGGCCGATGGCTCCTCTCCTCGCGTTCCCGTCGCAGGCTCGGCGCTCGCCTCGCCAGTCGTTTTTTATTGTGGCCCCTGAATTTTCCTTTCCTTCACGTTTCCCTCGCTGCTTTTTAACCACTAACCCCTCCGCGTATTTATATTTCCCACATCTGCACATCCCCTTCTGGTCTTCCTGTGGATTCCGCCAGCTTCCGGCCGCTCCTCCGTGGTAAAGGTTGCTCGTTTCCCCTTTCGTTCATCGTTCTTGAATTATGTCGGATTGAATTTCCTGATTCTGCGGTCTGATACATGGAGTAAAGAGGTCTCTTTGCTTGTGTTGGGTATGATTTATGGGCTAGAATCTTCAGTTTCGTTCTGGGTTCTTGAAAGGGGAAAAGGGCCAGATTTCATCAATATTGATTTATTCATGAATCATGAGCTGCTGTATGCAACCTATGTATGTGCTTTTTTGCAAGTTTCGGGTGTGCTAATTGCTAAATCAGGTAGTGGATTGATGGAATGAACTATGCTTAGTGGAATGATAGTATGATACTAATGGCATCCCTCAGTCTGTATAAAGGAGGCTATGTATAGTTTTTATCCCTTTCTCCCCTGTGTTATGGTGAGTTATTTGGGTATTTTGTTCAATTAAGACATACAATTCACCTATACTCTATTTCTGAAAGAAAAAAAATCATCTCACTGTGTTGATGGCATATCGCATGTCCTTGTTTGTGGAGAGAACAAGTTTTAGTTCCCCTAAAATGTTTCCATGAGAGTTTGGTTCTGTTTGGCACCCCACAGGGCGTGTTTACTCTTTGAATATCAAATTATCAACAGCTCCTGTTTTGAGTCTGTTCGGCAGCTGTATTCTATGACCATTGCTTTTATTTACATCTTGATGATAACATGTCTGAGAAATACCATCCATTTTGATTATTTTGCACAACTTTACACACATTCTTCATACGCAATTATCAGTAGGCCGGTAGCAGATCGCCTTTTGCAATTTCAGCTAACCACGAGGATATGTGAATCTGTGGAGCCCCTAGTCCTTGCCATCGACTGATTAAAGCATTCTCTGTTGTAGATTGAATTGTCGGCAATTTCTGAAGTCCTCTCCAGTTGTTGGAGAAATGTGCGAACAGCTTGCAGCCTGATGAGCGGATAGTCATGCTGACGTTACATGGAACTGTTCTGTTCGTGAGGCCTGGTGCTTACCAAGAGCTAAAGTCATCCCCCAAAAATGCCACTGTTCCACATAACAACTTGTTAGGTTGCAATGCTGTTTATAATTCAGTGGAAAGCCATCATGTACAGAAGCCACACATTGTTCCTAGCTTCAAAGTTAACTTTACCAGAGTGAGCCATTACCTGTATAAAAGCTCGACTGAAAGAACTACAAGGCACTGGCTGGTATATTTTTGTCCTGAAGATTTTCCATTTGATGAACATGATCACCGTTTGTTTTTATCTCAACCATTTTGTTGTGTGTAGCATCGGTTTCATGTTAACGCTTCGTCAGATGATGACTTCCGTTCATCACGTAATATAGCAATCAGCCTATTCAAACGGTACAAGAATGTCATTGACCGAGGAGGCGGAGATTACCTAAAAGTACTGATTCTTGTTGAAATTCTTCACTGCTCTTCTTGACAAAACTGTTTTCCACAATTATTATTGTTCCTTTTGATGTTACCAGGAGTTTGTTAGTGCTGGAGTGCACGCATATGCTCTAGGCTGTACAGAAGAGGGGCTTAGAAAGGAACTTATGGATATTAAAGATTCTGGTCTCGAGATTGAAGGCCTGCAGTCCTATGGAGGAGGAACCAGCTTGAACTTCAAAGTCCATTCCTTCGAGGTTAGCACACCCTAAAATACGACTTCAGTTTACAATTATCTTTTATCTTCTATTGTCTTACGTTGAGACTACGCTCTTTAGTATTTATACTTACGCTGAATAGTTTTGCTTCGATCTATTCCATCACCATGTCTTTCTTTTTGCTTAATTTGTTAATGATTGTCGATAGATGAAGTCCACTAAGTCACATTGGCAAGATATGAAGCTTGATATAAGGTATCATGTAGTCCACTAGAGAAAATGTTTATCATGTAAAAACTCCCGATAAGATCTTCTTTGTTTTCATTCCGTTGTCTCGATGACAATTTCTCGTTCTGTAGGTCAATGAATGCATTCTGTGGCTCAGTATAGTGTTCATTACAATCCTATGCACACCACAACCAACAATCATCAGGTGGTCTACTACCCCACCAGTGTCAGCTGATGTCTTGCATCAGTGGAAAGGATTTTGTGCCCTGATCGCAAACGCTTACTATACAAAAGGAATGGCATGGTAAGAAAGTTTCTTATCAGCAGTATTTCTCTCTTTCTCCCCCCTTTTCCTTTTATCTTATGATTGTGATCACATACATATGGGTAAAACTGCTTGCAGGCTGCCAGTGAAAACATTGCAGCTGGAACAAATGGCTGTCATGGGCAGTTCAGAGGAACCATCGATAGTAGCCAGTCGGATGCAATTAGTTTTCAGTACGTTAGAGGTTTGTAGCAGCATTCCCAATCTATGCAAACTCATAGCAAAAGATTAAATCCTCATTGCTGTTGATTGGTTATTTTAATGTGCAGGTAGTTAGCCCACAATGGCCAAGAGTGTGATGAAGTGAAAGCAATATGATCATACAGAGGTCTGCAGTTTAACAAAAAAAAAACATGTCTGACCAAAAAGTCAGGAATGATGCCTTTTTTTAATGTCCATTCGAATTGAAATGTCCAAACATGCGAATGTACTTCACAAACAAATCTCTTCATGTACTGAGATTGTGTTGTATTGGTTAATAAATGTACAATAACTTTTATCTGCTTCTACAGTGGCTGTAGATCTCTCTTCAGCTACATGATACCGCTGTTAGTGCGTATGATTTACTACATCTTTGTGCTTGACCACTTTTTTGCTGTTTACTTCGGATGCAATACTCACCGAATTATTCTAGAAATTTATCTAGTCAGTTTGGCGGTATAATTTGGTGAGAGTATGGTTGGAATATGCATCATTTACATTGGAAACTATTCCCTGCAATACGAGACAGCAGTTTTTCCTCTCGTTTTCTTTACACTGCAAGTGCGAGTTACCATGTACAAAACGTATAGGTTCAGGAATTCTCTTGGACGGCTCAGATCTAATCCACTGGCCACTGTCATTGGGTAAAGAAAGCATTTGAGATCGGCTTGGTAGTGTATCAGATACTACAAGCAACACTGCAGCAAATTTGCTGATATAGCAATGGTACCATAGAAACCTATCTATTGTGCTTCCATAGCATTCCTTAATCCCATTGCAATGACAGTGGAACCCATTCGGCCATTCCTATCACTGGACCAAGTTGTGCTAAAATTACATATAACGATAACTTATACCAGAATTACAATCCCAAGAACACATTACCAGTACTCTTGCTTTTGGACATCAACCCGCCTGAAGATTAATTAGGGATCTATGTTCAGCAACAAATGCGCTTCACATCTCACAAAAGTTGCTAAAACTACAAGGTGATAAATTAAAAAAGTGCTGCTTTTAGACTAACACCAAAAAAGGGCTGCAAAGCTACAATATGACGGAGTATTTCCCGTTCCAACCATTTGCTGCTGCCTTGAAGTAGAAGTTGTCCTACACCCTGTTGTATGCCACGTTTTTACTGAATAGGCGGCGGATGTAAACAACTTGCAAAGCGCTAGCAGCCATGAATGCTAGGTACTCTGCCATTGTGTAGAACATGACACGCCTTCTGGTGCTCTCATTTGCTGGATTCAGTAAGTCATGAAATGAGCTCGCCAACATCATAAAAAAGGTAGAAAATAACAAACAAGTGAAAACCACAAAGCAACAAATGACACATTGGGTGTGTCCTATGCTGAGTTAATTAGCGGTTAATTTCCTAGATGTTATCAAGATCTCATTACAAACTTAGGCATGGTTTTAACTTGAACTGAAAAAAGAACTAAGATAGGCAGGTTAAACAGAACAAGGTTGGATATTGTCCCTATGCAAAATCATGTGGTGACCTCTCCCGAATGAACAAAACACTGATTCACTGGCTATGGTGTGAGAACACTAGATACTACCAAGGGAGCATACCTGGAGGAAACTAGGCTAAAACTCCAAATGAAATGATATCCACTATCCAGTCACAGACATTAGTCACGCTCTAACCCGATTCAGAAATTGTTGACATCGAAGGGTTCTAACTGTCCTAGTGCACTTCATTCTGTTAGTGCTTGTGATTTTTTTTTCATTTCCATGGAATAAACTCTATAATGAAGGATTAAACTTTTCATAATTATTATGAACAAAAGTTCACAGCTTAGTACTGAAAATGGAACATGCAAAAAAAAAGTTATGCTCAGTTGCTCACCACATGGGAGTTGAGCAATTTGGAGTAAATTAACAGAAAAGTTATGTATCGTCACTCATAGTTAACAGGACTATAGGAGATTGCCAAAATTTCTAGCAATCATTTTTAAAAAAAGTTCATTAAGCTTACTATGTCGGTGACGAGCCTCGCGCGCTTTTAGGTATTTCTGCTCAGCAGTGACAGATTCTAATGCTTCCTTCAGCTCCGCAATTTTCACATTGATAGGGTCCAAGTGCTCTGCAACATGATCGAAACATGGCTGATGAATAGTACTACTAAAAATGTTAAACTGAGGGAACGGAAAGAAATACATCTCTAAATACATAATAATCCAAACAAATTGATTGTTGCTCAGTACTCACAAACAAAATAATTTTCAAAGAATAAGCAGATACTGAGAAGTTCAAGACACAACAAGTACACTAACCATCTTTTGCCAGATTGTGCTCATTGGGTATGTGCCCAACATGAATGTAGAAGGAAACAGTTTCAGGTGCTCCATGTGGATTATGGAAGCAAAACTTGTACATTCCACCCCTTGGGGCTTTAAACTCAAATTTGTCACCAGATTTTCCCCTCAATGTATGTACAGTATTACCACCTGGTGAAGTTACCTACATCGACAAAAAAAAGGGCATCAGAAAAGGTGGTTGATGGACCATGGTTAAATGTAACATAATAAATACTTCAGTACTAACCACACATTACAGACTCACATCATAACAGGCGCAAGCAATGCTAAAGTGCCAAACTAGCCTCATTAGTATGGATATTAACAAACAAATTGGACAAAAGGGGAACTAGTTAAGTCTGTGAAGTGTGAACTAAATCCACTTATTAGGAAATAAATGTTGGCATAGGAAAACCGAAATGACACATTCAGACAAAAAATAAACGAATTGCAGTAGTACACAGAAAGTAGGATCAACCCAGGTATTTCCCAGTAACTAATAGCACTTGTTGGGCATAAGGGGCAACAACTAATTTATTATAGACCTTGGCATAAAACAAGTAAACACATTTGTTTGCAGTACATGAGCTTAAATCATCTAATGGAACTGGTACAAACTATAAAGTAAGACGGGGCATTTAAGTCGTAACTAAACCTCAGAGCAATTTGTTTTCATACGCTGAAGCTAACATCAAAGTCAGATAAAAAGTGAGCTTAGGTGTTCTATTTGTCTCATACAGATTATCTAAAAGAATGACTACTACAGCTAGCTCCAAATTCATTTTGCTCTTTCCTGAATTGAATCATTACATAATTGATGGGAATCTTCCATTGAAACGATACACTAACCTTTCAAGTCCAAAACTAGAAAAAAAATTATTGGTTTGTCCTTCTATTGAGAACCTTTTGAAATTCCTCAGTGCTAAGTGCAACATAGTACTGACTTCTAACTTGCAGAGTCTGAACATCTAGAATAACGACACATAAAATTTTCAGCCCAAAAATAAAATGAACAGCAAAACATCCAACATGAAATGCTCTGTCTGATCCAGAAGCCCCGAGTCCAGATAAGTGATAACTGATAAGGAACAAGAAAACCCAATCTTTTTTACAGGCATAGTGAAACATACTAGCACAAAAATGTTCAAACATTGCTTCTAAATGAAGAGCTAAGAACTGATCATTTAGCTGGGAATCAAGTAAAGTAATACCTATCGCTATTGGGAAGGTGCTGCAGGTTCATCAACTCTTCTACACGAGGGAATTAAAAACACAGAAAATTAAGTGTGAAAAGAACGGCATAATTACTGCTCAAGCCAACAATCAAATCGTAAAACAAACTAGCCAAAACATTATTTAGCATCAATTGCAGCATAACAGCGTCGAGTAGCAGAACCCACAGCGGGTAGACACCCAATCGATCAGGCGATCAGCAAGCTGAGGGAGAACCTTTTGCTCAAAGTTTTCCACTGGAAGAAGTGAAATTATCATCACGAACCACCTCTTTCCCCCAAAACCAAGCACCCAGACAACAAAAAGGGCCAACTTTTGACGAAAGAGGCAGTGAAACACATCGCCGTTCAATCCAACCTGAACGATCCATATATTGAACTCGCAATAGGCATACCAGAGTAACAGGTGCCAAAACAGCACGGCAATCCACCGAAACTTCCCCAAAAGGTCCTAACTTTGCACCAAACGCGCCGAATCACCCGCGAATTGGCTCTAGGAACAACCCCACTCCCAATTAATTAAATTGAACTAAATATAAATCTACCATACGTTACCCATCGAGATCAGTATAGGTGAACATCGCCACAAATCTTTCCCCGAAACCACATATCCCAAAAGGGGATCACGATTCCAACCGATCCCCAATTTAACTCCCCAGATCCCAACCACAACCACAGACAAAACCCGAATCCTTCCGTCGGAATCAGACGCGTAATAAGAAAAGGTAGAGGATCGGGCGAGTACTGTAAGGTCGATGCCGGGGTGGTCGGAGCTCCAGAAGATGTCGTGGTCGACGACGACGAAGTTCCCCGACACGGTGTCGCCCTCGTAGGGCACGAACTCGTGGATGCACTCGGTGTCGGTGACCGTCACCGACAGCGCCTCCGCTCGCCAGGTCGCCGCCAGCGCCACCACCACCGCCAGAAGAAGCACCACCGACCGCCACCTCGCCATGGCCGCCGGGTCAGTAGCTAGCACGCTGGTGCCAGCACCAGTGCCCCTGGTCTAGGGTTAGGATTTGGGGTTGGATGGGAAGGGAGGAGGCGGCAGTGAGCTCCGCTCGCGCGCGACTGGGAGAAGGCGATCGGAAGTAACCGAGGCGAGACGGAGTCACGAGGGTGGATTGGAGATTGAAGATTGGAGATTGGAGTTTTGCGTGTTTTTGCAATAAAGAACTCTGCAAATTGCGTAATACGATCGAAGTAAAGCTACGGGTTTACGATCGAAGTAAAGCTACGGGTTTTTGTGACGTGGCCAGGTGGTGAACGTCTGCCTTGAGTTTTTGCTCTAAATGGACATATTGTCAAAAATGGCATAATAGACGTGCTGACTGTTGACACATATCCAAAATCACACATTTAGTATCCAAATTTAACCTTCCCCGTTCATCTGTCGCTTGGACCAGCCTCCTCCCGTCATGTGGACGCCGCCACTCTTCTGGCGCACGGACACGCCCCGTGTCCGAATGCGCTCTTGTCCGCGAACTCCTCGCTCGACGCCTTGGCCGCTCTTGTCCGAGCTTCACTGGCTCGGACGACTCGCCCTTCCACCTAGCGTGCGGATAACTGGCGACGCCGCACCACCCTGGATTGGACACGCTTTGCCCGTCCACCTGGCGCACGGACGGCCTGCGCTTCCAGCTCCCCCTCGCCCGGACGCGCCACGCGAGTGACGCCACACCTCTATCATACTCCACTTTGTACTACGTAAAAGTTTCAATTGTCAGCACTAAGCACACGATCGTTGCTTTTATCCTCGACTTAGAAGTCAGAACAGCCTCTTCCACGACAAAAACTTCACAAGTCAAAACAGTGGCGGACCCAACAGGGGTTAAGGGGGGCAGAGCACCCCCCAAGGCCGGTCGGACCATAGGTATCCCCTAGCACCCTCGTATATCGAACATCATGGCTTGAAGCTTAGTTGCTCTAGGGATAAAAGAAGAACAAGGAAATGATTTGGACTGGAATTCTCTTGTATGAGCTGCGTCAAACCAAGTACTGGTCATTGCTGTCCTAGACCAACTCGGCGAACCCACCAAACCCATCTATCTCATTCTCACTCTGCTTTCTTCTCACCAGACATCAAGTTCTACTCCAATCCCTAATCAATTCCCCAATTCCTATCATAGCGAACCCTTGCGACTAGTGCCGCGGGCTGCGTGCAGGCATGGGCTTGGACGTGCTAGACGACTCAACGTAGGCATGAGGTGCAATGCAAGAATCGAAAGCGATGTTGCGTGGCACAAACTCGTTGATCTTTGTAGTCGGTAGGGCAGGTAGGTAGCACTAGCAACTGGGCAGGAAGGCAACACGCGGCCGCGGAGGCAGGCGACAGTGCAGGCAAGCGGCAACGTCTTATTAGCACTTCCTAAATTTTAGTTCTGAGTCCGCTATTAAGTGGAAAGATAGAACTACCTCCGTTTTTGAAAGCTTGTTGCTAGCCCACAAAGAATTCTACTGTTGAGCGTCAAGTAAAAAAAATGGAGGGAGTAGAACAATTGTTCTCAAACGGGGAAAAACAGGAAAAGGGAAGAAGAAATACTGAGAGGCACGAGCACGATGTTCATTTGCAAGAGTAATAAAGCACTTTGCTTGATCCCACGATGGCCATGTCTTCGGTCCAAGTGTAGTCAGAATCTACGGCTAATAAAGTAGTATCACTAGGCGTAGGCTTCTCTTTCTAGAAGTTTCGTAACCTGATCGGCTTCTTGAACATTCCACCACAACTGGCCTGGCCAGCAAGCCCCGGAATCTACGGCTAGTACTACGAGGTGTAGGCTTCTCTTTCTAGAAGTTTCGTAACTGATCGGCTTCTTGAACATTCCACGACTGCCTTGCCAGCAAGCCCCCAGAAGAAAATCTGATGGGGAGGGCTTCGAGGCCCTACCCCATCAGCCCTTATCCATTTGGTTTCTTTTGGCAACTTGCGCAGCCTGCGACAAAATATCAGGCACTGGAAAGAAGAAAAAAAGGAGGCAAGGGGAACGAACATTCTGGAAGTACTCCTACTACTGCATTCCTACGGAGTACTTGCTACAGATATCTACATCCTACCCTACATTCTGGAAGTCGAACCTTCTTCTTTCACCTGGGGCTGGGGCTACTGGCGCTCGGGCTGAGGTGGTATATGCTCTGCACGAGCACGTCCACGTCATCGTCCACGTCGGTGCCGCTCCCCTCCTCGGCCTCCTCTCTCTGCTTCTCCTCGAGCCCGAGGATCAGCAGCTCCGCCCAGAAGCTCTCCGTGTCCTCGCCGCCTCCGCGCCGGCTTTCGTCGCCGTCCGCATCCGCCACGCCGTCGACCCCCAGCCCGGGAACGTAGTCTCCCACCGCCGACTCCCCGGGACTGATCTCGCCGTCGCGGGGGAGGAGGTACTCGATGGGGCGGCGGCGCTTCTTGGAGAGGGCGTCCTCGAGCTCCCTCCGCCGGCCCTGGCCCTGCCGGTCCATGAGCATCTGGAGGAAGCCCGGGTTCTTCATGGCGCGCGCCAAGAACACCGTCATCCGCTGCTGCTTCTGCTCTGCCGCGGAGATGCGCTCCTCCATCGCCTGCATCTGCGCGCGCGTCGTCTGCTGCTCTTGCCGCAGCTTCACCACCTCCTCGATCAGGATGCCCTTGTCGCGCTGCAGACGGTGCACCTGGCCCTCGCTCCCGAATTGCCCCACCTCCAGGCACGCCGCCGCCGACTGCGACTGCTGCGCCGACGGACTTGACGGCGGCCGCCGGCGCTTGATCGTTTTCAGGAGCTCCTTCTGGCCCCGCAGGAACCCCTCGTTCGCGAACTCCCACCTGTCTAGATCTACCTTCCTGAACCCCTGCAAGAACCCATCAAGTTAGCATTACACGCTGCCAATCAATCGGATGGATGGCGCAATCAAGCAAGGACAGTACACGCGCGCATTGATCGTTAATGGCGGAGACTTACATAGGTGTTGAGCTGGCGGACGAAGCTTGAGAAGTTGCTGTGCTTGAAGTAGCGCGGGAGGAGCACCGTGGCGAAGGCGCTGGCGTCCCACACGACGAAGCTGTTGCCGGCGACGCCCCACGACACGACGGTGTCCGTGCTGGAGTCGTCCACGACGTCGTACGTCTTGTTCAGGAACGGCGGCGGGCCGGCCTCGCCGAGGCCCTCCATTGGCCGGGGCAGCTCCGCTACGGCGCCGCCGGCCCACGACGACGGCGATCCATCCGCCGCCGCTCCGGCGAAGTCGAACTCCTCTTTCACAATGCCGCGGAACGGGTCCATGATCAAACCAACCAACAAATGCAATCGAGCAACGGAACAAGAAGAACAGAGCACCACTGAACGGACCAGGGAAAAAAAATCAAGAAGCAGCCAAATGGGGCGATCCTTGCTGAAAAATATCGCCCTCTACCGAACGAATCCAATCCGGAAACGACCTTTCTGAATGCGGTGAGTGAGAGCACACACCAAACGTACTCGTAGAAATCAAAGAGAGGGGAACAAACTGCAGAGTAGTACAAGAGCAGAGAATGAAGAAGAAAGAGAGAGAAGAGTACAGTCCTTTTTTTGAGCTTAGTTGAGTCACTCTCGCTTCATGCTTGAGGTGCTTGAGCTCGTCGGGACCAGGCGATCAGCACTCGCGGCCGCCCGCGCCTATTTATACGCTCGGCGAGAGGCCCCCACGTACGTACCCACCCCCGGCTCCGAAGTTTCCAGGCGGTTCTGGAAGGATTGGAGCAATCCTGAGCTCCCTCCCTCCCTCCCAGAGTCCCAGGAGCTTATTTTAATCGGGGCGAGGCCCCCACGGACGTACCCACCCCCGGCTCCGAAGTTTCCAGGCGGTTCTGGAAGGATTGGAGCCATCCTGAGCTCCCTCCCTCCCTCCCAGAGTCCCAGGAGCTTATTTTAATCGGGGCGAGGGCCCCACGGACGTATCCACCCCCGGCTCCGAAGTTTCCAGGCGGTTCTGGAAGGATTGGAGCCATCCTGAGCTCCCTCCCTCCTCCCCAGGAGCTTATTTTAATAGGGGCGAGTTGGCGGCGAACGTTCCGGAAGGCCCAGGGCGAGAGTTCTGGAAGCGTCCATCCACCCACACATGACACATCCACATCTCTATCCATCTCGCCGCTTATCTTATTGCCGCCGCCGCCGCCGCCGCCGATGGCCCCGACGCCTTTGCGAGAAAGGGAGGGAGGCCACTGGCTGCTGCTGGTTAGTTTTGCTGCGTGGTCGCCGTGGTGCGTGCGTGCGTGCGATGTGACGCTGCAGGGACGGTGTGGCTGTGATACGCGCGAGAGATATTATTAGATGCTGAAATCTATCCCATTGGTGCCTGCGTATTGGGAGAATGGGCGGTATACAGTTGTTTATACGGTATTTTTAGAGGAATACGGAGGCCAGGCAAATTGAAGACCACGGAGAGCACCAGCTATCTGGTCCAGTTTGGAGCCATTGGGCCAAATTTTAAGAGAACATGGGCTGGTGGTTCCGATTCTGTAGCAGACAGTTTAATGCCTAAGTTGGGCCCATTTGGTCACAGAAAGGTCCTATCAATCCTCCGTAAAATACATACAAGTGTCAACATACAGAAATCAAACCATGCATGCATGCACACTTCACTTTGGAATTTGGGGCATGCGCCAATTCGTCTACTAAGACCTGCGATTCATGTAACACCAAAACGGTTAAAAGAATAGGATTCAACTGTTTTTTCAGTCTAAAAAAGTCAAATTTTAATCCATTTATAACTTCATTGTACATAAATTACAGTAATATTTATTTATGTAATTTATGTTCTTGATTACTGTAATTATTCTCAAAAGTCTTAATAACTCATATTTCCATCACATGATTCAAAATCTAACATATACTTTGAGATATTGAGCAAAAATAGAGACAAAAAAATAAAATTTTATACCAACAAAATAAGGTAACGTGGTCAACCCGGTATGTTCTGGAAAAAAAATCATAATAAATTTGGATCTAATTTATCACATGAGAAGAAGTGCATATCTCAAAACATAGCATCTCGGACAGATGAAAATTCGATTATTTTGACGAAAGTAAACAGTGAAACTCGTGGACACGGACGGTGGGGGAAAGATCCAGAGAAACACAGGCACAGCCAAGCTAAGTTTGTTGCTCCTCTTCATCATGTATAGTAGAGGAGCACTGCAGCAGAGAACCGCTTAGACGCTTCGACATGCATGCCGCTTAAACGGTGGCTGTCTTTGCCTTTGGACACTTGAATGGTGCAGTCTTCTCTTTCTTTAAAGGCCGGGTCGTCCGTACACGAGATATTTTTGGGCCGGAACGGAACATATGTGCATGACATTGACAGCAGCAATAGGCCGATAGATCGAACGGCCGAAATGTTACTACTCAAACACCAAACTGACATTACGCTCGGCACAAAAAAAAAAAAAGAAGAAGAAGAAAAAAGAAAAAGGAAAAAGACGGCAAGCTTTTCTGTCAAGTTGCTGTGATCTCTGCAAATATACGCACGCTTCTACTCAACTTGTTCTAGTCAATATAATGGCAAAATGACGAATCAACTTTCCTATTTCTGGAACTGGCGGTGACACATCGCGCAGAGCCAAAAGTAAGATTCATGCAATTTTTTAAGATGGTAAACTTCACGTGTGCAGAATTTGACGCTCGAATGGATAATTTCCTCCAACTGGAGTGCATTTTATACTACTTCGTTTACGTGGCCTTTTTTTTAACGGATTTGCTATTTCATAGGTGTCTAAAAAAATTGTAAAATCATAGTCGATCGATTTTCATACCTTCGGATCGGTGTGGACATTCGTGCTCCAGCGACGTCATCTTCCTCCTCTCCGACGTCTGATAACGATGGTGGAGGATTGTAGTTAGTGTTCACCCATTAAAGGTTCGGTAGCGGCAACAGTGACACCGTCGGACGTAGGCGAGGAGGAGGGCGGGGTTGGGGAGTGCGACGACCGAAGTGGTTAGAAGGTGATGGGAGGTGGCAGCAGATCTGAAGGTGGTAGCAGCTGGAGACGAGAAAGGAGGCAGCGCGGGGGATCTCGCCGACCGGAGAGGAGGAAAAAGGGTGGCGACAGTGGCGGAAATGGGAGGAGGGGGTGGGGTGACAGGAGGAGGAGGCGGCGCGGAAGGAGCTTCGGCGGGCATCGCCAACATTGGCGATGTGGCGGGAGGTGGCATGGGGCTAGGCTGGGTGTGGAGTGAGTTAGGGTTAGGGTTAGTTTATCGTTAGGATGAGATGAGTTATATAGATGATAGAGAAAGATGTGAGTTATATAATCTTGGTCTAATGGTAAAAAAAATTGACTATGGTTTCATAAATTTTCAGACGTCTATGAAATAGACGCCTTTTTAAAACGACAAATATGGGATCGGTTTTTTATGTGACGTTAGCTACCGGAGTTCAGTCAAAACCGAGTTGCTAGCTAAAAGTTAGTACAGTACCCTCTGCAATTACGGAGCGGTTCGCTAAAAGTGCATCTATATACCAAGAAAATACGGTGCCTAAGTTCAAACGGGAGAGAGGAAATATGGTTCACGATTTTTTTTTTGAGAGAGGGGAGAAAATATGTTTAACCTTTATTCCAAAACAGAGCGCACGTGTGTACAAAAATAATAATAATAAAGAGTTTGGCACCGCATGACTCTTCTTCAGTCATTTACAACATCACGATACAAGATCTCAAAACCTAAACTCACAAGCTAAAAGGATCGAATGGTTCAACTGCAAACAACAGAGGGTTGGTGGATTAGCGTTAATAAGTGCTTCCACTTGAGAAACGACAGCAAAACTCATGTGCGGCTATCTTCTTCATTTGTTCAGGGAAAACGCTGAAGATTGATATTCTGAAATAGAAAGGTGACACCTGGCTTTCAAGATTGCCGTCACCGCTTGCTGCTTATGTATCATTAATTCGGTTGTGTTCTGACGAGTCCTACTCCACAATATCATCTGCGTAAATTAAAGTGCACGTGTTTTTGAGTGGAAAAGTGCATGTGTAGGAGCATCTTTAGTGTATTAAATCGACGTTGATTTAATATCATGCCACATAAGTATTTTAAGAATTAAGCTTATTTTTCTCCAACGTATTGAACCGATTATTACTAATAATTGAGACACACGTTACATTAAAAAACCACAAAATAATAATATCTTTCATCCGCACTCTCTCCTATGTAGTTGTTTAATACTCATATGAGTTATTTAATACTTTGAATCGACTCCTAAGTAGAGACCGGTTCTATGTATTTTTTTTGTTGGAATCGACCCCTCCAATATATTGAATCGATTTAATACATTATCTCTCCCCATTTAAGCGGGCTAAAATACATCGTTAGATATGGTCTAAGAAGTTCTTTTTCAGCTTCTTGACTTGACAGAAGAAATCCACTCCGAATCGCACTCCTCTTTCAATTCCATAACAGATCGAATGCCGGGTCTTCTTGAGGCAGTTACCAGGAGGATCGGAGGCGCAAACAAAAGATATCTGGAAAGCCGAAACCAACGTTACCAAGGGACCAGATGAAGTCGATCCATGAAAACGTTACAATGTTTTTAGCCCAGAGGAATCAACCATGCACGCAACGTTTATTTTTTTTGGCGAGGAAAATATACCATGCAAACATGAAATTGAACAACAAAAGCACGCGAAAGAAAATGAAGGAGCGTAGAACGGCAATTTTTTTAGCGCTGAAGAGTTCAAACGCTACGGGTAGTCCTGATCACACGGAACCCCCGAGGCCCTCGCCTTCGTCAGATCGTCGATCAGACGGCGGATGTCGCCCCACGACGACCCGTTCTCGCTGACGGCGGCACGTGCGCTCTCGGCCAGCTGCCTCGCCCTAGCCCTCGTCCTCTCGCATTGCCCTCCGCCCTCCATGAACCCGGCCACCGCCCGCGCGATCGCCTCGGCGGGCACCGTCTCCGCGTCATCCTCCCTCACGCTGCGCTTGCCGCCGTCCCACACGCGCGCGCCGAACGCCACCACCTCGGTGACCAGCCGCTCGTTGATGAACTGCTCGAACACCAGCGGCCACGTCAGCACCGGAACGCCGGCCGAAGCGGCCTCCAGCACCGAGTTCCACCCGCAGTGCGTCACGAACGCGCCCACCGACGGGTGGGCCAACACGGCCAGCTGAGGGACCCACCCTCGGACGACCATGCCGCGGCCGGCGACGCGCTGCTCCCACCCCTCCGGCGCCCACCGGCCGTTGGAGTCCTCTGAGCGGAGCACCCAGAGGAACGGCTGGTTCGAGGCCTCCAGCCCCAGAGCGAGCTCGCGGACCTGGTGCTCCGAGAAGTAGGCCCAGCTCCCGAAGCAGACGTAGACCGCGGACCGGATCGACTGGGTGGACAGCCACCTCAGGCAGTCCACGTTGGCGTCGCCGCCGCGGTGCACGGCGGAGCGCGACGGCAGGCTGACGGGCCCGACGAAGTAGGCGCGGCGCGCGTCGACGCGGCTGAACTCGTCGCAATAGGGCTGCTCCAGGTCGGCGAAGGTGTTGACGACGACGCCGAAGCCGGCGAGCTGGGACGCCTTGATCCGGTCCCACGACATGGAGAGGTGGTCGTCCTGGACAAGGAAGTCCGGGAGCTCGGACGCCGGGATGGTGATCTCCTTGCCGGGCAGGCCAGGCACGGAGACCGCCGGGGCGGCGGGGCCTCCCCGGACGATGTCGGAGCGAATGGTGACGAGGTTGTTCATGGTGAGCTGCGGGAAGACGCCGACAGGGTTGAAAGTGATGCGCGGGACACCGAGCTCGGCGGCGATGTCGGTGACCCACCAGAACGGCACGTCGGCGACGATGGCGTCGGGGCGGTGCTGCAGGAGCAGCGACTCGTGGATGGGCTGCGACAGGTCCACGGCGCGGTACACCCGCCAGGCGTCGTGCGCGGCGGCGACGCCGAGGCTCTCCACCCCGCGCTCCATGCCGACGTCGGGGAACGGGTAGCACATGAGGTTCACGGTGTGCCCCGCGGCCGCGGCACGCGTGACCGTGGTCGCGATGAGCGCCGCGTTGGCTGGCGTCACCATCATCGTGGCCTCCACCCCGTCCGGCCTCGCCGCCGCCATGAGGCACGCCAGGTCGGTCATCGGGATGAGGTGCCCCCGAGCGAAGAACGGCAGGAAGAACACCCTCAGCCGCCTCCCGCCCTCGCCGGCGCCCGCACCCGCACCCGCATCTGCGGCCATGGGGACTAGTAGAAGAACGCAACTGCGCGCTGTGAGACTTGACGAATCCACTCTGTAAGGTAGTGTTTGGATGAGAGACCCGAGTGGTTCTGTATCGAATGGTTCGAGATATTGTGATGTACACGCGTTTGGTTCGGTGAATTGGATCGATTCGTCCGGGACGAAGGCGTTCAACGTGAGGGAATATTCGTCTCAAATGCTGAACCATTTCGTTCGACTAAATCGAGCGAACCACTCGGTTCGCCGTCTCCTCGTCCGCAACGCTACGTGCACTCGCCCAGCGCACGGCTCCCCATCGAACTTCGCTCGCTCTCCTGGAGGTTCGCCGATGCCTCTATCCTCTCGCACACATCGTCGGCGCCGCCCGTTCTCTCTGCGCTGCTGGCACCTGCAGATCCATGAGGTGCCGCCTCTCCTCTGGCGAACGGGGCGCTGAGTCGGGATTTCGTTTTTGGCTTTGTGCGGCAGGCAATTGGTGCGGGGGAGTGGGCACTGGGAGCGAGCGGTCGGCGCGCCGGCGATCTCCAGCTTCGAGGCCATGGATCTGCTGCTCAAGGAGAAGGCCGCTGCGCTGCGGAGCGGCAGCGGACGTGGCGGTGAGGGGCACGCGCCCGAGGGGGCCGCGGGCCACGCTCAGGACAGGGTGGATGCGCTTGTGCACGAGGCTACGGTGCATCCGGTCCACGTCATGGGAGAAGGGTAATTTGGTTCTTGCTATTTGTTGGGTCCTTTTGGATTTGCAACGCTTTGGGTTTGGTTTTGTGATGCTATGAGATGGAAGTGTGATTTGGTATTTGCTCATTGTGATATAAACCTGAATTTACACTGAAGACAAACTTCTGCTTCAGGCTGGAGAACGAACACGTAAACAACGCAGGGAAATTCATATCTGTGACTGTGAAGGTTATTCCACTTCCTTTTCATGAAGTGGAAGAGGACCTTATCGTTTGGATGCGGACTGCAGCACTTCTGACATTCAGAAAGTTGTATGGGAGGATATACGTTGATCTCAAGGAGAATGATACCATTACAGTGAGGCTGAGTAACAACTACAATACATATAGCTTTGGTGGCAAGAAAAAGTTGGCCCTTTCCACTGCAGTTAACCTTCTAGATTTAGTCTGTAAGTCCCCTGTGAAGAAGTAGAATTGTAGATGCTTATGCTAGCTAATGCTACATTCATAGCATTAATGTTATTTGTTATGCATCCAGCAAATCTTATGGATTTAGCCTATAAAGTTTGCAGACTTATTTTGTATGTTGACATCTTGATTGTGATTGATGCAACTCCATTTTATCTTACATCTGCTAGTCACATTAAAATGTAGGTGGCATTGAGGCATTGGGTTGCATATTGTATTAGCGAAGTTCATGTTGGTTTACACTACTAGTTGGTTTACCCTGGTATATTATGCTATGAGTATGTGACATCCCTACTCAGCTCATACGCGGTCATACATGTCCTGACATGATCAAGTGTTTTTTTAATCACAGTAATGGTCTTTGTAGAGATTTTCACACTACCACCCCCATTCTGTCTATGTGAAAATAACCAGTATTCCTTTTTGTTGACCTATCTGAATGAGTGTAAACTATGATTATATAACGAAATCACAGGGGATTTTGGTACAGATAATGGGTGATCACCTGAATTGTTTTGTTCTACTATGGAATGGTTTTTCCTTCTACATTCTGTGACGCTACTAGTCTGAATTATGGTCACTTTTGGTTTGTTTGATCTAGATTTATCATTGCATTTGAAAATGATGAATTGCTTGGATGACCTGATGCTTGATGAATCATATATGAATTGCATATTGGACATTGACCTGATACTTGATTGATATTAGATTAGTAGTTTGTCAGTTTGTTGCTTGGTTTACTTTCAATATTTAGTTTGATATTGTTTAGCAGTAGTGTTTACTTCTTGTTCAGAAGAAGTTTAATCCTTTAAACAATGACTATGAGTTGTATTCCAACTTTTGGGGGGGTACGTGTGAGGGTGGGGGTGCCTAACACTGCCGATGCCGGTCCCAAGCCCGGAAAAAAGTGGAGGGGGCATGAATTGTCACTTATTGTAATAATTATTTGTTGTAATAGATGTTTATTGTAGTAATTGTCGTCAAATATCGTCAAACGTCATCAAATATCATCAAATATTGTCAAATGTCGTCAAATATCATCAATTATCGTCAAATATCGTCAAAACTCATCAAATATCGTCAAATATCATCAAACATCGTTAAACGTCGTTAAATATCGTCAAACGTCTTTAAATGTCGTCAATTATCGTCAAATGTCGTCAAATATCGTCAAACGTCATCAAACGTCGTCAAATATCGTCAAACGTCGTTAAACGTCGTCAATTATCGTTAAATATCATCAAACGTCGTTAAATGTCGTCAAACGTCGTTAAATATCGTCAAATGTCGTTAAGTATCGTCAAAAAAGTCAAATGTCGTCAAATATCGTTAAATATCGTCAAATGTCGTCAAATATTGTATCCAACTTCATCCACCAAACCAAACAACATCTTGAACCATCCAGAATCATCCTATACAACCAACCAAACAAAACCATGTATTATCCCATACAACCAACAAAATAGACTGACTGTACTATCCCATACAGGACGATCTCATCCTACCCGTACCATCCCATCCCATTCAACCTCATCCTACCAACCAAACGCACCCTAAGAGTTAGAATCGGGCTCTTATTGGTAAATGCATTCGTTCATAAAATTCTAAAGTATGCAAGATTTAGTTTCTTTTGTTAACCGTGTATTTCTCTCTCTTAAACAAGTGGTCCATACGACCAGTGTGGTTGGAACATTATGGTCGAAACAAGTGGTCCATAAGACCAGTGTAGTCGGAACACTATGATCGAAACAAGTGTCTCATATGACCAGTAGGAGTTTTTCTTAGGCCAACCCTGGACCTCTTCAGGAGATCCTCTTGAACCTCCATCGGATATTTCTGTCGGTGTTTTAGAACCGAACTAACATAAAGATTGTTTGATTAGGAGGTCTTTAAGACTCAAATCACCCAGAGAGAGGTGACACAGGGATTTTTATACAGGTTCGGACCTTCTCCCAGAGAGAATAACAACCCTACTCCTGTGTGTATGTATTGAGTATGCTGAATTACAAGATCAAGAGAAAGATTCGAATGAGGCGTCTTGTGCTCTTGATTCCTCTCCCCTCTCCTTCTGATGATTCTACCTTTTATACAGTACTCAGAGCGTGCTGCTATTCCTCCAGTCCAAATGGCGCCTTAATGCTTGAGATAATGGAGCCGTTACTGGAGATTATTGTGGGAGTGGTAACGTTCCCACGTCGAGAGATAGTTATTACCATGACAGGGAGTTAAATCGTGTCATTATTCCAGAGAAGAATAATGTAGTTTACTGCCCATATCTTTAGATATGGTGCGAAAGATTTCCTAGTCGACTAGGCCCACATGCCTGTAAGCCCCATCGACTAGGGACTGGTCGTAGAAGAGCTTACGACCAGGTGGTGGTCGTAGAAGAGCTTACGACCACAGACTAATCGTAGAAGAACTTACGATCAGGGCATATTCGTAGAAGAACTTACGACTATGGGGTAGTCGTAGAAGGACTTACGACTATAGGGTGGTCGTAGAAGGACTTACAACCTCCAGCTTCTCCCTTAAGAATATTAAGGGGTATACTCAAGAACCATATGACGTCATTATTATCCATAATATGAATTACAGATAAATAACCAAATAAGGATTATTATATCCTCATCATCTAGCCCCCCAGCTTCAAGTGAAAATAACTTACTTGGGAAATGAACTGTAAATGATCTTACGACCAGTAGACGGTCGTAGAATGGCGGTCGAAGGGAAAACTCTTCGACTAGTGTTTCATTTGACCAGAAATTGACTTGGTCAAGAAGGTTGTGGAAGAATCTTATCACTTACTAGGTGGTTGCAGGATATCTTACGATCACCAAGTGGTCGCAGTATTGTGGTCGGAAGCAAAACCTTTCTGATTGTTGTTGCATTTGACCAGGAAAAGACTTGGTCAAGAAGGTAATTTCGCTTGAAGTGTAAAAACAGACTCGGTTTTCCCGAGCAGACAAATTTAAGAATCTCAATCGACTCTCATAGACCTGTCTGTTGGAGTGGTTCCCGAAGTGGTAGCAACCGTTGGGTCGCCACGTCTTTAACTCAGGCGTGCGGTTATAAATACTTACCGTGGGTGAGATTTAGGATTTTTACCTTTCCCCAAATCGCTCCCACTGTTCACCAAGTTCTTGCTCTCTCCGCCGCCGACCAAATCAAGCGTTCTCCTTAAATCTTTCCAAATCCAAATCTCCGACTCTTGGGAAAGATGGCCGGAGCCGCTTCCCAGTGGGCCGAATCAGAGATGGATGCGACCAAGATCAAGGCTTTGGTCGCCACCGAGAAGATCCCGAAGAGTCAGTTTGTGAAGTGGATTGAGGTTGCACAGCATTGGCCGTTGGGGGAGATTGGGCAAATCTCTGTCTTCCCGATGTTCTGTGAGTGTGGCCTTCGATTGCCTGCTCACCCTTTCCTCACTCTCGTACTCGAACACTTCGGTGTGGAGTTAGTGAACCTTGTTCCCAATTCCATCACGATGTTGGACATGTTCATGTACTTGTACGAGGCCTACCTGAGGATTCCGGCCGACTTGGAGTTGTTCCAGTACTTCTATGGAATGATCAGGTTGGCTGGAGTCGCTGGTAGTTGTAGTCTGAAGCTCCATGACGGGAAGTCGAAGGAGTACATTCAGATATTCTCCCGGTCGTCGTGGCCGGGATGGAAGAAGATGTGGTTCTACTGGGAGACGACCAATGAGGATAGCCTCTCCTTCGTCGGAAAGCCGGCCGAGAAGTTCTCTTCTTGGGATTTGACTTCCAAGGATCTCGGTTGGATCGCCCCTTTCATTCAAGCCATCAAAGACTTGAAGGAAGAGGGGCTCACTGGATGACACATAGTGAAGGATTTCATCACACACCACATTAGCCCTCTGAAGAAGAGGGCTCATCCCATGTGGAGGTATTTGGGGTCGCTAGACCCGACCAGAGACTACGAGGAGGGTAAGTAAACTCCCAGTCTTAGCCTTCTTTCTGTTAATTTTGGACTTGGCTTATTGAAAGTTTACTTGCTCCTGCAGACTTCTCACAAGAGGAGATTAACGCTCGGGTCAAGCTCATTTGTGAGAAGTCCCCACCACTAAATGTGGTGGTTCCTGAAATCTTGGCGGTCCTGTCCGTAGAGGACAAGATGGAGCGCCTAAAGGTAATCAAGAATTGATTTCATCTTTAGGATCTTGTAGTCGTAGAAGAACTTACGACTAGGTACTGGTCATAGAAAATCTTACGACTAGGGGGTTGTCGTAGAAAAACTTACGACAAGATGATGGTCGTAGAAAGAGTTACGACTGCTTTGTAATATCTCTCTTTCTGATTTCTGCAGAAAGTAGACATGGAAAATCGTGCCACTCGAAACCCTCGTGCTTCCTTAGAAGTTTGAAGAAAGGTAGTCCTTTTTTCTTCCAGTCGTGCGATGAAACGACTTAAAGCTGCCATGCATCCTGTGAGTTTCTGGACTTCTTTCTTCGTGGTTGGAGGGCGCATTTGCACAATGGCATTTATCTTTTTGGGATTTGCTTTGATCCCTCGTACAGAGACCAGGAATCCGATCAATTTTCTCGAAGAGACTCCAAACACACACTTCTCGGGATTGAGTTTCAGGCGGTGTTTTCTGAGGTTGTCGAACGTCTCCTGCAAGTGTGAAACATGATTAAGCCGCTTGATGCTTTTTACGACTAAATCGTCAACATAGGCTTCCAAATTTCGGCCTAGTTGAGGTGAAAAAATCGATTGCACCAAGTGTTGCAAAGAAGCGCCAGCGTTTTTTTAGACCAAATGGCATTTTGGCATAAAAAAATATTCCAAATGGAGTAATAAACGCGGTCTTTTCTTCATCTTCTAGACACATATTAATCTGATGGTAGCTAGAATATGCGTCTAGAAAACTTAATGTTTCGCAACCAGCAGTAGAATCAACCAACTGATCGATACGAGGTAAAGGAAAATTTTCTTTTGGACAAGCTTTATTAAGATAAGCGAGGTCTACACACATTCACCACTTGCCAATAGACTTCCTAACATTACATGGTTGACCAACCACTCTGGGTGGTCGACTTCTCTTATAAAGTCTGCTTTAAGTAGCTTGTCCAATTCTGACCTTATAGCATCTCGTCAATCAGGGGCAACTCTCTGTAATTATTGTTTTATGGATACTTTGTCAGGCCGTAAAGCTAGCCTATGCTCGATCACTTCTCTGGGGACTCCGGGCATGTTGGATGTTTGCCACGCGAAGACATCTGCGTTTGCCCGGAGGAAAACGACGAGGGCGTCTTCCTATTTGGGGTCGGAAGTATCCCCGATGCGAACAGCCTTCGAGGGCTCCTCTAGATTCAAAGGAACCTCCTTGACCTGGTCGTTCGTCTTAGGTGCAACTTTAGGCTTCGACTGCTTGGTCGAAGGCTTCCATTTGTTTTCTTCTCGAGCTGGTATCTGGCCAACCATCTCGAGGGACCGACGGTCACACGTGTGCACTATCTTTTTATCACAATAAATTGTAATCACTCCTTTGGGACCTGACATCTTAAGACATTAATACCCATAATGAGTAGTGATTAAGAATTTTGCCAAAGTTGGTCATCCGAGTATGGCGTTATATGCCGTATCGAAATCGACTACATCAAAAGAGATTTTCTCTGTCCTAAAATTACTTGGAGAACCAAATGTTAAAGGAGGAGAAACTTGGCCAATAGGTTTGGCTGAAGACCCCAGTACAATACCATGAAAAGTGTATCGTACCGGTCTTACCTTGGTCTTGGGTACTTGCATCTCGTCAAGGGTACTCGTAAACATAATGTTTAACGAGCTACCACCATCAATCAACACTCGATTTACTCGACAGGTATTGATGGTGGGCTCGACCACGATCGAAAAACAGCCTGGTCGAGTGGAAGGGATCGAGCAGTCACCCTTCTCGAAGGAGATGGTGACTTCCGACCACTTCGGTAGTTTATTGACAAAAAGAGGATCAATGGAGTTTGCCTCGCGTTTGACAGCCTTAAGCTGTCGTTTTGACTCGTATGCCGATGATCCCCCATAGATATGCTCAATGGTGTGCTCGAGATCTTAGAATGGCATCTCCTCATTGTCGTCTGACTGCGTACGACCACTGGCTTGCCCTACCTCTTCGAGGGTAGGAAGTGGTCCTTTGCCGTTATAGTAGTCTTCGAGTTTTCGTTAGAAAACTCGGTAGTTGCGAAGGTCATGGCCTTCCTTTTTATGGAAAGGACACCACCTAGGCTTGTCGTTCTTCTGCTCGGGGCGCTTACCTTTGCCTCAATCAGAGTATGGCTTTGAGCCTTGAGGATTTTTATCGCTCACGGCTAAGATCTCCTTGGAACTGTTGGCTTGAAGCTATTGGCCCTTTGCCTTGTTCTTGGATTTTTTGGCCTTCTTATCCTTCTTCTTACCACTTTCACCCACTTCTTGAGGAATTTTATCTTCTCGATCAATAATGTTGTTCCACTCGACCGCTTCAGTAGCGGTAGCATATAGATCGACCATCTCGAAGAGTTCGGCGACAGTGGCGGGAGGATTTAAGGTGATATCCTCTGTGATCCTTCTACTACGGACTCCCTGCTTGAAAGCTCTGATGACAAAAGAATAAAAAACCTTAGGAATAGAATTTCGAACCTGACTGAAGCGTCGAATGAACTGGCGTAGAGTCTCGTGGTCATTCTGTTTGATCCTGTGCAGGTCGTCCTCCTTCCTAAGGCGATGGTAGATGCCCTGGAAATTCGCCAGTAGGAGGTCGCAAAGGTGCTGCCATGAATAAATCGATTCGAGTGGTTGATTTAACAACCATGATCGAGCAGATCCCTCGAGTACAGTAGGAAGATAATTTGCCATTACATGCTCTCCTCCTCCTGCTACTCGGACATCAGTTGTGTAGATCTGGAGAAATTCAATGGGGTTTTGAGATCCATCAAACTTCTCCATATTCACTGGTCGAAACCGAGGCGGCCAGCGAACTGCTTGGAGGTCGGGTGAAAAAGCCCGACATCCAGTAATGACTTCTTGACACCTTCTTTGCAAGAAAGAAGGATTGACATCACCAGGTGTTCGTACACGACGATACCCGGTCATAGATGGACCCAACCTATGGTGGGTCTCAACCCTACGAGAGAAATACTCCTCGTATTCTGTTTGCTATTGCAGATTTTTGGGTTGGAGTGGTGAACGATCACCTCTCCTAGGGACTTGTTGGTTATCGGGCATTCGAGGAACTCCCCTTAGATGGGTCAACCACTAAAGCCATGGACTGTGTCTTGGGGAGACGCGAGATGAAGTCAATCTCATGCGTCTTCAACCTCGAGTAGAGCTTATCCATGGTAAGCTCACTCATGACAGTGTTGTCATTGATGGAAGTGATTTTCATCCTCCAGACTTTCACATCAAGAGCACCCAATAGCTTACATGCATTTTCAAATTCAGTGAACACAAGATTCACAGCACGTAAGTCTTGAATGATTTTTGAGAATCTTCCCCACAACTCATCCAAAGATTCACCAGGTCTTTGTTCAATCTTTGAGTATTCTTTCTTGAGTTGGTTCTGTCTCACTTCCTTGATCGCAGTAGAGCCCTCGTGGTAATCACAGAGGGTCTTCCAGATCTCATGAGCAGATCTCAAATAAGCGACACGCTCAAACTCAGATCGACTAAGCACTTGAATCAAGAAGTTTCAAGACTTGCTATTTGCCTCCACATCTAGAGTGATCACATCGTCATTGGCTGGCACAACATAAGGATTTTTGACCTTAAGCCAAATTGCATACCTTTGAGCCTCGATGTAGGTATGCATGCGAGCCTTCCAGTAAGCAAAATCGACTCCATCAAACACAGGTGGTTTGGTGGAATACTTGTCAGACGCCATGGCTCCTAAGACCGTTTAAGATCTATGAGAAGAGCTAACCGGGCTCTGATACCAATTGTAGGATCGAATAGGCGACTAGAGGGGGGTGAATAGGAGCACGCTCAAAATTTCACCTTGATTAGATTCAACACTAATCTCACTCCAATAGCTATGAAGCTATGAAGATCAATAAACAAGTACAGTGAAGACTTGTATTGAATCCAATCTACCCCAAAGCAAAAAATCAAACCATAAGGCTCAACTCCTATGGACGGTCAGACCAGCGGCAAATGGTTGGTCGGACCGGAGGTCGGTCTGATCGACGGCAAACTTGCGGTCTAACCGCTGGGCGGTCTGACCGGCGATATAGAATTGGTCTGACCGGACCTGACGATGAACAGAACAGACAGCCCGAAAACCGAGACTCAAATCAATCTAACTTTTGATCTACACGACCAAACTCCATCAAACTTGAGACACACCTTCTCTAAGATATTAGGAACTTATTCCAATCGAGGATCGTGAAGATCCATGCCAAAGCTCCTATCTTTTTTAGTTTGAACGAAAGGTGCTTCAAAACCAAGTCAAAATCAAAATATGATCTAACGTCTTGCTCGTGGGTGATTAATGATTAAGGTGATCCTAGATGTGTTCCCACATGTCACAACAAGCTAGATCACAGCAAGAAACTAATAGAAAACTCGAGGATCAAATAGATACTCAAAATCACAAAAGAGGGAGGAAGAACACAAAGAGACTCATCTTGGAGAAATCATGCATGGATTGATTTGAAATTGAAGAGGGTTTACAGCCACTCCATCAAGAGGACAAGAGCTCAATCCATGAGCACACACTCAACTCATCTCTCTAGAACCCTAAGCCTCTCATTTCCTCTCTAAGTCCCTAAAACAAAACTAGGGTTTTCCAAATGAAGTCCTTAAGGGTGCTGGACAGCAGCCACCCCTATTTATAGTGGAGGCCTAGCTTCTAGAAGAGTAAACCCTAATGGGCTCCCATTAAGCCCACACACAAACGGGTCACACACGCACACATTTTAAAGCGTCGTTTTCATCTCCTCTTGACCTAAACCACTTCTCCATGCGTCGTCTCGCGCCGTGGTTTAGCCAAAAGGTTATCAAGGCGGTATTTGGTGAAATTACCAAAATACCCCTTCTTGATCCTTCTCCGAAGACCGAGTCCAATCTTGGTGAAGCAAACGCCTGCTTCGCCACTTGTAGGTTGATCAACGGCTTTCATCATGTCGGCAAGTCTCTCTCGTCCAGCTCCCACCGAAACCACCATGGCACTTGCACCGACCCCCGCACCGCTTGATCCAACTCCGTCGACCGAATCGCCTGTTCGGTCAATCTCAAATCAATTTATGCCACGCTTGAATTCATTGACCTCACCCGGCATTCTCGATCGTTCTGAACCTTAGCTCTCCAAGCTTAGTCCCGATCATCCTCGCCGTTGACCGTCATTGACCTCCAAGCAACCTGCACAACAATAGACAAAATAATCGATTCTGGGAACAAGTTCTTCACAACTTGACCCATGTTAGTAAAAACATGCATTTTGCAACACATATGTACTGAAACCCATGAACTTGACCTATCTCAAAGCCAAAACTCCAAAATGGCCGATGAACAGCACAAAATCGGTCAGACCGCCATTCAATGGCCGGTTTGACTGCAGGCCGATCTGACCGCTCCTTGAACGCCGGTCTGACTGCCAGCCGGTCTGGCCGCACCTTGAACGCCAGTCTGACCGCACTAGACCATACATCCTTTCAACTTTTGACGAAAACGCGTGATTCGACAAACCGATAATGCTATTGCCAATTGTAACATCATCCTAAGAGCATGAGCATATCCCCATGAAATCCACACTTAGTCCTCGCCATCATGCTCTGCGTGCTCACCATGGCGTACATATTCAATACCATGCGTGCTCACCATGGCATGCGATGATCATTCTTATAAAACGTTGAAGAGACGCATCGTAATGTCGGCGCGCGAGACGAAGAGACGCATCACGCGGGAGCCGAAAGATTGAATTATCACAGACGGTTATATTTAAAAACCGTTCTTATTAAAAACTGTATGTGATGAGCAATTCCCGAAAAGATTGTGATGCTTTGGTTACCAACGATTTATTTGGAGCAGATTCTAATAGAATTCAAGAACAACCCATCGCAATGAGATATCCCCTTCCCGCTCCTACTACACCGCTTTCCTAGCTTGGAGATGGCATCAACAATGGACACAACCTCAATGGGGCGATGATCTAAGGCAAGACCTCATATCGTGACGTAGTCGTAGAACACAACCTCGAGTAACCACGGGGAAAACCCCAATTAAGGAGAATGAAACCCCAAAAAAGGCTAGAATCTTCTGTCACTTCTTAATAACAATATAAATAACCTGAAGAAAAAGGGGAAAGAAATAAGAACATAAATAAAAATGACGCATGTCATCATCTGCTCCTAACCTTAGGAGGTCTTGAAAAGGTAGAGAAGATATCGAATTCAGAGAAATGCAGAAACAATTGTAATGAAGTAGGCAATCACTGATAACCAAATGTTCAGGCTCACTTCCTATCCATCAATGAATAGATACTAATAGGCAAAACTATATTTCCATTTTATTGGGAATTGTAATTTGGCAGGAAATCAAGAGCATAGTTATTGCCTTTTTCCCCCTACTTTGTCTATGTTTTTTTGAAGCTGCGGAGAAGGTTGATCAGCTGGATTATTCCATTCAATAGGGGTAAGTATGTTGCAATCTTATTAATTGTTTTCTTGACTCCATAATCTATACCTCCTTGGTCTATGTGCAAAGGTTAGTTGGCCTGTGTTTAAATCAAGAGCGTACATAAAAGTTATTATTAACATCCTTCCTGCCCCATGACCACTCAGGGAACTCAGCCTCACATCAACTACTTATTCCACTTTCCTATTGAGTTTTTAACATTTTGTTACTGGAAGTGGACACTAGACAATTATCCCTTCCTCAGACATTGAGTTGGAAAAATTAAATGATATTGGAATAAAGGAGAAAAATCCTACAACACTAACATAGATGATTAAAATGTACCTGTCCATCAACAGAGGAGATATTGCCATTGCTTTTCCCCTGAAAAGTTAAGTAAGTTTGGTGGCACATTTAGAGAACATTCAAAAGCTTGGTACTCCCCTCTCTCTCACACCAACATGCACGCACTAAAAGACATAGAGAAAACAATTGTACATGATTCTTCTTCGCAAACTCGGTGTAAGAGAGTCTATCATCCACTTCCTTAGAAGAATTGCCTTCATCACTTGAAGTATGACCAGATTCATGATTACAGCCATTACGCTAGGGGTAAGTACTTGCATAAGTCTTTATTTCGTATATACATACCTGGTCATTTTCTTGGTCTTAATTTTGAAGTGCGCTGACACAAAATCCGTCGCGCTTGCCTTCCTCTTGTTTTCGACCGACTTCACTGGTCCTAGTCCGGTGGGGATGGTTAGACCCGCTACGTCCTCTAACCGAAGGTCAGAAGAAATGTTCTCGACCAACTGGTCGAGAACGAGATCCCTGACCATCGGGTCAGAGGGTGTGGTCCCATCAGTCTCCAAAATAGTTGCTTCAATAGCAACTGACAGGTCTTGAGTGACCGCATTGGATTCCACGACAACCGTCTAAATTAACAATCAAAGTTAGTTAGATAACAAAAATCCTTCATTTAGAATGTACATTTCTGTTTGGTTACCTACCTCTGTAGGACCACCATCTTGGATGGTCGTAGGAGTGGTTGGAGTGTCAATCGGCTCACAACTTTCAGTGGCCTCATTGATCCTCAATCCGACCTACTGCACATCAAAGGGCGTTTATGGTAAAATCGATCGAAAAATATATAAAGATGAAAAGTGGTTGATATTTTACCTTAAGTCTCTCAGCCCTCTCTTCAACGGAAACAACCACTAAGATCCGAGGGAAATTAGCCTTCTCGTCAGGCTCTCTGGCACAGATCATTTTGATCCAGCTTTTGATCTCATCAGGAGACAGAGCTGTAAACATAAACAAGAGACTTTAAAATAACAGAAATAATTAACCAATATAAGCAAACTGGTCGAAATTCTTTAGGACTTACCCTCCTTGGAGTCTTTGGTCGCATCATCACGACCAATATACCAGAGCATCGGATATGCTCGGGCCTTCAAGGGGTTGATCCAGCACATGGAAAAGTCCCCTGCTACATGCTAGGAGGTTAAACCCCTGACATTAAGGAGTTGGATGGCTTCAACCCATCTCCCCACTTTTCCTTCCTTCTTTGTGGAGGAGCGCCATTCTGGATTCTCGACCGCCTTCTTGCCAGTATAATAAATGCTGTCTTTCTGAGTTTCCATCATGTAGAACTAGCTTTTCTTCCTTGACGACCACGAAGACTTTGAGTACATAGGAATGTACTCATCAGCTTTTCCGTCGTGGAGGTGCAAGGTGCACTCTCCAGGCATCCCTGTTGTCTTCCCTGACTTCGCCATCCTGTAGTAGTACTTGAAGAGATCTAGAGTTACGGGAATCCCCAAGTATGCTTCGCAGAGGTAGACGAAGCCGCTGAGGTTGGCGATGGCATTGGGAGCAAGATTCATCAGTTCGACTCCGTAATGCTCCAAAATTTTGGGAAGAAAGGAGTGAACTGGGAACCTGAATCCGCATTCGATATATGCGAGAAAAACAGGAATTTCCCCATCTTCACCGCTCGGAGAATGCTCTTCGGCTGCTGATCTCCAAGAAATAAGGTTCTTGTCAGGAAGCAACCCGATCTTCTCCAAGCTCTCAAGCTTCTTCTCTCTCAGATCAGAAGTCGACTAGTTGGTGATGCGATCTGACATGGCGGAGTTTTGGATGGGGGGAAAGGAGGTCGTAGAAGGTTGTAAACAAAAGGATGCATGTCGGAGGCGATTTTTTTCTTAGGAGATGAAAAGGGAAAGCAAGAGGTGTAAAATCCTAAGGCCTTGCGCTGAAAGGTTTTTATAGACGCAATTCCTTAACTGCATCGAGGAGTTACCTAAAGTCTAATGGACACGAACCAAAGATCAACAGACAGAAAAACTCTTTAGGTCCCAAGGCAGTTTCTCAACGTTAAAGTAAATACAGACCACCTCATGTGTCACGATATTAAATGAGGGTCTGCCCGATACGACTTCATCAGGAGAAAGTGTTCACATGACCAATTCATTTAAAGTTCGGGGGCTAGCTGACGAGGATTAAAATCTCTATGTATTACTTTAATACATAATAAAAGACTATATGTCTTTATGGTCCTAACCCCTAAGGCTCACGACCCCCATGGTCGTAAGGATTCCAGAGGTTTTGTCGTGGGAAACCTGGTCGGATGAGGTCCTGTACCTAGTCCCCGACCAGATGACTGTTCGTAGAAGCAATGAACTGACATCCGGATCTAACTCCGGGTATATTCCATACCCTGTGATGAATGGAACACATGTCATATTTGGTCTATACCAAGCGACATTTCATAATCTAAAGACATTGATAACAACCACCCTACGGTTGTGTGTCTCATAGACACACAACCGCCAAACGGTTGATACTTTGACAACTGCTGCCTCCCTCCAACCGGACGCGTCACTTCCCAACAGGCGTCTCTTCAAGGAGCAACTGCCACACCTTCGATGGTTACTTAAAGATGGAGCATAGAAGACAATCAGCATCAGATTTTAGCACTGCGATCGACATTAGATTCATGTTTCAGGTCTGATTCTGCAATGTAACAAGCATTACGCTCAGTGTAATTAGGATTAGTCCACCGCCTTGTTGAAGTCCGGATATCCGAATTTTGGCCCAAAAGAGAAAAGGAGATTTTAATTGATTTCTGAATTTCAGAAAATGCAACAAATCAAATAGCCTTTTAGAAAATAGCAAATAGGGTTAAAAAATTCTAGAAAAAATCACAGAAATTCCTTGAATTATTTTGAACTTAATAAAATTAATTCCAACTTAAAGTTGGTTTTTATTTTTGCACATAAATTATTTTAAATTTCTGAAAAAATAGGAAAACCCTTATTAAAATCTAGAAAATTCAAGAAATTAATTAAAATATCCTTTTTCACTTTAAATCCAATAAAATCCCAGAAAACTCAATATTTTTTGACATTAAAACTAGAAAATTAAATAATTGACTTTATTTTATTGTTTTTTCTTTTTAACCAAGAAAACTCTTTTAAATCCCGTAAATCTAATAAAATAATAACTTTATTAATTTTATTTTTAGTAACATACTTTGGGATGTTACTGACCATTTACGTATAGATTAACCATCCAGTCTGATCAATGTTAGTGTGAACTAAGTTTTATGTATGTGATGAACGAAGTGTGAATGCGTGATAACTTGCGACTTTGTAAGTTATGGCTTATGAGCTAAATATGGTAAACTAAGTGTTATGTTTGTGATGAACTAGTTAATACAGTTTGCTAGTGCCAATATTATGTGTTGTTACTGAAAATATGAACAATTCATGAATGTTTGCATCAAATAAACTAGTTATATGTTTTTGTTAATTTTTGACATACAATTTAAGGGGTTTTATGTTCCCAAAAATATCCGCGACCGTATTCGTTTTGATTCGTATTCGCTCCGTATTCATATTCGATATTATTCGTATCTGGGGTATTCGTATCCGGATCCGAGAAAAAAATGTGAAAACAAATATGGCAGAGTCATTATCCGTCCGTATCCGATCCGTTTTCACCCCTACATCTAATGGCTCTCTCGTCGTCTCTCTCTCCTCCCACCAATCCGGCGAATGGTCGACGCCAACACGGTGGTCGGCGACCGACGGAGAGGAACACGAGGCGGCGACGTGCATCCAGGAACGAAGACGAGCTGACAGTGCCAGTCAGCGACGGCCTCGATCCCCACCGCCTCCCGGTATACCTCCGCTCCAAATCTGTTCTGAGCCGGCGACGAGGCCGCAGGCCGGCCTCCGGTGCACCTCGTCGGCGACCAACTATGGAGGCGTCGGCGCTCTCCAAATTGCGTCGAGGCAGCAGCGGCGCGCTCCGGATCTGGCCGACCACGACCCCGCCACTGCTGGATCTCCCCGGACACGACCCCGCCACCGTCGGATCTCGCCGGACACGATCCCGCCATCGTTTTGTCGCTGCCCCACCCACGGTCCCTTTCGGTGATCTGGTCATCGTTGCCAGTGCTCCAGATCTGGTCGGCAAAAGATGCTCCAGATCATGCCGTGCACCTCGCCGTTGCTCCTCCGCCGCCTCCGATTCTTCCTCAGCTCTGATGCACCACCACCGTCGTCATCCTTGAAGTATAATCATCGTCTTCGTCATCACCGGTTCACCTCCTCTGGTGCACATTGCGCCACCACCGTCATCTTCATCGTCGTCGTCGGTACACCACCCGTGCGGTGTCGCCCATCTTCTTCCTCGCCGATACACCATTTGCCTGTACATCTCATCCAGTTCAACCTGATCCCACCGCCAATCAAACGCACCTTAAGTTTACAAGCGCATCCTGGGTTCGATCCCCACCCAAGCAAAATGGAAAACACTTTAAAAAAATCGTCATTCATGAATGCTTAAACTTCCGAGATAAAACTTGTACGTGCTAAGTTTCAACAGCAGCAACAACAGTGGCATCCCGCAACACATCACACATCACAACAGGGTACATCAAAACCATTTGAAGGCTACATCATCATCATTAAGTAAAGTATAGGGAAACCAACAACTACAGCACTACAGCAGTGCTTATTGGGCTGGCGCCCTACTGGCCCTGGGCCCCCGTTTGCACCTTCACCCCGTGCACCACCTCGCCGCCGTACCGGAGCACCTCGCCGTCGCGGCAGATCCTTGCTGTCGCCTCCGCCGGCAGCGTCACAACCACGTCCCTCGCCGCGTCCCCCTCGGCCGCGGGCATGACGATCACCAGCCCCTCGCCGGCCGCCCCGCCGACGCGGCACGACACGCTCGCCGGTGGCACCCCGGCCTCGAACTCCGCCCCGTACATGGGCACGTGGTCCAGCGCCATGCACGTGAGCTCCGGCCCGTACATCTGGAATGGCTCCCTGCCGGCGGTCTGCCGCGCGTGCAGCCACTCCACGGCGGTCCACAGCTCCTCCTCCGGCACGCCTGCCACGCGCCGGCCCAGCGCGGCCGCCACGGCAGCCAGCCCGGATGCCAGGTCGGCGCGCGCACGCGTGAAGTGGACGGCGCTGCCGTAGTACCCCGTCGGCAGCGGCGCGTGCATCAGCTTGCGGAAGTCCAGCGCGAGCGTGAGCTCCCTCTCCCCGGCGGCTTCGGCGGTGACGCGGAGCCAGAAGAGCGCGGCGAGCGCGGCGAAGGGGGTGGTGTCTGGCTCGAGAGATGAGAGCAGCGCGCGCATCGCTGAGGCGGGGAAGTGGAAGGTGGCGGAGGACATGGCGGCGACAGCGGCATCGGTGTTAGGTGGAATGGTGGACTTGGCGGCGAGCAGAGGCGGGGGCGGAGGCGGCGAGGCGGGGGAGACGGCGAATGCCGGCGAGTGGAGGAACGGCGGGTAGGGGCTGGTGTTCCGGCGGTGGGTGGCGGCCCAGGCGTGGAGGAAGAGCGCGGCGGCGGTGGGGTCGTTGTGGACGTGCGTGCAGCTCAGCCCCAGCGCGTACGACTTGTCCGCGAACTCCGTCAGCTGCACGCACATCACGATCACGGGCAACAATAATGAAATCAACCACGGCCACGTTAAATTCCATCATCCGTTCCGTTCTTAAAGCTTATGCAAGTATATAACTGATAGTACGTCCATGGCTGTAAACTCATTGTAAATGTTACTGCGTTTGAGCATTGCAATGCACACGCTGGAGTGGCGTTAGATTGAGTGGATTAATTTCTTGGTCCGGGCACTGCATCTGCTGCCTATACGACCGGCCGGTGAATAATGCAGGCATGTGACACATTCAATTGACAGGAAATGGATGCAAGCAAGCTACTGCACTGTTCCAGGCAACCGACCTGTCACGAGCCATTAAATTCTGGAACTGTGCTACTGCTACACTACTGCAAATCTGCAACATGAACGCTGGAAGCAACATTAATGTTCCTTCCAGCAAGCGAACAAATGTCGTTAGCAAATTGTGTTAGCGTATGACTGTAAGTACTGCGCTACTGAAAGATGAATATACGCTGGATCGATGGAATCAGCACTAACGCAGCTGAACAGATAACCAGGTAAAAAACAAATGTTGTTAACGGCGGTGTCATCGAATTAAGTTTCCAGTCAATTGCTGGTCAACGGGATATTACTACCTGTCGAGTTGCTATCAATTTAGGCGACCTGCTTTCACTAAACAGATTGCTTAGTGAACTAAGTAGAATTAATTAAGTAAAGTCACCTGGATGTAGAAGGGGGACCAGATGAAGGGTTCGGATCCCATGGGCTCGTAGTAGGCGAGGTCCATCTCCTCGTCGCCGGACGCCGTGGCGAGCCACTCGTCGAGCGTGGCCGCCGCCCTCGCGTCCACCACGCGCACGCCGGCGTCGTTGCACTTCACGATCCATCCCCGCCCAGCCGCGGCGCCGCTCTCCCCGCCTTCGCCGCGGGTGAGCCGGCCGGTCATGGCCGGGTAGGTGGACAGCACCTCGGACAGCGACTCCTTGAGCCGCTCCCGGTCGACGCCCGGCGCGGCGTGGTAGTAGAGCACCAGGTGCACCGTGTGCCGCTCCATGGCGTTCTCCAGCGCCGAGAGCGCGTGCGTCTTGCCCGGCCGGACCGGCGTCACCGACGCCGCCGTCGACTTGGCGAATCGCGTCACGCGGCTGCCTGGTCCCGTCGCCAGCCCCGCAGCCGTCGCCGCCGCCGATGGCATCGCCGATCACGGTGCACAAGTACACAAGATAAGGAAAGGATTCGCGCGAAAGGAGTAGAAATTCGGAGCACTTGCTCGTGCAGGGAAAGAACTGGCCGAGGGTGGGGAGAATAAATAAAGGGGGGAAATTAATGGCGGGAAGGTGGGCGGGGTTTAGAAGCAGGTAGTTGAGCGCATTAACTAACTTTTGAATTCCCAGAACACGTGGCAGGACACGATTGGACAGGGCGCAGCATCGAGTTGGTTGGTGGGTGGGAGGTAGGGAAGGAAATTTGCTGAGTGAGGGCTCTCATTAGCTGAGTGAGGGCTCTCATTAGCTGTTGATTCTTTCTTGGTCAACTAAATAAATGACTGATGGGATTGGACCTTGGATGAGGCCTTTTCCTATCGTATTTTCTTCTAGGTGGTAGGGCATTGATTGGCGTCATAGGCGTTAGTTTTTTTTTTTTTTGCGTCTGGCTTCAGTTTTTTATTGGTGTCATGGGTTTCAGTTCAGAGTGTTGAAATTTGTGGCCCTTGTTGCGTCACAAAGATCAATCACATCACATATAGAATACACAATCACATAAACACCAATGACTATAAGTGTGGGAGAGAGAAATGGTAGAGCTCTTATTCATTTATCTATCTCCTCTTTACAATTATGAGCCATATTTATAGACAAAATCCACTAGGAGCAGTTTTAGTAATTGCCCAATAAAAACCTCTAATCAAGGGTTTCTTAACACTTCTCCTCGGGTGAATACCGCGACATGCATATGCCTCGTCAAAAACTCCTCCCCAAAACCCAGTTGGAAAAAAATCGAATGGAAAAAAGAGAACATTGCATACACAAGTTGCATTGCACTTGTTGTCTCATTAAAAACCTTCATGTGAGAAACCCAATGGGAAAATTCAATAACGGAAAAAGAGTACAACAACTATCTTTGGGATTTAATAATGATCATCATGATCTATGCATGATCTTTGCATTGTCAACCAATTAGATCTAAATCATTAAGCAGTAAAACCTCCATGGTAAATTTAGGTAGTAATTATCACGTCAACACCTTCTAGGCTTGGCTAATGTTAATATTTTCAAAATCTCAACTACGATGATGATGATCAATGTTTAGCATACACTTCCCCTAAAGACGACATCCATTGAAGTCTTCTTGTAATGATGCCTTCAATTCATTTTTCAGAAATGAGTATTGACAAGGATATTGCCAGTAAATCAATCAGATTATCACAATGTTTTAGTCTTCTAGACACTTATCCCACTATTCATCTGGAAAGTGCAATGATAAAACAATTTGGGAGTAATATGTTTGACCTATCAAAGACCACTGTCTATTTGTGCAACACAAGCAAAATTATCCTAGCAGATGATTATGGGGTAATACTATGTGGCTCCCTGTGTCATTACCCCCAAAGGGTAATCACACTTAGGCATACGGATTACTATTCGTTTGCCCGGTAGGACACCGCTCCGACGGATAGTAAACCTTACCAAAGTTAGCGCAGTAGAATAATAAGATAGAAACTGTACTCTTTATTACAGCTAGCCACACAAGGCTATGGTTCTTTTTACAAGTAGTAATTTACAACTGCAAAATATGACTAAGTCCCATCACTTGCCTGCCATGCTCTACTGGTCGTCTACTCGTCCCACGCGCCGAATAGGGCGACCACCCCGCCCTACTCCTCGTAGTAAGCGCCTGCGTCTCCTGCGATCTCATCGGCACTTGCGTGTCCTTCGTCCCACTCAGGATAGTTCCCGGACGGACTAGGATCTAACAAAGGAGAATAATAGCAAGGTTGAGTACTAGTGTACTCAGCAAGCATTAATAGCAAAAATACACTAGATGACTCATCTCTGTTCGTTATCACATTTTCTAGATCATCTCTTTTTCTGAAAATAAATAACTCATCGAAAACTTTAAGTGGCAAGTTTTACTACTGAAAAAACTACTTGTCACTCGGTAAGAAGGCAAACCCCCAGTGGTCACCGTAGCCTCCAATCCAGGAGACATGCATGAATTCATGATTTTTATTTAGCACCACGTAGGCTTTGTACAACTTTACCCATATCTACTCTGAGCTCTCTCTCTGAGCTGGGTCCCTTGCATTTCCTTTGATGCGGGTTTGAGTTCAGAGTATATAACATTTTTCAGTTTACGTGATTAAGTCTCTACCTATTATTTTTCGTTGGTGTCCTGGGGCGCTCACCTAGTCCTCCACTGAGTTCCAATAATGTTAGTTGGGCCGGACTCCCTGCACCCAACACTCCACTGTGCGGTACTATATTGCCTTGGATCCCCCACTTCTGGACTTTCCTACCGGTTCTGGGTTCCTCCATACGCACACCACTCACACATATTACTTACCCGATGTGGAGAGTATAGCCACGTAACAAGATAGCATTTTCTGCTCATCGAAACGGAAAAATGGTTGGTATTTAAATACGACCTCTTATCTGGGTGGGCGTTTTGTTGGTCCTTATATATTAACCATATGTAAAGGGTCCCACCTCTTCCCTTATCTCTTTTCCTGCCACGGGCCCCCTTTACCAGCCTTAATATTAACTCTTGCAGTATAACTGCTCTTCTCAGCTGTACTACCATTTTCTCATTTCTCATATTTTCTCATTTCTTTTTTATCTAATTTTATTTTTCAGACATAGTTTTCATGCAATACATATATGATACAGCAATATAACTTTTACATTTAATATAACTAGGTTGATGTTCAAGAGGTAAGCTTGCCTTCGTAGTCGTAGAAAGGATTAGCGTCAATTAATTCGGGATCGGATGATCCTGCCTGAACTGGTTCGTCCTCTACAATTATACGGCAGACGTGAATAATAAATAATTAAATACTTAGTTGCTTTTGGTGTTGTTACGCGTACATTAGTAAGATGATTTTCCTTTTAGCATATTTTATTTTTAATAACGTTTTTCGGACCCCCGTTAAGTTAGCACTCCCCAATTGCGGTTGTTCTACAGTCTACTGGCTCTAGGATTGAGGTTGCCTATATTCGTGTTTTATTGTACGAAACAAAATAATACACGTGCCTGCATGTAACTAGGTCCATTTGATTTTTACACATGCAAACAAATGCCTAACCTATTTTACGCTGGTGTCGCTTAATTTAATAATTTTATATTGATTAAATTATTTCTAACGCCATCAATTATTTATTTATTTAATTTGGAGAGTTCTATCGGCGACTTAATTTATTTACAAAAGTCCCGGATTAATTTTACATTCCTATCTCGCTTTTATTTTCCGTTGGTCTGACTACTACTATTTAATCATCCATGACTTATACATTTATTCGGTCCAACAATTACGCAGCACCGCTACCATTAATCTATACTAGAAATTACCTCTTTACCCCCTTCATCTAATTTCTACACCTAATTTCCTAATCTACCTCACCAAACCCCCTCCCTAATCTTTCTCTCTTTCTCCCTTTTCTCTTTCTTTTTCTCCTGCCTTATCCTATTCCCCCCATCCAACCGAACAACCCCTTTGGTCATCTTCTTTCTTATCTAATCCCTTTTTTTTTTCATTTCCTCTTCTCTCCCTTGGTTCTTGCTCCTGGTGAAAGCTTCGGCCGAAGCTTCTAGCGTCGCCTCCTCTGTTCGCTTCTTGGCGGGCTTGGCCACGGCGCTCCCCGCCGGTGCTCGACTCGCCCATGCCTCCTAGCTTGGCGTGGCCGTGCCTTGGCCCTGCGCCGGTTTGCTCCTGACTCCTGCAAGACCGGCGGTGCTTGGTTCAAGACGGCCCGCCCACTCGGCCTTCGGCGGCTCTCCTCTCTCTCTAGTTCCCGCCGCCATCTCGGCTTTGTCTTGTGTCCGGCGTGGTTCGGCCAAGACGCCAAGACGTGGTTGGTCTGACCGGTATGCTTCGGCCACCGCGCTTCTCTGCGTCTCCGGCCGCCGTGTGGCTCTCGGCGCCCTAGCCCCTCCTGCTCGGCTGCTCGGCCCGCGCCCGGCTCGGCCTCTGGCCGCCGAAGCCTCCAGCTCGACCCGGTCCTCATGCTGCGCTTGCACATGCGATCGCGCCTCTATTCGGCTCCCCCGTGCGCTTCCCCGGCTCAGCCTGTGTCTGGCTCGTGCTCGGCTCAGGTCTCTGTTGCTGTCGGTTTTTGGGGGGAAGGTGGCCGGGATTGGCTTGCTAATTTACCCAGCTTCATTTCCCCCTTTTGGTTGCTTTTTATATTTATGCTTGAGCAATGTGATGCATGGTGAATTCGGGAGGTGAGCTAATGCTTGTTCATGCATGACGGAGGTGCCAGATGTGGGTTTCTACCGTGGTTGCCACGTCGTACTGAGGTATACTACTCCCCTACTTCCTCTCCTTTGCTCTGTGATGGAGGTGATGATGTTGTTGTGGTTGAATGTGTCTTCTGTGCATGCTTAGCCTATACAGTGGGGGTTCGGTTTGTGCAAGAACAAATGGGGGATGAATGGTGGCTACCTTGATGGTCTTGGTCAGTTTGGGGAATGGCCGGTAGTGGTGGTCGTGGTGGTCGTGCTCTCTGGAGCTCCTGGCGGTTCCTTTGGTTTCCTTGTTCTTGGCGTTGTCCTCAGCGGTCAAGGATGGTCGTTGACGGTTCGAGGCAGGTGCTGATGCCATCCTTTCTCCTCTGGTCTTCCCCGACTCCTTTGCTCCTCTCGTCCTTTACTACTCTCTGTGGGTTGGTTCTTTTTGGGAAGTGGCAATGGTGGATGATGTGCTTGGCTTGTTCGCTTTTCTTGTGGATGGCTTTGCTTTTGTTGGCAGTAGGGCTTGTGCTCAGTGGCGGACGCACCATCGGTGCTCGCAGGGGCGTGCGCACCGGCTCTAACCGCCGCGCCCCTGAACCCCCTCTGCTACCATCTCCTCTTGACCCTTCCATCCATGGACAAAGCACTGGCTGGTGGCGGCGGCGCCGCAAGCAAGAACGAAGAACAAGAAGGAAGAACCGAAGGATGCAGTGGGAGCTAGTAGCCATGGAAGGGAAGAAGCTCTGAAGAAGAAGAAAGCAAAGATATTTGTTCCGTTTGGGCTATATTCTTTACATAATACAATGTCATAGGGCCCAATTCGGACTTGAACCCAACTCATCAAGACAGCAACTCAATCCCCAAATCCAATTCCCCATTCGGCATTCCCCACTCTACAAAATCCAAATCCATAAATCCCTAATTATATCCCTTCACAACGCAGCTCACCAGAGCGCGGCGGCGACGCAACGACGGCGGGGCGATTTAGTGAGGTGGCGAGGGCTCATGGTGGTGAGGCGCGAGCGCAGAGCAAGCGAGCCGCAAGCGCCGATGACGACAGTGGGGGTGGGCTGCAATGAGGGCCGAGCGATCGCCGATCCTAGTGTCGACGGCACTCGATAGAGACGCCGATCGCCAAGACCAGAGCCTGCAGACGCCTGATGGTCTTGCCGCCTGAAATGTGAATAATGAGAAGTTAATCTTGACTCTTGAGTGAGGAGCTTCGGGAGTTAGTGGAGGCGTGGCCTTTGGGACTGTGGAGTTAGGTGGAGGGCCTTGAGGCGTGGAGCTGCCGAAGTGCCAAGCTGTTGACTGTTGTGTTGTCTATTGAGGACTTGAGGTATAGTTGCATTTGTATTTTGGAATGCTTGAAATACTTAGAAACTTAAAAATTAGAATGTTGATATGACGTTGTGTACAGTCTACTTGACTACTTGTCTATTCTAGTTACATGTATTTAGTACTCATGGTTACGGATTATATACAATTTGTTGTAGATTTATAAGAGATGGATAAACGAACTTTGCATAGTTATTTTGGCAATGATGATGAAACAATTATGAATCGTTTTCAACATATAAAATATCGTAGAATGGACTTGCCTCCTACTCATAGTCATAGCTAGCGGTTTTGCGGTATGTTCCATTTCATTTCAATGTTTGTAATTAGTCACAATTTTCTGATTGTCTCACTAATTTATTTACTTTTGTTCTACAGATTGCTACTCACCCGTATTTATGGGCATTCGGACTGTTATGTTCATTAGTCAGGTACTACCTTAAGTGTATTTTACATTCTCGCTTTGTCTCTTGTTTATTTATGTATGAATTTAGATTGCATTAGACATTCAAATATATTATGTATGTTTGGTACGGTTTTTATTATATTAGCTTTCTCCTACGAGCACCCCCTCTATTTTTGTCCTGCGTACGCCACTGCTTGTGCTTGAGTTGCTTGGCAGTGAAGTGAGTCTTAGCTTTGCTTTGGCTTGCACTGGTTGGCAGTGGGTGTGATGCTTGGCTTGCTATTGGTCTTGAGGTGAAATGAGTGTGGGGGTGGTTGTTTGGTGTTGGCTTTGGGAGGGCAGTGGGTGTTTGCTATCTGTGGGTGTGGCCTTCGGTTGGGAAGAAATGAAATGGGTGTGTTGGCTTTAGTTGTGCTTGAGAAAAGATGAATGCTTGGGAGGTTTGACTGGGGGAGAGTTGCATAGGGAAGGAAGGCATTCGGCTGCCTCTTTCATTTGCACTATGCATGACACATTTTCCTTTACCCTATCCATTTTACTCTCACATGTTACTGTATGGCTAGGTAAAAGCTATGGACCTTTGGTCCAAAGGTGGCTTCTAATACTATTTTCGGATTTCCTGCGGTGAAGGTAAGTTGGTATACGTGGGTATCGGATTTTAATAAACGTCGGGTGATGAAACCCACTGGAGGTGAGACGGTGCCGATTAATCTCGGTTAGTCTGGGAACATCGATGATCCTTATGGAATCTGACGATAATCCAATTTACTCTAATTTCCTTTTATAGCTTTTAGTCTTCTACTGGTCTTTTGGTTTGTTTGGCGGTCGGTGGAATATGTGCAGGGCTTCGGATTGGCTAAGGGAAGGGTTTCAACGGCTGGTGATATATGGACAAGGATGCGAGGAAGGCTTTGGTGGAATGCATGAAGATTTTATTTTATTTTATTCTTTTGTAACGTATCCAAGTTGTATTTTATAATCTGTTCTGATGTAAATAATTCTTGTAGTAAATTTAGAGATTGTATTCTTGTTTGATTTCTACTTGTGACAAATTCTTGTAATTAATCCCAAGTTTATAATGTTTTACTTTCGCTTGTAATGAAATCATATTGTGATTAATTCTGAGATTGAATTAATATTGTATGTCCTTTTGTAATGAATTCTTTGTAATTGACTTTGGGTTATATCGATGTTGCAAATTATGATCTATTACTCTTGTTGGCAATGAGATGTTGTATGCTAATTTGGATGTCGAGTTGTATACTTTTCATGATGTAGTTAAATCCGCGATTGTAATTGCGTGTTACTTTTTTATTGTAAAACATCATATTGAAAATTCTATTATCGAACTCTTGATAATATACTCGTATGTGAAATTGTTTGGCGATGTTTTCGAAATTAATCTATAATTATGTTTTGTTTTTTATTTAGATGAATTTTTAATTACTACTTATTATTGATTATCGTCGTTTTAGATTACCTTAATTGTTTAAGGTTCTCACATACTAGTAGCAATGTGACATATCTTATAGACACAATTCATTAAACCTTTCTATGTCTTGATATTTTGCAACTATCTCTAAGTGGTTAAGGTTACAACCAAATGTCTGTTTTGCATATCCACAATAATGGTTGTACCACTATCGAGTAATATACAACTACTCATAGTTTTTGCACTTCGAGGATTAATCAAATTATCACCAACGTACATCATACCTTCATGGTACTATAGGATACCACCACTCCACTAAAATATGGTGGGAGATGTACTTTATAAGTGCTTAATTATCTGGTGCAACACTAGTCTTTAGGTTCCTCATTGCATTCTTTTGGGTCTTGACGAGTCATTGTCCATTCCTAGGGATCACATGACCATTGGTGTAATTTTAGAGATGAACTGGTACGACAATTTCCCTTCAGGGAGATGCTCTTTCTTCTGTGTCATAGTAAAGAGACTAGACAGTGGGTACTGGGTACCCTTTAGTCTTGAAGATAGACCGAAGGGAGAGGAGCCAAGAACCATGCATATGTATTGCTCATATGTGTTACATTGTGTATATGAATGGAGGAAAAATGAGAGAGCCCCCTTTACATGTGCCCTTGGGGTCTTACTTATAGGGGGGGCAAGAAGGGACAATTACCTTCTTGCCCCCATAGGCGAGAGAGAGAGAGAGAGTGTGTGTGTGAGGGCATTTTGGGTACATTTGCCTGAAAACACTGTACAAACTAGGTTTATATATGTACAACATCCCCGATGGCACACCAGTACTCCCGACGATCCTAGGGCGCTGGGCACCCCTTGGGGCCCTGCTACGACATTCTGGGAGATTGTTCTTTTTTCATGTAAGAGATTATTAGGTATGAGATTTATTTATATAATTGTGATTTTGTTTCCTTTCTTACTAGGAATTTTTGAGTCATTCGAGGATCTCGTCAAGGATTTTCAAAACTCATTCACTGCATATTTTATTTATTCATTCATGCCATCTGCCAGAGTTATTATGCAACTGAACATTATATCATTTATAATGGGAGAGTAACAGTCTCTACGAGGACCTTTGAACCATAGTTTTCACCATCTCATTATATTTGTCGACGATTGAGTCGTCAATCTTACGAAATAAAATAGAGAAAAATGGCACAGATTTCTTGGGAGAGAATGAAACTGCTCTTTATTCTCCCTTATCATATTTGATAGATTTAGAGAAAATAAAAGAAGAAGTCATGGCTAAAGAAGCCAAAAATAACAAAGCTTGAAGAAGAAATCGTGGCTAAAGAAGCCAGAATAACCAAGCTTGAAGAAGAAGGCCAAACTAAAGATCGGTCGATCGCACATACGATGACTAGGCTCAAAGAAGTCACTGAGACTTTTGAAAAGGAGATTAAAGGTAACTAGTCGTAAACTTGACTAATGTATTATCTCTTTCAATCATAAATATTTACCACTTGGTTTACTTGTAGAGAAAACTCAAGTGGTAACAAGAGCAGAAAAAGCTCTAGAATTTGAGTAAGATAAGGGGGTAGCTCTTGTGCAGAACCTTGATAGAAAAGTCCACGCACTTAAACAAAATGATCTTTGATATGGGATCAGGATTGAGTCTGCCTACCTTAAGAGATCCAATAGAGAAAATGAACTATTTATGCCAACTTCTGAAAGATTTCAATGGCCTGTTCAAAACTACTAGAGAAAACTATGCCCGGACAATGAAAAAAGTTCTGGCCAGCGGAGTTAGTTTTGCTTTGGAAAAACTGAAGGCTTCCGACCCCACTACCAATCTCCAGGTTGTTGAAGAAGATTTCAACTTCTTGCCTAATAAGGCGACCGGGTTTCTCGAGGAAGTAAAGCCTCTCGGAGACAAGGTTGCAGAGGAAATGGAGGTTGGATCTCTGTCAAGCAGCAACTAGTCGGGAGATCTCTAGAAGTAGGCAATTGTAATATAAGAATTATAAAATGTATAAAACTTACCTTTCTGTCATCAACAAGTCTCTTTTTTGTTTATCCTGTTGACTTATGAAGTTCTCATATATTCCCTAGCCCCCGACTGCTTTATAGTAGAAGGACTTTACTAAATAAGCAGTAAGCCAAGAAGGAGAACTAAAGTCGCAACCATTGTTTGAAAGCAAATACTGATTATGTGATAAAAACTGATCATAGTAATACTAGAAAACCAAATTGGTCGAAACCAGTGTCGGATTTCGACTAGTTATAGATATGTTTGTCATAATCGTAATGCCAAACAAAACAGTGTATGGTCAGAAGCAAAAGACTTGTTTTGATGCGAAAGAAAATATGCAAGAATGTATGCAATAAACGATAAGTGATCTTATTTATATGTAGTACCCAAAACTGGTCGGAAGAACTTGTTAAGAACTTAAGACATGAAAAGACACTTCGTGAAATGTGCTCATGCTCAAGTCCGACTGGCAGTGAGGATCGTAAGAATAGAACTGTCGCTTGGAAGCTCCTTCCAGTGGGCAGGACCACGTGTGGAGAAGGAGAGACTTTGACTAGGAGGCTTTCCGTGTCCCGACCAGTAGCCAAACGAGAGTAGAACAGAATTTTAAAATGAAGATAGATAGTCTTCGCAATCCTAAGCATATGAGTCACTATATAAAGTTGTTTGTGTTATGCTCTAGTTACTTGTATATTTCTTTGAGAAAAGTGTGTGGTCGTGCGTGAGAATCATTCATGGAATGATTACGACTAGGACCCATACAACATGTGACTGAGAAGTCATTGCCAAAGAGTAATAGAGATCCTTATAAAGGATATCGTAGAGAATAAGACCTTCTTCGACCAATTTAAACAACAATAGTGCACTACTAGAATAGAGGTATAGATATATAAACAATATCGCTCGTCTAAAGAAATAAAGGAATGACTAATCTTTATTTAAATTGAAAGAATGGAAACAATAATTAAACAAAGAACTTACGTAATTGATCAATATTCCAAGAATTAGACAAAACACACCCATCAGACGTAGCTAGTCGTATTGAACCTGGTAGGGTGACTTCGACCACAGTGTAAGGACCTTCCCACTTGGGAGAAAGCTTGTTGCGATTTGCTTGGTTCTGAATTTTTTTAAGAACCAGATCACCTACAGTGAGGCTACGAGGTTGCACCTTACGACTGTGATACTTTCTCATGGCTTGTTGGTAGACTGCTAATCGTATCAAGGCTTGGTTTCGTCGTTCTTCAAGGAAATTGATATCGTCAAGTCGCCATTCATTCTGATCATTTTCGTTGAAACAATCACTCTGAGCAGAGCCAAGTTTTAGTTCTGGAGGAAGCATGGCTTCGGCACCATAAACCAAGAAGAATGACGTTTCACCGGTCGCACGACTGGTCGTGGTTCGAACGGCCCATAATACTAAAGGAAGTTCTTGAACCCAAGCTCTTAACCGTTTTATTAACTGGTCAAACACTCTGTGTTTAATCCCCTGCATTATGATACCATTGCCTCGCTCAACTGCTCCGTTGCTCTGTGGGTGAGCGACAGAAGCAAAGTGTAGCTTGATACTAAGTTCTTCTCAGAATTCCTCGAATTGACCGCTTGAGAACTGGGCACCATTGTCTGTGATTATACAACTAGGTACACCAAATCGTGTGATCACATTTTTTATGAGAAACCTCTTTGCGGCCTCAGTTGTTGTTTTAACAATAGGCTCAGTTTTGATCCATTTTATGAACGTGTCAATCATGATGAAAAGAAATTTGAAGCCCTCGGGTGCTCTTGGGAAAGGTCCCAGTATGTCTAGTCCCCAGGTTGCAAAAGGCGAAGAAAGAGGAATAGTTTGCAAAGCTTGTGCCGGCTGATGTACTTGTTGTCTATGAAATTGACATTGTACGCACTTCGTCACGAGTTCTTTTGCATCATGAAGGGCAATTGGCCAATAGTATCCTTGCCTGAAGGCTTTACCAACCAGCATTCTGTAGGAATGATGTGCTCCACAGACTTCTTCATGAATTTCTGGTAGCAATTTAATGTCATCCGCTTGAGATATGCACCTCATCAACACTCCGTGAGGTCCTCGTTTATACAAGGTACTTTTGATCAGAGTGTATGATTTGGCTTTTCGAGCTATACGATCAGCCTCTACAACATCTTCTGGAATTGTGTCATGCTGAAGATAATTGTAGATCGACGTCATTCAATCTCTACCTTGATCGTGACAGCTCCAACCATCAACGACTTGTGGAGCATCTATGTTCTCAGGATCGGTTTGTACGACCTGTAGAGAAACATATATGTCCTCGGAAAGCTCGACCACCGAGGGTGAATCGAGTTGCTCGAAGAAAACTCCGGGTGGGACGGGTGACCTCGTGGAGGCCATTCGCGCCAACTAGTCTGCCATAAAGTTTTCCTTTCTAGGAATGTGTTGGATCTGGAAACCGAAGAAGTGCTTTTCGAGTTTCTGTACTTCCGCTAGATAAGATGACATCTTGGTACTTGAGCATTGATACTCTTTCCCAACTTGATTCGCTACTAGTTGAGAATCACCTTTCACTAATGTCTGCGAATCCGAGCGAGCGAGTCGCTCGAGTCCCGCCAATAAACCTTCATATTACGCCACATTGTTCAGAAAGTGAAAATTTAACTGGATGGCGTACTTGATGTGTTCGCCAGTAGGGGATATCAAGACAACTCCAGCCCCCGAACCTTTGAGCATCAAGGAGCCATCAAAGTACATTGTTCACTCGTGGTGGTGTTCGTACTCGGGCCCTTGGGTGGGTTCAGGGTTTGTCCATTTGGCAATGAATTCTGCTATTGCCTGGGACTTGTTGATGTTCGTGAGATGAAATGGAGGTCGAACGCCCCTAGTTCAACCACCCATTTTGCTATACGTCCTGATGATTCCCTGTTTCGACTTGACCAAGGGGATACCCGGTTGGTACGACCACTTTGTGGGGCCCGAAAGTAATACCTTAGTTTCCTTGAAGCTATAAGGAGACCATAGAGCAGCTTTTATACATGTGGGTATCTTTCTTTTGGTCGATGTAAGACTTCGCTTACGTAATATACTGGTCGTTGGACATTATCACGTTCCACGACCAGTACACCGCTGACTGTTTGTGGCGTTGCAGCCACGTAAATCAACAATGTTTCTCTCGATCTCGGAGAAACTAAGACCGGGGTACTCGTAAGGTACTTATTAAGTTTTTCAAAGGCATCGTTTTCCTCTTTAGTCCACTCGAAACTTCTATGTTTCCAGAGAAGCTTAAAGAAAGGTAATCCTTTTTACCCAACCGTGCTATGAAACGACTTAGTGTTGCTATATAGCCGGTTAGTTTTTGGACTTCTTTCTTCGTGGTCGGAGGGCGCATCTGGTCGATGGCCGATATTTTCACTGGATTTGCTTCGATACCTCTAGCCAAAACTAGGAAACCAAGAAGTTTACCAGCGGAATTGAAGGTTTCTTGTAGGTCGGGAATGTGATCACCAGCGTTGATGCTCTTTACGACCAGATCATCATCATAGGCTTCTAGATTTCGACCAATCTGTGGATTAAAGGTTTTCTGCATCAACCTTTGAAAAATTGCACCAGCATTTTTTAGACCAAACGACATCTTAACATAACAGTAAGTGCCATAAGGGGTGATGAAGGAAGTTTTCTCTTCATCTTCTTTACTCATATTAATCTGGTGGTACCCTAAATACGCATCTAAAAAACTTAATAACTCACACCCGGAAGTGTAGTTTACAAGTTGGTCAATGCATGGAAGGGGAAAGTCATCCTTCGGACAAGCTTTATTAAGATCTGTAAAGCTAATACACATCCGCCACTTCCTATTATTTTTCCTAACCATTACAGGATTGGTGAGCCACTGAGGGTCGTTGACTTCACGAATAAATCCAGCTTTGAGGAGCTTGTCAATTTTCGACTAGATTGCTTCATTCCGATCAGGTGCAAAGCGCCTTAGCTTCTATTTGATCGGTTTTTTGTCAGGCTGGAGAGCTAGCCTGTGCTCGATCACCTCCCTAGGGACTCCGGGCATGTCAGACGCCTGTCAAGCGAATACGTCCTGATTTCCTCGGAGGAAGGAGACGAGCAACTCTTCCTATTTGTGGTCAAGGCTTGCTCCGACCAATACTTTTCGAGTAGATGCATCAGCATTTCCTGATTTTCAAACTCTGATAACTGTAGTGCGTGGCTATTAAGAATTTTGCTAATGCTGGATGAGCAAGAATTCCATTGTATGCGGATTCGAAATCCACCACATCAAAGGGAATTTTTTCTGTTCGAAAGTTGTCGTCTTAGAACATAACTAGAGGGAAAGTCGTCCTATCGGTTTGGCGGTGGAACCAGAACTATACCATGGAAGGCATATTTCACAGGTTTCACCTTTGACTTGGGAACTTGCATCTCTTCCAATGCTCCCGCAAATAAAATGTTTAAAGAACTACCTCCATCTATTAGGACTCGATTAACCCTACAATTATTAATAGTAGGTTCAACAACAATAGGGAACCTACCTGGTCGAGTCGAAGAGATGGGGTAGTCTTCTTTGCTGAAGGAGATTATAGTTTCCGACCACCTGGTTGGCTTGATGGTGATCGGAGGCTCAACAAGGTTGACCTCCCGCTCCATGGCCTTCAGATGACGCCTTGATTCATACGAAGAAGACCCACCAAAGATCATGTTGACCGTATGCTGAGGCTCCTGGTACTCTATTTCTTCGTTGCCATCTTTGTCCTTTTTGGAGCTCGTTTCCCTGAGTTCCTGTATTGAGGGGAGTGGACCTTTACCTTCATAGTAATCTTCCAGCTTCTTTTGCCAGGCTCGACAGGTGCGCAAATCATGCCCTGCCTGCTGGTGAAGTGGACACCACTTCTTGTTCTTGTTATATCCTTCAGTTAGAGCTTTTGCCTTGCCTCGACCAGTATAGTTGTAACATCCCTATTTTCCGGCCTTTTTGAAAATTTTGAAAACCTTAAAAAGGAACCATTTGGTTTTATTAATTTTCTCAGCTTAAATTGTAATTTAGAATTTCAAAAGCGGTTTAATTTGAATTAATTAAAACTTGAACTAATTAAAGTTGGGTTAGTTGAGTTTTGTTGGATTTTAATTTGGTTTTTCCTTTGGCCCTATGTTAAAAGGTAATTAATTGCAAAAATTAAAAGCAATAGTGAAGCTGAAAATTATTTTTACTAAGTCCTAAATAATTCAAGGGATTTATGTGAATTTTCCTAGAATTTTTGGACGGCTTAAGCTATTTTCTAAAATTGCTTTTGCTTTTACAGTATTTTCTAAAAAGAAAAGGCTTAGAAATCTCCTCCTCGGTTTGGGCGAATTGGTTCGCCCATCTCTGTTCACTTGCATGGCCCAGTGCCTTGGCGCCTCCTCCGCCACCGTCCGATCTCAATCGGACGGCTCAGACGATCCTCGCCTCAGACCCTCTCTCTCTCTCATTTGGCGTGTGGCCCGCCGTGTCGGCCTCCCCCCTGTCGTCCCCTACCTCCGGACCAGTGCCACGTCGCGTCGCCCATGCCGCCCGCGAATCCGTGCCGTCGCCCACCTCGCCCTCCCTCGAATCCCCACCACCCTGTCGCCTCGCCTCCCACAGACGCCCTCGCCATGCCTCGCCATGCAGCCCATGCCCTCCCCATGCCCATGGGTCAAGCCGCCATTAATGGCACCGCGACCTCCATCTTTGTCCTCCTCTTCCACCCTCCCCGAGCCCTATTTAAGCGAAAGCAGCAGACCATGCCGAGCTCCTCTTTCTTTCCTCTCCTCCCCATCTCTCCCGCCTCGCTCGCCCCGATTCGAGCTTCTTCGCCGCCAGTGGAGCCTTCCGCCGCTCGCCGCCGCCGTCAGTCTCCTCCGCCTGTCGACCCGCCTCAAGCATCGCCCGTGTGTGGTGCGCACCTCCGCTCGAACCCTCGCCGGGCGCCGCGCGCGTTGAGCCGCCGCCTCGCCGCTTCTCGTCCTCGCCTCGGCGTCTCGGCGCCGCCCGCGTCCTCAAGGTCACGCCAGCCGTGTTCGCCGCGTCCTCCTCTTGCATTGGTGCCCTCGCATGGCGTGGCCGCCAGCCGCCGATCGCGGCGACCTTTGGGCCAAGCGCTGTCTCGAGCCGACGTGGTCGCCACCGTGGCTACCACCTCAGTGCCACGTAGCGCCACCTCGGCCTCGGTTGCTTATGCGTGTCGCCCGTCGTGCTTGGCGTGGCCATTGTTTCAAAAGCCGGGTGAACCCAGTCCACCATACACCCCTCCCTATGACAAGTGGGCCCCGCTTGTTAGAATTCTTTTTCTTTTTCTTTTCGGCCAGAAAACCCTCCACTGACATCAGCTTGCGCAGTAAATCGATTTTCCTTTAGGAAAATAATTCCAGAAATCAGGAAATTCCTTTTTCTTGATTTTATGTGTTTTCCTAACTTCCTTTGGCCATAACTTTCTCATTCGAACTCCGATTCGAGTGATTCAAATTTCTAAATTCATCTAAAATCCTTGCCTTCCTATTAGTATTTATTTAGTATTTATTTGGATTTTATTTGGAGTTGTTTTATTTATTTAGCTTTGTTTTTGCAGATAGGTTCGGCGTTTTTAAGTTTTCGCAGACTTCGAATTTAATCAAGCACCGCTACTCTTCAACGAAGGCAAGTCATAGACCTTTGATCATGTTGAACCCATCTTTATAAAAAGTATATTGTTTTATATAAACATGCATGGCTAATTTTATAATAAATGGTTTCGGGTTTAGTTAATTACCTAATTGCCGTATGCCTCCTTGATAAATTGCAATCGAGATGTATCCCTGAATGACATAACTCCTTGGACACCTTAGGATGGTTAATTACTAGTTGGACATTATTGTAATACCAACATGGGCACGCTTTATTGCTTAGTCATGCTCTAGTAGACGTTGGTCTCGATCTTATGATTCAATAAATGTTGATTTGCCCTAGCGCACATGGTTGTGGCTTGTGTAGTAACGACCTGTGTTGCTAATAATGCGAAGTGTGGTCCTGTGTGAGACCACGACATTTGTTGTCACTTTACTAAAATTTGTGGTGCCAGGACTAGGGTGGTCCTCGGGCTGGGTTGAACCCAACATGATGAATTTGACTAAAGGAAATTATGGAACCGTGGCGGAGCCACTTTTGATAAAGATGTTGTGCCATGACTAGGGTGGTCATTTGGCCAAAGTTGAACGAAAATGATTTATGCTCGACGAGTGGGTGGTGGAAAGGGTGGTGCCGAACGCACACTTGGAACGATGGAACCGCCTCTCGTCGAGCAACCAAATAAGGACTTAACCTTGAACCATTGATCGGGCCTCAACCGTACAACCACATGTCTAGATTGGGATAGACTGGCCGACTAATTAGTAATGTCTTGGTTCGGTTCTGCTTTTGGTTGGGAACGGCGCAAGAGGGGCGGATGGAGGCGAAACCTTAGCGAGCGTAATCGAGTCAAAGCAGAACTTTGTAAAGGCCTTGTCACGTTTCTAGATCGCTTACCTAAGGTAGTGGCGGTGGTATCGACGGATGCCAAACCAACTAGGGAATTCGTGTCTTGTGGGTCAAGCTGCATACAACCTCTGCAGAGTGTAAAACTATTCAATAGCCGTGTCCCTGCTATGGATATGCACAGTGATTTCACGCAAGGGTAGAACTTTTGTCGAAAATGATGGAATGGTTTGGTGAATCTTGTAGATGGTTGATGGTGGGAAAGTGAACAGGTGTTCACTAGTTGTTTCAAAGAAAATTGCTTACTTATGTATTAGTCTTTTAAATTGTGCTTTGCAATCTACTTATTGTATTTAGTCAAAACTCGCTTTACGCAAAATGGCCATAAAACTATCCTTGGCAAGCCTTGCATGAATATTACTTGCATACATTCCTCTATGACTTGCTGAGTACATTCAAAGTACTCATGGCCTTGCGCCCTCTGTTTAAATCAGCAGAGGAGGGTGAACCAGTGAACTCAGAGTTCTATGAAGAAGACTTCTTTGAAGACTATGCGAACTAGGTCGCGTCCCTCACTCGATTGCCGGTGGGCATATTGGGTGACCTCCACCAGAGATGTTTTGTTCTCCGCTGCCGCTTCTGTTGTTCTCTTTAGCCTGCGTGGCAACTGTTGTAAGACTTGACCATAAGGTCCTTTTGCTTAATATTATTAATTTATGCGCTTCATCTATAGTTTGGTTGTGTGGTTATGATTACACCAATGTTGTATCTGTGTGAGCTAGCTACTGATCATGGGACTAGTTCAGAATACACAGAGGGTCCTGGGGTTGCATACCCGGGGTCCCGACAATAGTCTCTTTTACCCTTAGTAAACTTCTCAGGAACCGCAAGGACTTCCTTATCATCAAGTCTACGGTTTTTCTTTTTCTTGAGAGCCTTCTTATGCTTCTTTTCTGGTTTATCCAAGCCAGGTTGGGGAATTTTATCCTTTTGATTAATGGCCTCGCACCATTTAACCGCTCCGCTAGCAGCTGCATATTTATCGGCCATGTCGAAAAGTTCGACAGTCGTCTTTGGAGGGTGCATGGCGATATCCTCCATAAACCGTCGATTCCTTAAACCTGCTTTGAAAGCTTGGATAACAGAAGACTCTGCGACCTCTGGTATTGAATTACAAACCTGGATAAATCTTTTGATGTACTGATGTAAAGTTTCATTGGATCCTTGCCGGATTCGGTGAAGATCATCTTCCTTTCCAGGGCGGTCGTACGTGCCTTGGAAATTCGTAATCGGGAGGTCGCAAAGTTTCTCCCAAGTGTAGATCGATCCAACCGGTAGGTTGAGTAACCACGACCGGGCAGATCCTTCAAGTACTGTGGGTAGGTAATTTGCCATCACGTTTTCATCACCACCAGTAGCTCTGATAGCGGTGGTATAGATTTGGAGAAATTCCAATGGGTTCTGGGTCCCATTGAACTTATACAGGTTGGCCGGTCAGAACCTATTTGGCCAACGTATAGCTTGGAGCCCTGCGGAGAAGGTGAAAGCATCTATGCCCCTAAAAATTGTTTTGGTAATTAATGATAATATGTGAATATGGGATTAACGTGTTTATTGAGTATTTGCAAGGTTAAGTCCCATTGGTGAGTTTGATGACGTAAAGATGCATGCTAAAGGACAACATGAAGATCTACATGGCTTAAAGAGAAGGTACAAGTAGTCTATGATCCTTTTTATATTTTAGCGGTATTAGGAGAATTGGTTGGAAGACCGGATTATAGGTTAAATGCCGTACTATTAAGAGGGATCATGACTAGTAGCTTAATAGCATGTTCTTGTACCATTTGGATCAATTTAGGATCATGCATGCATTTGTTTTTGAATTTGAAAGCTCTTAATGTTTTTGTCAAAAATCGGTAGTACCGGAGGCTAACTGGCGGTAGTACCGCTTGAAGCAGTATGACCACACTTTACTTGGCGGTATTACCGCATTCTGAACGTCTCAGCCAACTAATCGCTAATGCGGTACGACCAGCTCTTGTAGCGGTACTACCGCATTACGGTCGTTCCGATTTCTAGTTGGCGGTACGATAAAAACAGTAGATGTGTATTTTGGTTCGGTGCCTCTCATTGACAATCGGTAGTACCACGCCAGGGAAACGGTAGTACCGCCCAGCGGTCGTACCGATTCTTATGTGGTGGTAAGTTTTTTTTCTAGAGGACACCTCTTTTAAGTGATCTTGGAAACCCTACGATCGGTTGTACCGCTTCTCTATGCGGTATGACCGCATCAAGCGGTAGTACCGCAATTTAGTTGGCGGTCGTATCGCGTTGGGATTTTGATGAGCGAAGAATTTCTTCAGGAAATCTGCGCCTTCTTCCCCACGGTCGGCACCAGTTGTCGACGATCGAGTCGCCGATCTTACGAAATAAAATAGAGGAAAATGGCACAGATTTCTTAGGAGAGAATAGAACTGCTCTTTATTAATATGAACTGGCTATTACAGGGGATGCCTATGACTAGGCGGAGGACTAATCCTAATTACAATGAGTATGATGCTTGCTATGCTATCTTATCAGACTTAAAGCATGAATCTAATGATGATCGCGCTGCTATCTTCTGATGCCAGATGATGCGATCTCCCTTTCTTTGTCCTCGCTCCATCCTTATATAACTTCCGAAGGGGTGACAGTTGCTCCTAGAGAAGACGTCTATTGTGAAGGGTTGCAGCTGATTGGAGCGAGGCGATGGTTGATAAAGTATCAAACGCTTTGCGGTTGAGCGTCCGTGAGACACTCAACTGTTCGGTGGTTGTTTGTTAGTGTCTTAAGATTATATAACGTCGCGTGGTATGGTGCATACAGCATGTGTTCCATTCATCACATGGTAAAGAATATAGTTGGACTCAAATCCAGATACCAGTTCATAGTTCTTACGAGCAGTTACCTGGTCCAAGACTAGGTACAGGATCTTTTCCGACCAGGGTACCCATTATGTAAACTCTGAAATCCTTACGACCAGTGAGGTCGTTAGCCTTAGGGGTTACGACCACGAAGAAATATGGTCTTTTATTATGTATTAAAGTAATACATAGAGATTTTAATCCTCGTCAATATTTCGCATAGATTGATATACCATTCAATCTAGGGTATTCCACTCTTAGCGATATATCTACTACAAGTAAACGCTATGGTAACTCCTCCATAATTTGGAAAAATATACGACAGACTCCCCGCTTTTAGCGTACAGGAGCATCAACTAAACCTTAAGTTTAGCTAGGCTAGTGCGTGAATCTTAGTACTAAAGATCTTTTTTCTACTGGAAAATATCACAACATTCGAATGTTTGGGCATTTCTCTCCACCTAATGCCGAGATTCGATCTTTATTAATAGCATACTACAAAAATTCTCCTATCATGGGCACATGATTGATTGAATTTCATATCCAACATGATCCCCAATAACTAGTGGTGGCCCAAAGGTGTATGCTACTGTGGTGATACAATGTTGAAAATGCTTGATTCCTTCATCTCACAATAATTTCAATTTGGGGGTTATTCATTATATGCAGTGAGCTAGACTTTTATTAGTGCAGTGGCAAAAAAAACCCCGCATGATCCTAACATTTTGTAGATTATTTCAACTCCTAGTTGGTTATTAATCCATGACGAAGATCCCACACAGAGTTCTGAGAGTTGGCCGACTTATTCTGTAGTCTAGCTTCTTTATTTTTTCGCCCATGTTTTGATCCAATTACTCATATCATGTATCAACTAATTTGGATAATTAAACTTTAAGTTTATAATTACACAACATATTTTATTATGATCATAAGTAGTATGTTCTAATAGCATAATATAACTCTACATGATGCTCTTTAAGAACATAAATATATAATTCTAGAACATAAAACATTGATCGAAGATTAATCTGCATGGAATACTACATTTTCTACTGGAACATAATTCTATTTTAATCACCCAAATGGAATAATTATTCGATGGAAATATTTATTGTTCAACAGGAACATCATATTTAATTAAGTGTGATAAATTGTATGCCTTATTTTAATTTGTAATGCCAGAATAAACATGACCAAATTTAGATCATTCATGATCAACAAAAAAACCAATAGATCATTATATTTCATTTCGGAAGTTATATTTGGTTCGAGCGAGTGATATGACTTCTTGTGGCGATGCAATTGTGGACCGTATTTACCAATATGCATGTGTTATGGCTGATGAGTATGACACGCTTTGGTGCATAGCCAGCATAGCATATGTGTGACTGCGTCAAGTGGTCGTTTATTTGCCATGGGTATTCCTGCATGCTGGCGGCTAACATATTGAGAAGGCACAAATCAATTGCCCTTCATGGGTTGCAATGATTGTGGTTGCCAACAGCATGGATATCAGCAGTGACGTAAATGCAATTATCCATATCAACTAGATAAGGATAATAATCATGCAATTTACTTTTATTATCTCCCAAAATAAACTAGATTAATTTTTTGCTTCTAACTTTGATCTAGGATATGTCATTGCGCCTAACATGACTCTTGTTTTGAACATTATTTTCTATGCCTCTTAGATTCCAATATCCCATATATGCCCAATTTCTCCTCCTTTTCACGCCAACTATAAAAATCTCGAGTGATAGTGTGTGCATTAGGCATTTGCTTGAAATCAATTCGGAGTTTTAGCAAAGATTTGCAATTTTACTTCAATAGGAGTACATTTTTATTGGTGTGAAACAAATATATACTTTGTAATATTCTGCTTACAAAATTCTTCAATTAAGAAATTAGCGTGGTGGAGGATAGTGTTATATAGACTCCAAGTCTTAGAGCGTAAGCTATTCTGTACTTACTTAAGGATTATGATGTCTTCTAGCTAAATTAATCTGTTAGAGATCATCATATGACTAGTTTTTGTTCTCGTGCCACTAGGAAAAGTTGTTTTCTTTTTGCTATCTAGGCATCCGTACACTACAAGCTAGTGAATTGAGTTTTAGTAGATATCAAGCGCACATGTCCAAAATTTTGTTAGTAAGGCATGCCAAAGTATTGTTATTTTCAACTTTCAGGCATACGGCTTACACATTTTATTCCATGCAAGATTAATTATTTTACTACAGGTAAGATATTCTATTAGCAATATATTCTATTAAGTAGATGTAATCAACTATTCAGTAGAGGATAAGGTTTTAATAGAAATATCAATATAATGGATAAGGTTTCAACCTAAAGTAAAAGATAAGAGATGCTCATTATGAGCAGGACCAAGCTCGACATGAGCTGTATCTATACTACTAATGCGATTCATACAGGAAAGCGACATCTTAACAAAGGTAAGAGATAACTAGGAGATTGCTGTAGATCTCCATAGAACATATCATGGGCTTATCGTTGCTTTTGATTGCACCTACTTATCAATCAAACCAACATTTAGTAACTTCTGATTACATAACCTTAGTCGAGAGATAACACAGTTGTTGGGACCCGAACATGCAAATCCGACCCCTCTGTGTATCCTGAACTAGTCCTATGATTAGTAGCTAGCTCACATAGTGACAACATCGATGAAAATTATATCCATACAACGAAATAGCTTAGAAATAAGCAAATTATTATTAAATAGTAGCAGCGGACCTTATGATCAAAGTTCACATAGTTTGCCACGCAGGGCTTAAAAGACAAATATAACTCTTGTAGCGAAAATAAGATAACTTGTGGAAACCATCCGACATGTCCACAGGCAATCGAGTGGGGAGTGCATCCTAGTTCACAATGTCTTCAAAGTACTCCTCCTCATAGAACTATGGATTCACGTATTCTTTCTCAATAATTGATCAACAATGGCATAAAGCCGTGAGTACATAAAGTACTCAACAAATCGTAGGGAATAGTATGCAATTAATATTTATGCAAGACTTAAACGAAGGAATAGCTGTATGGTTATTTTGCAGAAAGCAATATTGATAGTAAATGCAGTAAATAGATTGTAAAACATAGTTGGAAAGATTATATAAATAAAGTAAGCAATTGCTTTGAAACAACCAGTGAACTACCCGTTCACTTCCCATCCATACCACCATCCAAACATTTTATGAAATGTCTATATCTCGTGTGATGCCTACTTAGAACGCAACATGATGCCTATGCCTACTTGTTTATTCTTTGCTGAACAATCATGTACAAGTAAACAGATTAGTGTAGTTGAAGCATGGAAGGCACTAAGAATTTTCTCCCCCATATTTGAACAACTTGATCTAGTTTGTCCCTTTAATATCTTGTCGATGTACTTAGAAAAGTCGGGGACGACTTTTTCTCATGGGAGGGAGAATGATGTGAATAAAGGTATTGCAACGTATATATCCTATGATTGCTGCTGTGCTAATTATTTTATGCAAAACAACGAGAATGACACAATAATTGACTCATACATATATCAAGCATATACGTTGTTGTCTTTGTTTAGTACACTTTTGGGAAATCATAATGTGCTAAACGGAAGGAGTGTGGACGATAAATATATATACCATGCATATACGTTGTATTCTTTGTTTAGCATATTTTTAGGTTATCGAAAGCCGATGACGGCTTTTCCTAAAGAGAGGGAGGATGATGAGGACATCTCTTCGTCTACTACTTCAAGTATATATGAGACTGTTCATGAAGTGCCAACCGGCCCAATAACTAGAGCCAGAGCCAAGCTGCTGAACCAACATGTGCTTTTGTTTCTTAATGAGCCTCTTATTGATCATAATGAGAATTGGTTACTACCTCATGCAAATACTTTGTGCATTCTCAGATTTGAACGTTGTGAAGACTTCGGATGCAAAGCAATGGAGGAGAACTTTTGAAGATTAAAGGAAGTCATGTTATGCTGTCTCGGCCAGGTCTACGAGCCTTACGACCATGTTTACAAGCCTTATGACCAGGTTTGCCAGCTCTACAACCAGCCTCCAAAATCCTCGACCCGATTCTTTGTCAAGTCCCACGACCCGGGCCCAGAAGGTCTATGACCAGTTGCCAACGCCCTACAACCAGGAGGTCTACGATCGGGTCCTCCAGGACCTCCTCGGGACCTCCCCAGGACCAGTCCTATGATCAGGCCTTCGACCAGTCCTACGACACTCGATACTCAACTTGAATAGTACTGGTCGTAGATAAGTTATAGTATATATCTTTTAGATAGAGTCGATTGTAATCTTTCCATAACTGTATTAGGAAAGAATCTTTGTACGATACATGAGTTAGAGATAGAATCGGCATTAAGCCGTGTGTGAGTCAGCCGCACCCTTAGGTGCCAATATAAGGCCAGGGCTTTGCCAATTGTAAAGGCTCGACCATTATTATCAGAAATAATAGATTGCAAAGTTTTGCTCTTGTTCTTCCTTGTTGGCCGAACCAACTTGAAGGGGAATTGAGAATTCAATTAAGATCATCAACCTTTCCGCTGGGAATTGGGAGCACGGTGATTTCACTTGGTGGTCGGTGAAGTCAGCGCGTGTGTTCTTGCGAATTATAGAGTGCTAATCCTTGTACGGGCAACGGAAGATGACTACGTGAGTATCTTCATCCTACGTCGATAAGATCGGGCGACCCCGTATCACATTTGGTGCCTTTGGCTCTTCTCCCCTTTGGTCTCTCTTCAAGACAAAGGGTACACTGTACCCACTGTCTAGCCTTTTCTTGCTACGACACTAACAATTATGGATAAAATCAATTTAAATGATGACCTTCCTAACTAATAAATGACTTTCCTAGTTAATAGATAACTTTTCCAATTATCTAATCAATATACAAAGAAATTAATCAACTATTTAGGGAAATAGATATTCTTATCGAGGAAGGTAATCCATTCCCAACCCCGCGCTACAATACCGAGTACTGTTCATATGAATAGTGATTCCAGCACATAACACCTCGTCGTTTCTAACAGCACCGATTCTCTTTCGGTGTTATTTGATTCTCTTTCGGTGTTATTTGCCTTGTTGTTTCTAACCGCACCGATTCTCTTTTGGTACAACAAAAGTTTTAAGGATCAATCACATTTACTTGCACAAACCTCAATTACCTGTGAGTAACAACAGGAATGAACCTTCAGGCTGCGCAAGGAAAGACACCGTCTTGTCAACCTTCTCCAAGCATTGCTTACTCTGCACGAACAACGAATTGCCATTTCTCCTCACGTTTTACTCCAATCGAGAATAAATCAAGAACCAATTAACTAGTATCAAGCTCAGGTAGAAACCATACCAGGTAAGGAGGGTCGGTGACGACAATCCGGTAGGCGTGCTTCATGGCGGGCAGCAGCTCCTCCGGCTGGTTGTAGTCATAGAAGATGAAGTCGCCACCGTACTACCCGAACCGCTCGTCATACTCCAGAACATGCGAGGCACATTCAGGTTGCTCTTCTTGAGGTAGGCGTGAGCGTCGGGCACGCGACGCAGTTACTGGCGGCGGGGCCGAGCCAGCGACAAAGCGGACCACCTCCTCTGCAAAAAGGCAGGCTGGGCGGTCGTGTACAGAACCGCTCGTGCCCATCCTCGGCGACCAACTCCACCCCGCCTTCCTCTCCCCCTTCCCCTCCGTCCCGCTTGTGCCGCCGCCGCTTCGCTAGGAACTCCCGCAATGTCTCCACCGCCGTCGCGCTCAGCTGCGGCTGGTCCTCCTCCTCCTCCTCTCCCCCAACCTCCCCCCTCTCTCTCCTCCTCCACGCCACTCGACATTGCCTCCGCTTCTTGCCTTCTTTCCACCCCCAGCCTCGGCAGGGGAGGGCTGGCTGCGCTAGTAATCTCTCCACCTCGACACAAAGAGGCCATAGGCCTCCATGGATTATGGGCTTGCATAAATGGGCCGAGACGTCTCGGTTTCCGTCGCTCCTTCGGCCCAGTGGAACGGAAGCAGAGTAGCAGATCATAAAAGCGGAGTGGTAATGGAATCGCAGCCTCGCAGAGTCGCAGGGGGAACTGGATGAAGCGGAAAGGCAAAGGAGAGGGAGGTGGTGGGTGACTGCTGCGCCTGCGCCTCCGTATCCATCCGGGCGTGGCGAGCTAAGCGAATTCAATCCACCTCCACATCCGCCATCCTCTCCGCGGCGGCGCCACTCCAATCCGCCTCTCGCCGCCACCGCCACCGCCCGCAACAGCGACCGGCGAGTCAACAGGCAGAGGGAAAACCGGAAAAGGCGGCAGTTGCTGCTTGCTCGCCTTGGCCGGTCACCGCCCGCCGTCGCATTCGTTCGCCGTGTCCGCCTCCACTCGCCGTCGCCCATTCCGCGTGCGACTACGGGTAGATCCATCCGCCGGGTCGTCTGGCCGCGGTTGTGTTGTGCTCGCGCCGTGGGGAACTGAGTAGCGCGTGTGGTGCTTTTGCTTCTTCTCGAAGCTTCGGGGGCAGCCGATCCGGTTTGGGCGCAATCAGCGGCAATGTCGGGCTCGTCGGCGGCGGGGGAGGACATAGTGCAGCACCTCTCGTCCAATTCCAACCCGTCCTCGTCCAAGCTCGCCAAGCTCGAGGCCCGCATGGCCGGCAAGGCCGTCTCGGTGCCGTCGCCTTCGCCGCCGCACCATCCGGTGGTTTCCTCCGCCTCGGCCACCACTTTCATGGACCAGGAGGAGCTGCCCGAGTCCTCCTCCTCATCCGACGATGATGTCAGCCCTAAACCTCGAACTCCCTCTGTTGCTTCCCTTTTTTTTTGCTCAAGTACAGTGGCGTGTCTATCTATCTTCGATTGCGTTGCTTGCACATTACCTGCGATGCTATGATCGTGCTGGCTAGAACTATTTGTAGTGTCTCTTTTGGTAAATCTGTACATGTAGCTTGCTATTGTGTAACTAACTACAGATTAGTCCAATATTTCCATCCCTAATTTCATCTTTCTTCTAGCCCTGAGCCCAGACTAATGTTCCTTGCATTTGCTGATCAGAACGGCGAGGAGTTCTTGATACAGAAGAACACACAGAAACGTCCGAGATCGCCAGATGGTGACCACGGCCTAGCCCTTGGAAATTTTGAGGTGTGCTCTTCTAGTAGGAATTGAGTAGAATTAAATCACACAAGCTATTCTATTTTGCACTTGCTTATGGTTCACTTTTAATACTCTTTTGTTTGGTGCATTCTTTTGTAATTGTAAATATCAGGGACCGGCTAATGAGGCAGCAAAGGTTTTAGACATCATGGATGCACGACCATCCTTAGATAACTCAAACAGAAAAAAGCAAGGCCGTGGAAGGGGGCGTGCTGGAACAGGCCGAGGGTGTGGCTCTAAGACTGTTGATCAAACACGACCAGCTTCGACTTCCTCGGTAATTGTAGCAAATGGTCAACATGACAAGCTAACCAACATGGTATGCCGTGCAATTTTATTCTCAAGATCTCGATTTATCTTCCTAGCTTTTGATTCACTCGTGGGCTATGGTGCACCGATACGCGATACACCATTCCCCCAAAATTACCGATACAGCAGTATATATACATTAAAAAATAAAAAAAATAAAAGATAGTTGGTAAGTTTGTATCACAAACATTAAACATCAGTACAAGTTCATAACATAGATAAACATTAACAATAGTACTACATAACCAGCAGCCAGCAAGACTATATGGAAGCATGTTAGACTATGTTGCACGAACACAATATGAAAACAGCAAGAGACTCCTAGTTTTCTTCTTCAGCCTCGTCAACTACACTCTGAAGCTGCTGCAAGATAGGTGCTGTTACCTTTGGGCACATCTAATCCCGGCATTAGATATTTTAAGCAAGTGTGCTTTAACTCTGTAGTAGCTTCCACAGTATTCCCGAGCATAGTACTTGCATTTGAATCGCAAATTTGCTCCACCTCTTGCAAATCTCTCCAGAATATCAACATGCTTTCACAATGTCTTGGTGTTTATATCAAGTGGATCCATCTCCTAAAATAGCAAGAGGAATAATTTCAGTGAGAAGGAGAGGATCTGGTGAAGGGGAGGAAGGACAGGATATGGAAGAATGCTAGAAAAAGGCAAGAAAAAGCTCGGATTTGAAACAGCACAATCATGTGGCCTGAGGAGAGGAAGGACAAGATGAGGGCTGAGGTGAGGAAGTAGAAGATGAGAAAGAGAGAGTGCAAGATACCAATCCAAACAAGCAAGAAGCAATCCAAATCAGATCAAATACAGCCCTAAGCTAATCCAACTCAGATCTGAGAGCTAATCCATCCACAGCGCAAGAAGGGAACAAGAGCAAGCACCTGAAGTGTAGAAGAAGGCTCGCCGGCTGCCGGAGTCCTAGAACCTGCTCCACCAGATCGCCATCAACTGGAGAGATAGGTCTCGAGCAGATGGAGATGGTGAGAGAATGGGGGCGTAGGAGTCATGCGAGTCGGTGAGAGAATGAGGGCGCAGGCAGGAGACGCAAGCGAGTTGTGCTGTTGAAGAGTACCATGGGCAAGGATCCAAAAGCGGTCTGGGACCAAATCGATCGCCGCCACGAAAAAGCGGCGATTCTTGGATTTCTTGGAAAAATCCGGACGAATTTCGCTTGAATTTGCTTAAAAACCAACCAAAATTCGAAAATTGGAATTTGAATTTGCAAAACCCGGAAAAACCGGCCCGGTTACCACCGGTAAATTCGGTTACCGCCGGTAACCGGCCGGTTTTTTCTTCCTTGACCATGGGTACGGTAGAATCCGCGTACTGTTCATACAGGCCCGCGGTTGCATTATTAGTTGGAAAATAGATATAATAATAATTAGTTTCCTTGTTAGGTGGGTTTGCTTCCTTATAGATATATTCTATCAATTAAAGATAGGTTTCCATGTATTAGAGATATATTTCTTTATGGCTCAAGTTGAGCCATCCCTATAAAAGGGGAAGCATGTATGCATTATCAATCAAGCAAGAAGAACAAAGAAGAATTAGTTCATCCCCGTGTATGTCTATCTTCCTCCTCTAAAGACCCTCCTATTCAAGCCGTCGCCACCTGGCCGTCCTCCCGACGGTGTTTACCCCATAATGATCTAAGATCATTACATGTGCACTAGGGTTAGAGCCATTCCTTGTGGGTTGGGCTTCAATTCAAGTGGTTTCTTGTGGGCCTTATCGAGGTATCACCGAGTATCGGGCCATATTGGAATTTTGTCATCTTTATTTTTAAACCTGAATATTTCCAGTACTTCCTAATATGTATCGAAGCTGTATCCGTATCCGATACGTATCGGGATATTGGTACACTGCCTAGGAGGAGTATCGGTGCATTAGAGCTCGTGGGCAATGGTGGGTTACTATCTTGCACTTGATATATCACATGCAAATGCCTAGGCTCTTCTTGTGAGAGCTTTTTTCAAGGCCTTCGAACCCTATATGGGATAAAGATGATAGTGAAGAAATTGCTATATCTTTGTGTGCTATCGTTGAGATTATTAGATATATAAAGCCTAATTACGATATCAGCAGGAAGAGCATCGCTGCATCTGGGATTTTGGAATTTTGGAGACTGGAAGAAATTGATTAAACGTTCTAAGTTCTTGTTCGACGATAAGCTTGAACTAATTTGATTTTAACAACCTGACTGTATGATAGTCTCCCAAAGGATTGTACATGCCGTGATCAAATAATACAAGATATGGTAGTTCATTGATGCTTTTGAAGGATTCATTTGTAGTAACTCAGATTATAGGTAGTTGCGGTGCACTATGTTTACCTCATACAGATATATTAATTATTACTGACTAGAGAAAACACTTACAATGAACAGTTGTATGATAGCACCCTACTATACGATGATCCATCCTCTTATGCTAAATTATGAGCACTTTCCAACAGGAATCCCGATCAAGTGTTCTACTTGGCAATGATGACAGGACTGCTTTACAGGTAACACTTCTTTCTTTACATCATCATTTTCTGTGAGATGTGCACCATGGAGTATCCCCCTTCTAGTCTTGATCATAGTATGGGTCTGGAGCTTTCTGAGCTTGTAATGTTATGCTGATACTGATGCATCCTTGTACTATCTATCCTTACCTTTGCTGTTTGTCTGCTTCTGAATGTGTTTTTTGTGCATTTAGCTAATACATATACAATGAGCTCTTTCTGATGGCTTTTGTGTATGCCTCTTGGCCCTTTTTCTTTGAGTGGACTGTTTCCATTTACTTGTTATCCTGCAGAAAGCATGAACAGCCTTGGTGAAATATTGTACTGGGACAAGTCATATCACATAGGGAATCAGGGATATTTGTGAAATATAGTATACCAGACAAACATGTATAGAGTCATTTCTTTTTGTTTCAAATTTATATCCTTAAGCACTCCCCGTTGAATAGGAAGAACTATCACTGTTACATGGTAAAGTTGCATTTTTGGAGGAGGAGCTTAATAAATCGCGTCAAGAAGCAACAGACTACCGTCAACTTAGTGATAGGTTAGCAAAGGTAAGGCAGTACTGACTACAAGCTCTCATTTTATCTTGACTTACCTAGGTCTCTGACTTGTTGGCTTTGCATTATTCTGCAGGAATTGAAGGATCTCAAAGATCATGATCAACAAAAGAAATCAAAGGTTGTTACACTTAGAGACTTGGATACTACAGTGACAGATCGTTATTATCTTATATTATAATCAACCATTTGTGTTTAGCTAATCTTCATTTTTTTTCGCTTTTATACATTAGTTAGACCATTTTATCCTGAAAATTTAGAACTCATTACTTAGGCATCTCATTTTTAATAACTGTAGGAAACTGTTGTTACGGTTCACGTCTTCTATACACACCAGATCTTGAATATGATAATCTGTTAAATTGCATGTATGCAATAACTTTTTTTCTGATTGTCGTAGCAAAAAGGACTAGACAGTAGATAAAGGGGACCCCCGGTATACGCGGGATATCCGAAGAGTCCTCGAAGAGGGGGAGTGGTTGTCAGGAAGTGTGCTAAATTTATATATCTTCAGAAAAAAGTCTCCCTTTCTTACATGGGGGTAGAGTGCTATTTATAGCCAATTAGCAGGGCACGCGATACTACATATCTACCCCTACAAGGGTACTACTAGCGTAGGGACAGCATGGTCCTTTCCTACCCCTACGCGTAGCTTCCGGTCCACGGTGGGCTTCTATGGACCTGGCTCACCCGGCTGGTGTGCCTGGTCCACCTGTCTTCTCCCTTCGCTCCTGACGGAGCTGCTTTAGACAACCTTCGACCGACCCTTCGGGGGGCCTTCGGGTTGCACTTGGGTACCTCCTGTACCCGTTGGCCGACCCTTCGGCGATCCTCTGGAGGCTTCGGGCCGCTCTCGGGGTACCTCCTGTACCCTTCGGCCGACCCTTGGGAGGCCTTCGGCGACCCTCCGGAGGCTTCGGGCCGTCCTTGGGGTACCTCCTGTACCCTTCGGTGACCCTTCGGCCGACCCTTCGGGAGGTCTTTGACGACCCGAGGAGGCCGGGCGCCTCGTGGTACTCTGCACCATTCGGGCAAACACCTGTGGGCCTTCAACCGGCATTGTTTGCGAGTTGTTGGGGCGGTGGGCTGCCCTACGATTAATCGATCAATACGGTAGAGAAGGTCATGAAATTATTACATAGGGGGGAGTTTTTTTGTGCACGCGCGCACTTGCATACGCATACATAATGTGTGGCTCAGAAATCTTACTCCTTTCATGCTAGCCATGGAATAATAACCGTTATCATAACTATGTAGTATATACGCTTATATGGTCATTTTCATTAATGCAGCAAATGAAGGTCCTATCCGATTTGCTGATAGCTGTGTCAAAAGCAGAGAGGCAAGAAGCACGAATGAGGATAAAGCAGGAATCTTTCAGACTTGGGAATGTTGGTGTTATGAGGTGATCTCCCAATGTTCCAGGTTTCCAGCACTTAATGGTGAACAGTAGAAGGATAGGTTTAGAGCTCCTTTTGTCCAGAGAATAATATTTTCTTTATAAGGAGTCCTTGTTAACTATAGCTTGATGGTGTGCTGGCATGTATGCTGCCCTATTGTCTTTCAGAAACAGGGCAGGTAGCATGACCCCTCAGCTGCTTTATAGATCCAGTATGCCTTCTAGTATCAACAACTTATCTTGAGTAGTGGATGCTGCTTCATCTCTTTTCTTTTCATGTTTTGGGTATGGTCTATCCATTGCAACTTTTTTTTACTACTCTGTCATAACTCAGAGCTGGAACTGTCATATCTGAAACATGGGAGGATGGCCAGGCAATAAAGGATCTTAATTCTCATCTGGTTAGTTTCTGCGGCTCCATAGATCTGTCTATTACAATACACACTGTTAGCTATGGTGTTCCATTGTAAAAGTTTTTCATATAATGTTAAGAACTTCGAAACTGTGGAACTTTGATCTGGGTGACCTGTCCAGTTGTTAATACCCAGCCAGCAGAAGGCACCTACCGGATACCATCAGTAGACAACTTTTGTTTATTTTGATCACAGCCACATGTTACTAGCCTTAAGTCATTAACGTCCAAGTATCTTATAAGATATGTTTGTCTTATTTAATTGAGCATCATGTTAACTAGGCAAACATTTTTACTCCTAGTTTACTGATCTGGGTTAGCCTGGATGCGCTAGCTGATTTTACTGATGTAATGTGGAGATGTAGTTCAGATTTCATAAAGCTTCATCTATTAAGGCACATTGTCCGACTTGCAACTTTAAATGCTTTGGATTCATGAAGACTAATCTTTGCTTAAGTTTAACTACACTTGGTCTCATGGTAACTAAATTTTAGCACTACTTATAGTTGTGCATTTGTACATCAACAATAGGTTTCGTTATCTCTGAAAAATGTTCTCGTGAACTATTATTGCCATTCCTGTCTTTTACATGATTTCCCTAGTAGCCTTCTATATAATATCATTATATCAATTCTTGGTTGTGACGTACCATCTCTTTGCTGAATTGCTTATGTATGCTGGACCTTTCTTTAGAAATCTTTGCTGGAGACTAAAGAGGCTATTGAAAGGCATCGGAAATCACTAAAGAAAAGACAATCTGGTAAGAGTTATTCTTCTTAAAAAAATTATTGTCTTGTGTCGACTCAAATTCTTTATAAGCCACCAATTGAACTATTTTGCATTTGTTTGGCACAGAACGTTAGTGCATGACCTTTATAACATGAAAAAGAAGATTTGAAATGAAATAACAATTCACGTAGATTTATGTATATACTCCAGTTTTTTATTTTTATAAATGGAAAGCTCCCTGCTTTTACACAAGCAAGAAATAAAAAGGCATAGCAGCCTAAGTGATATTTTTGCTGGCGCTAATTTTTTTACAGTCATTTATTTGGTATGGTTTTCTATTGTAGACAAGGGTGATGGTAGTGATGCTGAAACTAACATGTCTGAGGAAGATACCCTCTTACAGGATGAGATATGTAAATCTCGGTTAACAAGTATCAAGCGGGTAAATTCCTTTTTCTGGTCACTATCACTTGGTTATTGAACATCCCTCCCCCTCTTAATCTACTTTCCATGAACTGTGTATTTTAGGAGGAAGAACAGTATTTGAGAGAAAGAGATCGGTATGAATTGGAAAAGGGTAGGCTTATACGTGAAATGAAGCGTCTCAGAGACGAAGATGGATCGCGCTTTAATAACTTTCAAATTCTTCACCATCGTTATGCTCTCTTAAATCTTCTTGGAAAGGGAGGGTTTAGTGAAGTTTACAAGGTATACTCTTGCTTCAGCTATACATATTTTAAACTAAATAGGAGGCATATTAACCTATTTTTGCCAACCATGCCCTTTTTAAATACAAATGCATTCTGTGCTCATAAAGTAGAAACACTGAACTTTACCACATTTATTTAGATCTGTCTTTATATGTGCTCTTATCGAGAGAACTTGCTTAAAGGAGGTAGGAGTTAATACCCACTATAAGGCCCATTTTGGGTGTGCTGGGACTGGGCGGGATCCTGACCCTTGACCCATCCAAAAAAAAGTGTGTGTGTGTTGGGGATAGGCCTGAGCCCGGCCCGGAACTGTGTTTTCCAACAAAATAATATTTTTTAATTCTTTTTTGGAATTAAAATTAATATTTAGTTCATTTTGAGAATAAAAACTAGTTTTTTAATTATTTTTATTGCCATTGACGGGCTTCGGGCCGAAAATCAAGATCTGAGCCCGGAAATTCGGGCCGGGCCACCCATGAACAGGTCTAGTAAAGCCTGGATGGAAACAATGGAAGTAACACGTCTGGTATTACAAATATATCTTTTAACCTAACCTATTGAAATGCCCCTTAGGTTATGCCCTTCATCTTTTGAAAAATGTAAGGCGTGGTAAATTAATGCACTCCGTGTGTACCATCTTATACCAGTCTAGGATGCACGGACACGGACACACGTGTCGGACACAACACATATCAGATATGGGATTCGCCATTTTCTAAAAAAAGGCGACACGGGGACATAGTTGTATTATAATAATAATAATAATAATAATAATAATAATAATATATGCATATGCATTATTGAATGCTTTTCCACGTGTTTATCAAACAAAAAGTGTAAAATGTTAGGAATATGTACCTCAAAGATGATCCTCGGCTCCTGGTCTTTTCAGTTCTTTCATAAAGCATAACTTCATATTAATACAAGAAATTCAACATTCCTTTAACCTGTGAATAGAAAAAACTTGATTAGTAAATGTAAGTAAGCAATGTAACAAATACAATGCAGCAGCAAACACCTAAGTACCTAACATTATAACAACCATCAAATAATTGACAAATGATAACAATCAACAAAAAATAGCCAAGTTCAAACATAGAAACTTAAAGACAGAGTACAATACTTGCATTTGAATCTCATGTTTCCTCCCCCTCCTCCACCAGTCCTCTCTAGCAACTCGACATGATTCTACAATGGAGTCTTCACATTTTGCTGCTCGGCCACCCGGTTCCATCTTCTAAGTCCTAATTCCTAAATATGCAGCAAGGAACATAACATTACATAATTACACTTTCCAATTTTCCATAATCCATGCATATCCACAACTACAAGGGTGGAACCAACAAGCAACAATCATTCAATCAACAAAGTCTAACAGACTAAAAAGTAACAACAGTCCAGCAACAAGTGACCAAGTGACCAAGGTGGCCGGCGGCCAGAGGCTGAGCCGGCCATAGGAGGTGCGGGCTGGCTAGGTGCGAGAGAGCATGGCACTGACGCAGAGCCGAGGAGGGCGACGGCCGAGCCAAGGCCGGCTACGGAGCGGCAGGGCGAAGGAAGCCGGCGGCGGCCGCAGAGCGGGCGGCCAGCCAGAGGCGGCGTGAGCCGCCAATGCACCCAGCGGCAATGGTGGACTAGCAGCTACAAGCATTGGAGGAAGGTAAAAGGGGAAGAAGCAAAGCAAAGCGGGCGGCATGGCGCGTTGAAGCTCTGCGACGGCGAAGATCGAAGAAGCCAAGCGGCGTTGGGATCCACCGGTGGCCGTCGGGAGCGTCGGATCTGGCGATGGTGACGCAGCAGGGCGGGCGGGCGCTGCGGTAGCGTTGAAGCTCTGCGGCGGCAGCACTGGAAGAAGCCGAGCGGCGTTGGGATCCGCCGGTGGCCGTCGGGAGCGCCGGATCTGACGATGGCGACGCAGTAGGGCGGGTGAGCGCTGCGTTGGCGTCGAAGACTCGAAGCTCTGCGGTCTGCTCGCTGCTTGGGTCAGGTAGCACTAGCAGGTAGGTTAACCGGTGAAATGGGCTGCCGAATTGAATGGGCTGCAAATTGAATGGGCTGGTTAGTTTTGGGCCGAATTGAATGGTCCTAAGTGTCCGATACGTGTCCTACACGTGTCCGATATGTATCTGAACTTGTTTTTATTTTTTTCGCGATTGCAATTTCCGACACGCTGGGGATACATATCCGAGCCGTGTCGGAGCCGTGTTCTTGTCTGACACGGTGTCCGACACGGACACGGCACCTTGCTGGCGTGTCGGTGCTTCCGAGATACCAGTTTTGATGATTATATTCATGTCGGAACATGTAACTAGTTCACTGTGCTTTCTTTTCATGAAGTCAGCTTTGTTTGTATTGATATAGCATCTGCATCTGCTTTGTAGAAATTTGAGCCTTTTCTTTCTTTTTGCTGAGATAGAAACTTGAGTTTGATAGCACCAGCAGTTACATGTGAACTGTTCCTTTGAGCAGGCTTTTGATTTGTTGGAGTACAAGTACGTGGCATGTAAGCTTCATGGTTTGAACGCTCAGTGGAGTGAGGAGAAAAAGCAGAGCTACATACGCCATGCGATTCGTGAATATAATATCCATAAGACTTTGGTGCATCCAAACATTGTCAGGCTATGGGACATATTTGAGATTGATCACAACACATTCTGCACCGTCCTAGAATATTGCAGTGGTATAATAATTTTTCTTAATTACCTTCCAAATTTCTTTTTGATATGACAATGTAGATCTGGTGGCTGTCGTTACTGGTACCCATTTTCTGGGGGGCCTCATTCTTAAATATCTTATGTTGCCATAAACTTCGTAATACAGAAAATGCTACATAGATATTGTTTTGTGCCAGACATATATTGGTGTTGCCCAGATACATTCACCTACAACGAACTCTTGCTTCAATGAACTTATTCCATTTTTTAGTCGGAAGTCGGAACCTTAGGTGGTTCTCGAAAGAGATGGTGAAAAAAGTTCCAATAGTTGAAATTAAAAGGAACGGATAAACCAATGCCTCCATAGATTTGGCCATGGTTTCTTACAATTATAACTTCCACACATATTTATTTGTCATTTAGGATCATTTACGATATGGAGCATGTTTGTGCATTCCTAGCGCATTATGAGCCTCTGAGATATGGAACACATCAGCAAACCACCATATTTGATGATTAAGATGAGAATTGAGAAGCATGCAGAAAGCTATGAAGATGCCATGAATATTTGAGCTAAATTATTGGCAATACTACTGACATCTAATGGAGGTTGAGGTGGTTATCTTTAGTGTTGAACATGGCATTGATGCCTGGCTTCACTGTATAGAGATGAGAATATGAGGGTGATAGATCATGTCTCATTGAAGATAGAAGTTTCTTTCTTTTTGAACTTATCTTCTTCATAGGTGTACACTCCTTTTCATTTAACATATATTTTAGTCAGCCTTGTGAAGTTGTTATTTTCAACTAGAATGCTCTAGTAATTATTGATAATGATTTTATTACCTAAATCTACAACTCTCAGATCAGGAGGCCTTGGCATGTAATAATGTTGTCTCCATTGCTAATGTTTTACCCAGGCAAGGATCTCGATGCAGTCCTTAAAGCAACACCAATTCTTCCAGAAAAGGAAGCAAGAATCATAATTGTTCAAATATTTCAGGGCCTTGTTTATCTTAACAAGAGGGCTCAAAAGATCATCCACTATGATCTCAAACCAGGCAATGTTCTCTTTGATGAGGTTGGTGTTGCAAAAGTTACCGACTTTGGCCTCAGCAAGATAGTGGAAGATGATGTTGGGTCTCAGGGAATGGAACTCACTTCTCAGGGAGCTGGAACCTATTGGTGAGTGCATTCCATTTTTCAGTTGATTCTTTGTACTAGCCTGAGACAAATTTCGAACAACCTGTTCTTATGGAATCTATTTGCTGCTGGCATTAAATTTCTATACCGGGTGCAATAATGCATGCTCTCTCTGGTAGAGTGGCACCTTTGGTGTATCATTGTAGAACCTTTTAAGGGAATTGCTATTTTTTGCATGGAGCACAACCATAATTATGTTAACACTTACAAATGAAATGCTTTCCTGTAACGTTGTATGTAAATAGGTGGGAGTACACATTTAATTCTTATTTATGTTAGTGTGTCATTGTTCCTTCGGAGTGATAGACATTTCCGTTCATATTATTCTTCTTTGTTCTTTTTCTAGGTATCTGCCACCTGAATGCTTTGATCTCAGCAAAACACCATTTATTTCATCCAAGGTAATTGATATTTGGCAACATGTTTACCTTTTAATGTAAATAAAAACCATTTAATCCTAATGTGCTGAACCAGTATGAGCAAAATAATATGTATAGTATAGAGTATAGGCCCTTCTGTAAAAGATATTAGGATTTGGCGGTCTTCTATGTTTGTCTTAAATACGTCCCTCAGCTGCCAGTGAAGCATGTTCACCTGCCAAATATTTCAGAAGGTCCTAATACAAGTGCTTGATCTGTGAATTTGAAAGTCTCCTGAATGAATGTCCTTACCTCTGATTAGTAGTTATTATAACGTTTTGCTGGGGGTATTTCTCTCAAGAGTGACTCTACCTGATTTTAACACCCGGGGGGGGGGGGCGATATATCAAACACCCTGAGATTTGGTCCCAGACTTGTGCAGATGCAGCACACCTTGGGTTCACCAGACCTGAACCCTAGATTCTCAGGTGGCCAGAGCCATGGGAAATTTGTTGGTGTTGGCTGGTGGGTGCCTGGGTGGTGGCACTGGCAGCAGTAGGGCCACCAGCTTCAAGGTGGTGGTCCACTGGAGGGATGGGGGTGGAATGGTAAATTGATCTAGTAGGGCAGTGGCAATGGTGTTGCCAGCAATGGTGGAGGAGGTGGGCAAGGGCAGGGGTCAGTGGGTGGTGGTAGCAGTTAGTCGGAACTGAGAAGGAGGAGGTGGCCAGGTGCGACAGATAATAGGGGAAGTTGTTGGGTTGATGTGCAATTTTTACTTAAAAAAATAAGAGACATGATTTCTAGCTAATCCCATTTCTTTAAGGTTTGTACTCATTTATGAGCTTCCTGAACTTCCAATTTAAACAACCCTGATATTGCAAACCCAGTTATGGCAACTTTAGCTTTGTTCTGACTCCTGAGTGGTGCGTAAACTATCTATTTGATTTCATGCAGGTGGATGTTTGGTCAGCTGGTATAATGTTTTATCAGATGCTCTTTGGGAGGCGTCCTTTTGGCCACGACCAGACTCAAGAGAGAATACTTCGGGAAGATACAATTATCAACGCACGGAGGGTGGAATTCCCTTCAAAGCCAGCTGTATCGAATGAGGCAAAGGTCTGTTTCCTATTTGCTCAGACCTTCTGAGCCATAACTTGTGATTCCTTAAGGAGACTGTCAGTTTGGTTTGAAGTTGTGTTCCTCTACACTCTAGTTTTAATGAGTATCATGAATTATTCAACAATTGATGATAAAATTACACATATATTCTAAGTCTTGATTGTTGCGCTAAGTTTGTGCTTATGTTGGCTAGTTTGGCAAAATTTTGATATTGCATTGCCAGTTACCACTTACCACAAATCAAAACTTTTAGCTGTATTAATAATCTAATACAAAGCATTATTGTTCCAATATTTTGTTGGCTATTTTTTTCCTCATTGTACCTTGAACATTCACAGGAACTGATACGTCGTTGCTTGACATACAATCAATCAGAGAGACCAGACGTTCTAACAATAGCCCAAGATCCTTATCTCTCTTATGCGAAGAGATAGGCACTACAGGAAGGAGTACAGGACAAGATTTTGGATGGGGAGCCGCGCTCGCAAAATGATTTTGGATGGGGATGGATACTTGCTCAAGAATATCCCAAAGGGTGTAACTGTATATTTTGTAAATTTCAAAGGTCTGCCTCTTTGTAATGTAGAGGGAGAGGCAAGCATTGATTTGAAGGTTCATGTACTCTTTGATATTTCTTGATGCTGTTGTGCCCCATGCGCAGTGTTGATGTTTTTGGCTGGTGCCCAGTGGTCCTGTCGATGGTCTCGGTAAGGCGGTTAAGGCCTGCCAAATTAGCAATCATGAAAGATATAGATGAACACTCCATGTTCAGCTCCAAAAAAATCTTTTTCTGCTGCACAATGTGATACTGATGGCTCGTTTGAATGGGCTTAATTTGGATTCGGGGAGAAACGGTTACAATCAGTAACAACGACAAGAACACTACCTAGGCTTTACAAATATATTCTCCTTTCGGAGTTCTTTACAGATATATTTTGCTTTCGGAGTTTCTTTTCTTCTGCCAATGAAAGATTTCAGAGGAAAAGGCATCAAGCAATTCAGAATTTCTTTGTTCTTGGTTGTTTCTGTTTAAATTAACTTACCCCAATTCTGTTCAAACGCAATTCGGCTAAGCTGGAGGCTGGATCGTGCATTCAAGACAAAAGGTAAAAACGACCCATCTTGGTGTGCCTGAAATTTCTCATCAATTGGATACTGCTTTCACAATGAGAACATGAAAACAGTAGTAAAAAACCGCTCGGTATGCATGGCAGGAAAGCAAGAACTCCCGGTTCAAGTCATCTCCCTGCGCGCTGTTTCAATTTCCCATCTCTACACCAATTCTTCAACCAGGTTGCTGCTCCCTAGTACGTCCTGGGCTGGGTGGTGAGGCCGAAGCCGAGCGGGAAGAGCGGGTCGTAGTGCGCGTCGCCGTAGTTCATCGGCAGCTGGTCCACCGTCTTGAACCACGTCCGCGGCAACTTGCCGGTGAACCCGTAGTCGCCGAACAGCACGTCGGTGACGCCCTGCCCCTCGGTCCCGGGCAGCCACGCGGCCACGAGCGCGTCCATGGCGTCCAGGAGCGGCTGCACCACCACGGGCCGCCCGCTGATGAGCACCGTCGAGCACTGCACGGTGCCGCACACCGTCTGCACGGTGCTCGGCCCGGGCTCTGGGATGGTCAGGTTCAGGCTGTCGCCCTTGGTCTCCGTGTACGGGTGCTCGCCCACCACCACGATGGCGTAGGAGAAGCCGCCGTTCTTGACGAAGTCCTCGTCGGGGTTCTCCGCGAACACCACGGTCGTCGCCGGGTCGACGGCCGCTTTCACGGCGTCCAGGATGGTCGTGCCCACGGTGGTGCGCCCGGTGTCGCCCTGCCACTCGATCGTCCATCCACCGCACTGGTAGCCCAGGTTATCGGCGTGGCTCCCGGCGACGAGAATCTTTGGCGCCTTCCTGGACAGCGGCAGCAACGGCTTGTCACTTGTCTTGCCGTTCTTGAGGAGCACGAGCGACTTCCTCACTGCCTCCCTTGCCAAATCTCTGTGCTCCTGCATCGCAATTCACAAATGTCAGTGCGTCTCAACTCAGGTTGAAGCAACATTCTGATTGCACCACAAGGAAACTGCTATGTAGTACCTTCTTCCCCAGCTGATCAGCCAAGGTAAGATCGGCCAAGGGGTTCTCAAACAAGCCCATGGTGAACTTGACGCGCAGAATCCTAGTCACTGCGTCGTCGATCCTGCTCATCGGGATCACGCCGCTGTTGACGTGGTTGGTCAGGATGCTGATGAACGACTGGTAGTTGTTAGGCACCATGATCTGCAACATCACAACAAATCAATCTTCTCGAAGTGACGATGGCTGAACCTGGGAACAGCTGCTAGTTTGGCATGTTAGTTTGATGATTTACCATGTCAATGCCGGCAAGAATGGAAGCCTGAACAGAGTAGGAGTAGTTTGCCCCTGCAGGGGTTGTGATCCTGTCAATGCCCTCCCAATCTGAGATGGTGAAGCCCTGTAATCAAATGCAAGCAAGGCGATGAGCATCTGAAGGCTACAGAATCGAAGTAATGAACATCTGAAACAAGTGCAGCTCTTTTGATTTTTCACCTTGAAATTGTGCCTGCCCTTGAGGAAGCGGGTGATGAGGTCGTGGCTGGCGTGCATCTTGACCCCGTTCCAGCTGGAGTAGGAGATCATGACGGTGGAGACACCCTTCTGCAGGGCGTTCAGGTACGCCGGCATGTGGATGCTCATCAGGCCCCGGCGTTCGATGATGGTGTTGTTCTCATTGATGCCGTTCTGCGTGCCGCCGTCGCCGACAAAGTGCTTGGCGCACGCCGCCACCTTGTTCCTGCATTCCAAACACGCATTCACCAATCAGATGAACATACATACAGTAGTAGTGCGTACTAACTTGAGTGACATTGTGACAGTGTTCATGTGGCCTTACTTTCCGGCGACATAAGGCATGCCACTGGTGAAGTTCTGTGGAACATCGCCCTGAAGGCCCGGAATGAGCTCTGTCATGGCTTGCACAATCCGGTGGTCTTCACTGTAGCTCTCGTAGCACCGACCCCACCTCGGATCTCTGCACACCTGTTCATCAACAGCAACACCATGAAAAATCCAATTCAGCACAACGATACAATTGGAGCAGCAAATGCTGGAATTCTTGTCAAGATTTATGGATGCCTGACCGCAATGCACGGCGCGAACGCGTATTGGATGCCGGTCGCTCTCACTTCAAGCGCGGTCGCGGCGCCGATCCTCTTCACCAGATCAGGATCCCTGCACAGTTCAAAGAAAAACGAGGCTCTGGATTAGTAAAAAAAACTTGGCATTGCAAGACAGTAGTAAGGAAATGGAAATGCACTTGCCCGGTGGCTCCGAGTGCAACGTTGTGGGGGAAGATGGTTGCACCGTAGACATTGTTATGACCGTGGACGGCGTCGATGCCGTAAATCATTGGAATGCCGAGCCGCGTCGACAGGCAGGCCTTCTGGAAGTCGTTCACCATGTTCATCCACTCCGCCGCCGTTGCCTGCTTCCGCGGCACGCTCCCGCCGCCGCTCAGCAAGCTCCCTGACGTACAGCCACCAAGAACCAAGCACACACATGAGCTCCATTGCAAAAATGCACCACGCTTGAGACATCGCTGGCTATGACCAAGAGGCTTACCGATGAAGTTGTCCTTGAGGACCTGCGGCGACGCGACGACCCGCTCGATCTGCGTCATCTGGCCGATCTTCTCCGCGAGCGTCATCCGCGCGAGGAGGTCGCTGACGCGGGCCTCCACGGGCTGGGCGGCGTCCTTGTACAGCACGTAGTCGGCTTCCCCGAACACGGCCCAGAAGAGCAGGAGCGCGGCGAGCACCGGCGCCGTGAGCAGCGCCATACTCTGACGGAGCAGGAGCGGGAGCAGGCGCCTCCGGACCTGCCCACATCATTGCAGCGACGTGATGAGAATTCCCGTGAAACGGTCCTCCAGGGGCTCAAGAACGCCGGACCGGAGGCGGCCGGCGAGGCCGCGGGTCGTGGCGGATGATATCAAAGGTGGCAGTCAACGGCGAGAGCAGCCGAGGATAACGCAGAGATGCAACAGCAAGGAAAGAAACCATGATTTGTGCTGTGAGGTGACTTCTCGACAAGCTGTGCCGTGTCTGATTCTTGCAAACAACGTGTTAATTATTAACAGCTACTGGGTCAGATTAAAACTCTTTATTAATTACCATTGTGAAAGCAACACAGATCTTGATGAGGCTAACATTGTTTAATTGGCAGAGCAGCGTGGTTTACATTAACAAAGACACTAGAGATCCATGCAGTTACTGCGATTCTGTGCTACAATAACAAGTTAAAAGAGTAAGAACCGTGCAGGGTAAAAACAAGAGATCAAAGAAATAGCTACAAATTGCAACCGAACAAATACTCTGCGCTCATTAGTAAAGAACAACTAAAAATTTACTTGCAGACCAGTACGACTATATGCAAACAGAAGAGGAACTAAGCCATGAGAAGCAGCCAATCACCAGAAGAAGAGGATGGGACAACTACAGCATGGTGCCGCTTGCAATGCTGCAAATGTGGGAGCCTTTGCAAGAACAGAACAGGGGCTGGGCCGGCTTATATCACAAATCACAACCCACCTGTACTAACACTACTACTACTAGAGCACTATTCCTATGAGAGGGAGAGAGGGTGAAGTACTACTACTACTACTACTCAGGTGGTAAACAAATTCAATGCGTTTGTTGCAACCGATTGGAATCTCCCATCACAAAGCCACCGTTCTGCCTCCCCAAAATCCAACACGCGTGAACGGCCGGCGCCTTCAATTCCCCAAGCCCAAACACACACTACATGCTCTGCGAGGAAGGGACACACAACTACACTGTACTACTGCTAGTAGTCTAGTACTGGTATGTGAGTGTTAGCATTGGCAAGAAACCATGGTGGCCTCTCTTACCAGAAAGGGGGGGTGGTGTGGCAGTGAGGAGGGAGGGGTAGCTAGGATGGATGAGAAGAAGAGGGAGGAGGAGGAGGCATGCATCCTGCCTTCTCCTTCTTCCCGGTGACGGCTCTTTATATAAACCGGGCAATGCGATAAGGATCGAGGAGTGGTTGGAGCAGGGACCGTTCTGGCCATGGAACCTTGAATGCCTCTCAGCAAATATCCTCCTCCTCCTTTGCCTTTCGTGGGGATAACGAGGAATTTATCGTCCGTTCGGCACGCCGAATTGTTGGCGGCTTCCGGCAAGGCGAAGACAACGGAAGCAGAGCAAAGCGCCGCAACACGTGATCGCTCCGATCTCGTTTATCAACAACCAAGACTTAACAGCTCACATGGCAAGAAGAGGGTAAAGAGAGGAGAAGACGACGAGGAGAATCAGACAAGCAAAAGTAGAGGAGCTTGTGGTCAAGCACAGCATAAGCCATTGCCATCAGGGCCAAAGGGCGGTGTAAATAGCGACGGAGCGCCTCTTGAATTACTTACCGGAGAGTAGAACCGACGGCGATTGTGGGGTGACGACGGCGGGTGACCGGTGCAAGACGCCCCAGGGGATCGAAAGCGACGCCCCAACCAACAAGCTGTCCACTGTTCCCTGACGGCGACACCCCCCCAATCTGCACGGTCTCCCAAGATTCTTCCTCCTATCCAGCCACAACTTTCAAGCAATTATCCCAAGTGGAGAGAAGCAATCAAATCAATCGAAGCAAGCGAGCAATGGCAGGAGGAGGAAGAAGAGGAGCAGTAGTAAAGCGCGCAACGGCTAGGTATGGATGGGAGGTTGGGCAATGGAGGCAGTGATTTATAGAGGGGATGGAGGTAGGAGAGAATCAATCAAGGAACGGACGAACACGCGCGGCCACTTGGTAGCATGCAGCAGACAGACAGGGAGGTTGAGAAAGCGCATGGAGTCTCGTAGACTAGTAATAAATCCCAACGTTCGACTGGGGGTCGCATCCTGGCCGCGCGTGCCGAAACCAACGGCTGCGATCGGATTCACGGCGGCGCGCAAAAGCGAACGGGCCGTGGGTGTTAGGTGGGCAGGGGTCCAGGCGAACGCGACCGCCATGTTGCTGCTCCATGTCTGGTTTCCTTTTGCTTTTCTCCGTCGATCTGCTGCTTTTTTGCGAGGAAAGCCAACGGCTACCAATCCGAGCAAAAAAAAAAAAAAAGTTTTCGCCGGCTACTACAGCCTTGCAAATCTCTATGCTTCTCGCGCGTTCTGTCGCGTGCTGGATCTGTTTTTTTTGTTCCCAAGATGTTCATGTACTTGGTTCAATTATTTTGTACGTGTATGAAGATAAACGGTGTTGTTCATGCCAAGCTAATTGCCATGCATGTTGTACGAAAACGACATGTACATTTATTAGCTTAGTAAAGCACAGTTAAAGAAGTCGTCAAAGTTTGCTCTTAAAGACTAGAAATCCCAATGTTAATCGGTGAATAAAGAGAAAGATTTATACCATCGATCATGGTGGGTCCAGATTATAACAGTTTAGATTAAAAGAAAGAGTTCGTGTCAAATACAATAAAACGAAAATTCGAAATAAAAAAGTAAAATAAAATAATCAATTTGATTTTCATACGAATTTCTAAGTAAAAGAGTCAATGTCAAGTACAATATAACTGAAATTCAAAATAAAAATAAAATAAAATCAACAATTTGGTTCTCATACTAATTCCTAAGTAATATCCATAAATAATAATAATTTGGAATAAAAATTGGCAATTAAATTTGTATACTAAATCCAACAAAAACCAAATTAAATTGAATAAGAACTAAAATAAAATTAGCAATTTGATTTTGATAAGAATTCTAATAATTATAATTTTGAATAAAAATAATTAGCAATTAGATTTGTATAGAAATCCAACCAAAAATAACTAAAATTCGAAAATAAAATTAACAAATTGATTTCAATACTAATTCTAAAGTAAAATACCTAAATAACTCAAATTCGTAATAAAAATAGAAGAAAAAATGATATTTGATTCACTTACAAATTCCAAAGTAAAATCCCTAAATAACTAAAATTGTAATGACAAGGATCTAATAATCCTTATTTATTTATTTATCCGTAATTTTATTATAGATATTAATATTCCCATATTGATCATAAGTATACCCCTTAAATATTTATAATGGAGAGGCAAGCTATCTGGTCGTAAACCACCACATGGTCGTAAGTCTTTCTGTGACCATGGTATAGCCGAAAGCTTCTCTACGACTATCGTGTAGTCGTAAGATCTTCTACGACTCGTTTGGCTTCGACCAGCCTAGCTTCGATAAAACTATTGATAAGACTTGCTGACCTGTGGGCCTAATCAGTTAGGAGTATTATACGCCGTGTTTAATACATGGGGTATTTAATATACACTGTTACTCTCTGTGAGTAACCGCATGAATCACTTCTGTCTCTGACAACAACTGCCTGGCAACGTGGGGGTGCTACCACTACTACAAAAAGGCTAATACTGGACGCCTCATCACGCATTTGACCAAAACCGCTTCAGGTAGATTCAATCACGCACGGTTTTGGTTTAGAGACCGCTCAGGCATCGGGCCGCGCTTAAAAACCGCTCGTGAAGAGGGAATATCACGCAGCGGTTCATGTTGAAACCGTCAGGAAGTATCACATACGGTTTTAAAACACAACCGCTCAGGAAGTAAGCACGCATTTCGCTCAACACGCAACCGCTCTGTGATATTATTAGTATCACGCACGGTTCTAACAATAACCGCTCAGGATAATATCGCCCAGCGTGAGTTTCTTCATCGCCGGCGCGCTCGTTTCGCCGCCAATCCGCTTCGGCCTCGATGCATCTCTTCATCGCATCGATCCGCCGGCCCCGATGCGTCTCTTCGCCTCACGCCCGAATTTATTCCTTGTTTTATAAAAGGATCATTCGCCATCCAAGATGATCATCCCCACATACTTATAAAAAAAGTAAATGGTCGCTTCTTCCTTGTCGCCGCAGACCGATGGCCTTCCGGCCGTGACTGACAGCACTCTCTTGCACGTTGAACCGCATCGCGGAAGAACACTGCTTGATCAATAGTGTCTTCACTCCTCTGCCAAGCAGAATTTGCCGGAGCAGTGACGGCCACCTTCCGCCGCCTTGACATCCTCCTCCGCCGTGTCTTCCGGGTGATCTCCCACTTTCGGCGAAGTTTACTGGCGTCATCGACATAGTCCTCCAAAACGACGCTGCACGCCTCCTGGAGGCTTGCCGTCACTTGGATCTGTGGAATCGAGGCGCAGAAGTACCAAGTCGACAAAGCCGAGACCCTCAAGAAGGGAAGAGAGCCTATGGGCTCAATTCTTCTTGGTTCAACACCGAGAGTCTTCGGAGACACTCGAACGAAGCGCACAATGGGTGGACGATTTCGTGCTTCGTTCGTTGATGATCAAGAACCGTCCGATGCCGACACCGTCGCCTATGAAGTATTGCAGATGGAGATAGCAGCCTACCTTCGCCACTAGAAAAACCTTGTTTATTAATTATAGGTTTCTGCTTTTTTAATATAAACATGTAATTTCTTCATGTCATGTAAGTGTATATACTTGAGAAAAAACCATATCACGGACGGTTTCAATGGAACCGTCTGTGATATGTCCATATCACGCATGACGGTTCTATTATGGAACCGCTCGTGATATTATCACCGACGGTTCCATAATAGAACCGCTCTCGATAAGTCTCTTTATAAGTAGGAGCTAGCCCACTTGCCGCTAGGGTTTGCGCCTAACTCGCCACTCCCTCAGCCGCCTTACTCTTGTCCGCTCTCCCGTCGCCGCCGACGCCGCTTATTCTTCCTGTCATCGACGGTTGTAGATACGGTGACCATCGCAAAAGACACTCAGACGATAAGAGTGTCTTTTTCGGCGTCACCGCAGCCACAACCACGGTGACGCCCAAACTCTTGTCACTCCCCGCCTCCCGCCGCTAGGGTTTGCGCCGCCCTAACTCCGCTCCTCCCCACCTCGACGCCTCCGCCGACCTGTCATTGCCGCCGCCCGACCCCTTTGCGCCCGCTAGGCCCTCGGCCGGCTTTGCTTTCCCCATCCTCCTCTATTCTCCTCTAGATCTGTTAGCTTAATGTCTTTTGTTGAGTTTGATTTTTATGCATGAGCCTTAAGTTGTGTCCTCGATGTTTGTGTGATTTATGCAAGGTAAAAGAAATGGATGAGGGTTGTGTTGGTGGTGGGGTCGCCACCGTGGTTGCGCCTGCACTAAGGTCCCTATCTGCCTCTACCCTCCTTGCTCTGGATGAAAATGGCTAGCTAGTGCTCATGATGGATGCCGAGGGCTACTATGGTGTGGTGGGTTTGGACACCCTTGGTCTTGTTCTCTTGCCGATGAACCGCTTCAATGATGTTAATAGTCTTATGTCAAATTGAATTGATAATTAGTTCATATTAATAGTCCCTTGCTCGTGATGTAATGATGTAAATAGTCTTATGTGAAATTGAATTGATAATTAGTTCATATTAATAGTCCCTTGTCTGTGTGATGTAATGATGTCAATAGTCTTATGCTGAAATTGAATTGATAATTAGTTCATATTAATAGTCCCTTGCTCGTGATGTAATGATGTGAATAGTCTTATGTGAAATTGAATTGATAATTAGTTCATATTAATAGTCCTCTTGTGTGTGATGTAATGATGTCAATAGTCTTATGCTGAAATTGAATTGATAATTAGTTCATATTAATAGTCCCTTGCTCGTGATGTAATGGTGTCAATAGTCTTATGCTGAAATTGAATTGATAATTAATTCATATTAATAGTCCCCTTGTTCATGCCGGTCAAGTTCTCCTACCTCTTCATGCACTGCACGCCCTACCATTCTATTCATAATCTCTTCTCTATAAAGTCTCCAAGCTGTGTGCCATTATAAAATCCTCAAGCATCATATATATATATATATATATTGATGGGCCTGGCGTTGATGAAATTGAGCATCATGTAATTGTTTGTAAGCCAACAAGAACACCAAGCAACAAGTTGAGAATTCTTTTGAAATATGAGAATGGTTGCTTGGTGTTCTTGTTGGGTTTAAAGACTATTACATGCTCAAGAATGGTTGGTTGCTAATATATGATGCCACTTCCAACCGGAGTACGCAAGATCAACGACACTTTCAACATAGCGACGCCCAATCCATGGTAATTGGATGTCCTAACGCCTCCTTGCATCCATATTTTTGAATTTGCAAGGGCTCAATGAGGTTGCCCGTGGTTACCGCCTCATCCTTCTCATGTCAAGGCTTCTACGATCCCCCAAAGTGGCCGAGAGACTATTTAACAATATATATATATATATATATATATATATATATATATAATATATATGATGCCGATTTAATGGTACAAGCGTACCAACGCTGGGCCTTTATAGAGAAAAGTCATCACAGACGGTTGCCCAAATGCACAAATAAATGCGTGATATGTGCTTATCATGCAGACGGTTTGTGGATGAAACCGCTCGTGATATGTGCTTATCACAGACGGTTTGTGGATGAAACCGCTCGTGATATTATTATCGCAGACGGTTTGAACCACAAACCGCTCAGGAAAGTATACATCACAGACGGTTCAAAACCGTCTGTGATGACCTCATGTCATCACTGACCCATAAACTCAGATGGCTCACGAAACCGTCTGTGATGACGTTTTTGAACCATTTGTGAAAGCCTTTTCTGTAGTAGTGTACGTACTTAACGACAACTGCCATCAAGCGATTCATCACTTGGAACATTGAGGCGCCACTTCATCTGAAGGAACTACCACCTTTTAGTATGCTATATAAAGACCGAAGTCAGAAGGCAGAAGGGACAGAGGGATCAGGAGCACAAGACATTAGGCATTAGTCTTCCTCTTGATTGTAATCATCACACTCAATACACTATCACAGGAGTATGGTTGTTATTCTCTCCGGAGGAGGCCCAAACCTATATAAAATCCCTGTATCATTCTCTACATAGTTTTATATTCAGGAGTCCCTTGAATTAAACAATCATACATAAGATCGGTTCTAGATCACCGATAGTTGGCACCGACTGTGGGGACCTTCCGATGATTCTTTGTCAACAAATTCTCTTTTTTCCTAATGCTTCCATGGCAGGAGAGTGGAACGAAGAGAATTGGTTCGACTTGGCTGACTACGCAGACATCGACATGGGTGCCGGCTTCAACTACGAGCCGAGTATTATTTCATCCGATGGTAATGCCGCCTCCAGAGATCATTCGCCAGATCCAGGAGACCATGCCACTGATGGAGTAGAGGAAGGGTCCTCCCCCCCCCCAACAGTACGTCTAACTAAGGGACCAGTTTCCTTAGAGGGCAAGGGTCTATCCGACCACAATCAGGACTGCACTCAGGTAGGCTCACAACATGATGAGGGTCCTCCCTCCGAATGTTCGAGTCCTCTTGATGCAGTCCGACCTAGCGAGGCAATTCCCGAAAGCCATCATTCTGGAATTCCATCAACATTTGGTGGTCGTAACTCTGCTGTTACCCCCGCAGAGGATATGGGAGAGCACCCTATTCCTACGAGTTCGACCACATGTTCGTAGAGCTCACCTGCGGACACAGACGGTTATAACTTGGAGTTCCCCTTCTTGGAGGGATTTACTCCAAGTCGCTAGACGGTGTCATTTGACCACTCTTCAAGCTAGGAGGCCTCAAGCGCAAGTGAAGATCATATACAGGAGGTCTTCGTCCTCCCCTCAGATCACGATCTCTCTCCTAGAAGTAGGCCCGAGGATGTTCCCTACCGATCACACCCTACGACCCCTCGTGGCAATGACGACCTCTTCGTCAAAGAGATCGCATGAAGGCTTCGACATCATTCTGGAAGTCGTAGCGGTACGACTCCGTCGACCATCGGTCGTTCGAACAACTCGCCTCATGGAGATCAGTGCGACAACAGGTTACGTCGTTCCCCTAACCTTAACTCCAATCGGAGAAGAGTTCTTCGAACATCTAACGATCGACAAGCTCCTAGGGGAGGTGATCGTTCACCACTCCGACCCAGAAATTTGCAACAGCAGATGGAATACGAGGAATATTACCCTCGTAGGACTGACACCTATCATAGATCGGGTCCACCTATGACCGGGTATATCGAGGTTGGCTCTGATACCATGTGAAGAAACAAGAAGAATAGATTGGATTGACATGAATAGCGCATAGCCAAAACAACTGTCGCCCCTGGCTTATTTTGTCATATTATTGCTCAATATATGGCAATACAAATATGGTTCTGATACATTCCTAATTCTGTGTGATATGTTCCTGATTCTCTATGATCTCAAGATCATGCGCTATATGTACAATACAGAATAAGATCAAACTAGTCTCGAGATGTAATATAGTTCTCACTGAACAGTGGATGGCTCGCTTGTCAGTGGCGTTTGGGGTGTTACGACTTGAGAGTGGTTGTCGGGTTGTGGCATCCAACTTCCCTCCGTTTTCTTTTCTGGGTGAACGCGGGATCTCTGCTCGGGAGTCGTGACATCTCCCTTTTGTTTTCTTTTCCCGACGTATGTCTCGCTAGTTGCTACTCTCCTCCATAAACTACTGGACTTGTACTCCAATCAAATTAGAAACCCGTTTAACACACGAATTAATTATTGGCTACTCCCCAAATAGAGGCGTTGGCACGTTGCCGGTGTGTGGCGCCCCGTGTTATTACCCGGAGGATAATCACATTTAGGTATGTGGATTACTATTTGTCTGTCCGGTAGGATACCGCTCTGACGAATAGTAAGTCTTACCAAAGTCTACGTAGTAGAACAATAAGATAGAAATTGTACTTTATTCCAGTATTTAACTACGCAATGCTATGGTCTGCATTACAAGTAGTAATTTATAACTGATAAATAGGACTAAGTCCCTTCGCTTGCCTTCCTTACTCCATCAGTCTTCTACTCGTGCCCCGCGCCGAATATGGTGCCCGCCTTGCTCTGCTCCTCGTGGTAAGCACCCTCGTCTCCTATAGTCTCATCGGTACCTGCGTGTCCTTCGTCCCACTCGGGATAGTTCCCGGCCGGGCTAGGATCTAACAAAGGAGAATAATAGCAAATTTGAGTACTAGTGTACTCAGCAAGCATTAATAGCAAAAATGCACCGGATGACTCATCTCTGTTTGGTATTCCCTTTTCTAGTTTATCTCTCTTTTCTAGAAAATACTTTAGCCATATTTAAGTTGCAACTTTAATTCTGAAAAGACTACATGTCACTCGGAGAGAAGATAGACCCCTAGTGGTTCCCGTAGACTCCTATCGACGATCGAGTCGCCGATCTTATGAAATAAACTGAGGAAAATTGGAAAGAGTTCTTGGGAGAGAATGAGTCTGCTCTTTATTGCTATGAACTGGCTATTACAAGGGGTGCCTTCGACAAGGCAGTGGACTAATCCTAATTACACTGAACATAATGCTCGCTATGCTGCTGAATCACACTTGAAACATGAATCTAATGCCGATTGCAGTGCTTCAATCTGATGCCTTTGTTCCTTCATGCTCCATCTTTAAATAACTGTCGAAGAGGTGACAGTCATTCTTGGAGAAGGCGCCTGTTGGAAGTGACACGACTGGTCGGAGCGAGGCGTTGGTTGATGAAGTATCAACCGTTCGGCGGTTGAGTGTCTGTATGACACTCCAATCGTATGGTGGTTGTTGTTAGTGTCTTAGAACCATGAAACGTGTGTTTCATTCATCATATAGTAAGGAATATACTTGGAATTGAATCCAGATACCAGTTCATTGTTTCTATGAGCGGTCATCTAGTCGAGGAATAGGCACACGACCTCATCCGACCAGGGTTCTCATTATGTAACCTCTGGAATCCTTATGACCTCGGAGGTCGTTAGCCTTAGGGGTTACGACCACGAAGACATATGGTCTTTTATTATGTATTAAAGTAATACATAGATATTTTAATCCTCGTCAACTCCAATCCAGGAGATTGGCATGAATTCATGATTTTGTTTAGCACTACACAGGCTTTGTACCACTTTACCCACAACCACTTTGAACTCTCTTTGAACTAGGTTCCCTTGCATTTCCTTTGATATGGGTTCGAGATCAGAATACATAAAGTTTTCAAGTTACGTGATTAATTTCTCCACCCATTACTTTTCGTCGGTGTCCTGGATCTATCCCCAGCCGTCCACCAAGTTCCAGTAATGTTGGTTGGTGCGGCTCTATGCCCCTACGCCCAATACTCCACTTAGCGCTATAGCACCATCTTCATCCTATATAATTACTTACCCGATGTGGAGAGCATAATTACGTAACAAGGTAGCATTTTCTACCCGTCGAAACGGGAAAATAGTTGGCACTTACTTACGGTCCCTAATCCGGGTGAGAGTTTTGTTGGTCCTTATATATTACACATATGTAAAGGGGTCCCGCCTCTTCCCTTTTCTCTTCTCTTTTCTCTTTTCTCATTCCTTGCCGAGGGTCCCCTTTACCATCCGAATATTAACTATTTTATAATCTCATCTCTTTTCTCTGGAATAATTGATTATTTGCTACTGCAAAAGAGTGAATTTTATGATTTGCCACTGCATGTGAGAATGACATATGGGTCCCGGGACCACATGTCATACTCACATCAGTGGCAAATAATCAATTACGCATGTTTGGTAGTGGCAAATAATTGAATCTCCCTATACGGTTTACATTTAATATAACTAGGTTGGTGATCAAGAGATAAGCTTTCCTTCAGAATTGTAGAAAAGATCGACGTCGACAAAATCGGTATCAGCTACTCTTGCTAGTGTTGGTTCATCTGCTGCAATTATACGATGATGTGAATAATAAATAAACAAATGCATAATTGCTTTTGGGTGCTATTATGCGCACAATAGTTAGATGATTTTCTTTTTAGCATATTTTGATTTTAATAACATTTTCAGGCCCGCGTTAGGTTAGCACTCCCCAACTACGGTTGTTCTACGGTTTGCTGGCTCTGAAATCGAGGTTGTCTAAACCTGCGCATTTTATCGCACGAAAATAGAATACTACCCGTACTCGCATGCAACTATGTTTATTTAATTATTTTCGCATGCAAATATGCCTAATTGGTTTCATTCGGGTGCGTACAAATTTTTATAGGCGGTTAATTTCGATAAATATTCTCATATTAATTTTACGTATTTTTCTATTTTTATTTTCTACCAGAAAGTCTACTGTTATTTATCTATACCGGGTTTATAAATCCATTTTTCTGGAGATTTGCCCAAAACTCACAAGTAACGCGTCGAATTATTTATCCAACGTAGTGGCAATTTTATTAGATTTAGTTTACCTCATTTTCCCCGCTTTTATTTTTTATTGGTCGATCTATTGCTAAATGTTCTAACACGGCTTAAAATTCCATACTTTTGGCGATTCGTCCGAAATTTACAGGTTTGCTACGTACGCATTCTCTCTTTTTATTAATAATTTTTATTTTATTTTATTTTATTTTATTTTATTATTTATCGGTCTGGTCTCCCACTACGCCTCCTACCGCCGGCCTCTCTCTCTCCTCTATTTCTTTTAGCCGAAGGCTCCTAGAGCCCTGGTGTTTTCTTCCTTCTTCTTCCCCAATGCTTCTTCTCCTCATTCCCTTTTCTCCACTCCTCCCTCAATTTCTCTTTCTGGTGCCACCTCTTGTTCTTGGCGCCTCGTCCTTGGCGCCTTGCGCCGCCGGCTCCGACCTGCTGGCCTGCCACCGCCCGCGTGCTCCACTCCGCCCCGGCTACTCCCTCACGGTCGTGCCCCTCCCTCTAGTGTTGCGCCCAGTTCCCTTGGCTGCAGCCAAGACAGTTCATTATCTCGGCCTCCTACCATTGGTCACCTCGGCCTACCACCTAAGAAGACCGTGCCTCACCTCCCTCCCATTTTCCTTTAATGACATTTCGGTTTTTATGCTTTGCTAACTCATGTTCTGATGTTTGATGCATATGGTTCATGCATGGTGAATGAGATGGAAGTGGGTTGATGCATGGTGGTGGTGTCGTCGCCATTACCGCGTTGCACTAAGGTATAACCCTCCCCTTCCTCTCTATCCCTCTCCCTCCCCTTGTTCTATGATGTGGATGGATGGATGGATGTGCTATTGATATGGGTTCGGCTTTGCGCAAAAATAGAAATGGGGGAAATGTTGGGTTTGTGATGGTGCTATTTCTCTCTGTGATGGATGATACTACTACTGTTAGTGTTCTTGTGTGCATGGTGTGGGTTTCCCTGGGTGGTTTGGTTTGGGTAAAGAAAACAATGGGGGCATGAATGAGGTTACCTCTGTTGGGCTTTATCGATTTAGGAAGATGGCAGTGGGGGTGGTCGTGTTGGTGGTCGTTCTCCTTGTGGTCGTCTTCCTGGTGGTTCTCTCTGGTTCCTCTGTGTCTTGTCTGTTGGCGTGGTTCGGGGGTCGGTGACGGTTTGACGCCGTTGTCGATGCCGTCCATGCTTGTCTTTCCCGCTCCGTCTGTCTTCCCCTTCGCCTTTGGTTCTCTCCTTCTCCTTCGCTATCTCTTTGTGGTGCTTGGGTTGGATGAAGCCTACTTGGCTTGAGTTTGCTTGTGGAGGGCAGTGGGAGTTCTTGCTCTCGGTTGGCTTTGCTTTGGGGCTCTTGCTCTCTTGTTTGCTCTTGGTTGTGGGTGCTTGGTTGTGAACTAAATGAATGAGGCTTGTGTTGGCGGTGAAGGAAAAATGGCTTAAGTAGGGGAAGCTTTGGCTGGGCATATATTCTCTCTTGGCTATGTGCATGACCTTTTTGTCCCTTGCCTTTATCCATACCACCCTCTCATTGCACTGTGAGATCATGGACTTTTTGGTCCAAAGGATGCCTTGGATACTATTTTTGGATTTTCTACAGTTCAGGTAAGTCGATATACATGGGTGTCGGATTCTAATAAACGCTAGGTGATGAAATCTACAGAAGTGAGATGGTGCCGATTTACTTAGGTTGGTCTGGGAACCTCGATAATTCAAGGTGCCGACCGACTTAGGTTGGTATGGGAACCGCGATGATCTTCGCAAAATCTGACGGCAATATCTTTTTATTCTAACCCTCTTCTCACGCTTTCGGTTTGCTAATCGTTTTCTGTGTTTTTGACGAACGATGAAAATGTGGATCGAGGGATGGTTCAATGAGCTAGCGATATATGGATAGGATTGCAAGGAGGGCTTCGGCAACATGCCATGCAAAATTTTTATTTTAATCTTTTGTAATGGATTCCAAGTTGTAATTAATATTGTGATTGATGTAAGGTATTCTTGTAATTAATTTAGATATCGCACTATATGGATAGCTTATGTTTTGGTTTTGTTTAAATGAATTTTATTTACTGCTAATTATCGACTAGTGTTGTTTAGATTAGTTTGAATTTTCGGGTTCATGATCCTAGGTTTGTAAATGACGATGAAAATTTGATTTGCTATGTGTTCAGTTTGTTGGTAATTACTGTATTGATGAGTTTATTTTACTGTACAATACCGTCTAACTTTGCTTAGCTTAATTAAATTGTTAGGGTTGTCGCAGAGTGGCTGCTAATCAATCAACGGTCTAAATGCAGTGATGAACTGGTTCTTTGCAGTTTGCACATGCGCGAACAGAAAATACAGCCGCAGTCGAGGATTCGTTTGTTTGGGCCTTGATTAGGGGGAAACAAGTGTTTACCGCTTTCTTAAATCGCTAAAAACCCCGTCTGGAGCGTGAGAATTTCGCATGAATTTAGCAGAAATTTCACAGATCGGCACATAAATAAGCAAAAAAAAAAAAATCTACGTGTTCCAAAACGGGCCTAAACCCTTTACTCTTGCCCTAGCTTTTTTTTAAGGCAACTCCTAGTTGCTAATCATTCGACGAGCTAGCTTACAGCTTAAAATTCCTACAAAATCCTTTATTCTAGGTCGTCATCTCCATGTCAACACACTAAACAGTAGCATTGCTGACATCTTTGACTGACCGGGATCCATGTATGCACGCATGTCATCGTTTTTCCCACTTAACGAATCATTCCTTATCTTCTATGTAATCCTTATCTTCTATGTAAGGGTGGGAAAAAATACCCCATAACTCACAGGCCAACTCGGCTCGTTGAGAACTCGGTCCCTTAACGAGCCGAGCCGAGCTAACAATTTAGTTTGTTTTCTTAACAAGTCGAGTTTAAGCTGGCTTGTAGGTTGCTCGTTTAGCTCGGTAAAAAAACTAGACCCAGCCACTGTGCACAGTGCAGAGTTAACGAGTCTTAACGAGCTTAACGAGTTTAGCTCCAATTATTAGTAACGAACCTAACGAGTTGAGCCGAGTTTGTTATTCTGCTCGTTAGCTTAACGAGCTGAGCCGAGTCGAGCTCGTTTCCATAACAAGCCTTAACGAGTCGAGCCAAACCAGCTCGTTATCCACCCCTACTTCTATGATCCATCAGCGCTTATCCCTCCAGCGAGGCATGCACAAAGACCACTTACTAATCCCATCCCCGATCACGCAAATGCAAAAATGTCAAAGATTTTCAATCCTGAAAATGATCGTAGCAAGGTCTGGATGGATTAGAGTGAGTCAGTCTTAGAGTAGGAGTGTCAACGGATCAAATACGAATCGAATAGTGGTCTTTCTGTATTCGTATTCGTATTTTCTAAACGAATACGAATACAAATTCGAATATTATCGAATACGAATACGAATCGAATGTTGTAATGAATATAAATATGAATCGAATACCTACTAAATTCGGTTGAATTCGGATATTCTCGTAACTTACGTAATTACAAGATATTTATTATGCGTTATTCACGTACGTAGCACACCTAATCATTCTAGTTTATCTATTTCACCTAAAAATATGAATTCATATTAAACTAAAAAAATACTCATCCAACTAATTAGCCATACTGCAATAAAATATGTATATTATTTTATCTAGTACGAATACAAATAGTACGAATAAAATAATATTTCGGATGGCAAAAGTCTATACCATATTTGTATCCGTATTTTTATGCGAATGCGAATATAAATACGAATACGAATAAGAGATAAAATTGTTAATTGGATGAAAAAATATAAACTATATTTGCTATCAACCGAATTCACTCGTCGGATAAAACAGAAAAATCGAATTGGATTGACAACCCTACTCAGATACGCATGGCCGCGGAAGAGAAGAAGATAGCCCCATGCAGACGAGATCACGTCAAAAGTTAAAACTGAAGGGTCCATCCCAAACTAGAGCCGAAAGATCCAGGTCGCGCTAACTGAAAGATCCAGATCGCGAATCAGACAAGCCAAACAGTAAACAAAGTGGTTCGTCGAAGAATAATCGCAAGGAAACGAGTCGTTTAGGTAACTCTTCAGGTACAGACAGAGGTACCAGTTGAAAAAAAACACACACACTACTGGAGTCTGGACTCTGGAGTGCAAGATGCAAGCAAGAACAGAGCCGTATGGAAGGAAAAGCAGAAACGGACGGGGAGATGAGATGAGCTAGGAATACTCTGCTATAGCACTTGCAAGGTGTGGCAGTGTCTGTACAAACCTGTTAGGTGAAGCAACAGCTGCACATGCAGTGACGGCACGTCCAGCTAGGCTTAGGGTGGAAAGGATGGAATGCAGAGTGAACAGCCTCACAGGACACCACAGTGCACGGCAGCGAGCAGCAGTAATGGCCAATCCTGTTTCTCTCTGTACCGTGCTGCTACAGCTGGGCCACTGGTGAATTAAAATCGCAATAGTTTATTCGGGATTTTTTAATCGGGAAAACATGAAAAATAGGACTTTTCGGGCTTCGGACCGGGCCTCGGGTTTGGCCCATGTTAGGCTGAGCTTTGAACCTGGCAATTCAAGGTCGAGCTTTTCTAGATCGGGCCCGAAGCTCAGCTTGGCGCTGTGTTTGAACGGATCTGTGTTTGAACAGATCTATATGAAAGAGGGGAAGTGGCATTTGTTGGGCCTAACGTGGGCCTGCAACTGGCACTCAGAGCCATGGTAGAAGGGATAGAAATCCTAACCATCTAAAGGAAAGCAACGGATGAGATCTTGTAACGGCACAGCTAAGGTAGACGGTTTGCTTCCATTTTAAAATGGGCTAGAATGCGGGTGCGTGGCGTGCTCCCGTCGATGATGCGGAGGAAGGAACTGTTTTATTTAATACGACTAGAAGGGTGTCTGTGCGTTGCAACAAAATCTTAAAACTTATAGAAATAATATTTTTCTTTAACATATAAAGCGAATTAAGCAATTAAAAGATAATGATACATACAGACATCACATTAGTGCAACACGATAGAATAAAAACTTTGTGCAACAATTCTATAAATGAATGGTAGCAAACAATATTTTCTTATAGTTTATTTTCAATACATAAATACTTGAATTTGGAAGACATAATATATAAGTAGATGGTAAGAAGGATCATCTGTGACTCAAGCTCATACGGATTTGGCACATCTTCTCTTCCCAGTCCTTTCTGCGAGGTCGAGAAGTTAACCCCCATCTAGGGCGATCAAAGGCTAGCACGGTGCATCCCACTTGTCGAACAAGCAAATTAGTAACATGTCTCCACGAGAATACTCCCCCTCCAAACCCATGCACCAAAACAATGGCAAATTTCCCCTGCTCTCCGGCCTCAAGGTCAAAGCCCATAGGTTTCAAACATATATCATCATTGTCATCATGAAGACTCAGAAGGGTGATGTCATCCGACAAAGTTGTAGAGGTCACTGGTTCTATCAACAACGGTGCATATAGCGAAGTTTGATGATATTGATGACTAAAGCTCCTATTGAAAAGATGACAGGTATTAGAGGAAGTTGATGGTGGACTCTTTTGTCTCTGTCTTCTAGGAGAAATGCTTGATGACATTACAACATGGCGCAGTTATGGACAGTTGGGCAATTAGCTCCCCTAAGCCACTCAAGGTTCTTTGGGTCGACAATCAGATCATCTGCATGTTGAATAAAAACAAAGTTCAGTCTTCATGGAGCAATGCAAAAATAACTAATAATAGTGAGAGTGCTAACATTAGGTACGTAACGGGTAACGAAAGAAGTTGTTGTGTTGCCATAAAACTTCAAGTTGCTTATTTTCTTTCAGAACCTAAATAAGGAGACATACAGCCTGAGCTCCAACCAACAAGTGATCATGTTGCTTACTTTGTTGTATGGCAGCTGATCAACAGGCTGCACTAAACAAAACATTACGACTAATATGTTAGTAAGTTTTGCTTGTATCTGCATTTGTAGGGAATAAAGTATACCTGTCTTCGCCTGCGGTGTTGAAAAGCATAGCAAGAACGCGCTATAACATAACATGGAAGAAAGAATCCTGCGAACTGAAGAGTTGCCTGAAATGAAGGAAAGATTTAGTTTCTTGTATGCATAGAAGAATCATACGAACTGAAGAGTTGCCTGAAATGAAGGAAAGATTTAGTTTCTTGTATGCATAGTGCCAGATGAAGAAAAAAAGATTTCGGTTCTGCAAATCCTAAACAGCCCGAGCAACAAAAAACAAAATAGAGCAAAATATTGAAAAAACAGTTTTGCCAAATTAAGCTCCAGTACTTCGGACTTCCAACAAAAGCATAAGTAAATTCTGAATGGAGAAAATCCTTGCTAATAACACAGTATAGTATAGAAACAAATCCACCTCGAGTATCTGTTATCCCTTGCACCACCAGCTAATGTACATGTTTTTTTAACAATAAATTACTTTCAGCATTTGAACACTTGAACAGAAGGCAGAACAAGTAGATAGCATAATATTAAGATAGTCTTGCAAAAAAATCATAACATTGAGAAAACAAAATAGATCTGGTTGAACTCACACTGAACAACACTGTTGCATCTTGCAGCATGCTAACATCTCTCACGATCACAATTACATGATGCACAAGCAAAAGGAACACCAACTGCAGAAAAATCATCATCAGCTCTCCACCCTCCAGCACTAATAAAATAGGTTTACTAAGAAAATGTTTCTTTAACATACAATTAAAGCAATAGTTCAAAGAAGATGTGACGCCACTCGAATTTGAGGATACATAATCCTCAAATTCACTTTGCAAAGCATTCTTTGCTCTACAATGGCAATCGCTAGAAAATGTAAATCATGGGGATCAATTCGTCCAACCCACTTTGCTCGGTTATAAACAAACAACAAGACTTGAATTTACGCTTTAGAAAGTTCAAAGGATACTCATAAACCGGAGTATCAACATCTGCATTGCTATGGAAAAATTGGGGAAAACAACGGTGTTGCTTTGATTGCAAGCAGACAGGGTATGGATCGCATTCTTCAATCCACAGAATATAGATGATTTCCACAATTTCATCAAAGGATGATGGATTGTATCAGTAAGTACCTAAGATCCATGTACATGTCATCTGAACAACATTTGGTTGGAGGGAGGACATAGTTTGGGGAGTAAACACAGAGTCACAAAAGAAACAAAACCAAATCTGAAAGACTCCATTAGCAAGAATGGAATACAAGAAAATCAAACATTTTTTCTTACGCAATGCGGTTGGTCCAAATCGAATTGCTCATAAACCAACTACATCTACCTACATCAAGTACCTAGTTTTTAACAACCCCAAAAGTTTTAAGTAGCATGTCATCTCCTAGAAATGGAAATGCAATGCAACATTACTCTATGGTGGTAGATCGGTAGTCTTGTAATGTATCAATGAAACACCCACCGTTGCAGATTTCATGTAATGTTCCCTTCTTATTGCACCATCTCAGATGCATTTCGTGGGCTTAACTACATCCAACCAAGACCAGCTTGATCAACATACCATTAGCATTTTCTTCAGCAGATATTCCCAAGTCACTTGTAAAACAATGTGAAAGGAAAAAAACAATTATTTAACAACCAAAAGAGGAAGGAATAATTGAGAATCCATTCGATTGCGACGGCACTGTTTTGGACAAAGCAAACTGGTAGGGCATATATTTTCACAGTTTGTAAAAGTTGCAAAGGGATGGTCAAGGAACAAATGAAGCTCAGAACACGCTTGACTCCTTAGTTGCGTTGCGAATTAAAAAAAAACAATTGACAATCACTTATAGAACTTTCCCTACTTCTAATTACTTTAACATCCGGTCTAGAGCCTAAAAGAGATGTTCACGATAGATAAACATTAAAAAAAAGCAAAACACGGTAACAATAATGACTTTCCAATGAACCATGAAGTAATGACTTTCCATCTCTCACTGTTGTTCAGTAAGTACTTTTAACATCTTGCTTATTGCTTAGATTGCACAAATTAATTGTGTGAGTTGTGTTATATTCTCTTAAAGAAGCCTCAACCAAATTATGAAACCTAATAAAGATTCATTTCATCAAAAGGAGATAAAACACAAGTATTCTAATTGCACAATGTTTGCGACTTCCTTTGTATTCTAATTGCACAATGTTTGTGACTTCCTTTTGTTATATGATACTTACTTAAGGTATGGAAGAGTCATTATCTTCATCAAGGAAGGATTTCTTGAGACAAAGTTCTCCCACTCCGCTCTGTCTATCTTCCCATCTTGATTCACATCAAGATCTGAAAATGTCATCAACATCAACCTCATAGTCCTCATCACCCCATAATATCTGAACTCTTTTGTAAGTTTGGAATTTAAGAGTTATTCAAAACTTGAGTAATAGCTAGATTTTGATATCAAATGTCCAAACCTTGTCCAGGATTGTCTCAACGGTTTCATCTGATAATCTCATTTCTGATTCACTCAAAAGAGCAATAAGCATCTGCTTGACCTGTACAACACCACAGTAGAAATGACGTCATCAATGAAGGAATGGGTTCTCAAGCTAACAAGTATTAATTTCTGTAACTTCAGAAGGGCAAGGAAAAAATAGTATGAATTACTTGGTATACATCTTATTTCCTTTCAAAGTTTTACTATATTTGAACTGAATAATAATTTGGAACTTTCGAAGAAGAGCGAAAATACATATTAAATGTCATAGTCCAGAAATACAAGAAACTTACATGCTACCAACGTATCAAAACATTACCTTTTTTCATAATTGTGCTAATTTCGAGTAGAAATTCAAGTTTGCAGAAGATGTGGCAAATCATAAAGCAAATAGGAGTTAAAAAATCACCTCTTTTCGTTCTATAAACCCCGTGCTGTCCATATCATATAGCTTGAAGGAAACTGGCAAGCAATGTAAACTTTCATAAAGCGTAAATATGGCATCAAAATGGCCATAATGAAACAAGATGGGACAATAACTTACAATCAATTTTTCTTCCATTGGAATGCTAGGGTGAAATACATTTAGAGCTCGAACGAAGTCACGAAGTCAATGACCCTTTTCTTGACATCGAAAAGGTCAAATATCCGCAAGGTTCTTTTAATGTAAATTCAAGTAGTCCATAGGTGAAAGCATGCCGACGTTAATATAAACAAGTATCGTGAGTATATTAAAATGCGAGATCAATGGCAGGGCAAAGAATACCCGATTAGCAAAAAGGTTGTCCTTCTTTCTTTTAAACAATGCGAATGGAATTCTTCCCGCATATTAGAAATTCAAAAGTGATTTAATATTGTTGGCAAAATTCGACATCGACAAAGATCTACTTTCAACTAATCAATCCCAAAAGACATCAAGATGACCCGGTGATCCAGCTTTTTCTCCAAAAGAATAATGAAAGAATTATTCTTATTCTCGTAAAACAAGATAAAATAAACTTAGAACTTTACTTGCATGATTTATTTTAGGGCACAGTTAGAACAAACCAGTTGAATTAAATAGTGATGATATTTGAATGCATTAGGTCCTGTAAAATATGATCTCTTCAGATCGTCCAAAAGGACAATCTTGTATGATGAGGATGAGGCAAATTGTACAAGGTTGTATGATGGTCAAACATGATGACTAATGCCTTTTGAAACACATCATGGAGACTAAATCAGAACTAAACAGATTGCCCTCTTCAATGGAAAAATCCTAATCAGATCACAAACATGCCACTGGCTTACATAAGTTACGAGGCGTGCACTATAACCAAGAAAGACAAACTTGCGAAAATAGGGTGTTAGAAAATGACTATAATGATGAGCCGCCAAATTTAGGCTAAAGATAGTAGTATAAGCGAGTGTGAACGTTTCTAGTTTATTTGCAACATTGTAAAAACAACTAAAATGTGCTAAGAAGGAGCTACGTGAGCGCAATTATTCGGTTTTTTTAATACTGGCAGCATGGCAGATGTTAAGAGTGAAAGATGGGCGACGGCATTGACCTTGTTGATGAGGCCATCATCGATGATGAGAACCATCGATGCTCTTGAACAACTCAAATAGTGCTTCGACTTCACCGATGTCGATCGCAAGAAAAGAAAAGAAGATAAACACATGTGTTTGTGTTGGGAAGAGGCAATGAGGTGGTAGGGCTTGATCATTACCTTGAGTATGATAGGTAAACATGCAATGCAATGCAATGGACTATATCATACTTATGAGATTAAGGTTCCAGAATAAGTTGCAAGTTCTGACTTACCTCAAAAAGAAAGAAAGAAAGAAAGTTGCGAGCATGACATGATATGATGATAAGGAGGGATTACGTTACTTACAAAGGATGCGGGAGGCGATTTGGATGGGGTCCTTGTAGGCTTCAGAGTTCGGTTACTACCGCCAGGCGTGGAGTGGAAGCACCCATGGGGATGGGGATCACCAATCGAATTCAAATCCCGTCTGACTAGAAATCGGATGCTAATGCTCAAATCCAATCCAATATCCAAGCCCGCCATTGATTCGCAGGTCAAAATTAATCGGAGGAAGCAAAGGGAAAGAGGAGGAGAGCTAAGGCTAACCTAGCTTGTGGTCACGGAGAGAGGAGGCAAAGGAAGGCGCGACCATGGGAGGATGGGGTCAATCCCGCCTCGCCCGAGGGTTTCAAGCGAGCGGTGATCGCGGCCCCAAAGCCACCTCCTTCCCAGATCTGTAGTGCCGGGACTTCGCTCCGCCCGGTGGAAAGCGCCGATTCGGGCGCCGGGAGAGGGAGCAGATCGATCGGGCGGCGGCGGCATGGGGGTGGCCTTGTTGACTCCTTCCTCCTCCTCCTCCTCGTCTGAGGATTCATGGAGGAGCCGTGGTCTCGGCGAAGGTGACGGTGTGGTGGGGCTTGGGTGCATCCGGTCACAAAGGAGGACAATGAGGATCTCGAGGTGTGAGCAAAGGCCGAGGGACGAGGGGTCAAGGCCGAGGGTGGCACAGCAGAGATGGGAAGGAGGGACGGGCGCGAGGCGAGGGGTCGGGCGGTCAAAGAGGGACTGAGAGGCTGGCGAGGGGCGAGGAGGCGCGACGGCGGCCGGGTCGGGAGGCGCGAGGGCGAGGAGGCGCGGGCGATGGGAGGAGCGGCGGTTTGGCATGGCGGGACGATTGGGGCGATGGGAGGAGCGGCAGTTTTGCGTGGGGCGAGGGCGATGGCGAATCGGGGGCGAGGGCGTTGCGCTGTTTTTTTTTGTGCGGTTTTTTTCGGAGCGTGTACAGTAGGACGATTTGGTGGGGTGGGATGATGGGAGTAAACTCCAAATTGTAGTAGTTAAGAAATCAATTGCTTTTTTCTTCGGAAAAGTGATTGGTGGTAATAATTGCTAAGTCATGGAAAAGTATTATACCCATGATTTGTTGTATAGTCTTTTTAATGTACTTTTTTTTTAAAAAAAATCTACTATCTTGTTTCAATGAACTTTTTTTATTATTAATTAACCTTTTTTGAATTTTATTTTAAAGTTAGCCCCCGACGCACTTTATTTCCAATTCTGACCCCTTTGGTCACGCCACGGGTGGTGGCGTGGCAAAATAACACTGTCACGCGCCAGGATAAATCCCCAAAATAGCACTTTTTTGTCACGTGACTGGTTGTGGCGTGACCAAATAACATTGTCACGCCACTTTCAGTGGCGTGACAAGAGTTTAACCAGAAATGAGCTGGCGTGACGGTGTTATTTTGTCACGCCACGGGTGGTGGCGTAGCCAAAGGGGTCAGAATTGGAAATAAAATGTGTCGGGGGTTAACTTTAAAATAAAATTCAAAAAAGGTTAATTAATAAAAAAAATCTGTTTCAATTACCTAATTTAACACCTGGAGGAAAGCGTGCCCGACTGCGTGGGCCATGTTGCCCAGAAACCACCGCTCGTCGGATCCCCTCCGCGCTCGCTCCCGACCGCCCGATCCCGCCCGCTACGCTTCATGGGAAGGCACGGTCCCACGCGCTCCACGTCGCCCGGAGAAGCGCGCACGTTCGATCGCACGTGGACGCGCTCGCGCCCGCCCAATTCCGTCGCTCGCGCGTCCTAGTCTCACGGGCCTGTCAGTGCCGCATCATCCAATGGGCCTGTGGCCTCGTGGGCCTCTTCGTGCCGCGCCGAACGCCTGCGCTCTAGCGCGGGTGATCTTCCTAGTATGTATGACAGCCGCAAAGATCAAGAGCCCACTAGGTAAGGGTTGGATAGATAAGTTAGTTTTTGTCATCTCATGTTAGTTTCATCATTCTTTTAAACCTTTTGATGATTTTTTGAAGCGGCTAAAGAGATTAACAGAGGAGTAGGAATGGACTATTTTTTAGTCTCTTTGCTGAAATAGGTTATGTTGTTAATTGTAAGCGTGCTGGAACGGGTGTGTTTTTTTCCAATTACTTGAGGTGTTATCTAAACCAATGGTTGAACAATATATGATCATTGAGGCAGCACGGAGTGTCGCTGTGCGCGTCCACAGGGCATACGATTGGATGGTCACTATCTGGAAAGGAGGAACTGCAGTGTAATTCAATAGTGTTCTAAATGGATGTAACAAAATTGTATTCTACATGTGCTTGTAGCTACACAACACTATCGAGGCCATCTATTTGCTCCGAGATTCGTGCACCCTCCCCACCTCTCCCTCTCGATTTGGCATGGCTGCGACATTGTGAGTGTGTGACTCACGGCGAGCGCCAATCCGCTCCTGCTATCCTCCCCGCACCTCGCTGTCCATGTCACCGTGACCGCCGCCTCCTCCTGAAGCTCCCTGTGCCCACGCGCTAGCCACATTGGAGCAGCATGGTGGTGTCGTGGCTAGCGCTACCGCTCGGGCCGCCACCGGTGGAACTCGGGAAGGTAGGGTCGGGGAAGTCGGATGAGGGGTAGTGGTGGCTGTGGTGGCGCGTCGGGCTTAGGGTCATGGATGAGGACGGCGGGGCCGATGCCAGTGGCAGCTATTGCAGAGCGCGAGGGTGCGGCTTAGGCCCCAGTGAGGCGCAACTCTTTCTTCTTCTCCAGCTCCAGTAGAAAACGCCGTCACGGCCAAGCCGAGCTCAATCTTCCTCCTCGGTAAGCCATTCCCAAATTCCTTATAACCAAAGCCTCCTCACAGTGCCTTGATCACTTCCACCTTCTCAATTGCAGCAACGCACAACCGACGAGTCGCCGCCTCCTTGGGTCGTTGTCGCCAGCCCACTCTGGTAGGTTTACAACACTGTTTTCTTCTAAAATGATTTCCCCTTGCTCCCAAGATGCTCATACCCCTATCTCCCATTCGATTCCTCCATTGGATCCCATCTTCGCCATGTGCCATGGTCGCCGCCACCTCTATTGTCGCCTCCTGCCAGCTCTGGCCATCACTCGCCACCGCCAACACCCCCCAGACTACTCTCCTCTCCTCCTTCCTCTTTGACCACTCACGTAAATACCGCCATCACTGCTATAACGCCTCCACGCGTCGCCCTGCTCTATCTCACTAATGTGTGGGCCCCAGCTGTCAGCAACCTCAAACTCCCTTGCAGCTGCCACCTCAGCATTCCATATGGAGAAACCGGGCTGACTGAGTGCCACGTAGGCAATACCACCAAGCAAAATAGCCCTGGGGTTAAGTGCACTGATTTTGCAACGTAAGGATGTCAAAGGGTCGGTTTTTCAGGTCAGGGGGTTAAGTGTCCGGACATCGATACTTCATGTGGTCAAATGAACATTTTCCAAAAAAAAATCGTAAAAATAACGCTGAGAGATGTTGCGACAGTGAAATGGGTATCACAAATACCTCACATATATTACGAGGGTTATTGCTAGATGTGACGTCGCGTGGTGTGGGTCGTGAGTTCGTGGCCCCAAAAAAAGTCCGTTGAGAGATGATGAGGCAGTAGAATGGGTATCACGATTACTTTCACATACATTACAAGTCATTGTCAGATGTGACGTCGCGCGGTGGGGGGTCATGGGTTCGTGGCCCAAAAAAAGTCTACTGAGAGATGATGAGGCAGTAGAATGGGTATCACAATTACTTTCACAAAAACTATAAGTTACTGCCAGATGTGATGTCGTGTGTGGGGGTCATGGGTTCGTGGCAAAAAAAAGTCTGCTGAGAGATGCTGAGGCAGTAAAATGAGTATCACAATTACTTTCACATACACTACAAGTTACTGATAGATGTGACGTCATGCGTGTGGGTCGTGGGTTCATGGCCCTCACTTGTTGGGATTGGCCCACTCGGACGGGGGTTTGAGCACTTGGTCGGGCGCGGTGGGCTGGCTGGGGCGTAGAATAGCTTATTCTAAGCTCTGTTACAAAATTGTGTGTGTGTGTGTGTGTGTTATCCTATACCCAGGTGTAGATATCTATTCTACACTCCACCCCATTTCTATGGGCTAAAACCCACCTCCCACCTTTGTCAAAGCCCAGTCAAACGAAACCCACCACCACCCACCTTGATCAACCCCCTCTATTGTCTTCTTCCCACTCCCACGTCTTGCCCCGTGCACCCTTTCCGCCTTCAGAAAGTGCAGTAGATCTCCAGAAAATGTGTAGTAATGTTGCACCTGTTGTATAGTTCGTCGATACTGACGTCACTAAAATATATTCAATATGCATCTCGTCTTGTTAAGCTATTTTTTGTGTGCACAAAAGTTCAAACGGATCGAAGACCAGATCAATTATCTAGGAGATGTCGCCCTTCAAAGTTTAAAATCAACACACATTTCTCTTTCTATCCCCTCTCCTCGCTCAGACAAATCAGTCAGTCGTTGGTCATGTCTCTACTCGGTTTTTGGGCTTTGCACATTGCAGTTTGGTATGCGTCTACTACAACTTTTGGTATATGTCTACTACAGTCGTTGGTCCAGTGTCTATTGCAGTTTTGGTCTCTGTGTATTGTAGTTTAGTTTTATGTATACTATAATTTTTAGTATCAGCCTACTGTAGTTATAGTCAGATTTTACTACTTTTTGTGCAAGTTTATTGTACTATGGACATACTCAATAAAATAAAAGCATCTAACATCTCATCACACCAGCCCATGTGGGCGGGATGGCTAGAACATGTGGGTTTGAGTCCTCTGGAGAGGAGGATGAGATTTGGGAGCAGTTTTCCACTATTATTTCTTGGGTTTTAAATCGGTTTTAGTGAGAAGTACCAGTTTTTCAGAGGAGAGGACGAGATCCGGGAGTAGGTTTTGACTGGGGATCGGGTTCCATGTCTATTGTAGTTGCTGCCCTATGTCTATCGTAGTTTTTGGTCTTTGTCTGTAGGTGATATGCCCTAGAGGCAATCATAGAGATGATTGTATCACGTCTATGTTTATGAGTTATTGAATAAATGTTATTCTGTTCCTTGAATGAATCATTGGTTATGAAGATTAACAAGTATGTGACCTGTTGGTGAAGCTCTTTTAACATATATGATGTCATTCTAAAAGTATCCCTGGTCGGATGTCACTGATCAGAACATCAGTGATCCTATCGACCAGCACATGTATTGATTGATGACCATGTTTTACCGGTCATGGATATAGGGACATCGAATCAATAGTGTGAGCACATGTTGGCGAACATGGTGTTGGATTGACCCACCTTGACACACTGTTGAGATTGTTATGATTCTATGTGTTGTTAGTTGGTCTCAAGTAATGATGATGTATAATCCTTAGACCTGATATCAGCATAGTTTCCTACATGCGTAAGAGTACACTTTGGGGTTGCCAAACGCTACTCCGTAACTGGGTAGTTATAAAGGTAGCTTTCAGGTATACTATGAAACATGCGGAGAAATATGACTGGTCGGATATGAGATTTGCCCCTCCTAACATAACAGGAGAGATATCTATGGGCCCCTCGATGTGGTCGGATAAAGAAAGTGCATGGCCATGCCACTAGTGATCAAAGTGTTCGACCACGTGAAGTTATCCGACACTCGATTGAGAAAGTATTGAATAGTCCATGGATGACACAACATCTCACCTGGAGTTCAACCAGATATCGTGAGGCAAAGGGAGAATCACTACTAGGGAAAACCTCATCACAGACGGTTCGGAAACCGTCTGTGATACGAAATATCACAGATGGTTTTTGTGTTGAGACTGTCTATGAAGGCATAGTATCACGCATTTATTTCCATTAAAAACCGCTCGGATCGTGAGAATATCACTGCAGCGGTTCTATTTAATAATCGTCAGGATATTATGCCTTCGCTGCACGGTTTCAACACAAAACCGTCTGTGATAGTTCATTAGCCTAACTACTTTTTGCTGATTTTTGGCTAGCCTCAGGAATTGTTAGCCATGCCCTCTGAAAACGAGCATGCAGAAAACAGATACATCACGGATAATCAATTGTTTACAACTCAAAGTGATCATTACTCAAAATAAATTACAAAAGATCGAATTTGTTCAAGTATTGTCGCTATAGTTACAATTGGATTACAATTGAGTCAATTGTTTGCAGGTGGGTGAAACTCTGGGTCGGCGACGAAGTAAAAATCTCTGTCGTCGTTAACGATATCTGACATGATGAAGGCACAGAGCTTCCCTTGAACCTCCATGATCTCTTGCGCAACGAGTCCATCTAAATCTATCATCAACTCCTGTCGCTAGCAAGAGTAAAGTGGTAAGCATATATATTTAAATTTATAATTAGGAAATAATTATTTCGAGATTGACAAACCTCTGGATCCTTCTTCCTAGCACTAATGATTTGCTGCATATGATGGCAAACGTAGATTGCACATAGCTCATCATCTTTTTGCTGGTGGCACTGCAAAAATAGAATTACATATATAGGTATAGTCAGTTCGAGACGCATTATTATGAAGTATGATATAGGATTATTGTGTTGTAGCAATACTCACAGAGAGGATGCCGCACAAGAACTCACAGTGCAAGGAGGAGACCGGTGCAGAGGGAGGACGCCGACACGGGGAGGAGGACGGTGCGGGGAGGAGGCCGACACGGGGAGGAGGACGGCACGGGGAGGAGGCCGGCAGAGGGTGGCACCGAGCTCTTAGCCTCTTACCTCCACGGCTTTGAGGGAAGAAGCGGTGAGGGGAGAGTGAGGCCACTGGAGGGGAAATTCAACGACGAGGGCACACGAGGAGGAGGCAGTGCGTCGAGGACGGCGGCGTCGTCGATGTCGGGGGCGGTGACGCCGAGGTCGGAGGCTGGTGCAGAGGGTGACTTGAGCCCTAGAGGAGGCCGGTGCAGAGGGAGGATGCCGACACGGGGAGGAGGCCGCGCGTCGAGGCGGCGGCGGCGTCGTCGATGTCGGGGGTGGCGGTGTCGGGGCTTACGGGGAGGTGAACGGGTGAACCCTAGAGGAGGCGAAGGAGCGCGCGAGAGCTAAGCAGGCTAAGCACTGGGGAGATGAATGGGCGGCATTGGGGAGATGAATGGGCGAGCCCTAGGGTTATGAAGGCCTATCACAGACGGTTCTATTATGGAACTGTCTGTGATAATGAATCACAGACGGTTCTATTCAGGAACATCTATGAAGGCCTATCACAGACGGTTCCTGAATATAACCGTCTGTGAGTCATTATCACAGACGGTTCCATAATAGAACCATATGTGATAACCTGACAACCTGGTGACAAATGAACAAGTCTCTTCATTTTCCCGCGTGTGTCTCTTCGCCTTACGATCGCACAGCTTCGTCTCTTCATTTTCCAACATCGCTACAGCTCCCAAATATCTCTTTGTCTCCCGCTTCGGCTTTAGTACTTGTTCTATAAATAGATATCCCCTTCTACAATGGATTTCACACGAACCTCCTTGATCTCCTTTCTCCACAAACTCCAAATGGCTTCCCCTCTCGTGCTAGCTGTATTGGCCTACATTGTGCTTGTTTACTCGCACCTCTTTGGTCGCAACCTGGCCCAAGCTGTGGACAAGCCTTCCGTTCGCAATGTTATCCATTGTAAGCCCTTCAATCTACCGGAGACCATAGCGGCCATCATCTATCGACTGGAGCTCCTCCTCAGATGGACCAATGCGAGGGTCTGCGACATCTGGCGAGTAAACCTCATCGTGGAGATCGTCCTATGGAACTACTTGGTCCACACCGAGGATGCAGCCCGGAGAGTCGAGGATGACATCCGAATTGCAGGAGAGCGGGTCGACCTCGCCGAGATGGAGGAGACCAGGGTTGATGGCCTCTGGGCTATATGGGGCTTGGTTTCGGAGTCCGAATGGCTACAAGCACGAATCGAGCGTGCAAGGTCGCAGGTGGAGGCGTTTGATTTGACAGTCGCTGATCGCGCCACTACTGAAGCTGACGAGAAGGTTTATGAAGATTTGAAGGCTAAGATAGGGTCACTAATCCTTTTTTTTATCGTCTGTGATGTAAAATATGGTCTTTTTATCGTTTGTTTATTACAAGCGCATAATATTATCATTCCACATTACAATGAAGTCCACATTGATATCAAAATCAGAGATGATAATTCCATGTTGACATCAAAATATATAAGAGATTACAAGTCCATAACACATGGCAAGTCCACATTGACATGTCTCATGTTATGGAATAAATTAATTACAATGGAGTAAATTCTTAATTAAAATGTAGCCCTTCATGATGATCGATGTGCATATAGCTAGCTTCCTCATTGGGTTCTTCCTTGAGCCTGATGCTGTCTCCAAAAGGAGGCAACTCGTCAAATTGATTGTATTCTTCCTCGCCCACTACATTCTCAACTCCGACAATCCTCCTTTTTCCATTAAGAACTACGTGGCGCTTCTTATTTGCTGGGTCGGTTACATAGAAGACTTGAACAACTTGGTTAGCCAGTACGAATGGTTTGTCTTTGTATCCGACACATTCGAGGTCCACGGTAGTGACACCGCACTTGTCGACCTTCACCTGTGGGATATGGACCCAACGGCACCGAAATAGGGGGATCTTGAAAAGCACGTAGTCGAGCTCCCATATCTCCTCTATTTTCCCGTAGTAGGAGTTCCTCAGCCCATCGGTATTGAATGCATCTATGCGGACACTGCTGTTCTGGACTGTGCTCTTCTTATCCTGAGCTGCCATATAAAATGTGTACCCATTTATGTCGTATCCTTGCCATGTGACAATTATAAATTGTGGCCCTTTTGCCAACCATAGCAGTGTATCATCACTTGATGACCTCCCAGTGATTCGCACCTTTAACCATTCGTTGAACCGACGGTTGTGCTCTCTCGTGATCCAAACCTCCGACTAGTCTAGATTTTGTTGGCGTACCATGTCTTTGTGCTCGTCGATGTACGGTGACACTTGGGTCATGTGTTGCAAGACCGTGAAATGGGCTTGAGCGTACGTATGCAAATCGGGAGTGATTGATTTCCTTTCGATGGTCCCGATACCATCCAGTCTCCCCTCATGACGAGATAGAGGCACACCTATCGGTTCCACTTGAGCCATGTAGTCGACGCAGAACTCAATGACCTCTTCGGTTGCATAACCTTCGATGATCTTCGCCTCCGCCGAGATCGATTCCATACGTAGGACTTGAGAATTCCCATGTACCTCTCGAACGGGTACATATGACGTAGGAACACAGGGCCGCATACCTTTATCTCTTTCACAAGGTGAACAATGAGATGGACCATAATATCGAAAAATGAAGGAGGGAAATACATCTCAAGATGACATAGAGTCGTCACCACCTCGTCCTGCAGAGCATCTAGTCCTTGGGGATCGATGACATTCTGAGCAATTGAGTTAAAGAAATAACACAGCCTCAAGATTGCCACTCGGACCTTGTTCGGCAAGATACTCCTAATTGCAATAGAAAGCATTTGTGTCATCAGCACATGACAATCATGAGAGACTTCATACCAATTAATTTGAAATCTTGCATAGAAACAAGTTTCTTAATGTTAGCGGAGTAACCAGACGGGACTTTCACACCATGTAAGCTCTGGCACAGTTCATTTCTCTCGGCCTTGGACAGAGTGTAGCAAGCTGGGGGAAGGTACGCTCGTCTCAGATCGGTCTCTTTCGGTGCTAACTCGGTCCTTATGTTCATATCAACCAAGTCACGCCAGCGTTAACACCATCCTTTGTTTTGCCACAAATGTTCAAGAAGAGACCAATCAAAGCTATCACATACATTCTTCTCCACGTGCATGACGTCGATGCAAAGGGCTAACTTCTAAGTGCTCCCAATAAGGCAAGTCCCAAAAATTGACCGCTTTACAGATGTTCTTCGACGGGTTCTTAATTTACGCCCCTTCCCAAGCACAACATCGATATCCTTAACCATATCATAGACCTCTTTCCTCTAAAAGCCCTTGAGCTGAACTGTCCTCCTTATTTTCGTCGAATTATTTCTTCATCTTGCGGTATGGGTGACTCTTGGGAAGGAACCTACGGTGACGTATATACACAGTTTTACGCGAGTTGTTCAGCCATACACTCTCTGTAGCATCTAAGCAGTGCGGAGAGGCTTTAGCTCCTTTTGTACTGAAGCTCGATAGGTTACCAAGGGCAGGAAAATCATTGATGGTACAGAACAACATGGCGCGTAAAGTGGAGTTCTCTCGTTTGTACGCATCCCATACCTGTACCCCTTTGTTCCACAGTGTCACAAGATCTTCCAACAATGGTGCTAGGTACACATCAATATCATTCCTAGGTTGCTTCAGCCCTTGGATAAGTAGTGACATCAAAATGTACTTCTGCTTCACACACAGCCAAGAAGGAAGGTTGTACATACATAAATTCACGGACCAGGTGTTATGTCGGCTGCTCATGTTACCGAAAGGATTCATTCCATCTCAGACTCAACCCTAACCTTATGTTCCTCGGCTCAAGACCGAACTCTTCAAGTCTCGATCAAGTTTCTCCACTGGGGAGAATCAGCATGGTGTCTTAGCTTTCCATCTCTCTTACACTCCTCCGAGTGCAAACGCAGCAATCTTGCCTCCTTTGGGTTCGCAAATAAATGCTTCAAACGTGGGATCACAGGCAGATACCACAACATCCTAGCAGGAGGTCCTTGCTTCACCTTAGCAGTATTCTGACACTTGTATCGGGATGCTTTGCACACGGGACATACATGCATGTCTGCATACTCTTTATGGTAGAGGATACAATCATTTGGACATACATGTATTCTTTCTACTTCCATTCCCAATGGACAAAGAACCTTCTTTGCTTCGTAGGTGGTGCTGGGCAACACGTTTCGCTCCGGAAGGATGTCCGCTAGGAGACGTAACAATGCCGTGAAACTCTTATCGGACCAACCATTGCTTGCCTTCAATTTCAGCAGTTCAAGCACGGTTGACAACCTTGTGTATTTCGGTTTGCAGCCAAGGAACAAAGGTCTTACCAAGTTCTCCATTAAGCCCTCGAATTTATAAAACTCTCTCTCACTGTAGTTCTCTTTTGCATCGTGTAGCATTTGATCCAGATTGTTATCGTGCGACCTATCCTCATCAAAAGCACAGTCCACATCTGGCATTTCGTTGACTTCCTTGGCGATGCCGTCATTATTAACTTCCGGTATAATCTGCTTTTCACCGTGATTGGTTCAACATGTATACCCTTTTTTGAAACCCCTTCGAATCAAGTGTGCTTCGATTTGCGCCGGGTTGTTAAATATCTTCAGATTACCGCAATCAATGCATGGACAGTACATAAAATTTATCCATTTCTTCAACATATCCTGCTCGGCGGCTCTTCTAAAAGCAACCACACCATTAATGTACTCTTGACTCACACGGTTCACACCGTACATCCAGTTTCGGTCCATCTACGCTACGCATGTAACAAATTAGTGTCAAATTAGATTAATAAACCGCAAGTACGTACTCTTACTATTTACCAAAAATACTTAAATTGATTAATTAGCGATTAATTTATAGCAAATATAAAGGGTTATAGATCGTTACCCTCGGAGCTCACGCATTTAAAATACCAAATATCTCTCGAGAATCCTCTCCTTCTCCTCCTTCCTCTTTGTCGTGGCAAGAATGGGCTTTCTATTTACCAAACATACTTAAATTGATTAGCGATTAATTTATAGCAAACATAAAGGGTTATAGATCGTTACCTCGGAGCTCACAATGAAAATACCAAATATCTCTCGAGAATCCTCGCCTTCTCCTCCCTTCCCTCTCGTCGTGGCAAGAATGGGCTTCCTATTTACCAAACATACTTAAATTGATTAGCGATTAATTTATAGCAAACATAAAGGGTTATAGATCGTTACCCTCGGAGCTCACGATGAAAATACCAAATATCTCTTGAGAATCCTCGCCTTCTCCTCCTTCCTCTCTCGCGGCAAAGGCAATGGGCTTCCTATTTACCAAACATACTTAAATTGATTAGCGATTAATTTATAGCAACATAAAGGGTTATAGATTGTTATATCTAATGATTGCTAGCAGTGAGAATATCAAAATAGAAGAAGATAGCATTTTTTTCCTCCAATAGAAAGAGGGCTAGCTGTGCTTATTCCTACAAGGCTGAACATGAGTTGCTCTCAAAGGACTTGACTTCTAAAATCTCTATTCTACGTTTTTCAACTAATCCACACGAGAAAATCCTATCTTTCAAGCTTTTCTCACTAACTTCGCTAAGCGCCCTTCGCTCCAGATGGTCAATGTCTTCGACTAGCCATCCGCCTTTGGCTTCAGACTCTTCTTTCTAATCAATTTAGACCTTAAATGAATAGAACTACCCATTTTTTCTATCTATATTGTGATGTCTCACTTGGAATGGAATGTAGTATGTTGATCCAGATTGAATGATGCACTTACCCTCGGAGCTCATGACGAAAATACCAAATATCTCTCGAGAATCCTCTCCTTCTCCTCCATTCCCTCTCTGTCGGCGGCACAGTGGGGAAACACCTGGGTGGCGGCTCAAATGAGAATGGACAGGGGGTTTGGTCCAGGTATTTAGAGTGCGAGGATATCACAGACGGTTCTTATTCTGAACCGTCTGTGATATACAACTATCACCAACGGTTTTTCAATAGAACCGTCGGTGATAGTTCACAGACGGTCTTTATTGACAACCGCTCGTGGTATAGAGATATCACAAACGGTTCTTTAACCAACCGCTCAGGATAGTTTCTGACGCCTGCGTGTTTACAACCGCTCGTGATATCGAGATTATCATGCACGGTTATTTAATACAACCGCTCAGGATAGTTCGCTGCAGCGGTTCTATTAATAAACCGTCAGGATAGATGCCTATCACGCACGGTTATTAATAAGAACCGCTCGTGATAGGCCGGCAAAGGCAAATGCTTTGTCTCGATAGATTAATACGACGGTTCCAAAGGAACCGTCTGTGATGGGGTGTCTACTATAGCCTGTTTTGTAGTAGTGAATGCATGAGAAGGTCTTTGAGTTTGATTGGTTACGGACTGGTCGTATGAAGATACGAGCTGGTCGTAGACTGGTCGAACGTAATCACAGAATGGTTGAAACCTGGTCGTAAGAAGTTACGAACTGGTCATGACTAAATACGAACTGGTCATATAGAGATATGAGCTAGTCGTAAGTGATGAGGACTTGGTCGTAGATCATATTGCATTAAGGTTTATCCGATATAATTTGTGTGTATTTGGAAATCGTTATGTCCTGCTAGGAACCGCTAACTACTCGTGATCGGAAAGGGTTTTTGAGTCACAACCGACTACACATAAACCTAACGGGTCACACACTTAACGGGTTAGAACAAAACGTGTTCGAATAGAATCCGTCATGGGCACTATATAAGGAGATGCTTGAGGCTATTGGGAGTGATACGAGTTGACGTGAGTTGCTCCTAAACCCTAGCTGCCATCTTCCTGAAAGCTCTACCGTGCGACTTGGTGCTAACATACCGGTACGCTTGTTCCTTCCTAGACGTGGATATCAGAGAGGCGCCATCGCGGTTCTTTGTTGCGCTTGAGGACAATCCGTGATCTTCATAAGGAACTGCAAAGGTTGCCGGAGGAGACGATCGACTCGCGAGGAGGCTTGCTGATCGACTATGACCACTACGTCGATGCGCTCTATGTTGGACCAGGCAGCTCCAACTCTTCTTCCACTGCTCTGTGCGTCTGGTGGTAACGATTTGTGATCATCTTCTTGCTTGGCTTCCTGGTTTACATGGTAGAATTTTGAATTGTTGCTATTGTAGCCTACTTGTATCCCTTTAGTCTACTGTAATTTTGTCTACTGCAGTTCAATCATGTGTCTACTGCAATATTTGGTATATGTCTATTGCATTTTTGGACTCTCTGTACTGCAGTTCGGTTTTATGTCTACTGTATTTTTTTGGTATATGTCTACTGCAGTTGTTGTCCTATGTCCACTGTAGTTTTAGTCTATGTGTACGGTAGTTTAGCTATGCATGTACTGCAATTTTTTTGGCACATGTCTCGTTATCCTATGTCTATTGCGGCCTTTTAGCTTTGCCTACTTTAGTTGAATCATGTGTACTATGATTTTCAGTATATGTCTATTACAGTTTTGGTCTCTCTGTACTGCAGTTCGGTTTTATGTCTACGGTATTTTTGGGTATATGTCTACCGCAGTTGTTGTCCTATGTCCATTGTAGTTTTGGTCTATGTGTACTACAGTTTGGTTATGCGTCCACAAGTTTTTTGGTATATGTCTACTGCCATCATTGTGTAACAGCCCAAAATTTCAATTTTGGTTAAAGTTTAAAACTTATTTGAATTTGTGAATTTTCTGAAATTTTAAAAGCTTGTCTTTAAATTGTTAAAGCCAAAAAGAAATTTAAGTTCAAAATCTATTGTCAACTTTAACTTGGAATAATTTTATTTAAGTCCACAACAATTCTAAGAGCTTAGGTGATTTTTCCCGAATTTTTGGGATTAATCGCTATTTTCTAAAGCTTAAATGGATTTTCCGGATTAAATGAATTAGCAAATCAATTAAAAATTCTAAACCAATCCTTGGGCCAAAACTCGCCAGACGGCCCAAATTTCGCTGCACTTCCTACCATTAACCCTCAACACGCCAACCGTTGATCTAACCAACAGTCAAGACCTGCAAGACCGCTTCTTCTCTCTCTCTCTCCACTGCCCCACTTGCTGCCCTCTCCTCTCGCTCACAGGCTCATGACCCCTTCGTCTCTGGCCTGCGTTTTTCTCATGTGACCACCACCGCCCAACCGCCATGATCATGCGGGCGTGAAGCTCGAACGGCTCCTCAACCACCCCGCTTTCTCGCGCTCGGCAAGACGACTACGCCCCACGCCGCCACGAGCCCCACTGCTTTCCCTTCGCGAAAGGGCGACGAATCCGCCGCAACCGTCACCCACGACCTCCACACGTCACGCCGCTTAGACCACCCGCCCCTATAAATGGGAGCCGGTGCGCGCAAGCATCCTCACCCCGCCGCCATCACTCACTCCTCCTTTTTCTCTCAGGCGCAGATGGAGATCGCCGCCGCTGCCACCGCGAGACGCCGCTGCCGATTGCGCCGCCGCCGCCGACGCCGGGTCTCGCCGCCACCACTAATCGCGACGCCGACGCTGCTGGCCGCCGCCTCGCCCGCTGCCGGAGGACAGTAGGCTGTAGGTCGCCTTCAACCGTAGCCGCTGCCGCCAAGCTTCGCCACGACGCTGCTTCGCCGCAACCTCGCAAGATCTCCGGTGAGCATCATACTCGTCACTCCTCTCGCTTGGCACCACCCACACGCCGGCCATGCATAGCAGAACGCCGGCGAGGCCATCACCGAGCACCACCGCAGCCGCTACCGACGGGCTCAGCCACGCCACTCCACATCGGCGCCACATCGGCACCCAATCCCACGTGGCCGCCACGTGGCAACCACATCATCAAGACGTACACCGCACCGCGTGAGCAAGCCGTGACCAAGTCCATATGGACACAGTCATCGACACAAAGGCCCCACTGCCGCTTTTAAATTTTAATTATTTAATTACCGAAAACCTCAGGTACGACGCCACCATGCGCAATAATTAGAGTTTCCTTTAGAAAATAATTCGGGAAATCCTTTTAAATTGCGATTTAGGATTTTAAATTGTAAAATTCATAACTTATTCATCCTAGTTCCAAATTAGATGATTCAAATTGCTAAATTCTTAGAAAATTATTATCTAACTAAATAAAATATAATTATTCAATTTGGAGTTCATTTTAGTTCTGTTTTAGAATTTAGAAATTCATTTAAAATCCAAATTTAGATTTAAATTTGTAAAATTCATATCATCTCGATTTCCAACTCCAAATTTTGTGAATTTAGTTTCTGAAATTTTATAAAAGATTATCTAGCTTAATAAATTAAAATTTGTTTATATAGAATTAGTTTAAATTGTCTTTTTAAGTTAAACTATTTAAATTGCGATTTAGGATTTTAAACTTGCAAAATTCATAGCTTTTATTTCTGCTTCCAAATTGAGTGTTTCAAATTTATAAAATCTTATAAAATTATTATTCAGCCAAATAAAATATAATTATTTTATTTGGAGTTAGTTTAAATTGTCGCCTTGTATTTATTTGAATTGCAATTGATTGTCGATTTTCACGCTTAGATTACTTATTTATTCCGGGAATTTGATTCTTCCAAGAATTAGAATTTCAAGACTTCAGCGAAGGCAAGTTACACTTTGACCATGTTGCACCTACTATTTTAAAGTTATTTAAGTTCAGTTTTAAAATTATTATTGCATGCATATTTTTAGTCAATTATTTTAATACCTGCTTAAATACTTAGTTATTCCAATTGTTATTGTATGACCAATTTTGTATATTGAAATGCCATCCCTTGTCACCATAGGTAAAATTGTTTGGAAATGCTTAGCAAATACTTAGACCATGATTTTGATTTTGGGGAGGATTTAGCCAAATCTTTACAAACTTGTTTTAACTTGAACCTATGGTATTGTCTTACCATAGATTTGTTGTAAATGTGGTTTTACTAAATAAAATCAAGATGGTTTGGACTTGGGTGTAACGGATGAAAGGTGGGTGCAGAGTTTATGCACGGTTTAATCTGTTAGGATTAAAGCCTGTGGTTTAATTTGAAAGACGCCCAAGTCAATTAAGGACCGCCTTTGAGCTGCCTTTGCTATGCCAAAACGCATCACCACATGTCCTGTATGGGAAGGACTGGCTTAATAATTTGGGATACCTCATAGATATTCGTGCTATGTTGTATGAGTGGGTGTTGGTTAGACAATAGTCCCACATGGCGCAAGAGGGGCTCCTGAGGATGGTTAGTCCAATGGAAGCGAAACCTTAGCGGCACGAGTATTGTGGGGTAGATCATTGTAACGACCTTGTGATATTTGTTCTCACACGCCTTAGGAAGCGTGGATTGGCCGACACAAAGGGTATAATATCTCGTGTGGGTAAAGCTGCATAAACTCGCAGAGTAGAAAACTATTCAATAGCGGCGTCATGATCATGGACATGCTAGCAAAGCCACTTTGAGTTAGACTTGTTTTTGGTTTTAAAATGGTTTCAACAGATGTTTTCGTGGATGGATAGTCCTGTGGGAAAAATTGGCGGTTAGCCATTGTGATTGGAGGATATCCATCACCTTTCTTGGAGGTTATCCACATTATTCAATTGTCATTTAAAATATGATTTTAATTAATGTATGAAAATGGCCTTGCAATCTATTATGATTATTTAAATTAAACTCGCCGCTTTACGCAAAATAACCCCGCCAATGTCCTTTGTTTACCTTATGTATGCATTACAATTCCATATTGGTGTAACTTGCGAGCACTAGTAGTTGTGCTCATGCTTGCTTTATGCAACAAAATTTCAAGAGAAGACTACTATCAGACGGTGAGGACATCGACGCCTAGGTTACGCCCCTGCATTTATTGCCTCGTGGCGGATCGCTCGCCTACTACTATCTTTTTATTTCATTGTGTTATTTACTTCTTTATTTGGCTTCATGCCCAATTGTATCGAACTCGATGTACTATTAATGAAATGCGAGATTTGGTTATGTTATCATTTTTGTAACTGTGTACACCGGAAATCCTGGACTGGTGTATGAACACAGAGGGTTCGGGATCTTTCGTTCTCGGGTCCGACACATTGGTTCTGTATCTACTTCAGTATTGATCTCTTTGTACTGCAGTTTGGTCATGCGCCCACTGCAAATTTTTTTTTATATATGTCTAATGTCGTTGTTGGTCCTGTGCTAGTTTTGGTCTATTTGCATTGCAGTTTCTACTGCATTTTTTTTGTATATGTCTACCGCAGTTGTCATGTGTACTACAGTTTGGCTACGCATCTACTGCAAAAATTTAGTACCTGTGTGCTGTGATTTTTTTTTTAATATATAGCCGCTTGTCTTTAAGGCCATGCACAACGTTTGGCCAAACCGGTGCTAGAAACTTTCTAGCACCCTTCGACGCCGGTGCCAGCCGCTGCAGGTAGCGATGCTACCAACCAAAATGCTGGCATCGGTGCTAGCTAAAAAAAAAATCACTAGCCCATATGTAAGTGAAATAGGGAGGGAGTGAGAGAGAGTAGGGTGGGAGAAAAGATATGATATTTAATTTAGTTTATAGGTCCTACTTTAGAGAGAGAATGGATGCTAAACACAGAACAGAAAAATGAAATCTAGCAAACGTGTTACATGATATAGACATGGCGAATCTGACACTTACAACATTGTGCACGGCCTAATATAACCACTAGTTTGAAAGTACCTTGTACTAGCTAGCAGCCGAATTTTTTTTTTAAATAGTAGCCACTCTACATCTCTACGTGCAACAGAAGGCATAGCCCAGTTGGTATGTTACTGTGCAGACGTGCAATTCGTAGAACAGGCACATACGAGCGAGGAGTTAGGCGCGCGCCATGAGGAGGCACAGGGGGTTGGGGTCCATTCCATGGGAACGGTGGGGCGTAGAACTGCAATTCCATTTTTCTCTCCTGAAAAACTGCCCCGAAGACGCATATAAAATGCATTAAAGAAAACAAGCAACAGACAATTCAACATTCAATCAGAATGCCAGCGTACTCCCTCCTTTTTATTTCATAATACAATAGGTTTTTGACTTTGTCATCGGTAAACAATCATCTCAAATTCTGCCTTGGTCTTCCCGTGCATCAGGCGAATCGATCGTGTCAAGAAATAGGTACAAACCGCTTTCAGCAAAGCAATGATATCCTGTGATCATCGCTCCAATTTCTATGAGAATAGCAAGAAGCTTTCTTGCTCCTCCTTTTGCTCCTGCTCCTCCTTGTCTACAGTACTCTCATTCAACGTAGCATATCACGGTGATGCTGGAAAGAAATCCGAGCTCTTTAGTAACTTTACGTAGCGCACTTGCCCAAGGATCCCCAACTCGAGGCATCCTAAATCTCTTGAGCACCTGCAGAGGGAGTCACTAGCTTAAGGTGAAAAGGCAAACATAAGGTTCTCATTTTCAACAACGCCACTAGACGATGCCAAATAAAACACGATGAAAGAATTGTGATGCCTCGAGCTAGATTCGCATTTACTATAGAAAGTAAATTGTTTTTTCAGAAGCCTAATATTTTTTTGACAAGTTAGTCAATTTTTTTGGCTGATATATGTGCTTGGCGTCAGATGCACAAAGAAACGCAAATTAAAATGTAATTTCTACATAAAAGAATTGTACCGATTAGTTGTAAGCGATTCTAGCTAGGTTTTCTTCTCTCTTTTTTAAAATTAAAAAATCTGGAAGTGATTCTAGTTGACAAAGGACAGATCATGCAGACCAAAAGTCTCCGAAGTTGGACTACAAAGTATATTAAGTTATTTTTTGTACTTGAAAGATTAAGCAAGGATCATATTATGCTTCCCAACTAATATATACTTCTGAATGAGTTGCAAAACAGATTTATTCATATTGCCTTGCCCTTCATCTCCAACATACCAAGACATTTGCCAAAAGTGCTGCTACTGGAGGGGGGAAATCCTGGACATGAAAAGTTGAAAAATGAACAAAATAAATGGTGATGTTATCTGTATGTGTGTCCATCTTTGATATTATTACTGATTATATCTCACAACTTGGGGCTTTGGATGTATCCTAAAATTCTAATTGGCGGTGTCAATGAATTTAAACTTTAGTTACTTGTCCCTGCCCACAATTGGGTTAATTTCTTGTCATGCCATGCGAACGAAACAGTTAGGTAACCCAAACCGGCCCATTTCTTGAACGTGTTAATTGTACATGTACTCATGTATGAACAGAAACTCATTTGTAACATATTTAAACCCACATATATGATATATCGGGTCATTTGTTATATTATATTATTATTTGAAATATTGCTAGCTCGACATCTCTTATAGGTTTTAAACTGTTTAATTCAACATGTGTGCAATCAAGTTATTCTAAATTTCACTAGCTTTAGTTGATTATGTGCCATGAATTGTTTGCACTTTGCATTACCATGGTACAATTTGTTAATCATGGCAACCCCATGTAAACACATCTAGTAATGAACTGAAGTCCACATAAACCGTGTTAGAGTCATATCATGTTTTTATCAGCTCACCTGGCAATATGTTTGGTTACACCCTAAATTACTTGTATTAGCAACAAAAATGACGGGGCTAAAATAAGATGGCACATTAATATCAAAGTTGGTGAGAACATGCAGATGGACAGAGGCATCTAGTTAGGCTAGAGATTAGATTATTATAGCCATCTCACTAAGCATAGTACTTCCTCCAGTCTGAATTACCTGTTCCAACTCAAGGGAGGGGCGGCGCCAAGGGGGAGGAGGAGGAGGAGGAGGAGGGGAGGGGGGGCACCGGCAGGGAGAAGGAGGAGCAGGGCCTCAAGGGAAAAAGGAGGGGGAGGGGCGTCGGCGATGGAGAAGGAGGGGGACGGGCGCCGCGTGGGGAGGAGGAGGAGCAGGGGCGGCGGCGTGGGCGCAGGACGAGGAGGAGGGCGGCGGCGGCTCAGGGGGAGGAGGAGAGGGAGGAGACGGCAGCGCCGGATCGGGGGAGGACGAGGGGGAGGGTGGCACGACGGCGCAGGGGGGGTGGGGTGGGGTGGAAAGTTTCACGTTTGAGACGGTTTCGGCTTTCCGTTCCAAACATAGCTTTAGCCTTTTAAGATCCTTTATACTGGCCTACAACACAAAGAAAGCTCTAGCAGCTGGATTTATGTTTCAGAAATTAGGGTTTCACGATTTTATATGACTTCGAATGTACGGGGAAAAAAGTTGCATTGCAACTCACTGGAGATATTGATATACAATATGGCGCAGGAGTACACACATATCAACCAAAATATGCGTACAAATATAGCAAAACAAAATATGAATACAAATATACCAAAACATAATCGCATAACATGGGACACAATATGGCTTACTCGTCTGAGCCACTACTCTCTGCTTGCTGCGTCCGCGTCTGCGTGTGTGTCCTGGTCTTGCGTCGAGCATGTCCCGTGGAATACGTCCACCGGTCCAAAGAGCGCGTATCAGTTCGAAGGGGGTACGGAGACCGTTGAGTGGGCGGAGGTGGACAAGTAGGTTGATCCCGGCCTAACAGAGTTTGGTAGGCATACCAGTAGGCTTCATCAAGCCGACGGGGATGTGAGCCCGACGAAAAGCAGTACGGAACTCATCCCAAGAGACAACATGGCCCGCAGGCTGCATGGCAAGGAAATTCTCCCACTATGAAAGAGCTGCACCATCCAACTGATGGGAGGCAAAGAGTGCCTTCTCCCGGTCCTGGCACTGACCAACGTTGAGCTTCCGCTCAACCAGACGCAACCAGTCGTCTGCCTCCAGTGGGTCCTCAGACCTGGAGAAAGTGGGCGGCTGAGTGCGAAGGAACTCCGAGAGTCCCCCTCGCGGCTGATGTCCACCTCCTCCCCCTGATTCGGAGGCACCAGAAAGAGCGGAGGTATTGCGCGCGATAGCCTCCAAAATCCTCGTCTGATCCATGCGGTTATGCTCGATCTGAGCGAGAACCTCGGCCATGGTCGGAGGAGGCGGGAGCTCCTCATCCTGATCAGCTGAATGACCTTGGCCGCTTCGAGTCCTTCCAGCCATCCTGTTCCGAAGAGATGGGTTAGTAACAAAACCCGAAAACTAGAAGCTAAAGAAAGCAAAAAGAAAAGCCAACGACTAGGGGAATGGGCATCACCCTAACCGAAAGCCAACAAGACAGCAAGGAAAAGAACTATACCAGCTTACAACAAGCACAAGAACAACAAGAAACCACAAGACTAAAGATCAACTTACCGACACGACTAACCCGTATTGAAAGAACGAGCAATCGGTTGAGGAGATAAAATTCAGAACACAACTCTAGATCTAACACACCTAAAGAGCAAGGTAAAACCGACCAAGAGGGTGTTAGATACTTAGCCAACTAGTATCACATTTTACCCTTTTATTCCCACAAGTTTTAGTTGAATTATCCTCTCATCATCTACCTTATTTACTAACTAGTAGCTTGCTGTCCAGAATTTGAATCCAACTCCAAGCACTTCTATTCTTCACCAAAAGATAGCCAACACTTCAAATTTACAACTCTCATTGTTTCCCCAAAAACCGAAATTAAACGATAACAACTATCTTTTGAAAGAAGGAGAGGAAAACAACCTTTTTCAAACTCGATCAAGAGCAAGATGAGATGAGCAAGCTAAGATAGGTAAGGAGTAAAAGCTGAGAACTTACTTAAGCTTTCATAAACCATTTGATATTTTGAAACTAAGTTTTTCAAAACATCCTAAAGACGACCAAGCTAGGGTTTCTATGGTCAAGACGGCTCGATACTAAGCTTTAGGAGACCCTCGGTATTTAGCTTGTAATGCTTAGTCATCCTCTTGACCCTAGCATCACAAACAAAATATCCCGCGCCGAAAATGTGTACCTCCTTAATTGTCACACACACCCCTTTTACAAAGTCATGCATCAATTCCATACAAACACGTAACCAAAGCACTAACTAAATAAAGCAAAGGACATACATAATAGAGTTATTACAAAAGGGGGCCGACCGGCCAAATACAAGCTAAAGAGTTAAACAACAGCGGAAGAAAAAGCCATAAGATGGCAATACCAAAAGCCATACGGTTTGCCTTTAGCCCACAAGGCAACCGACCGGGCCACCAACCTAGTCGTCGAAGTCGAAGTCCGTATCACGATAGTCGATCCCTTGGGGATCAACCTCCTCTGCAACAATTAAATTTAAGCAAAGCAAATGAGTACAAAATGTACTCAGAAGATCGACGTAGTGTAGTGTAAATTATACATAACTACATACAAGCTTTGATCAAAGGAGAAGGCTGTAGGTTTATTTTCAGCATAAAGCAAGTTTTCATTTGCAATAATGTAATAGATTTAAAGCAATTTGACAATCAGTTTTTAATTGTTGAAATAACAGCGATACAATAAATAATAACAACAATAAAGACAACCTGAAAGTGACTAACCCAATAGTCACCACAACAATAGCATGAATTACCCATTCATACCAACCCAACAAGTTTTAATTAAAGGTTATAGTCTAACTCTTGAAAGACCTCCCCAAGCGTGTCCATAACCTAGACGAGGCTATTCAATAGATTTAACCTCGCAGGGTGTACCAATGTACCCACACGTTAGACCGCTTTTCGCCAAGCTATTTAGCACACTTCCTTTGGTATGCCAAGCACGCTAAGTCCTACGAGACCTTTCCAATGGATCGTGCTAATTAAGAGTCGCACGATGGGGGTTATCACCTAGCAGTATCACTGCATGTGCTCCCACTAAGGACCCATACGAAGAGTAGGATGCACCGGCCCAGCCTAAGCAACTGCGGGTGCTCCCCTCCTTTCCCAACAACAAATATTTTTCTTTTTACAACCACCACACGACTCATTAATTAACACCCCCAAAGTACTTAGCCAAGAGAGGTCCCATATCCCCCTCGTGTGGTTAGCACGTAAAATTGCTTGGTTTAGTGTAACAAGATGTTCGGTCCTTGTTGACTTAGGCACCATTCCAACACACCATGAGATCACACCATCAGCCATTGTGCCCAAGTCTCAAACAATTTATTTTCAGTTTTATTTCTTTACAAAGTAACAAAGCACAAGTGCTGAACGTAATGTAATAATAATTTTTTTGTGATCAAAGTTATCGACTAAGTCGATAACCGCCTAATTCTACCGTTAGCTAAGCATTTCTAAGCAATATCAACACGTAAGCTACTAAGTGATAAGAGCTCATCCAACGAACTCTAAATCACAGCAAGATATTCCTAGGCTTAGTAGTAGAGATTGAACATTTACCTACAGATTATGCATCTAGAGGATCAACTAATCGATTGATAGTTTAACAACAAAATAGAGCATGCATACATACACCTTGCAAACAATATATTAGACTTTGAAAGTAATGGGATTAATATGATCAAACTGCTTACCTTGCTGGAGATGCTCAATATGCTGCAGAGGAACACTCTCGTAATCAACGAACTCGTCGGCACCTAACGAAAGAACGAAAAGAACCGATAAGAACGAAGAACATCGAAAAGGACTCAACATCCAACTTCAACCAAAATCCACGAAATTTACACAGCAGCAAGAGCATGATTTTTAAGGAATTTAGCAATGATAACCAATTGATTTGGATGCTCGATGCTAAAGTTATGGCGAAAACAATTTCAGCCAGCTAGAAAATGCTGAAAAATTCAAATCGGTTACTGTTCATCCGAATTTAATTCTTTAGCACAATTTTCCAAGGAGGTGTTGCACCTGAAATTTTATGGTAGACAAAGCACCTTATGAGATGAACAACACAATTTGATTCACCTCATTTGGAGCTAGGATGCATTTTCTATGATTTTTTAAATACATGCACAAGAGCACAAAACAATAGCAACCACAAGAACTTTAAAAATAGTGGCATGCCTAAAACCTATTCTACAATTAATCACACTAACAGAGGAAGCCAACAAACTTGGTTTCACTCAAAAAGGATCTGCAGAGAAATACTAATGCAATTTTCAAGTTAAATGCAATATTTAGAGCAACAATTAAAGCCTATATCTAAACAAATTTACCAAAGCCTTTTCTGGAGCTGAACCAAGCTTCCAACAATTTTTAGATTAAAGCTTAGTTCAAACCAGAGCTAACAAAATTTGAACCAACAAAAACGGAGCTAAAACGAATTAGTTAAGCAATTTTGAAGTTTGATACCTTTTTCAGTTTACAAATAAATCTCTCGGGAAATTCCTTAAACCAAAATGACGCGGAAAAACGTGGACCATTGATCTGGAATCGCATGGCCCAAAAAGAACGGGGCTAATGCGCTCGATGGACGACACGCGCGTGGCAGCCCACGCGAACGGGGACCGTTGAGATCGAATCCGACGGCCCCAAACGAATCAGACGCGGCCGCGTTTGAATGCACGCGCGCGAACGCCCGTGCGAACCACAGCCGTTGGATTAGATCGGACGGCCCAAAACGCACGAGGACGCTCAACGCTCACGCGATCTGAGCCGTAGATCCAGAAATGGACGGCCCACAGCGACACCATGCTGCGCACGCGCACAGTGTGGGTTAAAGCGCGCGGGACCCACATGCCAGCGACACATTAGCCGTTAGGACAGCCATTAACTGCTCTAACCAATCATTAGCAGTTAATGACGCAATTTATGTCCTAATGATAACGCAACAGTGCTGGCGCGTCCGACAACGAGTCCGAGCGCGGAGATTTGCTCACCGCCGGTGACTCCGGTCACGGCGGCGCAAACCAATGATGGGAATGGGTCCGCAATAACCTTGCGCACCCACCGGGACCACTCATCGCGGCCGAGCCGTTTAGAACAGCATGGCGAAGCCGCGAGAGCGAGCGTGCAAAGCACGGCCAAAGACAACAGCACAAAGGAGCTCCGCAGCAGTTCAAGTAAGCGGTGCCCGAGCCTCTAGAGACTACCAAGAGGCTACCTTAGCACAGGAGAGGCACGGAGAAGGACGGAGGAGCCTCGGCAACGACGAGCAGAACCGACGCTGAGGAAGACGAAGTGGAGATGGTGGCTTGAGCAAAATGAGCAAGACCGCGTCATCAGAATAGCTTCAATAAGGCTCAAGGATGGCCCATGAGTAAGCAATTGAAGAGAGGAGGAGCTTACTGGAGAGAGGACGAAAACGAAGAACTTTGGCCGAAAGAGAGCAAATCCAAAATTAGTTGCTTCCTGTGAAGGGAAACCAAAATTGGATTAGGGGTTTTGCTCCAAGTGACAAAGGGCGCAAAGTGACGCGATTGGATTGACAAAAGAACCACTGGAGCGCCGGGACGACGAAGAGCTCACTCTGGCCGACAATGACAGTTTGGGCTCTCAGGTGTTTGAGCTCACTCGAGAAGAGAGGGAGCTAGGTGAGGTTACAGGGATGCTAAAGAGAGGCAGAGGAGGAGCTCGGGGGCTTCTTATAGCCAGGGAGCAAGGAAGGGAGCGGAGGCAAGCTCCACGGGTGAGTCCCGGTCCACGCTCTGCCATGGGCGAGCTGAGCGACGGGAGTAGGTAAGAACGCGACTTCGGGGGCAAAAGGCTGACCCGCATTCAATGCTTCGAGCCTTTGCAGGACACGCGGAGTGGACAAGGCGCTGCATCGCCCACGCCCTGCGCTGGGCATGGCGACCCGGCGCGCACGCGCGAGCGACCGGAGGAACGAGATGACCCATTGGTGATGGCCCCACCAGTTAGCGAGAGAAACCGGTGCAGCTCGAGTCCAACAGGAGCGAAGGGGGTTGAGTCGAACCAACAGGCGCGGGACCAACTGCGACGGTTGGATCAAGATCCAACGGCTCGCACGCGATCAGGGTCGAACGGCTTCACGCGAACGAGGACGGTCCGATGGAAATCCAACGGTTGAAAACGCCGCGCCAAAGCGACCGAGCCCGGTGCAGTTAGGCGGTTGGGTCGAACCAAGACCGAGGTCGGGCTCGGACCCAAGGAACAGTGCCACAGATTAGGGTTTGAAATGGAAGCTGAGTTTGAAATATTTTTTAGAGGTAGCAAACTAACTCCAAAAATTCTAAAATTTTTACTGGAGTTTGGGATGTTACATTTACAATCTTAAGGATAGTACTTGCGAAGGGTCTTCGTGTTCCAAGTGTGGCCCAACTGCTGCCCTTCTAGTGTGGCGATGCGGAAGGTACCGGCACGGGTGTTGCTGGTGATGATGTAGGGTCCTTCCCATTTGGTCTCTAGCTTGCCCACAGCTGTGGGGTTTGCGACTCGCTTGAGAACCATGTCACCCGGCACCAAGGGGCGGATCTTGAATCTCCAGTTGTATGCCCGAGCTACTCCGTCACTGTACTTGGACATGGTTGCTATTGCTTGGACGCAGTGCTCTTCGAGGAGATCGAGAGAGGTAGCCTCTCTGCGGGGTCTGGTTCGGATGTTGCTCGGAGGGACTTTGCTGTGAACTCTGCAGGGGTCATGGCTTCGTCACCGAAGAGGAGTCTGAACGGTGAGAAGCCCGTGGCCCTTGTTGGGATGTGCAGATTGCCCATAGAGCTTTCTGGAGTTCTTCCGGCCACACTCCCTTTGGGAGTCCAACTAGGTGCTTCTTTAAGCCTTCTAGCAGATTGCCGTTGGCGCGCTCGACCGCTCCATTGGCCTCGAGGTGCCCTACTGATGCGAAGCATATCGTGATGCCCAGATTTTGGCAGTAACGCCTAATGCCGCTGAGTCGAATCGGGTCCCATTGTTCAGGATAATGTCGCATGCAGTACTCGCGACCAAAGAAATTATAATTTTCCATATGAACCGCTGAGCTGCTGTCGAGGTGATTTTTGTGACCGGCTCTGCTTCAACCCATCTTGAAAAATATTCGATGGCTACAAATGCAAAGCGCAGGGTACCCCTTGTAGTGGGGTACGGTCTGATGACATCGAGCCCCCATCTCGCGAAGGGCCACACCAGTGGAAGAGGCTAGAGTGGGAGCGAGGGTGCCTTGGGTTGCCTGCTGGCCCACTGACACCCTTAGCAGCACTGAACGAGGTCCTGGGCGTCTCGGAGCGTCGTGGGCCAGTAGAATCCTTGGCGGAATGCTTAGCCGACGATGCTTCGGGGTGCTTGATGTGCGCCACACAGTCCTTCGTGGATTTCCTTGATGAGGGCTTGACCTTCTTCCCGGGATAGGCACCGCAAGTAGGGGGTGCAGACGACCCCCTTGTAGAGCTGTCCGCCGAGGACATGGTAATTTATGGCCCTGTGGCGGAGGCGTTTTCTTTCGCCTTCATCTTCTAGTTCTTCTCCAGCAAGGTACTTGACGATGATGTCTCGCCAATCGACCTCGGCCACCTGGAGCACGCTCCGTGCCACCTTCTGTGCTCCGGGCACAGCCCCTTGTGCATCGGGCGCAACCCCTTGTGCTTCGGGCGCAGCTGAAGGTGTCATCAGTACTTCGTGGAAACATCCAGCGAAGGGTGCTGGCCGGAGCTAGCCATCTTTGCTAGTCTGTCTGCTTCTTCATTGTCGCTTTGAGGTATGGCTTGGATTGTGAAGCCGAGGAAGTAGGTTGATGCTTTGCGCACTACGGTGAGGTAGCTTGCCATTTCTGGGTCTCTTGCGATGAACGATTTGTCGAAGTGGCCCGCCACTAGGCGGGAGTCGCTTTTGATGAGTATCCTCTTTGCCCCCAGTGCCCTTGCCTTGTGGAGGCCCAGGAGCAGTACCTCGTACTCGGAGGCATTGTTTGTTGTTGGAAAGACAAGGCGGGCTGAGTGGGACACGGTGTGCCTGTCCGGGGCGACCAGAATGGCTGCCGCTTCGGCTCCGGCGCAACACCACGATCTATCAATGTACATTATCCACGGGGTCTCGACTTGAGCGGGGGTGTGGTCTTCGCTGTTTCGCGTCCATTCAGCGACGAAGTCTGCTAGAGCTTGTGATTTAATGGCTGTTCTGGCGACGAAGGTAATGTCGAAGGGCACGAGCTCGGCGGCCCACTTTCCTACTCGTCCCGTGGCATCCTTGCTTCGCAGCAGCAATGCTAGGGGGTAAGAGGTGGGGATGATGATGGTGTGCGCCAGAAAGTAGTGGCGGAGCTTCCGCGAGGCTATGAGTAGGGTGTACGCTAGCTTCTCAAGCTCTGTGTATCGGGTTTTTGCACCTTGAAGTGCCTCCGAGATGTAGTAGACTGGGCGCTGGCCATTGTCTTCTTAGATGAGGACTGCGTTCACCGCTGAGGAAGAGGCGGTGAGGTAGAGTAGGAGATCTGCTCCTTGCTTTGGGCTGGTGAGGCTTGGCAGCTGGGTCAGGTATTGTTTGAGTTCTTGAACGCGCTACCGCGCTCTTCGTCCACCGTAACGGGTCCGTTTCTGAGTGTCTTGAAGAATGGAAGGGACTTCTTCGCCGAGCGGGAAAGAAACCGGCTAAGGGCTGCCGGCCGGCCAGTAAGTTTTTGCACTTCGCAGCCATTGTGAGGTTGCTTCATCTTCTGGACGGCCCTTATCTTTTCGGGGTTGGCTTCGATGCCCCTCTTGGATACGAGAAATCCGAGAAGCTTGCCTTCCTTGACATCGAAGGCACACTTCTCTGGGTTGAGCTTGATTCCATCCTTCCGAAGGCTTGCGAAGGTTTCTTGCAGGTCCTTCGTGTGTTCATCTGGCCAACTCGCTTTTGACCACTATGTCATCTACGAGGCTTTTTTGTGGGCCCGAAGTGGTCCGGCTAGGACTCTCGAAATGAGGCGGTCAAGGTCGCTATCAAGGTTTCAAAACTCAAGGGCATGCGGGTGTAGCAATATGTGCTTACGGGGGTGATGAATGTTGTCTTCAGTTTGTCTTCCTTGGCCATGAGTATTTGGTGGTAGCCGGAGTAGGCGTCGAGGAAGCTCATCAACTCGCAGCCCGAAGTAGCATCGACCAGCTGGTCAATGCGGGGCAGCGGGAAATCATCTTTGGGGCATACTTTGTTGAGCTCTGTGTAATCAACGCACATGCGCCACTTGCCTTATTTTTGGACGAGAACAGGGTTGCTGAGCCACTTCGTGTATTTGATTTCACAAATGATTCTCGCCTTTAACAACTTGGTGATTTGTTTCTTCGCTGCTTCCAACCTTTCGGGCGACATGCGTCGCAGTTTTTGCTTCTTGGATGGCGCTTCGCTTCGGAGGGCTAAGCGGTGCTCGATTGTTGCGCTGCTGCTACCGGGATGTCTTCGGGCCCCAGCGAAAGACGCCCTTGTTATCGCTGGCACCCCGAGTATGGTGTTGTGCGCTTCTGCTAGTAACTCCGCTCCCAGGGAGACTAACCTGTCCGGAGAGTCGTCCTTTAGGGGGACTCTCCGGAGCTTGCCGTGGGGCCTTGGCTTTGGTGCCCACTTTGCCCAACTGTATGGACATGTCGGACTGGTGATAATAACTGGAGCTCCGTCTGTCTTGCTAGGTCTTGGTCTCCTCGCACGGTAATGACGCCTTCTATAGCGGGAATTTTCATACAGAGGTAATTGTGGTGTGCAATGGCCCCGAAGGAGTTCAATGCTGCTCTGCCAAGGATGACGTTGTACTCGTACTGCATTTGGACGACATCGAATGTGACGGCCTCGGTTCGGGATGCGTAGCCATCACTGAAGGTGATGTTGAGGACGATCTGGCCGAGGGCCATCACAGGCTTCCCTCCGAAGCCAATCAATGGTATGCCAGGGGGTGGCAAGCGGTCCCGAGGAATCATCATTTTATCGAAGGTGTCCACAAAGAGGAGATCCATGGAGCTTCCTCCGTCCACGAGAACGCGTTTGACCTCGAAATCCGCTATGCTGGCGGAAATGACGAGGGGCTCCTGATGCGGAAAATACACGTCCTGAGCGTCTTCTGGGCCGAAATAGATTGGTATTTCGGCATAGCAGGGTGGGCTAGATGCGGGGTACACCGCGAGGTGATGAATTTGTCGGGCGTATGCTCGGCGCTTCCTTTTCGATGGTATTCCGAGCGAAGATCCTCTGGTGATCATGTTGATGATCCTGTGCTAGTGCTCGGCGCGGCCTCCTTCTATGCAGGGTCTTGGTGGTGGTGCGGGGAGCCGATTGTTGCTTCCTCTTTTGTTATCGGGCTCTGGTAGTTGCTGCTCACGACACATGTAATCCTGCATGGCTGCGATGGTGCGGCATTCGTTGGTGGTGTGCGTGCCTTCGCCATGGAGGTCGCAAAACGGTGCGGGTCCTCCGGCGCGGTTGTCCGATTAGCGGTAGCATTTCGCCGCAAGATCGCTCGCCTCGGCCAGCGACCTCGACCGTTATTCTCTTCGTGTGTGGCGCGCCATCCACGTGGTAGACCCCCCGGCCCTTTTGCTGGAAGTTGTTGCTTCGTGGCTTGGCAGGTGCCCCGGCTGAGGTGGTGGCAGATGCTTCTTTTGCAGGGGTTAGGCCTGGGGCGGAGGTGGTGAGTGTTCCTCTTCGAACACTGTCTTCCTCCACCTGGGCGTACTCTTCCATCTTGTCGAAGAGCTCCGCCACCATCGCGGACGGGTTTGCACGCTGATCTCTCCGACGGGTCCTTCCGAGCTCCGCATGTGGCGGCGTATGGCGATGATGAGTTTCGTTGACGCTTTTACTCGCACTTGACCTCGTGAATTTTTCGAAAAAAAGCTGCGGAGGGATTCACTTGGCCTCTGTTTTATTGTAACAGTGCCCCGTGATCCTGGGTTGTGTAGTTTCACGAAAGTTGTTTCGATGAGGTCTCATGTTGCTCCCATGCATAGATGGAGTGTGGGGCGATGGTGAAAAACCACGTCAGTGCCACGCCCCTAAGGGCGAGGGTGACGCCGCCAGAGTGTAAATCGCCTCCGGCGGCCTCCATGCATGTTTCATAAACCCGAGGAATTCCGAGGGGTCGGTGCATCCCTAGAAGGGTGTGACTTCCGACATCTTGAACCCTTGCAGCCAGCGGACGGTCTCCAACCCTACGCTCAACGGAGAGTTGGGATCCCCCGGAGCAGCAGGGCAGGAGGCTTGGGGACCACCTCCGCCACGACGATTGGCACAGGCTGCAACGGAGCTGCGAGGGCCGTCATCGGCGGGTGTCCGAGGATTGCCATCTCACGACGAAGATTTGCCAACTCCTGTTGCAATGCTAAATACGACTCTTGGTTTGCGCCCGCTTCTCCGGGCGGCGGGCCTGCTCGCTGGGCGTCACTCCTGATGGTGCCCCCCTGCGTGGAGTTGTTTGCTTCCTCCGCCGGGCGGGCGAGGGTGGCACCGCCATGAGGTTCTAGTTCGCTTTGCCCTCCGGGTCTTTGCTTTGGTGCTTGGTGCCGCCTCGGCTTGGGCCGAGGTTTTGGACTTGGTCTTCTTCTGTGGTGCCATGCTTGAGCTCGGAGTTTGTGCTTCGCAGCTTTCCTGTCGTTCCCCATGGATGGCGCCAACTGTCATAGCAAAAAGGACCAGATAGTAAAAGTGGGGGGGACCCCTGGTACACACGAAGTGTCCGAAGAATCCTCGAGGAGGGGACTGGCTGTCAGGAAAATGTATTGTGTATTAATGCTCTGAAAAAAGCCCTAGCTATTACATGGGGATGGAGAGCTATTTATAGCCAAAATAGCAGGATACATGAGATTACATAAGTACCCCTACAAAAGTATTACCAATGTAGGGACTGCAGGGTCCTTTCCTACCCCTATGTGTAGCTTCTGGTCCACCTGTCTCCTTCCTTTGCTCCGGCTAGGTCTCCTCCGAACACCCTTCGAATGCTCTCCGAGCCTCTTTCGGTTGCCACTTCGGAAGACACTTCGCAGGCTTCGGGTCACCCTCAGGGTACCTCTTGTACCCCTCGAGCGACCCTCCGAAGACTTCGGGCCGAGGCACCCTTCCGCGACCCTCCGGAGCCTTTGGGCCACCTACTTAGTAGCGTGTACCAAGCGAGCAATTAACGTGCTAATACACGAGTAACTTCATTTTGATCTATTTTCAATTCCTATAGATCAATTGCATCATCATTTCTATAAAATTATCGTGATTTTCATTACAAAAGTTCCGATTGAGCCCCTAGAGGTGCACAGCATTACAAAGCATGTTGGAATAGAAAATAACACCGATGTCTAACTGCAAAGTGGACCCAGGTTCCATGTGTTAGTCTTATAGTGAAGGGTGCAACTACGGCTCGGGCGTACGATGGGAGGCTTCCCACCGTACGGTCTGGGTCCGATGCATGCAACACCTGATAAAGAGCAGTACAACATTTTCTTCCTCTGGTGGCAACATATCAAACACTCATATGCAACATTGTCTCAAAAATCTTAGGATCAAGCAAACAAACATCCTCATGATCAAAACAACACAACTATTATAAGAAAAACAGGCACACAAACACATCTGGAGATGCCAAACATATAAAAAAAATGCAATATCTCAGAATTTTGTATGCAACATTTTTTTCTATCGTATGCAACAAATTTCCCCCTCGTGCGCAACAATTTTTTCCACGGTTGCAACACTACGGGAGGTGCTCGAGGGGCTCGCCGGCGCCGTGAGAGGGCCAAGCCCCGGGCGAAGGCAGCACGAGCCGCGGGCTGAGCCGAGAAGCGTGGATGAAGGCGAAGCCGAGGTGGCGTGGCCGGAGGAAGAAAGGCATGAAGGAGAGGCGGTGGCGGCGGAGGAAGGGGAGCAACGTGAAGGCGAGTGGTAGGGGCGCGTCGCTGGCGGCGAGGCCCCGGAGCAGCACGGGGATAGCGGAGCATGACGCCGCCAAGCAGCGCTCGGGCGCCGACACAGAGGTAGGCGGGGACGGCGACGTGAGGGAGGCGACAATGGAGGGGGAAGAGGTAGGCGAGCAGTGGCTCGAAATCGTAGCGGCTCGCGGAGGCGGACGAGGACGAGGTGGAGCAGCTACGGGGTGGGAGGCAGAGGCGGTGGTGGTGGGGGGAGGAAGGTCTAAGGGAGGAGGAGACGAAGAGAGCGAGTGGTGAAGGCGCGGGCGCAGGATTGCGATTGTTGGGAAGAGAGCGAGTGGATGAGAAGAGAAGATAGCGATGGGGATAAGAGCGAGTGAGCGAGTCGGTAGGAGTGAGTGGATGCGAATTGGATTGTGGCTTCGCGTCCGGTGAGTGTTGGAGTTGAGAAAAGTGAGCCATCTGATTTTTAGTCCTCTGTCCGGGCGTAGGCATGGTATCAATTCCCTATAGTGAATGCCATTTCCCAATTCTGCAAATGTTTGTCAGCCCGTTGTGCCGCGTGACGCTGCAGCAACCCACCGTATCCGCACATCAAATCTTGTGTTTGATCTGTGTTGATAATGGGATGGCGTCTCCGACCAAGGAGCCTTCCCCTGCTCCGCCGTCGTCTCTGACCAAGGAGCCTTCCCCTGCGCCGCCACAGATGTTCCAGTGACGTAGTGCGGGACGCAGCTCTCCGCCAGCAAGTGGCACCTCAAATGCAAGGCCCCACCATGGCTACTGCTTCCTCCAGGTGACCCAGATCGCTCAGGAATTCCCACCACTGCATGGTATGCGAACGACGACGTGTCTAAATTGCTCCACTTCTTTTCAAGGGGAGGATGCACTTGATAAATCTCGCAATAGATGCAGTTACTATGTTTTTTTTGTGTGCGTGTTCAAAACATAATGGGAAGACTTTGTGCTTCATACTTCATAGCAGTATGTTTTTGTTGAGTTCTGTTGATCCAGGTGAGCGTTGGTGAGAATTTGTATCTTCGCCGTAATCCAATAAACTTGAGGTTACAAAACCAAACTGCATAACCTGTGCAGTGAAGCAATCAAATTCCAACAGAGCCTTCTCTCTACAATGTACTATCTCTAATTCTTCAAGACCATACTATCCACATTGATTGATCTCAAAGACGAACCGTTTGGTAAGAGCTGTATCAGTCATCGTTTGGCCCAAACTCATCATCAGGGCCCAGAAATGAGCCAATGGACTTGCGAAGGATGCTTATAGATTTGTAAACCTGTGAAACACAAATGCAAAATCGCGTCTGAGTTGATTAAGAGAAATATTATGTCGTATCATACAAATGTAACTTCACTAAAGTGATATGGTGGCAAGAGCAACATGCAGTTCTGGTAAATCATGCAGACTGTTAAACGAACCTGCTTCATCTTCTTCAGAGATTCTTCTACATTCGTTATCTTCTCTGAAAATGTTTTTCTCAAGTTCAGACAGAGTTGCCTTCTCCTTCTTCCTTGTTCAAAAGACAGAGAGTCAGATCAAAAAACTTTCACACATAAGAATCGTTTAAAAGACAGTGACAACGAGCCAGAGCAATGATTTTTCACACAAAAGCAACATCTACTTACTTTGCAGTTCATACTGCACAAGCAATTTCTCTTTTTCATCTTCAAACTTTGAGAAAAGAGCTGCAGAACACAAGACGTGGATAAGTCGAGTTGATGATGGGAATAATCGATATAACATATATATGGGCAGAACTCAGAAATCGAGAATCTTGGCACAAGATAGATAAAGTACCGTTCATTATGTGCGAATATCACCTAAAGATATTGGTCTATTTTTCAAACAAATAATATAAGGATTAAGGGTATTGACTATCCAGTAGCACATTTATTAGTAAACCAAGCACACGGTTCGCCAAACTTAGACAGGAGTTTGTTTGGCAATGTATTCCTATATATATTCCCCTGATAGCACCAGGAAACAAATATCAAAAATAATTTGTAGGTAAATATGTTTATATCTAGATAGGACGTCATTGCCGATCTTATGGAAACAAAAAGCATGTCCTGGACAAACAAGAACAAGTCATGTTCTAAATACATGTACAGATGGTAATACGTAGAGCATATATCATAGGCTTCAGAGAAGGTGTGAGCTAGCGCTCATTTGACGTACCTTTGAAATTATGTATGTGTGCAGCTTTGTCTTTGCAGAACTTATCATGTGTTGCTTGAAACTTGGTGTACTCATTCTTCAATAAACCTTCACACTGAATCACATACAAATGAATCTGCTGTTAACCAATCTTTGACAAGATTATTTAACGAGGTGTACATCGCTGCATCAAATACAGGTTGAAAACCTCTTTTGAAGTCTTTGATAGAGCTTTTAGAAAAATCTGCCTGCTAATGCAACTAATAAACATTTGTTAGAGTTCATAATACATTTCAATGAAGATTCACAGTATTTATTGTCAAAACTAGCTTCAATCCATGGTTATTCATGCTACAGCGACGAATAAAAGACCATATAAAACCTCACTACAGAAAGTACAACAAAGAGAACAACTTGACACTCCATGCTATGCTGTCCTACTAGTTTGTTGTGTTAATATTTGGATCCGTATGTGATCCGAATTTCTAATATGGAAGTATCTAGAATATGCCATATTAGAGGATTAGTTTCTTACTTAGACTCTAAGTCCTTTTACCCCCTTTATATACCTCTTGTTAGCCGCACGGGACAGGGACGTCTCATTGTAATCCCCTGCGTTTTGTAATCGCTCCTCATATAGTGATTATCGCTGATTGGCGCCCATGGTTTTTTTTCCGTAAGGGTTTTCCACGTAAAAATTTGTGTCTCCTTTGTCCCTATTTTTCTAATAAGTGGTATCAGAGCACGGGAGATTAGGGTTTAGGAGAGATACACGAGAAAAAAAATAGCAGATCGGAACTCGCCGCCGCCGTCACGCGCGTGCGCCTCTACGCGTCGCCTCGATCCGCACGCGGTGAGTCGCTACCAAGCCGAGCGAGAGCGCGCGTAAGAGCATCTACAATAGTTTGTTTCTTAGCTTGTTACTAAGAGGAGAGAGAGTACTCAATCTAATAAAAAGAAATAACTATTCCAATGGATTGTTTCTTAAGCTTGTATCTAAGACTTTAATTGCTACAAGCTTGTTAGTAGGCAGTGGGACCCACAAAATGAGTGTTTAGGTAACAACTAAGCCTCTAATAGAGTTTTTGGTTGTTTCTTATGTCTTGGTATTAACAATCTGATAGTTTCTTCATGTAGAAATAGCTTTACCTTCTCTCCTCATCTTCTCTCCTCCACATCATCTAAAAGTCGATGTGGCAACCTCTTAGTAATAAATTGAGGTGGATTGTTGTAGATGCTCTAATCGCCAGTGAAGTCATCGCCGCCTCGCCTCGTCGACATCCTCATGGCGCTTGCATCGCCCCGTCCAACGCCCTTGGTCGAGCAACAAGACCTCACGTGGAGATCGTCACCAGCAGCCTCACATGGAGAACGCAAGCAGGCATTAAGGCGTGCTGTTGCTTGGAGGATCCAAAATTCACAAGAGCCGCAACAGCTCCCAAGTATCTTGAATACTTTATTGTTTATTAATTCACGTGGACATCCAACTTCCACTGATTTTTGCTAAGTCCTCTCGAGAACAGTACTAGGAATTTTTGAAGATCTTTGTTTTGCGTACACAGATCGTGTACCAAGAGGTCGTGATTTTTGCTAGGTTTATACAGATCAGTACTAGCAATTTTCAGGTTTTATTCCTCATGGCGACGTTGAAGTATGATCTTCCACTCCTGGGTCGAGACACAAGATTCTCGCTATAGCAAGTTAAGATGAGGGCTGTGTTGGCACAGATGGATTTGGATGATGCGTTGGAAGGGTTTGAGAAACAGCCTATCATATAGACTGTAGATGAGAAGCGTAAAGACCGTAAGGTTTTATCTCAGATTCACCTTCATCTATCAAATAATATTTTGCAGGAGGTTTTGAAGGAGAAGACAGCTGCTGCATTATGGCTGAAGCTGGAACAAATTTGCATGACAAAGGATCTGACTAGCAAGATGCATCTCAAGCAGAAGTTGTACTCTCACAAATTGCAAGAAGGAGGATCCGTGCTTGATCATCTTTCGTTGTTTAAGGAGATCGTTTTCGACCTTGAGTCGATGGAGGTAAAATATGATGATGAGGATTTGGGTCTTATTCTTTTGTGCTCCCTACCTAGTTCTTTTTCAAATTTCAGAGATACCATATTATATAGTAGAGATACTCTCACTCTTCATGAAGTTTATGAAGCTTTGCATGCTAAGGAGAAGATGAAACAGATGGTACCTTCGAAAATTTAAGTCCAAAAGGAGAAGGCTTGTTTGTTCGTAAGGCGAAAAAAAGAAGAACTCAAACAATGGATCTCAATGCAAAAGTTCGAACGGTTACAAGAAGCAGAATTCGAAATCGAGAGGCAAGTACAAGTCGTGCAAATATTGCAAGAAAAGTGGGCACGACATCTCGAATCTTTGAAAGTCGCAAAATAAAGAAAAGAGAGCGGCAATTATAAGCCAAAAGGTAAACCGGATGATGAAGGTAATGCCTCTCTTCTGCCGATGATAGTTACGATAGAGGAGTTCTTGTTGCCTTTCTTTGGATGTGCTAAGACCAATGATGAATGGATTCTTGATTACATGTCTGTACCTTTCATATGTGTCCTAATAGGAATTTGGTTTGCTACCTATGAACTGTTGAAGGTGGTACTGTGTTGATGGGTGATAACTCATCTTGTAAGGTTGTAGGAATTGGTTCAATTCAGATCAAGATGTTTGATGGCATTGTCAGAACTTTGACAGATGTGTAGCACATTCCAGATTTGAAAAGAAACCTCATCTCTTTGAGTACTCTTGATGATAAAGGGTACAAGTATTCTGGTGAAGGTGGAGTTTTGAAGGTATCAAAATGCTCTCTTGTTGTGATGAAAGCTGATATTAAATCTGCCAATCTGTACCATCTGCGAGGTACTACAATATTAGGTAATGTTGCTGTAATTTCAAGTTCATTATCTGATTTCGATGCTACTAATCTTTGGCATATGCGCCTTGGGCATATGAGTGAACTTGGTTTGGCAGAATTGAGCAAGAGAGGACTTCTTGATGGACATAGCATCGGCAAGCTGAAATTTTGTGAGCATTGTGTGTTTGGCAAACACAAGAGGGTGAGGTTCAATACCTCAGTTCATACCACAGAAGGTATTTTGGATTATGTGCATTCTGATTTATGGGGGCCATCTTGGAAGACATCTCTAGGAGGTGCTCATTATATGTTAACAATTATTGATGATTACTCTAGAAGAGTGTGGCCTTATTTCTTGAAGCATAAATCAGAAGCATTTTCAGCATTTAAAGAGTGGAAGACTATGGTTGAAAGGCAAACTGAAAAGAAGGTAAAGAAACTTCAGACCGATAATGGGATGAAATTACATTACGATGAATTTGAATCATATTGCAAGATCGAAAGCATTGTTAGGCACTACACGTTCTGGTACTCCTCAACAAAAGCGGGTAGCCGAGCGTATGAATAGGACCATCATTTCGTGGCTGTTGCATGTTGTCAAATCTTGATTTGCATAGGCGCTTTTGAAATTTGAAGCCGCTTCCTTGCTTGCTACCTTATTAATCGATCACCCTCTTGCAATTGAAAAGAAGACTCTAATTGAGGTGCGGTCTGGTTCCCCGACAAATTATTGAAATTGAGAGTTTTTGGTATGATCGCTTATGCTCATGTTGATAATGGAAAATTAGAGCCTAGAGCTATTAAGTGCATCTTTCTTGGTTATAAATCTGGTGTTAAAGGATATAAGTTGTGGAATCCTGAAATAAGGAAGGTTGTGATTAGTAGAAATGTTGTCTTTAATGAATCTGCTATGCTTCATGATAAACTGTCCACTAATGTTCCTGTTGAGAGTGAGCAGAATTCAAGTGTTCAGGTAGACCATTTTGTTGGTTCAAATGACACATCAGATAAGGAAAATATTGTTGTTCATGATGCACCTATTGTTGATGATACTCCTATTATTGAGCAGCCACCACAACGGTCTATTGTAGTTGATAGGCCTAGGAGGGAGATTAATCCACCCAAGATGTTGATTGAAGAAGCTAATATTGTTGCTTATGCTTTGAGTGTGGCGAGAAGAAATTGAAGGTAATCTAACCTTCATCATACTCACGAGGCTATTAACTCCACTAATTGTAATAAGTGGATAACTGCCATGCATGATGAAATGGAGTCACTTGAAAAGAATGGCACTTGGGAATTAGTGAAATTGCCAAAGGAGAAGAAGCATGTTCATTGCAAGTGGATTTTCAAAAGAAAGGAAGGTATTTCTTCTATTAAACCAACAAGGTATAAAGCAAGATTGGTTGCTAAAGGTTATAGTCAGATTCCAGGTATTGATTTTAATGATGTCTTTTCTCCAGTTGTGAAGCATAGTTCTATTCGCACTTTACTCAGTATTGTTGCTATGAGTGATTATGAACTTGAGCAATTAGATGTTAAAACTGCATTCTTACATGGAGAGTTGGAAGAAGACATTTATATGGACCAACCTGAGGGTTTTGTTACTCCGAAAAGAACACCTTGTTTGTAGATTAAAGAAATCTCTTTATGGTTTGAAGCAATCTCTAGGCAATGGTACAAGAGATTTGACTCCTTTATGCTCTCTCATGACTTTAAGCGATTCGATTATGATAGTTGTGTTTATTTAAAGAGCGCTAATGGTTCATTTATTTATTTGCTTCTCTATGTTGATGATATGTTAATTCTGCAAAAGATAAGTCAAAAATAGCAAAACTGAAAGCACAATTGAGTAATGAATTTGAGATGAATGACTTAGGTGCAGCAAAGAAAATTCTTGGCATGGAGATTATTAGAGAGAGACAATCTAGCAAGTTATACCTTAATCAAAAAGGTTATATTGAGAAAGTTCTTCGTCGTTTTAATATGCATGATGCAAAACCAGTGAGTACTCCATTAACCGCATTTGATTATCTTGACCTTATGTCCTGAGTCAGATTATGATATTAAGTACATGTCTAGAGTTTCATATTCCAGTGCAGTTGGTTCTCCTATGTATGCCATGGTTTGTTCTCGTCCTGATTTATCTTATGCATTGAGTGTTGTCAGTAAATACATGGCTAATCCTAGAAAAGAGCATTGGAAAGCAGTTCAGTGGATTTTCATATATCTGCGTGGCACCTCTAATGCTTGTTTGCAGTTTGGAAATTCTAGAGATGAACTTGTTGGTTATATTGACTCTGATTATGCTGGTGATTTGGACAAGAGAAGGTCTCTAACAGGTTATGTTTTCACCATTGGTGGTTGTGCTGTTAGTTGGAAGGCAAATTTGCAAGCGACTGTTGCCTTATCAACCACTGAAACAGAATATATGGCTATTTCTGAAGCTTGTAAAGAAGCTATTTGGCTGAGAGGTTTGTACACTAAGCTTTGTGGAGATAATTCTTGCACTACTATATTTTGTGATAGTTAGAGTGCTATATGCCTTACAAAGGATCAGATGTTCCATGAGAGAACAAAGCACATTGATGTGAGATATCACTTTATTCGAGATGTTATTGCTCAAGGTGATGTCAAAGTGTGCAAGATAAGTACTCATGATAATCCAGCTGATATGATGACAAAGACAGTTCCTGGTACTAAGTTTGAGCTTTGCTCAAGCTTAGTTGGTATTACAGTTTAGTACTAGAGACTAGTTGACGCACGGTGATTTTTATCTTATTGGAGAATCATTTGGTGATTGATGATTCTTTATTTTGCTACAAGAGGAAATTCGTCTCAAGGTGGAGATTGTTAATATTTGGATTCGTATTTGATCCGAATTTCTAATATGGAAGTATCTGGAATATGGCATATTAGAGGATTAGTTTTCTACTTGGACTCTAAGTCCTTTTACCCCCTTTATATACCTCTTGTAAGCCGCACGGGAGAGGGACACCTCATTGTAATCCCCTGCGTTTTGTAATCGCTCCTCATATAGTGATCATCGCCGATTGGCGCCCGTGGTTTTTTTTTCCCGCAAGGGTTTTCCACGTAAAAATTCGTGTCTCCTTTGTCCCTATTTTTCTAACATGTTGTTTCAAGCACAGACCTGTAAAGTCTTAAATTAGTTACGGCAGGTTAGAAACAATAACACACTCCTTTCATAGCATTGGTGCATCCAAAATTTAACAGATGATTTGTGCATAATTCTGCAGAAATTAAGCAAATGTGGTGCAAGCACCAGCTGCTGCTACTCAACAGTCAACGCAACAAAATCTCCCTTCATTGATTGAGAGTTGAGACTAATAAATCAGTAGCACATAGGCAGTCGGCAAACTAGTTAGTGTGAGATGTAAGGGTAGGCCATGACCAAATGGGCGGTGGATGCGTGGGAATGGGAATCACCAGGAGATGGTTTGCTCGGTCTTCTTCTGGACATCCTTGTGTGCCTTGTACTTGATCTGGTGTAGCAGCGACGCGACCTCCATGTCATTGCCTCCCCCAAATCACATCGAAGCACATCACGAATCATGATAGGTGTAGAGAAATCGGTTAATCGCAAAAAAAGGACATAAATTGTGTGTGTGTGTGTGTGAGAGAGAGAGAGAGAGGGGCAAAAAATTGCGGCTAACGGAAGCGCAATTACGAAACCCCAGCTATCTGGCCGGTCGCCGGCAACGTGGGCAATCGTGTCACCACGCACTCGCTTTCCTTGCTCAGCGCCTCGCCGCCTCCGCTGCCTGCCCGCTTGCTCGAATGTGCCGCGTTGTTGCCCTCCTTCCCGCTACTAGGGTTATGACTTACTACAGCCAAGACGCGAAGTGTCGCTCGCTTCCTTCGCCACCTAGCCACACAAGTCGCCCTCCTCCTCCTCCTTCCCCCAAAACCTCCATCGAGACTTCCATATGTTTCAGCAGAACCTCCATCCACGCTACCAGCTGATTAACTCACCAAATGCTGCTCAGACTCAGACTACTTCTGATCTGGATGTACCATTTGAATTTGAGAGCCATACTAAGGAGCACGTTCTGCTGAAATGTATGGAAGCCTGGATGGAGGTTGAAACGTATGGAAGCCTCGATGGAGGTTTTGCTCAGTGTTGCTAGGGAAATAAAGGACGATATATCTGCTATCCAGTGTGCAGCAGCTGGTGCTTGTTTGGCCGTGCTATTGACCTTGGTGTTCTCTTGTGCCGGAACCTGTTGCCTCGACCCTGGCCGAGAGCGGTGCTCCGATCCGATGAGAGGCGCAACGACCTGGACGACTCCGAGTCTGACCCCGAGCTTACCAGGTGCCTAGCCCCCTCCCTACGCCTCTATTGTGAATTGCGTGCGTTCCGTTCACGAGATGGGTTGGATCGAAGAGAGGGAGCTAGGTAGTGGCGGACCTAGCATTCTGGCAAGCGTTTGCTAGAGCTTGCTCCGGTCCGGAGTCCTCCCTACTCCCATGGCTCCATCCTTGGCTACCACCGGCGTCGGAGAAGACTGAAGACATTTGCGCCGTCACTCCGAGCCTCCGACTGAGCGTTCTGGTCTTCAGCCTTCAATCATCCCGCTTGGTTGGCAAGTCTATTTTCGCTGAATCGCGACCCACTCAGGCCCCAGCCCAAATGCGGAAATGCCCAACCTACAGTGGATCAGCTGCATCGGCAAATCCAATCCCATTCCCCACTCTCTCGGTCTCTCACTCTGAGTCTTCTCTCTCTCCCAACCCTAGCGAGCGTGGGCGTAGCCGCGCAGCGGCGTAGACACGCCGCCGACGGATTGACGGAGCGCGCAGCTAGACGATGCCAAAAAAAACACGATGAAAGAATTGTGATGCCTCTAGCTAGATTCGCATTTACTATACAAAGTAAATTGTTTTTTCAGAAGCCTAATATTTTTTTGACAAGTAAGTCAATTTTTTTGGCCCATATATGTGCTTGGCGCCTGATGTACAAAGATACACAAATTAAAATGTAATTTCTACACAAAAGGATTGCACCAATTAGTTGTAAGCGATTCTAGCTAGGTTTTCTTCTCTCTCTTTTTAATTAAAAAATCTGGAAGTGATTCTAGTTGACAAAGGACAGATCATGCAGACCAAAAGACTCCAAAGTTGGAGAAAAATTGAGTTCCAAAGAATTAGAGAGAGGGAGAAAAATGAAAGGTAAAGGAACTAGTAGAAGGTACGTAGTACCTAGGGAAAATTGGCTACAGGGTACTGTCCATTTCACTTATTGCCAACAGACATCTAAAAAACGTGGTGCGATCAGAAGACACTGCAAAAAGATGTAATTTTGCCGTAGAACACTGAGGGCACTATTTTATTATTTTCGAGTCAGAGTGGAGAGAGAAAGCACGTGAATTGTCTATTTTGCCCTTTCTCCTTCTACCTCCTCCTCTTCTTCTTCCCTTTTTCCTCTTTCTTCCCGAGGTCGCGTCGTCAAGCCGTCACCCCCTGCGCCACTTCTTGCCGACGCCACCGCCGCCGGTGGCGATGGTGGCCTTGCCGCCGGAGCTTTGTGGAGAGCTTGTCCTCGACGCCCACGAGGGCGAGAACGCCATGCTCTTTCGGTTTGGTGGCAGCAGGGAGCGCTCAGTGTGTGAGGCCGCCGAGCTCGCTCTTCTTTGTGGAGGAGGAGCATGTCCTTGAGAACACCCATCTTGGGACCAGCAGACGGACCACGAGGAGGGCGAGGATGGCGATGTCGAGGAGGACGAGGACGGCACGACGAGGCGGTGGCCGTGGCCGACGCCTCGCGCCCTAGCCGAGTGGGAGACCGAACCAAGATCCGTGAGGACGAGCGCATTGAGCGGCTTCAATCATGGGGGCCTTGCTGAGCGAGGACAGGGCCGGTGCTGACGGTGCACGGAGTCGCCCAGAGCACGAGCTCGCACAAGGAGAGAAAGAAATGGGGGAGAAGAACCAGAAAGAAACGGGGAATAGGAATGCAAGGGGCAAAATTGACCATTCACATGGTTTCTCTCTCCCCTCTAACCAGAAAATAATATAATAGTGCCCTCAATGTCCTACAGCAAAATTACACGTTTTTACAATGTCTTCTAGTGAAACCACGACTTTTGGATGTCCGTTGACAAATGACGCATATTTACAGTGCCCTGTAGCCAATTTTCCCTAGTACCTATATATGAAGTGAACCTAGGACTGGATCCCACGAACAAACATGGGACTGAAAGCCAAACCACGACGCTATGATAGCAATACAATTACCATAACTACTAGATATTTATAGGCCTGAAACAAAAAATTGCTTCGGAGGTAGATTGATTGTGTAATGTTTAGACAATTTTATATGTGTTCTAAAATTATTTTTTAAAAAATTAGGATTTAGGTCATGGAAATTTGGATTTATGTTTCAGAAATTAGAGTTTCATGATTTCAGGTGACTTCAAATGTATGGGAAAAAAAGTTACATTGCAACTCCACTGGAGATGTTGATATACACTATGGCGCAGGAGTACACACATAACAACCAAAATGCGCGTACAAATATAGCAAAACAAAATATGAATACAAATATACCAAAATATAATCGCATAACACAGGACACAATATGGCTCACTCGTCTGAGCCACTACTCTTTGCTTGCCACGTCCGCGTCTGCGTGCGCGTCCTGGTCTTGCGTCGAGCATGTCCCGTGGAATACGTCCACCGGTCCGGAGAGCGCGTATCAGTTCGAAGGGGGTACGGAGACCGTTGAGTGGGCGGAGGTGGACAAGTAGGCTGATCCCGGCCCAACAGAGTCTGGTAGGCGTACCAGTAGGCTGAGCCCAGAATAAGTGGCTCAACGGTCCTGTGTAGGGGTGCAAAAGAAGCGGATAGTTTTTGTTTGACCAACCGACTGAAGGCACGCAGAGCGAACATGGAGAGGTTAATCGCTAAGATGTCAAAGAAAAAACACTTAGTATGCCCTGTCGGCTCAGATACAGCAACCAATCTATCTGTTATCATGTTCCTAAGTTAAGATACAACATGTTTTTCTCCTACCACCAGACATACGGATACATACGAACAGATATCGCTCATCCCGTACCATATTTCGTATTTTTTCCTTAGAGTCAGAGTCGGATATAGATAGTACTGGATAACAATTTATCCTTTTCGTATTCGCTCCATAAGCTTTCGGTCGGTCGGTCGATCGGTCGGTAGGACAGATATTACCCGCTTCATTTGCACCCGCGTAAGACCACACCGTCGGATCTCGCAACGCTATTAGGCTAGCTCCTTAACGCTGCATTCTGTCATGCTACAAATCCTACCATACACCAAGTTTGGCCCCTTAATGGATGGGAGTATGTTTGTGCCAGGTTGTACGGGAGCCAAACTCTTCGATGGAAACCAATTGCTGCATGTGTGTGCGCAACCACGCAACCAAAATAGGTCAGTTTTGGTGCCGTGCATGTGACAATCTTTCTTAATTTATTTCGGCAGAATTACATGAGGAAATCGTATTCATACTAAAATTGATATGTGTACTTCTTCTTCCTCTACTATTTGTTTGATCTCAAAAGTTAAAAGAAAAAACACGCAGCATGCCAACAGCTCAAAGAGTCCGTCTCGCGCCGACATCACCGCTTATACATTCCAGTCCTCGAGCTCTGCAGCAAGATCGCATTCTACCCCGTCACATCTCACATGTGCCTCCTGGAGCAACCTAGCTTCATGAGAACCACAGCAGCCTCATATGAACGTGCCTCGCCTGGCCGGCTGACCCGCATGATGCGTAACCGGTTTCAAATTTTTACGAGGGAGGTGTGATAGGACTGGTTTGGTCAAAAAATCAGATAATTTTGGCCGAAATTATCATATCAAAATTTGAATTTTGGATTTTAAATTTAAAAAGATCAAATTCAAACAAATCTGATTTTTTTGGCCGATCTTGAACTGTTACCGGGGTCCGATATAACCGATAATCCCGATTTTCGGTTGATTACTGGATGGTAATAAAGATATATGGATGCAAGTAGTCAGCCTCCGAGCCCTTACAAACCTACAACCTTTGTCGCAACAGCAACCCAAGACGAAGGTGAGGGACACGAAGCCTTATCTAGATGATGAGGTTCGAATAGCTCAGAAAGAGAGAAAAGCAGCAGCTTTAGGCTTTTAAGATCCTTTGTACAGGCCTACAACACAAAGAAAGCTCCAGCAGCTGCCTCGGGATTAAAAGAAGTTGAGTAGAACTGTTAAACGTATTCGAGAGCTAAGCCTAAATTGGACTGGGGAAAATATAATGCCTCACAATCACAATCAGATACGCGAGACTGAGTCGATCTGACATGGGACTAGGGCAATCGAGAGTCCAATCGATGCCCAGAAAAAGTTTGTAGCCGCAGTTTGTGTATTTGGAAGTTGTCAAATGTCTCCCAATTTGATATGTTGGATATTTTGAATGCTATTTGATAATTTATACACCCATCTATCTTACTACCACTAGTACAAATATGAATCGAGTTCATAGCTGGCCTAGCTATTTAATCGATGCCCGGAAGAAGTCTGTAGCCGCAGTTTGTGTATTTTGGAAGCTGGTCAAATGTCTTCCTATTTGATATACATCCATCTATCTTACTACCACTAATACAAATGTGAATCGAGTTCATAGCTGGCCTAGCTATTAGATATTGATCTCTCTCAAACAAAGCTACTAGATACTGATTAACTAAAAAGTAATAATCCAAAAATTGTCGAGAGACAAAAGGCTAGAAGTTTTTCTAGAAATTTCAGCAATAACGAGGAAAAGCTTTCTCCCTAGAAATTTCCATAAAATTGATTTTAGAATGTATATTAATTAAAATTAGTAGCTAAAATTAAATTTAAAAACTAAAGTAAAATTTGCAATATATGTAAAACTACGAAACTTGTAATTTTAAATTTGGAAACTATAAAGTAAAATATCATACTATGCCTTTCTATCCAACTTTAAAAATTAGGAAGAAATAGTACTAGTTAGCAACGGTTGTGCGTGTTGGTGAGAGAAGGAGCAGAGAGATGCGGAAAGAAGCAAGTAGCAGCAACATGTGTGTGCGCGTACAGGAGAGGAGTGGGCTACAGCAGCACCCCAAATTTCCGAGCGGCCGATTGGGCTCGTGCTGGGCTGAGTCAGCCCAGTCACCAGCATAGATAGAGTTGTGGGCTGAAGCAAACTGAGCTATTCAAATAAAACATTTCAGGATATATTAAGTTTAGGAAATTTAATTAAGGCAGGCTTAGCTTAAGTACTAGTACAAGGACACATTTTATATTTTTCATAGGATTGACCAGTTTGTCATGGTCACCTAACATATTTGCACATACCAAAAATTAGAATATCAATTTAATTAAGTCAAAATATACATGTTGAACTGCTAAACTCGATGAGGAACCTAAGCTGATCGGAGCCGAACTAGACCTTGTGCACTCAGACAAGTCCTGCTTTGATCATTTCGATTGATGATGACTCTAATTTCACCAAAAAAAAACTATTTCACAAACTATTATTTCTAATTCTTGCATCAAAACGTTATTTTCTAAAATAAGCTGGATGATAATATTCATTTTGAAAAAATAGATATGGCCGCTCTAAGCCGGTGCCACGCCAATGCTCCAGTTCTTGCCGGCGTCCAACGACACGAGAATAAAACATTTCCGGATACCATCCCACTGTTGTAGGCGTACTACCACCACGTCCCCGGCGTGTTCACCGATGGCTTCTCGGCGCTTCCACCGGTGTTCTTCGACTTCACCTCACATAACATCCCGTGCGCGCCATGGTAGACGGTGAAGGGCACCAAGTATGGCGTGCGAGCAGATCGTGTTCCAGGACACGGGCATCTTCGCCAACGGGGAGCACCGCATGCACATCCACGGGCACCACTTCCACATGCACGCAACAGGGTTCGGCAACTACGACCCAAGGCGAAACGCGGCAAAGTCCAACCTGTTCGACCCGCCCAGCCGGCAACATTAGCGGAGCGCACCGCCTCGCCTCTCCCGGAAGGCTCACAATGCGCTTGCAGCGTATGACGTCCATGCCGCCACGGCCGCCAACCAACCCCTCCTGGCCGAACTGGTAAGCTCGTCCCGCGTCACACCATCGAGAAGCAGTTCCAGCGTGCGGCGGCTGTCCCTCGTCCATTCGTCCACCCAGGCAAGAACCACTCCGCCGCCGCCCGCCGAGGGCACGTTCAAGCTGCTACGCCAAGCCGCGCGCTGGCCCACCCCCAGCCCCTCGGCCCTGGTGAAAATCCACGCGGAAGCAGGCCGGTCAAGTGGTTCGTGCGACTCCCCAACATGTCTACGTCTTGTCCAGATTTTGTGCTTTATGGCACTATGTTATTGTTGATCCAGGAGAACGTTGGTTGATAATTTGTATCTTGCAAACAGCAGCAAAGGCAAACCTCGACTAATATGTAAAACCATATTGACTAACAAACTCAGCACGCTTGTAATGGCTGCTATAAGAAAAATGCAATTTCAGATATTACACTAGTTGCAGAATCTTGCTATTATATCCACCGGGCAGAAAAAGTTATGTTTGAAACCTAACTCCGTGACATGTACAGTGAAGCTATGAAAACTCGCACAGAACATTCTCTGCAATGTACTGTCTATTCTTCAAGAGTCAAGACCATACTATCTGATTTGAAAGATGAACCATTTTTTAAAAGCAGCATCACTCATCGTTTGGCCCAAACTCATCATCACAAACCAGAAATGAGCCAATGGACTCGCGAAGGATGCTGAAGGAATTGTCATCCTGAGAAACACAGATGCACAATTACTTCAGAGTTAAGATCAAAGTGGCAGGAACTCAGGAAATCAGGATACTGGCACAAGATAGATAACGTATCACTCATTATGTGTGAATATCACCTAAATATATTGGTCATTTTTCAAACAAAGAATATAAGAATTAAGGGTACTGACTGATCAGTAGCACATTTATTAGTAAACTAAGCACACAGTTTGACCAACTTAGACAGGAGATTGTTGGGCAATGTTTTCATATGTATTTCTCCTAGTAGCACCAGGAAACAAATAGCGATACTAATTTGTAGGAAAATATATTTATATATAGATAGGATGCCATCACCGTTCGTATGGAAACAAAAAGCATGTCATGGACAAACATGAGCAACCCATGTTCTAGATACATGTACAGATGGTAAGACATCGAACATATACCATAGGCTTCAAAGAAGGTGTGAGATGCCGCTCATTTGACATACCATTGAAATTATGTACGGGTGAAGCTTGGTCTTTGCAGAACTTATCATGAGTTACTTTCACAGTATTTATTGTCAAAACTAGCTTCAATCCATGGTTGTTCATGCTACAGCGATGAATAAAAGACCACATCAAACCTCACTACAGAAAGTATAACAAAGAGATTGTATTGCTATAGGAAGAAATTGAAAAGCAAGTGAAATGACTCGGTTTTTCACCTTTCCTTCTCATACTTGTCAAAACCATAGGATGGATATCTCCTGTAACACTGAAAGTTAAGCAAAACTGTTGGTAATGCAATCTGATAGTGCCTCCACAGAGAGTGCAATAGCTGTGCAGAAAATAACTTCAGAAATGTATTATTTTCAGGTATGCTTCCTTAAGCGCAACACACAAGAGTCACTACAATGCCTCTTATGCTCAACCACCACAACCATCATAAGAGCACCCAAGCATTCACGAACAACTTGGCACTCCATGCTATGCTGTCCTACTAGTTTGTCGTTTCAAGCAGAGACTTGTAAAGTCTTAAATCAGATACGGCAGGTTAGAAACAATAACAAATTCCTTTCATAGCATTGGTGCATCCAAAATTTAACAGATGGTTTGCGCACAATTCTGCATAAATTAAGCAAATGTGGTGCAAACACCAGCTGCTGCAACTCAACAGTCAATGCAACAAAATCTACCTTCATTGATTGAGAATTGAGACTAATAAATCAGTAGCACATAGGCAGTCAACAAACTAGTTAGTGTGAGATGTATGGGTAGGCCATGACCAAATGGGACAGTGGATGCGTGGGAATGGGAATCACCTGGAGATGGTTTGCTCGGTCTTCTTCTGGCCTTCCTTGTGTGCCTTGTCCTTGATCTGGCGCAGCAGCGACGCGATCTCCTCTGTCACTGCCTCCCCAAATCACATCGAAGCACATCACGAATCATGAAAGGTGTACAGAAATCGGTTAATCGCACAAAAAAGGACATAAAGTGTGTGTGAGGGGCAAAAATTGCGGCGAACAGAAGCGCAATTACGAAACCCTATGCAGCACCGGCCAATCCAATTTGATAAAAGCAACAAACAAAACCCAAAGTACAGGACAATTCAAGGGTGATATAATCTCACTCAAAAAATTTCTACGATAGAACCATCCATCTCGATGTGCCGCTGCCCACTGGTCGGTCGCCGGCAGCGTGTCGCCACGCACTCGCTTGCCTTGCTTAGCGCCTCGCCGCCCGCCCGCTTCTTTCGAGCAGCGCTGCTGTTTCCTCCTTTCTGCCGCTAGAGATTCGACTTCGTGCACCGCGCGACGTGAGCAGGCTGGCTTGCTTGCTTGCCTTTCGCCAACCCGGCCAGCAGCGCTCGTCGGTTAAATCGCCGCCGCCGCCAGATGCATCGCCGCGCCACGCTGGATCTTGCGTGCTTCGCTAGGGTTAGAAGAGAGAGAGAGAGAGACCGAGACTCAAAGTGAGAGACCAAGAGAGTGGGGAATGGGATCGGATCAGCCGATGCAGTCAATTCACTCGAGGTTGGGCATTTCCTCATTTGGGGTGGGACCTAAGTAGGCCGTGATTCAGCGAAAATAGACTTGGTCGGCCCAGCGGGATGGTTGAAGTCTGAAGACCAGAACGTCGATCGATCGGTCGGAGCGACAACGCAAATGTCTTCAGTCTTCTCCGACGCCGGTGGTAGTCATCCCGCTGGGCCGGCCAAGTCTATTTTCATTTAATCGCGGCCTACTCAGGCCCCAGCCCAAATGAGGAAAAGCCCAACCTCGAGTGGATCGGCTGCATCAGCAGATCCAATCCCATTCTCCACTCTCTCGGCCTGTCACTCTAAGTCTCAATCTCTCTCTCTCTCTCTCCCAATCCTAGCGAAGGTGCGAAAATTTACAGCCAGAGCATGCAGTACGGGCGGCAAGGTCGACGGATCGACAGAAGACAACACTGGTAGGTGGGTTGGCAAAAAGCGAGCGAAGGAGTGGTAGCCCCGAGCGGCGTGCTGCAGAAGTCGTAACCTAGCAATGGAAGGAGGAAAAGCGCAAGACGCTCGAGCAAAACAAGCAAAGCAGAGGCGCGGCCAAATGGGCGCAAGACATCGAGATGGATGGTTCTATCGTAGAAATTTCTTGAGTGCGATTATATCACCCTTGAATTGTCCTGTACTTTGGGTTTTGTTTGCTGCTTTTATCAAATTGGATTTGCCGGTGCTGTGTAGGGTTTCGTAATTGTGCTTCCGTTCGCCGTAGTTTCTGTTTCTTCGACGACACGTCGCTTCGGAGGGCTAGGCGGTGCTCAATTGTGCCCCGTGCCACGCCGGGGATGTCCTCGGGGCCCCAAGACGTCCGCGTTGCTGCGCAGTACTTCGAGGATGGCGTCATGTGCCTCCACCGAGATATCACATTGAGCTTGTAGGATGCACAAACCTGCATCATACTCAAAGAAGCCAACAGAATTGTTAGGTAATCCCCTAAAAACATTCTCTATCATAATTATATCATAAATAGAGAATATGGTGTGTTCTTTAAATAGATATTCATCAAACTGGATGATACATGAGGAGAGATCGATAAATCTTCCTGTTATCATGTTTGGGACAAAGACTTCCTAGTGACATACCAACTGATTGAGTCGTTAGAATCTAGAATATAAAGAGCTACAGCGTACGAACAGAAGTTAAAAGAAGATAAATTCGTTGTTAGAAATTAATTATCTATATGTTGTCGTAACCTAAGAAATGATATCCATGATAATTGGGAGAACAAATCCGAATTAGTTGTTTGCATGCTCCGCACAATCCAGCATTATTCTGGTTTCAGTAAAGAAATGAGGTGCATTAAATTTGTTTTCGTAATTCAATACGGCAAACCAAACCAACTGTAACGGTGTTTTGAAGGGAAAATGAGAAAGCTTTTGTAGGGTAAACGTATTATTGAACCAGACAAAACAACAAGCGATAACACCAAAGACAGATAAGAAAGCAGCAGCTGTTATTGTATAACTTATTTTTAATAGTATGGTACTACTAAACACGAAACGGAGCTACAAACTCTTTGAAGGCGACATCTTTGTCCATGATTTTTTTTTGCTGACAAGCAATCTTCCAGAGAGTATCTTGATTGTCAAACGGAATGGGTAAATGAGTGAAGCGAAGGTTCATAGCTGAAAGAACTTTCATTCTTGTGAAATCACCTTCGAAACCCGTTTTTTTCTTCTGTTAATACGAGGCTATGCTAAACATGCTATAACAAACCAACTAACCAAGTACTACTACTAACCGATAAAGCATGTACTAAGCTAATATTGTATAGGAGAGCAGTTACTACTGATAATCGATCAAACAAATATTATGGCAAAACATCAGTAAGATAATACGCAGCAGCACGGTATAGGACGCATATAAGTACCGACATATGTTTGTAGCAGTACATAGTTTGTACAATCTAATAGAACAATCTAGCAGTAGCTTTTGGCTATCAGTCATGGAGAAACGCAGAGAAAACGAATCAGAAGCATCTAAGTAAGTAGAGTTCAATAGGGGCACACAATGTTTATTTTTGGCTAATGAAAATATGTTGTTCATTCATAAGCAAAGAATTGCTACGGCATTTAGGCAGACGTATTGACAAATAATATTGTATAAGAAAATAACCAGGAACAAAAGATACTGCCTGTCATGTACTATACATAAAAACAGGTGTATGAACTGTTCATATACCTGAAAGGATTTCTGATTGTAAGATAAAAGGTACAAAAAAAAAGGTAGATCGAGAACTAAAAGATGATCTTCACAAGAAAAAAAAGGTTGATTGAGAACTAAAAGATGATCTTCACAATCAAATTCTCTAGATTTAACACCCAAAGAAGCTATCTTTTTATTTAAAAAAATGTCCTAGTTATGAATACATGCATAAATATATATCAGAAGATCTTTTGCTTCATCTGAAAACTAACCTTAGGACGATCTGTCATCAAGTAGCATCGGAACGCTTCAGGAGGGATATTTGAGATGTTTTGGAGAACTTTTCTATGTACAAAACAAAACTTCACATGAAAAGTTGTCCACATGGGCGCATAGGAAAATAAACCGTAAACTTTCAGGCATCGAAACTAAAGAAGAAATGATGATACCTGATTCTTAGTTAAGATATTCAGTAACACTAATTGTCATCAAAGTCCAGTTTTGCCCGGTTCCAAGTAGTGTAGAGGGGGGACATGCCCTGAAGTTTTGTTATAAGAGAAAATAAGATTTCCTTGAAAAGATAAGGCATAATGTAGTTTCCATGCACCCGCACATGTAGATATATTCGGAGCTTGTTAAGCATGCGGACGTAGAGAAATACTGTGAGCTCTAACTTGGCAAAAGGATCGTATATACCATGTGGAATGGGACATTGTCTTTCCACACTAATCAACCTATGTAGGTGAACCAGTGAATTTATAATTCCATTGCGTATGTGTTCTCTAAGCATAATTATCACATTAAGTCTGATGCATGTCTTTTTTTATCTTTCTTTTGACACAGAAAGCTGGATCATATCGAAATGGGTTTAGCTGCAAGAGTAAAACCTAGCTAATGTGCATTACTGCAATATCGCACCAAAGGAGAATTCGTTAGCAAATGTTAGAAAACGTCAACATGAAGCAATATAAATGTAATGGCCAAGTTATGAGAAGAAAACCAGTGGTTTTGATTTTGCAAGCAGGAATAGATTTGAATGATCTAACCTGGACTATTGCTTCCTTCAGTTTAGAGTGAAGGTGAGAGAACTTGTATCTCTAATACTTGAAGGAGGTCATATCTGCCAGGGAAATTATAGCTCAAGGTAAACAACTGCGGAGCTTCAGAGCTATACCATGCCAAGTCAGTGATCTATGAGTGAGGGAGAGAGGGAGCGAGATCAACTTACAGGTGCAGAACATGAGGGGCAGACATATCCTGCTGGTGCTGTTTGTGCTGGAAAACTTTGGACAGGTGATATCAAGCATTTTGTGTGCATCACATCTAAAGGATGTCAAGAACACAGTATCTAATTATATCAAAGAAAGACGGTTTCAAGCTATGAATGAATTCAAGCATTCTATTGGAAACGTTACATATGTAGGCAGGCAACCCAATCGTGTAGTTTCTTCACTTCCAGCTTCCTAAATCGATCTGCAAAATAAACAGTGTTGTGGCCAGTCATAATCAGAATTAACAACCCATTCAGCACAGCTTTTTTTTACCTACAGAATAGGAATAGAGGGTATTAATTTTCAAAACTAAAGCAACATTTTTTTAACAAAATCGTAAGGATGCTAATTGGCAGATACGATGTAAATAGCACTGTTGATAAAACAGGAAATACATATGATCCTATGATGCCCTCATCTGATGTCTAAATTTGCAACTACAAAGTACACAACAATTGGACTAAGCAAGAGGAAGGATGGCCATGAAAACTGTAGGGGCGTGGTTTCTGCTCTTAGGCGCGAATGAGAAGGGAAAGAGAGATGGATGCAGCTGGTGGAGCATGGACTGGTTTTGTTTTGAGGTGATTTCATTTTGTGGCAGGACATAGTTGGCATTGTATCGGGGTATCAATGCTACAGACTAAATGAGACCTGAATCCAAGTAAAAATGCATGCAGCATGTCGATTTCCTTAGTTGACCCAATATGCTGGGCAGCTATAATCAGGAATATGCCAGCAGCTTCCTGCGTCCTGGGCAAATCTAGCTCACCACACCTGAATCGAAGTAAAAATGCATGCAGAATGCTGATTTCCTTAGTTGGCCATTACCCAATATGCTGGGCATCTCTAAACAGTAATATGCCAGCAGCTTCCTGCAGCCTGGCCAAATCTAGCACATCACACTATGTCCTCGGCAAATCAAAGACGAATATCATACCCAATATTGTTTAAGCCTAGCTAAAGCAATATCCAATTAAGCCAACAGGGCAGGTAAAACTGCGAAAGATCACTTCGATGAAACAGCATATACAAAACACCTGGTCTCATTACTATTCTGAATTTAACATTTTTTTAGTCTAGATGCACTTTGTCGGCATCCAATCAGGACCAGTGACAAGCCAAAAAAGCTCACCATGCATAACTGATGCTCCGGGAAGTAGATGCATTCCCCGCAGACTGGAACCTGGTGGACGAAGCAACAAACCCTCGTTGCCTGAAACACCAAAATAAGGTGTTCGACGAAATGCGCACGCAACGAAACAACCGTTACCAACGACGAACAAATCCCGAACCCGTGCCATTCGTGTCACCCGATCGGATCCAGGCCATGCCGCCACCTAATCCACCGGCCCGCACCCCCCAGATCCCGTATCTGGCCACACCCAACTGAAAGAACATGCAAGAAACGGCGAACAAATCCTGAACCCGCGCCATTTGCAGCACACAGTCGGATCCAGGCCACACCGCCACCTAATCCGCCAGCCCGCACCCCTAGATCCCGTATCCGGCCACACCCAACCGAAAGAACACGCAAGAAACCGCGGGATCCGAGGCAGGGATCGCCTCATCGGTGGTAGAAACCAGGAGTACCTTGCGGCATTTGCAGACGACCATCACCGAGGAGCCGGAGGCCACGCTCGCGGTGTGGACCGAGGGGCGACGGTGGGCCAGACGGGGTGGAGACGGAGGAGGTGGCGTGACGGGGAAGGGAAAGGGAGCGGTGCTGAGAGGGGAAGAGAAGGCGGCTGCGCGGGGGAAGACGAAGCGCGCGGTGGGAGAGGGGGTTTCACCTCAGATATTGGGGACGACGGCGTGGCAGACGGGGTGGAGAAGAGGTAGATGGCATCACGGGGAAGGGAAAGGGGTTGTGTTGAGAGGGGAGGAAAAGGCGGCTGCGCGGGGGGAAGATAAAGTGCGCGGTGGGAGAGGGGGAGGCGGTGTCGCGGCGAAGGCGGAGGCGGCGGTGCGGAGAAGGGAGCAGACAGCGGCGGGGCACGGGAAGGGGAAGCGGCGGCGGGGAGGGAGTGGAGGGACGGAAGGGACGGGAGGGACGGGAGGAGAGGAGAGGGTGGCGCGGCTGACACGGGCGAAGGGCAGCGGGGGCGGCGTGCAAAGGGGAGGAGGGGGGACATGCGAGGGCTGATGGAGAGGAAGGGACGGGAGGAAAGGAATCGAGTCTTTTGCACCGGCCACGGCGGGCGAGGATAAAGCAGACGGAAGGGAAGGTCCTGGAAGAATCGAGAGCTTCTCCACTGGCTGCAATCGGTCCGCCGGATGCCCAGATGTGATCGGACGACGACGGCGCAAAATCAGGAAACGCCGATGTGGAGGGGCTGGGAATTCCTTTAATAAAAGGATTGATATTTTGTTTCTAGAATTCTAGTTGTCCAGATGGCCCAACTTGCTGCAGCAAATCAAATGAGATGTGCTCACTCGCCACCGGGCAGGCACTGACGTACTGTGTAGCCCAAGACGGAGAAGTGTTGTCGCGTTAGCTGGGCTCAACCAAAGGTGGCTCGATTGTGTAAGCTAGGCCTTTTACGTTTTAGTTACTCAGCCGGTTGGCCCATGCATGGCCGTAAACTCTGGTTGGGACGGACTAGTGTGATAGTGTCTCGAAAACACCTAGAGTTAATCTCTACTACTTAAAAGAATGAGTTTACCGTCGTCCGTCCTCCACACTCGCCCGTGTCCGTCTGATCTGCAAGATAACCTGCGAGATGAACGACTGAGACTCGTCGCGCGGACACCAACCTAGCGGTTACGACGTCGTCCTCTCTCTCTCTCTCACGACTCCCATTCCCAGTCCCCCTGGACCACCTCCCTCCCTCCCACCCACAGACCCTGGCGCCGCCTCTTGAAGGCGCTCCCCTTTGTGGTGGCGCCGCCTCTCCCTCTCATGCCCGCTTCTCCTCTCCCACTGCTCGCGGTGCCGCCTCCTCGCTCCCCCCTCGCCTTGCCGCCCCGGCTGTCGCGCCACCCTCCCTCCCTCTCATCTCTCTCTCACGCTCACCCACGCCGCATGAGGTGGCGATTGGGAATGGAAGGGATGAGGCGGCGCAAGGCTTGGCAGCCAGCAATGGGCGTGGCCGCCGACACCGACGCCGTGCAGAGATCTGGTTGTCTGTGGTGCCTCTTCATAAATACAAAGGTATTTGTGTGTTCCATTTTGGGGTTGTGGGGCATTTGGGTGGTTGATTGGTGATCTAGCGGTTGCGATTTGGGGATCGACATACCTTCTTTGTGATTTTCGGGGTTGGGTGCAAAGCTTCGATTTGGAGCCATTGGAGATTCTCCGTGGCGGGGTGGGTTCTGGATCTTGATGGCGAGGCGGAGCAAGTCCCCAGAGCAATCGGAGTCTCCGGCGATGGAAGGCCAAAGGTGGCGTTAACCTCATAAGTGCTTGGTCTAGGACAACACCTTCTTCACCAGCGAAGGTTGTGCTTTGTCCCACCCATGAATCAAATCTTTCTGTTTTCTAATTACCGCGTGTTATGATAGACTTGTGCATCCTGATGTACATAGAAGGTCCTAACATTTCACTTAGCAGCTCTTAAGATTTCCCTTTCTGTTTTGTCACTGCCACTTGTTATATAGACTTGTGCATCATGATTTCTTGATGTGGGCAGGTGTTCTGAACACCGAGGAATTGCCCATTGTAAACAACACATTCATGGCGCAAGGTTCAGTGCACTGGAATTGCGGAGAAATGAGGAGGTTAGAGTCAACGAACTCGTATTTGGAAGCAAAAATTTGGATCTTTGGAAAGCCTTGAGACCGAAAGCGGTTTGACAATGTTCGTGCTTCCATTCAGAGAACGGTTGGCAAACCCAATAAAGCTCTAGGCGTAACTGCTGCTACCTCAAAAAGCCCCAACCCCAAGGCCACAACAAATGTGCCTCGTGGTGCAGGTAAAAAGTCTCAAAAGTTGATGCATCATGTTTATTAGTTTCCCATTTTGTAACTTTGATGTGCTTTACGTGTTGTTTGTAACCGATTTAATTATTTTGTTGCTACTTCCAGCAAGAAAGGGGGTTGATCGGATGCCTCAGAGTAAGGTATGTTTACTGACTTAATTTGGTTTCTTTGTGTTAACTCGAGGAAATAAACTTCTTTTGGTCATAATGAACTTTTGACTTTGAATTTGTTTAACATCCTAATTTGTTTTCAAACATTACAGAATGTTTGAATGGAGGGACTCTCTCTATGAGGAGAAGTTCGCCAGCAGCAAGGTGAGTCATTTTGTCTACTGGTCATGGTTGGGTTGATCAATTTATTTTATGCAATGCCAACTCCTCTGAACTGAGCTCAAATTGTTCTTGTTTGGTAGATAGACGGCGATCTGAGGCCGAGCTCAATTTTTTTCGCCAACTCGACCTACAAGACTCAAATGTTTCTTTTCACAGAGTCATGAACAACATGAGATGTGTGTGGTAGAAAAGCTTGTTGACATGTGCTGACTACAACAATTAGATCAATGAATTGCTAGAGTACTACTAAATCCAATTGCTTCTAGATGTTGAAAATCTACCTATATATAATGTCATGGCAGTTTACATAATTCCTCTGTATAATGTGCATTCATAAACATTGGAAGTGGGCTCTCGATTTCTGCATTTCTTTTGTATCTAAACCATTTCCTGTTTGTAAAGGCAAGAATAAAATGTATTGCCTATGTGTTTATATAAGCGCTTTTCGCTATTAGAATCTTTGGCATGAATGATTTTCCCTCAATATATATCTTGAGAGTAACGTCGGTGGGCGAGGCGGAGTTTGGAGAAGGAAGATTGAGTCAAGCGAGGACATTGAGAGGAGGGCACTGAGGAAATCTCTGAAGTCCTTGGATGCATTTGTCTTTGCTGCCGGCGATGGCGTGAGCGCGCGCCATGGCTCCTTCATCTCTGCTTCCTCGGGTCGGACCCGAATCCTCGCTTCCTTTGTTCCTTCCATTTCTTGATCACGGAATGGAACCGTTGTGAGGAGTGATGGCAGCTCAACATTTTGGATGATCACGAATCTTGATTGATGTTATTAGTTCGAGGGGTACTGTTTGGTGGGCGATGTGATCTTGAGTCTTGGGATAGCGATTCTGGCGTTCTTGATGTTCTTGGTGGCTTGATGCCATGTAGCGTTGAACACTGGTGAATTGTGGCGGTGTATACATCATGTACAGTGAGGGCCATGTTGATCTTGAAATCATTCCTGCACTAGGCGTAGTTGGTGGTATTGTTGATCTTGAAATCTGTTGCATTGATGTATACATCATGTGCAGTGAGGGCCATGTTCTCTTTCTCTTTTTGTTCTAATATTTGAGTCAACATTCATTTCAAAAAAAAGAGCCAACATGGAGGTTTTATCGGATTATTTAGTGCCTTTGCCATTTTGATCATCGACAAACTAAGTTGCACTCAATCGAGGATTTGTTGTGGTATTGGCTCAGTTGCCATGTTCTTAGACGCACACAATGGAGAACAACTAAACAACAGTTATCTTGCATCTTTCAATTTCATTTTATTTTTGGTTGTCAAAAGCATCGCCATTTTACAGTGAACACTTCTCAATGAAACGGATTGGGCTTTTTTTACTCCATCATTTTTCTGTTCTTTTACCTATGTCGTTTCCCATGTTACATTACTTTTGTAGACCTTTACATTATCACCACTTCTACCTCGGTACATTGATGATTAACTTAAATGTTCAAGCTGTGTCGTCATGAAAGTGTACATGATTTGTGCGAGTATATGATGCTAAAATGATACATTGCATCTCATATGGTTGGACATGAGTCGTCTGATCCACTCAAACAACTTGTAATAGGTTGATAAAGCCTCCATTTTCCTGCTTTCTTGCTAAGAGCATGAAGTTACACATTTCATTTAATCTTACAGAATTGTCTTGTAGAAGATAAGAAACTTTTTGCAGCTATATACAAATACTATCACAGTATCACATATAATATAATAAATAGACATATGTAAATCGAATGATATTTTTTTTATCAATGTCAGGTGGTGGTATTATATATTTAATTGATATCACTCTTTGTTTGCAAGACAATGATATTAACATGCCTCTCATATCAGACAATTTGGATGACTACTCAGGCCCAAGCAATTACCTTTGTAGTAGTATTGTTGGTGAATCAGGAATTTGGACAAATAGGAGTAACACTTCACCCAAGACTCATGGCCTTGTTAATAAAGGGTTTATCTATCCCTTGAATCTCATCTTATTGAAGGTATATACATATTTACACCTGGACTTTCATTATTATATTATCTGACGGTCCTCATTATTATGTTTGCTGTTTTGATTGTACTTAGCTCCTTTATTAACCATCATCATAAAATTTTAAAAATCTATAATTCTTTTGATTTGTAGGAGAAACTCATGTAATTGATGTTACATATGGTCCAACTTAAGCGTACAGCAGAGGCAAGTGGGCCAACAACTGATGTGAAGAACATAAGAAGGGATTCTGGAGAGGAAAATCATAATGGTAGCCTTCCTGTGAAGGATACTACAGTCGGTAAAACGTCCCTTAAATTATTTAGATGTTCTAATGGCTCATATGTTGCAAATATTGGCATTTACATGCATATGCTCATGCTGTTTAATCACTTACTATGAGCGCAGGAAGCCACCTAGCCTTGGAGGTCATAGTGGCCCATCTCATGGAATAAACTACTACTGCAATCGAGTGTACGTCCATGCTCGGATGACTCTTGGAAGGGTTCCTCCAAGTGATTTGGTGTTAAATGACTCAAAGGTGTCAGGAAAGCATTTACGGATTGATTGGAATGCAAATGTAAGTTGCTCAGATCTTCACAGCTTTTCTTATTGTTTCACCTCCAGCCTGTATGATTTGCTACTATATCCAAATTTTAGATCATTTCGGAAATTGAAATATCTGCAGAGGTAATTGTCAGTGTGTTTTTGCTTCTGCTGGGACTTTCAGTGATTCAACCTTTTCTATTAACTATTTCTGGAGTTTGCAACTGTTGTTTCTGTTGTCAGTTAATGATGCTATCATTTCTTCTTTGCTTGATGATGCATTACATATTTAGGCCATTTCCTTTGGTTGTAAATATGAAAGTTTAGGGCATTTCCAGGGTGCAGCATATAAGAGGAAAACCACATAGATTGTATTTGGTATCTTTGATCCATAAATCATACTAGGGATAGACTTTGCATTTATGAACAACTCAACAATCTAAAAAATAACATATTCCACTCATACGACATTTGTACCTGCGAATATCTCTATCCTTCTTCCATTCCCATTAAAATTATTACTTTTATATCTTCTTGATAGGTGGTATCAGGTTTCTGGGTGTTCCCTCATAAGATTATGTTTCTACATTTCATTAGCCAAACCGACTTGGACTTATCAAGTTAATTTATCATTCATCTTGATCTTTTGTCTTCATAATTTGTCCTGTATCATTTCCTTGAATATTAAAAATCAAAGAATTAAATGATATGTTATTTTTTCAATATCGCGTTGAAGCAAAGTATCTCGTAAGTTCATTGTATCGTTTGCTTATTTCAAGGACTCAATTCATGAATGCAACATTTTGTTATGCATGGTTTGGACTGCATTCGGTGATAGAATGTTTGCTGAATTTTCATCAAGATGTAAATGACTTCAAATCAATCTTATTTAGTTATGTTTTTTCCCTTCATTTGTGATATCAAAATGGTTTCAAAATAATTTATTTGACTTGCTTCTATAGTTAATGCTTCCGTCGCAACGCACGGGCACTTGACTACATGATTTTAGCCTGGCTTGATTTCCTTGCTTGATTTTAGCCTACATGATTTTGGCCTTAACATCTAGAATGTTGATAAATATGGTCCTAGCAGTTTTATGTTTTGTTACTCAGGTTCTTAAACTGCAGGGCTTATCATGCATATGTTCAAAAGTTGAGCATAAATTCACATACTAGTTGTCACTTTTTTCCGTAGGACAATCCTTCGGAGAAGGACTCCGAAGGATATTAACTAGAGAACTCTTGTGGTGTTTAATGTTGACCCATCCATCACAAATGATGATCTCCATCAGATATTTGGTGACTATGGTGAAACCAGTGAGTTAGGATCTTACATTAACTAACTACTATTATAACTAGAACTATAACACATGTAAAATTTTTAATTGCAGATTCAGGATACTCCTCAAAAGGGTCATCACAAAATTATGCAGTGGAGTGGGAGGGGGCGTTTGGCGCCTCAATGGACGAGTTCATGGTGCTACGGGAGAAGGAGGAGGCCGTCGGCCAGAGGGACACGTCAGCGCGTCAGGGATGGAAGTCGATATCAACTTGAACTTCCAAATGTAAACAATCTATGAGCTAAAAATTTTAATTTAATTTCCGGGTAGTAATAGTAGCAGGTGATGCAATATGCTGAGTTAATGTTTCTGTTTCTATGTGTGTGAAATAAAATTGATATTTATTATGCGGTTTATGATACCGTCTGCTGATATGTATCATTTACTTTTGGAGTTCCGTTGCAACGTACGGGCACCTTACTAGTACTCAAGAATTGAGGAAGAACAGCATCAGCGAAATGCTGTATGAGATTATAGAAAATGTCATTATGCTCATTGTATCAATACTGCTCAGATCCAACCTAGCTCTTACAAATGGGCCCGGTCACTATTTTCCGTTTTGGGAGAGAGTGAAGGCAAAACATCATTGATTTAATTGGTTGACCATTACACCGAAAGATAGTGGAGGCTGATCAATCTATATATTTGATTTCCTGCATTGATGCTGAAATGAGACCTGTAATCCATTTTGTTGAGTACGGATTACCCATATCATAACCTGCTAGGATTTGTAGATGTGTATTCTACAAGGATTTCTGTCATAATGCTAGGATTATGATTCATACTTCCTTTTAGAGTGAACTAGGGGCATTATATAAAGTCATGATGGGTGGTTATTGTCAAACCCAGTGTAAGGTCGAGGAGGCTGACTAAAGGGGAGGGTGAATATGCGGTTTCAAAAATCCTTTTATTTAAAACCAAGTTTTATGCGGAATTGTGAATCAATTCGGTTTCGCTTAATTAAAACATAAATAAACTAGTCTTGACTAGGTGCACCAACAAGCTAAGGCTAGAACAAAGAATGCAATTATGACGAGACAAGCAAACAATTTAATTCTATAAAAGTAAATTGCAAGAAAGTAAAGCTCAAGAAAATAAATCACAAGAACACTTGAACTTTTTCCCGTGGTGATCAGAAACTTGCCAGTTTCCCCTAATCCACGTTGAGGTGAGCCAAAATAAATTGGACCGGCTCCACAAATTAAGTCTACACCTCGAATCCACTCGGGGTTGCTCTTCCTCCACTCCGGAGATGGCGAGCACCAAGCCACTCACAACCGCCTGGGTCTTCTCACAACCTTCTTTGAGAAAATCACCGGCGCAACTCCTCCAAGTCACCAAGAGTAACAAGTCGGAGACGCCCACTTGAACGAATCAAGTATCTAAGCTCAATGGATACAAAATCCAACAACTAATGCAACACATACAATAGGATTTTACTCTCTGAGCTCACTAAGTGCAACACATGCACAAAAGATATGAGAGAGCTTCCTCTTTGCTACAGGGGGGGCATGGCACCAGTATACTCGCACAACCGGTCATAAGGGGTATTTATACACCCACACACACAAACTAACCGTTGAGGAGAATCTGTGCAAAAATAGGAAGGTCGGTCAGACCAGACTACAGTGTAACAGCAAACTCTGCAGTAATCATTGCTACAGAATCTATCCGTTATGCCAGGTCTGGTCAGTCCGCCCACTCAAGGTCCGGTCAGACCAGGTTCAAAAGTTTTCCAAACCATAGAAAACATGCTACTGGAAAAAGCAGACCGCACCGGTTAATCCGGGGTTCCGGTCTAACCGGTGACAACACTATGGTTAGTCCAGCAAGGAGAATTCAATAGCAAGTCACAAAAACAACCCTCTATGGAAAAAGCTGACTGCGCCAATGCACCGAAGGTCCAGTTAGTCCGACCCTCCAACCGTGGTCAGTCTAGGTTACCAAAATAGAGAAGGGATGAACAAAATAGAGGCTCTCTGAAAAATACTGACCACCAGACTCAGGCTGGGGGTCCAGTCAGTCTGGGTTAAACCTTGCGGTTAGTCCGACTAGCCATAAGTGAGAAAAGGGAGCTTTTTGGATAAACCTAACTGCTTCAAAGGTCTGGGGTTCCACTCAGTCCAGTCTACCCACTACAGTCAGTCCGGTCAAAGATAACAAAAGCTGATTTTGCAAATCGCTTCAACTAAATTTTGCAAAATACATTTGCAAATTGATGCGTGGTGCAAACAAGGTATGAAAGCATGATTCTCAACAAGGTGCAAAACACATTTGCCAACTTTTAGCCTTAGGGCGTAGTTAAGTATTTGACCTATGTACTGAAACAGTATTTGACCACGTACGTACTGAAACAGCTGGCCTTTTATTTTGATCAAGTTCAAGGAAATCATGTGCATGAATGCATGGCACACGCGTGCAGCAGTACGTACGTGGAACTAGGGGTGCAATCGGAGCGGATACAGACAGATATCGCTCATCTTGTATCATATTCCATATTTTTTTAGAGTCGGAGTCGGACACAGATAGTGTTGGATACTCATTTCTCCATCTCGTATTCGCTCCACGAGCCTTCGGTTGGTCAGTCGGACGAAAACTATCCGCTTCTTTTGCACCCCTATACAGGACATTGGACCGTAGGGGTGCAATCAGAGCAACACATGGAGAGGCTAATCGTTGAGATATCGAAGAAAAAACACTCAGTATGCCCTGTCTGCTCAGATGCTGTAACATCTTGATTTTTAGGGCTATTTGAAAATTTTCAAAATAAAAATAACCATTTGGTTTTGTTGCATTGCTAAAGCTTAACTTGGAGATTTTGGAAATTAAAAGCGATTTAAATATGAATTAATCAAACTTCAATTAATGTGAATTTGGTTTATCTGAAGTTTATTGGAGTTCCCTGGTATTTCAAAATTCTCTTTCTCTGTTCGTTCCAATTTCCGTCGGCAGTCCCTTTCCCTGCTAACCCCGCCGACCACCTCTCGGTTTCGACCAGCCTCTTGGTCACGACCACCTTTCGGTTTCGACCAGCCTCTTGGTCACGACCAATTCTCGGTTTCGACCAGCCTCTTGGTCACGATCACCTCTCGGTTTCGACCACCCTCGCTTCGGTGCGTCTTTCTCTCTGTCTCTTTTTCCGCAGCGCTGCCCGTATTAAGTGCTGTTGCAAAAGTCTCCATGTATTAAATGATTGCGCCTCCGACGCGCCCGTTCCCTCTCTTGTATCCTCCCTTACCTGCCCCCATCCCCTCTTTCACCTGTCACCCGTGCGCCCATGTTACGCCGCCGCTCCATCTTGATGCCCGGTTCCCTTCCTATAAATAGAGCACCAGGAAGCCCTTTGCCTCCTCTTGTTCCCCCTCAACTCTTCCCTTCTCTCCTCCTCGCCACTGGAGAGTTCGCTAGAGTCCACTCCGTCTTCAACCTCCTCGCTGCCGTAGAGTTCGCCAGGGTGTCGTTCGTCGTTCACCGTCCTCCACCAGCCTCCTCCTCCAGTCTCTCTCTTGGTCCTGGTGAGTTCCCCATGCCCTGTTCTACCTCGTGTTCTTACAACCACGTTGAGTACTCGTATATTTCTTACGACCACATTGAGTAGTCGTATCCTCCTTACGACCAGTCTAAGCCTTATTTCGACCAGGTTGTTGAACCTCCTTCTGACCACCTATCATTAAACCCCTCCCCCCTTTTGATGACTCGTTCTCCTTCATACGAGCTCCGCTTCCAATATTTCAAATTTCTAAATTCATCTAAAATTAAGATCTAGCTATCTACACTAAAATTATTTGATTTGAGTTCATTTAAATTTTATTTGAATTTGCTTCATTTTCGCGTGTAGATTTCAATGACTCCGGGGAACCCGAGTTTTGCGAAGAAGTAGATCCTCATGCATTTGAGCAAGGCAAGTTACATCATTGATCATATTGAATCCCAATATTTCAAATTAATTAAATTCCATTTTAAATTTTTACTGCATGCGTATTTAAATTCAGGTAATTTAAATTCCCGTTTCTAGCTTTATAGTTATTCCATATTCCTTTGTATAGCCAAAATTTGCTATTGAATCAATCATTCCTTGATACCTTAGTTAAAATCTAGTTGATACATTAGTATGAGCTAGAACATGTTGAAAAACAGTGTGCTTAGACAAAGCTTAGACCAAAAAGTTTCCTTTGGGGAATTTAGCCAAAAGTTCAACTACGATTTAAAAGGATGTTATGATATGTCTATACCGTAGAAATTTATGAAATGATTTAACTTGTTAAGCCCTATCGTACTACCACATGTCTCAAAATGGGAGGGACCTGGCTAGCTAATTTGCAACGTTTCACCGTGGTCGTGCCATCCAGTTGCGTAGGTGTCTTTTATGACCTACTTTTATATATTCCCACCTGGCGCAAGAGGGGGCCTGAACCCAACAGGTTTCTATCCAAGGGGGGGCGAAACCTTAGTGAGGCGGGACTACGGTGGGATGACGCATTGTAAAGGCCTTGTCATGTACTCTAGACTGCTTACCTAAGGTAGTGAGCGGTGGTATCGACAGATACCAAACAAACTAGAGAATTCGTGTCATGTGGATAAAGCTGTACACCTCTGCAGAGTGTAAAACTATTCGAATAGTCGTGTCCACGGTCATGTACATGCTAAGCAAAGCCACTCCAAGTTAGATTTTGGTTTTGTTTTCAAAAGACTTTATTAATTGGTTTTGGATTTCTATCCAATTGGGAAATTTTGGGCAGGTAGCCATATGATGGGAGGGTATCCTTCACCACTTATTGATGAATGTTATCCGACTATAAAACTTGAGATTTAGAAAATGAATTTTAGTTATAGAATATTTGCTTTGGAACTTAGTACAAGTATTTGGAAAAAAAGCATTGCTTTACGCAAAATCAACCCTATAAGCCTATCTTTGTTGAATCCTTACATGCATTATAATTTGTTATTGTGTGTAACTTGCGGAGTACATTCATTTGTACTCACCTTGCTTAATAAATTGTTGATCAGGAGAAGAGTACTGCGAGGAGAATGAAAACTTGAACGAGTAGGCTACGCTTCTGCACGATTGCCTCTGGCTAATCGTGTGGTCTACTTCTTGTGTTGCTTCATTGTATTTTGCTTGTTGGCTTTATGCCCCTTTTGTAAAAGACTTTAATTATTATTAATATATGACGTTTTATGGTTGTGCTATCCATTTTTGTGACTGTGTATACTAGTTGTTCCTAGACTAGTGTGTGATTCACAGAGAACCCGGGATCCTTCGCTCCTGGGTTCGACAGATGCAACAACCAACCTATCTATTATCATGTTCCTAAGTTAAGATACAACATGTTTTTCTCCTACCACCAGACATACGAACACATACAGACGGATATCGCTCACCCCGTACCATATTTCATATTTTTTCCTCAGAGTCGGAGTCGGACGTATATAGTATCGGATAACAATTTATCTTTTTCGTATTCGCTCTGCAAACCTTCGGTCGGTCGGTAGGACGGTATGACTGAGGTTATGAGACTCGGATTCAGTGGCATTCTCAAGTTCAGCCTCGAGGGACTCGAGAGAAGAGACCTACTATGCTTCATGATGGACATGATAGATCCAGACGAAATGGTGAATTGTGTCGGCAACGGTAGGAGCATTCCAATCACGCCTCACACCGTGAAGTACGTCCTCGGGCTCCCGTGCGGAGGCAGGGACGCACCGATGGTGTCCCTGGCTACAGGAACCACCGAGCTGAAGCGACTGCTTGGGGTGCAACCCAACGACAACATAAATAATGAGGCATTGTTGAAGATGATAACCACCGGGGGCACCGATGGACCGACAATGAGGTGCTTCTTCCTCGTCGTCTTCAGCAAGCTATTGTTCCCGACGACCAACATCAACATCACCGGGAAGGACGTCGTGCTCACAAAAGACGTCGAGGACTTCCAAGGCATCGACTCCTGTAAGGCCGTTGTGGACAACCTGAGGGAGGCTACGCGCAACTGGAACAAGGACAGCACCACGCAAGATAGGCCCCATGCCGTGCATTTTTAGCGCATCACTTATGTCATTTTTGCCTATTCGTTCCGACGAGGCTATTTTTACTATTTCGTTGTGAAAACAATGCTATTGGAGCGCCCGGCCCGGGAGAAGAGGTTAGAGCGGGAGAAGTGGAAGCCATGCAGATTCTTCAGATACTTTTGAACGACGAGAGTCTATTCTGTGTCATAATCTTCTGGTATTTTTTTGGTTTGTTTTTACTACTGCAGTAACACCGGTTTACCATAATTAGCGTCTGAGCTGTGTTCAAAGCCATGAGTTCTGCATCCTGCCTGTGTGTGTCGCTGCAAACTGAATGCTGCAAGGAAGCTAATGCTTGAATCAGTCTTAACATTTTTTTTTTAAAAAAAGGATTATATTTGAACTATTGAAGGTAATAACTCCAATGAACCCAGTTCTCAGGGTCGTCCTATATGCAAATGGCGGACTTTCTTATGACAAGGTCAGCAGATCGGAATTTATTCCCCATCCTTCGATTGTTTCGCAAGAGATCTCCAATTTGGATTCATGCATGCCATCCGGCTCATCAGTTGTACTCAGCTGGATTGAGTCAGCAACACTGGCGCAAGTGCCATATACCCATGTGCAGACAACATAAGAGCTTCCACTACAAAAGAAACTAGGCCTAGACCTTGATAATCTTATGTACTAGTATTTAACATTCTAGGGCTCGACAAAAAGATTATCATGTAGTTTTTCAGAGTCTAACTAATATCAACACATGGCACATCAAGAAAAGAACATCGGTATCCGATGAGCATTCCAGTTTCCAATAGTCGAGTTCCAAATTACTCAAATCGAGTAACAATTTCGGCAGAAGCATAGAGACATCAATGACGATCAAGAATACACACTGAGTCGGGAACATGATCCAAAATGTAGCTATCCCCTATAATCAATTTAACTTCGACACTAAAAAGAATGGTGGTTCTAAAATTCCAAAACATGAGATCCTCTATATACCAAATCTGGCAAGACTCACTGAAAAAACCTTCCCGAAGAAACAGAGACAACAGTGAAATACACAGTTACAAGCCACATTCTGTCCACACAATCAAGGGAAGGTGCTTGCTCAAGGTTTTCCAATAGATTTTCCCCAGGAAGAAGAGCTTCCAGAACCAACACAGCAAGCTCAAGCAACAACAGCAGGGCCCTTTTTCAGAAAGAAAAAAAGAGAGGAAAAAACGTCGAATCGGAGCACGAGAAGAAACAAACAATGTAACCAAGCAAGCTTTGTAAATAGGCCAACACTACTTCAAACAATATTTCCTTGAGGAAAAAAACTATGCATATTGATTGGCTTAAGAATGGACTTTGTGAGAAGCAAATTTATTCCTGGAGTTATGTGATCCTGTTCTAGCTTTGATTAATGCCACTTATGCTAGCCAAATGCTAACAAAGGTATCATCACGCAGCATCATATTTTGCAAATCTGTCTCAGATAACAGATATGTCCATAGATAGCATGGATAGCTAAAACTCCACGACCAAACTAACAAACTGCTCCATCACTCTCCCTCCCTGTTTGTTCCTCTCTGACCTTTCTTGTTTGTCTCTGGGTTGCGATTTTATCTAACTGATGGTTCTTTTATTAGGAACCAATGACATGGCAAACTGGCAATCCCTTGAAGATTGTGATCAGGGATAAGGACTGAGTCTACTATATACAGGCAAAGATGATGTTGGGTTGACCATGTTCGAGTGAAGAGAGTAGCCACTAATGGAAACAAATTGTGTGCCATGCTAGAAGTCTACAACTATGATTGCTTGGCTGGCAAAGTTGAGCATCCTTTGTGCACTGTGAAGCGGCAGGATGATGGGTCAACATATTGGGCATGCCTATTAACCATAATGCAACTGAAGTTCTGTTTCATTGTAGTTTGGACTAGAAAAGAAATGCAGAATGCAGCTCTCTATAGTTGTTGCATGTCTTTAATAGCACTGCTTATCTTTCTAACCATAAATTTACCCAGGTAGATTTATTATTGACTTACTTTCGCTGTTAGATTTGACACAGCTAATTGGAACTTCTCTCTTGTTCTTGAGCCAGCAACATTACCGGCCTTGGCGACCTTGCTGAAGGCACCATTCAGCCAGCTTGTTCTGACAGACCCATACCTATAAGTAGGGGAAAACAATAACAAAGGATCAACAATACAAGACTTGAGGAACTCACGCTGGTAAAGGTGGTCATCTGTTATTCCAAAAGGTGTAAAAGTGTTATAAAGATACAAGGTTTCATCAAGATACGTTAGAAGCAAGTCTAACATTGCAAAAAATTTCTCATTAGCTGATAGTAAAACGTAAATACAAATTGATTAATTGAACAATAGCAAAAGCATGGACAAGAATAGACCTGTTGGTTTTCACAGCAGAGCCTGTATCATTTAGCTTGCGTTCTGCTGACGATAAAGCGACCATTGTTTTGTCGAAACATGTAACCTCTGGTCCACATATTTCACCTTTTCATTTACAACCGATATCCCTTGTTTATCTTTTCTGAAAGGCCAACACGCTTATCAAAGGAATTGATCTTACCTGATGCATTAGCCCTTAATTGATGTTTCTCGTCAAATGATTTAGCTTTGTTCACAGCATCTTGTCGCATTGCAGAACCCCTTGCAATCACAGTTGTCATGACATCATGAGCCTTGCTGGCATAAACACGGCCAGTAGTAGGACTGGCATCGGCCTATATGGTAGGGTGCGAATTTTTTAATCAGTCCCAAGCATGATCCAGAACAATAACATATAAGCATATAGGCGAAGGTTCACATTTTTCTTGCAGGGGGAGGGGGGTTGGGGATGTGCAACATTTATCATTTAGTAAATAAAGTATACAAGATGTTGCACTTATTCATCACTCATCCCTAACATCCATCTCTTACAAGATGTCACTCCGCACCAAGGGTCAGCATTGAGCCCATACATTTTTGCCCTAGTGATGGACGAGGTCACACGGGACATACAAGGAGATATCCCTTGGTGTATGCTTTTCGCTGATGATGTAGTGTTAGTTTATGAGAGTAGGATAGGTGTCGATAGGAATCCGGAGATATGGAGGAAGACCTTAGAATCAAAGGGCTTTAGACTTAGTAGGACTAAAATTGAGTATATGAAGTGTGATTTCAGTGGTGCTAGAGCAGATGATGGGGATGTTAGTCTGGATGGACAAGTAGTGCGTAGGAAGGATATGTTTCGATATTTAGGATCGGTGCTATAGTGGGATGATGAGATTGATGATTATTTACCCAATAATGCAATTCTGGACCCTTTGTGTATAATGCACTAGTCCAGGATCACGCTAGTGCACACAGTGTCAACATAGATGAATATTGATCCACACAAGACGATTAATAATATAAACGAGTAGTTTGATTAACAAATAATCATTTTGACCTTATGGTCAAGTTTACATTGATTATGCCACGCAGGGCTAGCAATAGAGAAATAAACAGCGGAACAAATAACTTCAGCGGAATCCCATCAATTCGCCGTAAGCAACCGACTGGGATCAAGACCCTAACGATCAACACCTTCGTAGAACTCTTCATCGAAAGCAGGCGAAGACTCCTCCACTTCTGTTGATTGATTATAGCAAGTATGAGTACACAACCGTACTCGCAAGTCATACCATAGAATGCAATTTATACATGATGGCTTATTCCAAAAGAATGGCTTTTGTGGTTCTTTTGCAGAAATGCAATATTTGCAATTTAAATATAAATAATAGATTAAAAACACATTGTAAAACAAATAAATAGTATTAACTTTATCAATTTGGTTTCACAAAGAACACAAGCCTAAACAAGTTATTCACACAGCCATATGACTTAGATCACACAACTCCCTTTCCAAATATTTTATGAAAACTACCCCTCGTGTGAAATCTCCGAGCATGTCCATGACCGCGGACGCGGCTACTCGAATAGATTGATTTAACACTCTGCAGAGTTTGTACACTTTACCCACACGATACAACTAGTGTTGCAAGCACTAATCATAACAAAACGTTTCAGAAACTTTATCTCAAACATTGATATTCCAGATGTGCTTTACCGCTAGACTACCCCACACAGGAAGCCAGTCCGACACACATCGTTGGACAGGGAAGCGGTGAACCGTCCCGCGATGCAACTACCTGGTAGTTCACACCTCCACCCATTCACACAGCCTAACCTACTACCTGAGTAATCAATGTCAATAATTCATAACTTACTAAGTTAGGCCTATCCCATCAGGCATGTGGTTGTACAGAAGGCCCAGTTCAATGGCGCATAAAGTTAAGTCCTTAATTGACCAAGGCAAGACCTCCAATTTATAACTATGTCACACAGATTATTATTCCCATGCACACAGCTCCACCATATCACTTAATGTCCACCACTTGCCTCAGTCTAAATCCTTTACCACCCAGTTGGTTAAGTGCAACACATGCCATCAACAAGTAATAGCATACAATACACACATTTTTATCACAAAGTTCCATAATCACTTAGTCAGGTTTATATTTGCAACTCACATGAGATGATGACTCGTGGCATGGCTAAGCAATCTAATCGTATCTAACCAACCCATGTTGGTGCTACGATAATACCAACTAAATAATGAACCAATCTAGGGTGACAAAAGATTATGACATAACAATAGACAAGGTGGATAACAAGTTGGATTAATAACTACACCTAAAAGCATTTAAATAAATACTTAAAGTAAATGCAATAATTTGAATCAATATAACTTTTGAAAACTGGGTTCAATATTATCAAAGGTATAACTTGCCTTGGAATAGGTCTAGGTACTGATCTTGCTCTTGATGCACTCTTTCGTTTTCAAAGTTCAAGTATCAACGTCTACTCGCAAACGAAGTAAATAAACAAAACAAATAAATAACAGAGGCCAAATAAACTCTAAAAATTAAATAAAAATCTCAAATAAATAGATCTCGAATTTAGATGAATTTAGAAATTTGAATGGGCTCAATTGGAGTTCGGATGCAAAAGATATGAGCTTTGGGAGTTTGAATCTAAAGAAAAACCCTAAAAAGGATTTATCATAATTTCCGAATTATTTTCCAAAGGAAAAATCAGAATAATGACATAGGTTGACGTCATCAAGGGAATTACAGAATTAAAAGAATTAAAAAGAAATCTGACATGTGGGACCCACAAGTCAGTCACACGACTCATGGTAGACCAAGTCCACCGAACCTTTGGATCTAAGATAGGTTGGACTGCCACGCGTACACACCCGTGGGTGCTGATCTGGCACCACGTAGGACAACACGGACGTGCGAAGCTGAGTTGGACGCTGAGGTGGCTGGCTATTGTGGCATGCCACATCAGATTGACGATGATGAGCCTCGGATGTGCACGACAACGGTGAACGGCGGCGGCTCGTGGGGGATGAGTGGTCGCGTTGGATAGCTCTCACTATTGCGCACCTAGAGACACCCGAGTTGACACTGGAGAGCGATGGAGTTGGCCGGAATTGTGGCCGGATCGGAGAACGAAACATGGCTGTTATTAGAATTGACCTCCAGAGATGCCCCGGAGCAAAGGAGGGATGTACTAGGTAGCTTCAGCGATGAGGAAGTCGACGATGCAGACCACGGAGGCGGAGCGTCACCGGCGGCGGAGGAATTGAAGTTTTAGGGTTGCGGTGACCGAACCAAAAATTTCGAATCTCGGCGGCGCTAGGATGCTTGGGATGGAATTGACCTATGGTTCGTGGTGCGGGCGGCAATGCGAACATGGGGGCGCCTTTTATAGGGCCGGGGCGTGTTGGGTTTGGAAATCCCCAAATCGGGATAAACTCGGACTCTTTTGATTTATGAGATAGAAACGGGATTGGGATATGATTTTGATCCGAACAGATGCGAAAGAGATAAAGATTAAGTTCGGTAGGATTTTCCAGGACCTTTTATTTGGCGAATCCGTTTGTTGGACGATCTTCTAGAAGGCCAACAATGGCGGACGGAGCCAACTCTCACGCGAAGAAGACGGGTGCGAGGAGGCCGACGCAGTGCGGGACCACTAGTCAGAGGCACACAGCGCGGGCGCGTTTCGGATGGTCCGATTGTCCACGCGTCAGCAGCACACGAGATGGGCCAATCGAATCGGTCCGAATGGCACCTGGTCCCACTCGTCAGCGACAGCGCGAACGAAGGAGAGGCTGACATGCAGGACCCGCATGTTAGTCGAGGCGGAATAGGGTTGGGTTTCGGCCCAATCCAATATATGAGATTTTATTTGGTTTTTCTTTTTAGAAAATAGCAGAAATTCCTAATGGCAATTAGAAAATAGCAAATGATCTTGGAAAAAAATCCTAGAAAAATCTAGCAAATATATCCAAGCACATAGAATCCAAATAAAATAGGTTTGGCCATTGTTGATGTTGACTTTAATCATATTAAATTATTTTGGTACTAAAAGTCCAAGTTAAGCTTTTGAATTAAATTCAAATAAATCCAAATGTTTCAACTACTAACTAAACAAAAGGATTTTTAAAGCTTAGAAAATTGGGATGTTACAAACCTCCCCCCTTAAAGGAATCTTGACCCCGAGATTCAGGCTAACTAGAGAAAAGGCTAGAAAACTTGGCTTTTAGCTCATCTTCACGCTCCCACGTTGCTTCTCCTTCTGAGTGGTTGCTCCACTAAACTTTGTAAAAACGAACGGTCTTGCTTCTGGTACAATGCTCTGCGACATCTAAAGTCTTGACTGGCTGCTCCTTGTAAGTAAGATCTTCTTTCAACTCAATTGATTCCAACGAGGCTTGTTCTTCTGGCACACGAAGACACTTCTTGAACTGAGAGACATGAAAGACATCATGTACTCCTGCTAACGACTGCGGTAGCTCCAACTGATAAGCTACTTCTCCACGGCGATCCAAAATCTTGAACGAACCAACATACCTAGGGGCAAGCTTCCCTTTGGTATGAAACCTTTTTACACCTCTGAGTGGAGTAACTCGCAGGTAAACATAATCCTCTGGTTCAAAGCTGATGTCATGATGACGGTTATCAGCATAACTCTTTTGCCTCGATTGAGCTATCTTTAATCTTTCTCTAATCATAGACACTTGTTCTTGTACTTCTTGAATAATATCTAGCCCGAAAACCAAACGTTCAGCTGTTTCTGACCAATTCAAAGGGGTTCTGCAGGCACGACCATATAAAGCTACAAACAGTGATATTTGTAGACTAGCTTGATAATTGTTGTTGTACGAGAATTCTGCATGACGCTGCCAGGCGGCACTTGAGTGCCGACACAGAGGCAGGCGGGAACGGGGACATGAGGGAGGCGAGAGTGGAGGGAGGAAGAGGTAGGCGAGCAGTGGCTCGAAATCGTAGTGGCTCGCGGAGGCGGACGAGGATGAGGTGGAGCAGCTACGGGGTGGGAGGCAGAGGCGGTGGTGGTGGCGGTGGCGGTGGTGGGGGAGGAAGGTCGAGGGGAGGAGGAGACGAAGAGAGCGAGTGGTGAAGGCGTGGACACAGGATTGCGATTGTTGGGAAGAGAGCGAGTGGATGAGAAGAGAAGATAGCGATGGGGATAAGAGCGAGTGAGCGAGTGGGTAGGAGTGAGTGGATGCGAATTGGATTGTGGCTTCGCGTTCGGTGAGCGTGGGAGTCGAGAAGAGTGAGTCGTCTGATTTTTAGTCCTCCGTCCGGACGTAGGCATAGTATCAATTCCTATAGTGAATGCTATTTCCCAATTTTGCAAATGTTTGCCAGCCCGTTGTGCCGCGTGACGCTGCAGCAACCCACCGTATCCACACATCAAATCTTGTGTTTGATCTGTGTTGATAATGGGATGGCGTCTCCGACCAAGGAGCCTTCCCCTGCTCCGCCGCCATCTCCGACCAAGGAGCCTCCCTAACGCCGCCGATGTTCGATGGGACGATCTTGGGGGCGCGGCTTCGCGTCGATGGTGTCCGCTCTGCCAGCAAGTGGCGCCTCAAATGCAAGGCCCCAACATGGCTACTGCTTCCTCCAGGTGACCCAGATCGTTCAGGAATTCCCACCACTGCATGGTATGCGAATGACGACGTGTCTAACTTGCTCCACTTCTTCTCAAGGGGAGGATGCACTTGATAAATCTCGCAATAGATGCAGTTAGTATGTTTTTTTTTGTGCGTGTTCAAAACATAGTGGGAAGATTTTGTGCTTCATACTTTATAGTAGTATGTTTTTGTTGAGTTCTGTTGATCCAGGTGAGCGTTGGTGAGAATTTGTATCTTGCCGCGTCAGAACCAACAGCTTGTGGTTACAAAACCAAACTACATAACCTGTGCAGTGAAGCAATCAAATTCCTATAGAGCCTTCTCTCTCCAATGTACTATCTCTAATTCTTCAAGACCATACTATCCACGTTGATTGATCTCAAAGATGAACCGTTTGGTAAGAGCTGTATCAGTCATCGTCTGGCCCAAACTCATCATCAGGGCCCAGAAATGAGCCAATGGACTAGCGAAGGATGGTAATGGATTTGTCAACCTGTGAAACATAAATGCATAATCTCTTCTGAGTTGAGTAAGAGAAATATTATGTCGTATCATACAAAACTGACTTCACTAAAGAGAGATGGTGGCAAGAGCAACAGGCAGTCCTAGTAAATCATGCAGACTGTTAAACAAACCTGCTTCATCTTCTTCAGAGATTCTTCTGCATTCGTTATCTTCTCTAGAAATGTTTTTTCAAGTTCAGACAGAGTAGCCTTCTTCTTCCCTGTTCAAAAGACAGAGAGTCAGATCAAAGAACTTTCACACATAAGAATCGTTTAAAAGACAGTGACAACAAGTCAGAGCAATTCTCAACCCCTGGTGACCTCACAGAACTATCATAATCTGCTAGGGCAGCTCTCTAGATCGCGTCGCTCGCTTCCGCGCCGCAAGCCGCTCCGGCTGCGACGGCCACTGAATCTCGCCGGAATCGCTCGCCCTCCCCTTTCCTTTCACACCACAAGCCACCCTGGCTGCAGGTGTAGAGAAGGAAAGGCCGCGGGCGCCATTGAAAGTCAGTGGTTTTCGAGTAGCTGCCACGAAAATCTTTCTAAGGCAAAAGGGACACAGAGGTTTGAACTCCCTGTGATCTTGGAGGGTGCAGAGAAGGGAAGGGAAGGGGTGGAGGCCAATCACCGAGACTGAAGCTGCCTAGTCGCCGGTGGGCAGTAACATCCGAGACTGAAGCGGCTGTACTATTCACGGTCCGACAAAGCCCAGGATGTTGCAACTGGAAGGAAAAAATGGCAAATCCAGGGTGAGGCAGTGAGAAAGCCGATGCAGCTAGAAGGTTTCATCTTGTAGGACCGAAATGACGACAGAAGGGGGGTTGAATGTCGCTCTCTTCGATATCGCCCCCGAGAAAACATACACAGATTTCTACCGAGCACTGCAAGACAACAAATACCAGAACCAAAACAGCAAGCAGCCAAGAAAAATAAACCAAAAATCAAGCCGCAGGTTCTTACACATCAGAGATGGCACCCAAAAAAAAAAATAAAAGGAAAACTTGCAACAGTGAACAACCAGATTAATCTCGATGCATCGTCAAGACATACTGAGGATGAGATCTCTTACAAAAGCGCAAATCAAAAGCACCCGAGTGGCGCGCCGCACACTACTACCAAAAACTCATGAGCACATAAGGACTCGGTCCACAGGGCACCGATTTTTCTTGCAAGCATCTGAGACCACAAGCTCCTTTTTTTTTTACTTAGGCTAACAAGCCTCCGCCAAGCACCTGATTTGTCTTGGGACTAACAAAATTTGGATGGAATCACCAAGTAGGACCAAGAAAGCATCGAGCAGCGACAGAACGCCTGAGAGCCGATGACAGAAACAAAAGCAGATTCAAGAAAGCAGAGCGGTTTCTAATCCACACACACGCACACAAGAAGCGGCTCTGACAACGGCACATCACTAGCTCAAGCAAAGACGCATACGACAGAGTCCAGCTGACGATGAGATAAATCGAAACTACAAGCAACTCACACGCACCATAGAGCAATCGCCACGAGGGACTCAAGATTAAATCACGGGGACTTAAAGTAGCGACAACTGGCGGCCAACAAATAAACAAAGAACCAAAAAATCTCACCAACACATAAGCCGAGTTGACCAGCACGCAAGATGAGACAAGATGCAGACAAGTAAAAAGCTAAACAGCACCAAACAGGATCACTTCAAAGCTGCCGCCGGATTCATTTTTTGTTTTCTTTTCAGGGCAGCCCAGGCGATCAACTATTGAACCTGATCCTTGAATCAGTACAACATGAACACGATCTTTGGAGCGTAGCAGAAATTGAGAATTAAAACCGAACAACTTCTGACCAAGTAATAAAAGCTGCGAAGACAAAGCGACATCAAAGAGGCAGCCGAACATGCCATCAGGTCGCATCAGGAAAAACAGCTCAGAACAACTAACTGCTGCACGCACAAACACAGGAAAATCAATCAGAGTAAAAAGCGACAGCATCTCGGCAAAGCGACCTGAAAGAACTTGAGATCACAAGAACTAGATTTCGGATCGGCGAGAAGAAAAGCGGCGATTGAGAAGCGCACACATGCAAGCAAGAAGGCGACCAAGATAAACAAACACCATCTCATATTGATCTAAAGGAAGAGATACAAGATTGATACAAGAGGAATGATTGCAAGCTATCATCTCATCCTCTCCCACTCTCAAACCTCAAGAACATTGACCATCTTGAAGAAAAAAAAGAGGGACTGACAGGAACAACCCTCAACAACTAAAGCCTAAAGCCAAAACAAACTCCAAAGCCTCTTTTGACTAAAGGAAACCCTAAAAATCATTGAAGTGTTCAGATTTGGGCAGCACCCTCCATCCTATTTATAGCCCATGGCTAACGGGTCTCCACCCGTTCGCCCGCTAAAACCAGCGGAGCCGCTCCGCTTGTGCGACCTTGCGAAATTCCCGTTTCGCCCCTCCGCACTATACAGGAAGCTTCGCGCTCCTCGTCTCGCCGCGCCGCAACCACCTCGAGTCCACGTCGTCTTTGACACATCCCGACCGTTCGACCTCGGTGCCACTGCACCTAGTCCGGTTCACCGTGTCTCGCCACGACTCCACCCGATGTCCTGCGATCCCACAGACAAGAAACACATCAAATAGCACCGCTTCGATACATGAAAGCGTAAATACCAACATACTTACCATGACAAAATCCAAACTTGTCGAATCAAAGAATATGCATCCTAATCCCATACGACCAAGTTTGACCAAACCGACCGAGCTGTTGCACCACGCATAGCGACATGGTCCAAACCACCCAAACCAAACTCGACTTCCTAAACCTATGTCAATTACTCATCACACACGGGGCGACCTCCACATGGTCTCTCAATCTCCCCTTGATGAGTATATTGACAAACTCAAAAAAAGCGCAAAGTTGAGTTTGAGTTAGAAGAAACCAACATGGTCCAAAGAAGAAGAGTGAAACTAATGACCATGTCGATGAAGGAACACTAGAGCAACAACTAAAAGAGCAAATTGTTCTTCAAAGCTCTAAAAATGATCCCAACTAACATTTTCTTCTCTATTCTCCCCCTTTTGGCAATAAACACATCAAGAAGGCTCAAGAGAGAATATGACAAGTCAATGGATGAAATGGTGAAGTTTGATTATTCTTAGCGATTAGAGCCATGAGGATTATCAATATGACCATAATGTAATACACCAAGCCATAACTCAATAAAAAGGCTAGCTAGATCATGACAAGATATGTATAAGCTAGCTAGAACACATAGATGACAATCTGAAAATGAGGTACATTATGTGAGCAAGTCAAGTCATCAATGAGCAAAGTCTCGCTAGAGATATCCAAGGATGATGAGCCATGTCAATAAGCTAAGCGGAACTAAGAAGCTTAAATTAAGACCAAATAGAGTGCTATGCTCAAGATTGAAACATTGGTTAAAGTACATGATACTTTTTGTGGCTTTAAGCACTTTGAACATATGAAACATATTTTCTTTTGAAATTCATGGTGGTTTCCAACCAGATTTTTGTTTTATCATGTGCTAGGTCTCAAGCCTTATCACGACTACTCCAAGCGAGAAGCTTAAGAAGATAGTCTAGGTCACCCAAAACTCCCCTAAGTTCATGCCAAGTGCAATGGCAAGCCGTCTCATAGGAGAGAATTGGTGAGATCGGTTTTTTCGCACAAAAGAGATCTTTTGCCTTTTAACAAGTTGTACTAACTCATGCATCATCAAGAGACTAAAACGACTCAATCTAAGGCTCAATATAGATTCATCACTCTACCCGACCTATTTGACATGGCATGAATCATAAAAGGATAGCTCAAGAAAGACTAATCTCGAGTGCTAACATGACAAGTTTTAGTTTAAGTTGAGCAATTTTAATTATCTTATCATGGCAAAAGCTAGGCTACACATATGAAGTCATGATAAATCTAGCAAATAAGCACAAGTCATGGCAAGGTGTAAAGCATTGTAAACATGTCATAGCGGGATAATAATCAAGGCTCAATGTAGTTATATTACAATGCGAGAATGCTAGAAATCGAGAAGATCCGGCTCCCCTCAACATTAGATGCAACTTTTAGTTCAAGTTGAGTTATGTCAATATTAAGCTCGAAGCTCCCAAATGAACTCCTTGAACCAAAACAATAAATCGAGAAGCGGCAAAGAAAACATAAAGCAATGATCCTTAAAGCATAGATAAGATATAGAGAATACTATGGCTCAGATGACTCTCATCTACCCATATGACTCTAGGACTATCAAGCGCCCACTTAACACACCTAGGAGCAAACCGTGCCTGTCTGCAGGGTGGCCCAACCCTCGCTAGAACCTACAAGAAGTGAGTGAGCTCAACCTAGTGAGATAAGTAACTGACTAATAAGCGACATCCTAGAATCACAAGATAAGAGCGAAATCTAAACAACTAGACAAAAGAAGCACTCTAATCTATGCTAGGAGGACTAATCCCAAATGCACCCAAAATGCAATGCAATGACAAGGAGCAAGAGCATAAATAATATAGAAAACGATAAAACCCAAAGCTCCCCTCACTCACAGGTCCATAAGGACAAACCACCCCAAGCTCTCCCATGAGTGAAAACCTCGAACTATCCAATGGCTTGGTGAAAATGTCGATAGCTGGTGGTCACTCTCCTGGCTGGAGCACTATATCGCCCTTCTCTACATGGTCTCTAAGGAAGTGGAAGCGAATATCGATGTGCTTGGTCGGGAATCTTTGCTTTGGGTTCTTGGCAATGTTAATCGCAGAAGTGTTATCACAAAAGAGTGGAACAACATCGATAACTAACCCAAAGTCCCGCAGGTCGAAGCCATCGAGCACTTGACTCTGACAAGAATCGGTGTGACAACATACTCGGCCTCTGCGGTGGGTGTGCAACACCGGATTGCTTCCTCGAAGACCGAGAAACAAGAGAAGTGCCAAGAAATTGGCGGTGCTGAAGTGCTCTTCCTATCTATCCTCTGACCAAAGAAAGTCGCATCGAGAAGGCTCTCAAGGAAAGACGGGATGAGGAAGAGTACCAGATACCATAGTCAATGGTAGCTCGCAGTACCGAAGATCGCTTCACCGCTGGCGGTGAAAGCGAGGAGAAGCACGAACGAGCGCACAAACACACGTAAAAATGTATATCGGTCTCGAGGCGTTGAGGTACAAGAGGAGCCAATCATCTTTGCGAAACTCCTTTTGATCAAGCGGCTCGCCATCCTCATCTGGTCAAGATAAATTTGTAGAAGCCATGGAGTCGACACAGCTTACCATCACTCATGTCGAAGCGCTCGGGAGATCACGAGTGTACTTTCCTTGATGAAGAAATGTACCCTCCCGAGTCGCTTGATTTGGAAGCCAAGGAAGAAGGTCAACTCACCCATCATACTCATCTCAAACTCGGTGCTCATGACATCCGAGAACCGGAAAACAGAGTATGGGAAGAGCGCCAAAGATAATGTCATCGACATAGATCTGGACGAGCAGAAGGTCACTACCATGCCTACGGATGAACAAGGTCTTGTCAACTTTACCCATTTCAAAACCATGACTCAACAAGTAGGACTTAAGCCTCTCATACCAAGCTCGGGAGCACTGCTTAGAATCCATCTGTGCTTTGAAAGCTTGAAGACATGGTTAGGGTATTTGGGGTTCTCGAAACACGGAGGTTTGTCGGACGTAGACTTCCTCCTCAATAAGGCCATTGAGGAAGGCACTCTTCCGTCCATCTGGTAAAGCTTGAAACCCTTAGAAGCTGCAAAGGCAAGCGAGATTCTAATGGCTTCAAGTCGAGCTCTGAGGGCAAAGGTCTCCTCAAAGTCTAGACCCTCAACACAGGAAAACCCCTGAGCTACCAATCTAGCCTTGTTTGGGATGATTACCCCATCCTCGCTCTGCTTGTTCTTGAACACCCACTTGGTTCCAATGATATTGTGGCCTCGTGGGGGCTCAACAAGCGACAGACCTTGTTTCTCTCAAAGTTCTCTAATTCCTCATGCATGGCATTGACCCAAGACTCATCGAAAAGGCGTGACAAACATCCTTGGGCTCAAAGGAGGCAACAAAGGCAGAGTGGAGGCAGAAATGAGAAAGGCGGACTTAGGCGTGTGACACGCTCAAAAAGGTCTCAATAATGCGCTCGAAGGATGCCTTTTACGGATATGTCGGGAGGTCTGGATGAGAAGAAGAAGTGGCCTCTACCTCGTGTGCAGCGAGGCGGGGACAGAGCCACTAGCTCGGGAGGAAGCGGAAGGCAAGGCGAGATCACCTTGAGGTGCCGTGGAAGAAGGCATCTCAAGGGGAGGAAGAGGCGAGGATCGGAGTAAACAACCATCGTCTCCTCGTCCTCATCATCCACAAAGATGGTCTCGGACTGCTCTAAAGAACACGAGATATCTGGCCTAGTCCCGGGTGGCCTCGTCAAAGTCACCTCGCGAGTTTCTACCATTTTGCTAGACTCGCAGTTCAGACCCTATAAGCCGCGAAGAAGTCGAGTAGCCTAGAAAGATACAAATCACGAGGCGTGACTCGAACTTATCTAGGTTCCCGGACTTCAAAATAAAGCACTTGCAACCAAACACACGAAAATGAGATACTGCTGGGCTTTAGCAGTATCTCGACTCATAAGTCTTGGTGTAGGAGTGCAGAAGAAAAACTCGATTGAAACATGGCACGCGATGCAATGGCCTCGGCCAAAACTTCCTCGGTGTAGAGTACTCATCAAGCATCGTCTGGCCATCTCGACCAAGGTGCGGTTCTTCCTCTCCTAGCGCCATTTCTTTGAGGGCGTATGGAGAAAGAAGGCGGTGCTCTACACTGTCTCACATGAGAAACTCTCAAAGTAGGAATTCTTGAACTCCGTGCCATTGTCCTTTGCGGATCGCTCGTAAGGCACCGGGAGCTCAGCAGACAGACCTACTAAAAGACCTCGGAAATGTGTAAATGTCTCATCCTTGAGGCTAAGAAAAAACACCAAGAGTACCTCGAGAAGTCATCGACCACAACAAGAACATACCACTTCCCTCCTGCTCAAGACTTTTCAGTGGTCCAAGCTGTGTCCATGTGGAGCAGTTGTCGGTGCATCGGTCATAATGCTTGTGTGGGAGGATGAGAAGCGGCAACCATCTTCTTGTCTTGCGGCATGGAGTGCAAACAAGATCTTTGACCATCTTGAGTTTGGCGGACCACGAATGAGATCATGGTCGCTAACTTTCGGGTCAAATGGTCAAATCAATATGACCAAGTCTCCTATGCGAGAAAAGAGATCGCGGGACTCGAAGCAACCAAACACCGAGAGGATCACGGAAGAATCAGAAAAATCAGCACGAAAGATCCTCCCATAACGAGAAATCCATAAACCGGACTACTAGAAGAGTCAAGAATTTTGCAATTGTTTTTCTTAAAGCTCACCTCGAAACCGTCATCAATAATTTGGCGAAAGCAAATTGTCTGCGACTTACTAACCAAGGCAACATCCTTAAGAATAAAAGAAGCATTAATCGCACAAGTACCTTTGGCGATGGCGCGCCCGAAGCGTCTCGAAGGTGATCGTCTCATCACCGAGCGCGGGCTAGGGAGGAGAACCAACGGAGTCTCCGGTCATATGGCGAGAACAACCGAGTCTACAAGCCAAACCTTCTCCTTCCCTACCGGCGAACTGAGTCAAGCAGAGTAAAGTCTCGATCTTGGGATAAATCAACGATGATTTTGGCACCCAATCTTGAGTAACACGTCGGCAGATGAAGTAGTCAAGCCCGGCCGACCTCTATCTACCCTCGCTCTCTGTCACTCACAGCAGAAGGTCTAAGCAGACCGAAGGCATTCTTTGAGTCCGGCTACTCTGAAGGCGAGCGAGTCGACACACCTGTGATTGAACACGCCATGAGTAGCTATCTCGATGGGGAAAGCGAGATCTACCCTCGGGGCGGCGGAAGTCCTGAAAGCGACATGAGGGCGAAAACCGTAAAACTTCGGAAAAACCAAGTCCTCGATCTTTGCACAAACCCATCGAAGAACCAAGCCTAGACCTCGTGTTGGTCTTAGGTGCACTCAAGGTGCAGGGGCCGACCACGATGCGCCTAAGAGACTCAACATGGTCTCTGTGCGATCTTGGCGCGCTGAAGCATCGATCATTGTGTGTCCATCCTTCGACGAAGGTGCGGTGATACTTCACCTTACGAGAGGTAGAAGCGACATGTGAAATTACCTTCTTGTCGAAATCCCTGGACATAGCCGTGACTTGAAATGGACTTTCTCGGTCACAGGCTCGGTCTCGATCACACACAGTGCTATGGAGTGCGAGCACGGCGGTGGATGCTTCCTCATGTCCTCAAAGAAGTCATATCCTAGACCACGATTAAATCTGCGAGATCTTAGATTGGTCTAGAATAAGATTGAGCTTCTTCTTGCCTCCTACAAATCTCTCGAGAGTGTTCATAAAGTCTTGACACTCCCGAAAGAGAGGTGCAAGAAGAAGCGGGGAAGAAGAAGAGGCGGAGAAGGTAAGGAGCAAAAGAAGAACCCGGCGAGAGAGGAAGAATGGCTTGTGCAAGCACACCGACTCTGAAGGGACAGTCCTACTGCTAGCCAGTTGGTTCACGTTGCTAAGCGTCTCATCCTTACCCTGGGGCTTCTCCCCCTCCTCCACAATCATATTGCAAGCACAATGTGGCTTCTCTAGAAGGTCCTTAGTTAGCTTCACACATTTCTCATCCAAAGCAATCAAGTCAGATTTTAGTTTGTTACACTTAATGCATGGTGAGCTAACGAGGGTCCTTAGAAGCAAAGCGAGCCATCTTCCTTTCATGATCAATCATATCTTGAAAGCTGTTTGGAAACGACCTCAAGTTCAATTGATTAACTTAGGGCAGTTCAAGCATGAATCATTCGGCTCAAGTAAAGAAGCTTGTAGTTGACAATTTTATGATCTGCCTGTTTTAAGTTCATCTTCAAGTTATTGCAATTTTCACAAGACTCGGGCAGATCAAGAAGCATGGCATAAGATCCTCTAGCAGCAATGTTCTTACCCTCACATGAGGTGGAAGAAGTAGTCTCATCAGTAATAAGTAGGGTAAGAGCCATCCTACTCAACTCTAACTCAGCAAGCAGACTAACATTCTCCACCTTAACACTATCAAGTTTGGAGGACACACTATCATGTGAGGTCCTTAACTTCTCCATATCAACTTGACAAAGCGAGCATGTATCACAATCATCACTAGAAAGGCGGATGTAAGAGCAATAATCTCTAGAGGCAGTCTATCTATTTCCTTCTCTAACTTTCGGCACACCTAGCCTTAGCTTTAGCATGAAAACCTCCTAGCTTAAGAAAAGCATGATTGAGCTGTTAGTAGGTGGGATCTACCTCGTCAGTGTCGGAGTCTGTTTCATTGTCATTGAGTTCGCCCTCGAGGGCCATGAAGCACATCTTGGGAGAAGTCGTCGCCGCCATCCTTGGGCTCTTGGTCACCCGTCCGTCATCGTCGCTCCATCCCTCCACCTCGCTGAGGTCGAGGTCATCGAAAGCGGTGAGGCCGGTGGGAAAACTTCTTGGCTTTGCGAAGTCGCGGAACTTCTTCTTCTTTGGCGTCTGGTGGAGGCTTCTTGTTGCAGTACTTGTCGGTGTAGTCGTTCTTGCCCGAACCGCCGTAGTCGTTCTTGCCCTTCTCGGCTTAGAGGCGGTTGCTCGGATGTGGTTGGGGCCACCACACTCGAAGCAAATCACAGGTCCTCCCTCTTTCATCCCTCCTCCTCTTGTAAGCATGAAAACTTCCGAGCTAGGAGGGCGATTGCTCATCCTCATTGTTCTAGCGATCATCGATTCGTCACGAGAGAAGCGACAAGGAGAAACCACAAGAAGAATCAAGAAAGCCGGAAGAAGAAAGCGGGATTGGTGACTAAGGCCATCGATGTGACTTCGACCGACGAGACAACGTCAATCTCGTGAGTCTTGAGTAGCGAGTCTGGTAGCGTCAAGAGTCGAGGTCGAGAGGTCTGTCGTGTCTTTGATGGTGGTCACTTTCATCTCCCAAACACGCAGATCGAGTCTTGTGAGCATCGGCGAGCATTGTCCGAGTCGGGGTATGTGAGACCGACCGCTCGGAGGTTGCTCAAGATCTTGTGAAAGCGTCGCGAAGCACTCATCTAGGGACTCACCGACAAGCATCTCAAATTTGTTGTATTCTCGTTTGAGCGGTCTGTCGAACCGTCTTGATCTGGGTGGTGCCCTCATGGTATCGTCGAGGTCACCCGGATATCGTGGGCGGACGACAGGTGAGATATCTTGGTCAAACTCACTCGACTCAAACCACGGATGATGATGTTCCTTGCCTTTGCATTCGCCTCAACATCAACCATGTTCCGGCATTGATGTTCTCATCGGCGAACAATGAATCGAACCTTGACCTTTCGCGGATGGCATACCCCGGGCTGGATGTATGTCTCCATTCGGCTCTTCCGAAGGGTGTCGATGCCATCAAAAGCAGCGGCTGACAGTCGAGTACTTGTCCATCGCCACGGCTCTTGAGACCGGTTAAGATCTATTGAAAAGAGCTAGCGGCTCGATACCAATTGTAGGACGAAATGGCGACGAAGGGGGTTGAATGTCGCTCTCTCGATATCGCCCCAGAAAACATACCGATTTCTCCGAAAACCGCGCAAGACAACAAATACGAGAACCAAAAGCGACAAGCGACCAAGAAAAATAAACCAAAAATCAAGCGCGAGGTTCTTACACATCGAGATGGCACCCAAAAAAAAAAAAGGAAAACTTGCAGCGATGAACAACAGTTAATCTCGATGCATCGTCAAGACATACGAGGATGAGATCTCTTACAAAAGCGCAAATCGAAAAACGCACCCGATGGCGCCGCGCGCACTACTACCAAAACTCATGAGCACATAAGGACTGGGTCCACGGGGCACCGATTTTTCTTGCAAGCATCTGAGACCACAAGCTCCTTTTTTTTTACTTAGGCTAACAAGCCTCCGCCAAGCCTGATTTGTCTTGGGACTAACAAAATTTGGATGGAATCACCAAGTAGGACCAAGAAAGCATCGAGCGCAAAGCAACGCCTTGCATCGATGACAGAAACAAAAGCAGATTCAAAAAGCAGGCGGTTTCTAATCCACACACACGCACACAAGAAGCGGCTCTGACAGCGGGCATCACTAGCTCAAGCAAGACGCTACGCACAGAGTCCAATGAACCGGTGAGATAAATCGAAACTACAAGCAGCTCACACGCACCATAGAGCAATCGCCACGAGGACTCAAGATTAAATCACGAGGGACTTAAAGTAGCGACAACTGGCGGCCAACAAATAAACAAAGAACCAAAAAATCTCACCAACACATAAGCCGAGTTGACCAGCACGCAAGATGAGACAAGATGCAGACAAGTAAAAAGCTAAACAGCACCAAACAGGATCACTTCAAAAGTGCGCCACGGTTCATTTTGTTTTCTTTTGAGGCGACCAGGCGATCAACTATTGAAACGATCCTTGAATCGATTACAACATGAACACGATCTTTGGAGCAACCGCGAGCATTTGAAATTAAAACCGAACAACTTCTGACCAAGTAATAAAAGCTGACCGAAAGCGACATCAAAGAAGCGACCGAACATGCCATCAGTCGCATCGGAAAAACAAACTCGAGAACAACTAAGCTGCGCGCGCACAAACGGGAAAATCAATCGAGTAAAAAGCGAGCAGCATCTCGGCGGCCTGAAGAAAGAACTTGAGATCACAAGAACTAGATTTCAGATCGGCGAGAAGAAAGCGGCGATTGAGCGCACACATGCAAGCAAGAAGGCGCCAAGATAAACAAACACCATCTCATATTGATCTAAAGGAAGAGAGATACAAGATTGATACAAGAGGAATGATTGCAAGCTATCATCTCATCCTCTCCACTCTCAAACCTCAAGAACATTGACCATCTTGAAGAAAAAGAAGAGGACAAGCGAGGAACAACCCTCAACAACTAAAGCCTAAAGCCAAAACAAACTCCAAAGCCTCTTTTGACTAAAGGAAACCCTAAAAATCATTGAAGTGTTCAGATTTGGGCAGCACCCCTCCATCCTATTTATAGCCCATGGCTAACGGGTCTCCACCCGTTCGCCCGCTAAAACCAGCGGAGCCGCTCCGCTTGTGCGACCTTGCGAAATTCCCGTTTAGCCCCTCCTGCACCTGCAGGAAGCTTCGCGCTCCTCGTCTCGCCGCCTCGCAACCACCTCGAGTCCACGTCGTCTTTGACACATCCAGGCCGTTCGACCTCGGTGCCACTGCACCTAGTCCGGTTCACCGTGTCTCGCCACGACTCCACCCGATGTCCTGCAGTCACACAGACAAGAAACACATCAAATAGCACCGCTCGATACATGAAAGCGTAAATACCAACATACTTACCATGACAAAATCCAAACTTGTCGAATCAAAGAATATGCATCCTAATCCCATACGACCAAGTTTGACCAAACCGGCCGAGCTTTGTTGCTGCATAGCGACATGGTCCAAACCACCCAAACCAAACTCGACTTCCTAAACCTATGTCAATTACTCATCACACACACGGGACGACCTCCACATGGTCTCTCACATCTCCTTCCATCTCCATGTTCTTCTCTCAGATAAGAAACACCCTCCATGGTTTCTTGCTACTCCATAGCTTCTCGACCAATAAGTGTTGTTCAGGTTGTCTTTTTGGCATTCTTGGTGGCTCTTCCTTTTTGCTGTTTTTGGCTCTTTGCTTCTTCTTGTTTGTCGGTATTTCTCCTGCTCGGCTAGTCATGTTCAGGTCTCAGCACTAGCATCCTCCTGCCCGTCTTCGGCGGAAACCGGCTGTTGAAGGGTGTGCCTTCGAATCTCTCATGCTGTCCAAATATTTCTCTGCAACTTGTGATCCTATTAATTCTCGGTTACACTCTCCTACAATACTGGTGGCCAAAATGATTTCGTCCGGCATTGTCATCTCGTCAGAAAGGCTCGCCGGTCTTCTTACATCTCGTTTTGGAGGTTGTCCCTAGGCTTACCGAGTGCAGCAATCTAGTGAGGGGATTTTTGAATTTACAGTAGCGTCCATGGAAATAGCTGCCGAGATCGCTCTCCGTGGACGTTTGCAATCCGGATGCATTCGGCTATCTCTAAACCTGAAATTCGAAGTAGGAGGCTCTCTGTTCGGCGATCAGCTTTCGGTCTGCACACCTCCAAACAATAGCACAGGACAAAACACTCCTGACAAAAGTGCCTCAATACTTTTTCCGTTTAGAAGGTCTGCACAACCAAAAGATTTGATTCTATTGAGGCCCGATAGAAGTGGGATTTTTGGCGGATCCTCAGCCAATAACCAGCAAGGAAAATCGCTTATGCAATCTATTAAAGTTGTCTCGCCCCAATGCCCGCCTCAGAAAAGCCAAGATTCCTGTGCTGCTAACCCACCTACGCCTTTTGAACCCTGTGCTGCAGCCTTTTTCTAGCCTTCTGCACATATCCTGGCTCAGCAGCCTCTTGTCAGTCCCAAAGCTTTGGACCTAACATCCTACAAATCAGCTCTCCTTTCCCAAGATTCTAGCTCACCGGCTATAAAACTTTCCATTCCTATCTTCCAGCTTAGACCGAAGAACCTAGAAAGGAGATGTTACCGTTGTCTTTCATACTCCCACTTCATTGCCCATTGTAGAGACCCAGTGATTTGCTGGTCTTGTAGGGGAAATGGCCACGTAAGGAAATACTGTCCTCTTGCTTTCCATCCTATCAAGCAAACTCGACCACCAAACACATCTGCAACCAACATGGAGCCCATAGTGTCAGGTTGTCCCACTTCCATTGATGTGCATTGCCCGCCGGCTAGAGACCTTAATTCTCTTGTTTCGGCTATCTCCATTGAGCCACCTTCCCCAGCTGTCATTCCTTGGCTGCGTCGCGTGTTCCACACTCATCTTGGCAACCCACAGGTACGCTTCGCGGCTGGAGGAATAGGCCACACATTTGTAGTCTTCCTTCATCCGGAAGATCAACAGCGTGCCCTCCGCAACAGCCCTTTGAGAATTGACAGGCGTGTGGTCAATCTTTTCCCCCACAACCAAGGCGACAATGCATTCTTGTTCTTTTATCGATTCATGGTCTGTCTCACCCTTGAAAAGTTCCCTTTAGAGCTTTGGGATAGGCGTGGAGTAGCTTCTAGCATCTCTGGTTTTGCTAGCCTTGTCAACATTGATCATGCATGCCTTCGTGGGCATGACTTTGCGGCAATCTTTGTCATGGTCAAGGTAGAATCTCTAGACCACATCCCGCATCATCTAGCCTTTCACAAGTCCAATGAAACAAGTGCCCTAGCCGACGTTTACATCAATGAGATTTGGGACATTGACAGTCCATCCTTCACCCCATCACCTCCTCCTCGACCAAGACACCCACCATCACCCTTCCGTCGTCGCCACAGCCAAGTCCACACAGCTTCTAGCAGCCAAACTCACACACAAAGACTTAGTATCCCAGGCTCAATCCAAGCGGACAACCCTCGGTTCATTCCAAGCTCTCAAAATTCCAGAATTGCTTCTGACTTCTCGGCCTCCATTCTCAGAATGAGTGATCGGGCCAGACGAACTCTGCAGCAGAATGCAAACCCAAACCTCTTTGATCTCCTGGCTTTACTAGCACAAACCAAGAAAGTGGAGATTGCCAACCTCTAGGGACACACCCCTCATGCCGCAGTCACCTTTGAGAAAGGTGCCTTTCACTTTTGCCTTGAGCTGAGTCCTTGCCGAATTGTGGAAGCATGGATTCTAGTCTCCCAAGTTGATGGACTTAATGAGCCAACCTTTCCTTGCTATAACATCAACTCTGGGACAATATCTAGAGAAAGCTACCACACATTGCTTTTCAGCATGCTTCCTAGTAATGAAGATGGGCTAGTACTGCCTCTTCTCCCTACTGTGGATTGCCGATACACAATTAAACCGGTAATCCCATTTAAACCGCTTGCTGCAGAGGTTGCCCCACTGTCCCTCTCCCCACTCTCCCAATGACCAGCGCTGCTGCCGTCCGACAACTTCCAAACCATTGTGCAATAGCAACAAACACTTTTTCTCCCATCCCCTCCTGTGTGTACCATGCCTCCTTACATGCACCATGTCACCACAGCTTATCCCCCAACACTCGCAGATCAAAGCCCGGTGGCGGTAGTGCCTTTAGAATCACCTCTCTGCGTCCACTTCAAAGGATCATCTATTCTGGTCTCTCAGTTGTCACCTAGTTTTCCTTCTTAGCTGAAGGCTCTTAACACAACCTCTTCCTCTACCACTGCCCCTAAACTACTGCAGTTACTGCCACCAAGCAACAATGTCAAGGTGGGGATTCCAGAGTCTCAACCGGAGCCTCTTAACACAATCCCTTCCTCTACCAATGCCTCAAAACTTGCGCCTCTGCCCGCAGGCGACAAGGACAAGGTGGGATTAGGACCTCAATGCACCACCGGTTTATGTACTCGACTCGGTACAAACGAAGACAACATGCGGTGTATGTCGGACGAAGTGCAAAATTCGGAAGAATTATGATGGAGACCACATCAACTCTGTTGTGAGGGCTAGCCAGGCGGGTGTTGCCGCAACACCAACTTCATCGGTGGCTCAAACTCTTCAGGTAATCACCACCGTGGACGTCCAAAAGCAAGAAAGGTGGAGACCGTTGCACCAATGCCAATCAAAATGAAGCCCAAATCAACCCCCAAGACCAAGATCAGAGAACTTGTAGAGCTTTGTGGGATCAAGGCTTCGGATACCTTCAGGGAGGCAGCACTCACAGAATTGAAGGCACATCTAGAAGCAAGCACCTGCGTTCATGACTAGCTTCGCTGTTTCCTTCTCCCCTAGCCTGGTTCTCACGCCGGTTGTGTTGTCTATCAGTATTGTGCTTTTGTCTTTGTTGCAGCACCTGCTTTTGTCTTTGCTGCATCCGGTTGTATTATCTCTCTGTATTGTGCTTTTGTCTTTACTCTCCTTGTTCTCTAGATCGATCAGGCATGCCGTAGTCACTTTTCGATCTCTAGTTCCTTTCTTATGGAGTCTGTATCTCGTTTCTTGCTGCACCGGCTGTTGGCTTGGGGTGACTTTAAGTTGGTTATCATTTGGCTACTTCTCTCTTTTGCTTTCTGTTTTAGCTATCTTCTTTTTTCGTTTTGCTTTGAGACAACCTGAACCTTCTTTTGGCAAAAGCTCTTGCCTGAACCTGGATGGGAAAGGGGTTTGGTTAGGTTATATTAGCAGTTTTCAACACAACTTATGAAGGTGTTGTCCTGGAATGTTCGTGGTTTGGGTGACGAGCAGAAAACAACTCTAGTTTTCCAGTCCATTCTAAACCTGAAGCCAGACATTGTCTGTTTGCAAGAAACCAAGCTTACTAGCATTGACATCTTCAAAGCCTGTAGACTACTGCCAACCCGTTTGAGGAATTATCACTACCAACCTGTAGTTCAATCATCGGGAGGAATTCTTGGAGCATGGTCAGATTCTAAGTTCGATGCCTCCATTTTGCATACAGACAGCTGTTCTTTGTCGATGAGTTTTCAGTCCAAAGATGATAACCTAAAGTTCAGCATTACTAATGTCTATGCACCTTTTGAGGATCACAACCGACAGCCTTTCTTTGATTCCTTATCAAGCATACGTTCAATCATAGCAGGCGCTTGGATGGTGCTAGGAGATTTTAACATATATAGATATGCTCACGAAAAGAATAATGGCCAACTAAACTTGAATGGCATGAACATCTTCAACAATTGGATCCGAGACCAGGGTCTTACTGATATAGACATTCCAAATAGAAAATACACTTGGTCTAATAAGAGAAGGAATCCTACACTGGTTAAGCTAGACAGGATACTTGTTGACACTGAATTGAGTCAGACGTTCCAAGGGATCTCAGTTAAAGCAGAATTGGCAATTACCTCAGACCACAATCCAATCATTGCAGAAATGACCACCAACATACCACCCTCCAGAATTTTCCGACTTGAAAACTATTGGTTGTCTATGCCGGAATTTCAAACTTTGGTAACACACAATTGGACAAGAGGCACCAGAAGCTTAGCCAGTGCTTCGATTCTGAACCTAAAAATGAGAAGACTTCGTGCAAGGATCAGAGCCTGGCACAAACCGAAGCTTAGCTTACCCAATCTGCTTAGTAACAACAAATATGCATCAGAATACTTTGACAGCATAGAGGAATAGAGACCTCTGACTACCATGGAATTCATCTTGGAAGAAATATTAAGTGACAACATACAAAAATAATGAAGCTCTCGGCATTAAAATGGAGGCGGTGGGCAAAAATCAAATGGTGCAAACTTGGTGATGAGAACACACACTTCTTCCACGTCACTGCAACGATCAATCATTGGAAAAGTAGTATAAAGGTTCTAATCGACAATGGGATTGAACACTATGACACAGCGTCAAAATGCAGATTGCGACTGAACACTTCAGGGATACATTCAGCACGACAACACACTGGGCACCAAATATTAATCTGGCAGAGCTGTACCCTGAGGACCAACAGAGCCTACACTCCTTATCGGCGGCCTTCGATTGGGATGAAATTTCAAACGCAGTGATGCAATCGCCGAACAATAGAAGCCCAGGACCAGATGGTTTTACAAATGAATTCTATAAAAAATTCAAAACAACCATGAAATCAGACCTGCTGCAGTTATTTAAGGAATTTTGGACAATGCATCTTGATCTTACAGGAGTAAACATATCGTACATCACGTTGATCCCAAAAATAGAGACGCCAGCAGACATTAAAGATTTCAGGTCAATATCGCTTCTACACAGCATACCAAAATTGATTAGTAAAGTTTTGGCTTTAAGGCTAAAGCCAAAAATTTCTGAACTAATAGACCATATGCAATCAGGATTTATTACCAACAGGTCAATAGCAGAAAACTTCCTATTAGCATCTGAATTGGTTCAGTCTGCTCTAAAGAGGAAAAAGTCAATGATAATTCTCAAATTAGACTTTCACAAGGCTTTTGACACAATCAACTAGGAATGTCTTCTTTACGTCTTACATCACAGAGGCTTTGATGACAGATGGACCAAATGGATCTGTGACATCCTTTCAACCCGAGAAAGCGCACATACTCATCAATGGTATGGTAGGTGAGCGGATTCAATACAAATGAGGTGTGCGCCAAGGAGATCCCCTCTCACCATATCTCTTCATTCTAGTAGCTGATGTTCTACAAAGATTAATAAAGTAGGCTACGAACAATGGCATAAACTCACACCCGCTGGACATACAAGGATTTTCGCCTATCTTACAGTATGCAGATGACACACTCATTTTATTGAAAGGCTCAGTGCAACAAGTAACGGTCTTAAAGGAATTCTTGGACGCATTCTCTTGTTTTTCAGGGTTAAAAATAAATTATCATAAAAGCACACTCATACCAATTCACATGTCAGTTGAAGATTCAAATGCGGCGGCTGCCACCTTACAATGTCCAATCAGCTCCCTACCTTGTAACTATTTGGGCCTACTACTCGCTACAAGCAGACTGCCTCACAGTCTGCTACAACCAATTGTTGACAAAGTGGATAAGAGACTGGCTGGTTGGATCCCAAGCCTCTTATCTTGCGGAGGAAGAGTGACAATGATCGACACTGTGCTCTTGGCTATACCAACATACTACATGAGCTGCCTTAAGTGGCCGGAATGTACCATTGATGCCATTGACAAAATTCGGAGAGCTTTCCTTTGGCGCGGAAACAGAGAAATGCGTGGAGGCCATTGCCTTGTCGCCTAGACGACGGTCATTTTACCAAAGGAACAAGGGGGGGGGGCTAGGACTAAGAGACCTCAGACTTCACAACCAAGCTTTGCTCATGAAGCTCACGGCTAAACTTTTATCTAATCACCCGGATCCTTGCTTCCAATGGTTAAGAATGCGTTATATTCAGAATACCATACCGACACAACCTCGCCCTAGAGACACAGCCGTTTGGAAAACAATATCAGTAGTAATACAGGTAATAGTTCAATTAACAAAAGTGATCATTGGTAACGGCACAAATACAATGTTTTGGAAAGATAATTGGATGACATTGGGACGTTTTCCCACACTATTCACTTTTGCAACTCTGCCAAACTGCTCAGTCCGATCGCAATTCCAAGATAATAATTGGATGATATCCCTACAACCAGTCCTTTCGCAACAAGCTGCTTCAGAATTTCAAATGCTGCAAGATTTCCTGTCCGCCCAACAACTGCATTCAGACAATTTGGATCAGAGGGTAGCTCTAACAACCATGGCTCCGCCGACTACATCAACTTTTTACAGAACTTTATCATTTCATGGCTTAAACTGGCCAGCTATGGACTACACTTGGAATCAATCAATACCTCATAGCTGTAGAGTTTTCCTATGGCTAGCTTTTAAAGGTCGCCTAAACACCAGAGACAACATGACAGTCAAACATTGGACACAGGACCCGCATTGTGACATCTGCCCTGCAACAAAAATAATTGATCACATTATCTTACGCTGCCAGCTTGCAGACAGTCTATGGACAAGAATAGGTCTTACAGAGGAAGCAAACTCAGCTCAGAATATACTATAATTTCTAGAAAAGGTTATGGCAAAGGATAAAATTTTCCATAAAATTTGGCCGATTTGCTTTGCGGCGTGCGCACACACATTATGGATTCTAAGGAATAAGAGGATCTTTCAACAATCTGAGAACAATGTGACGATACTGCTGCAGAAGATTCAAAGCTTGATCACTCTTTGGACGCATCGGGCTAAACCAAAATATCAAAATGATATGCGACAGTGGTGCCTGAGGTTTCTGTAATTTTCTTTTTCAGTCTTTCTTTCTTTTGTTCCTTTTCTTCTCTTTACTTTTCTTTTCTTTACTTTTGTAAAGTCTTGTTTGACAACCATTGCAATTTAATGGTCATAAGGTAGAGTTCCCTCTACCTTCTTACGTAAAAAAAAAAAACGAGTCAGAGCAATGATTTTTCACACAAAAGCAACATCTACTTATTTTGCAGCTCATACTGCACAAGCAATTTCTCTTTTTCATCTTCAAACTTTGAGAAAAGATCTGCAGAACACAAGACGTGGATAAGTCAGTTGATGATGGGGATAACTGATATAGCATATATGGGGCAGGAACTCAGGAAATCATAATACTAGCACAAGACAGATAAAGTACCGCTCATTATGTGCGAATATCACCTAAGGATATTGGTCCTTTTTTCAAACAAATAATATAAGGATTAAGGGTATTGACTATCCAGTAGCACATTTATTAGTAAACCAAGCGCACAGTTCGCCAAACTTAGACAGGAGTTTGTTTGGCAATGTATTCCTATATATATTCCCCTGATAGCACCAAGAAACAAATAGCAAAACTAATTTGTAGGCAAATATGTTTATATCTAGATAGGATGTCATTGCTATTCTTATGGAAACAAAAAGCATGTCTGGACAAACATGAGCAAGTCATGTTCTAAATCGTGTCTGAGATGGTATCGTAGAGCATATATCATAGGCCGAGAGAAGGTGTGAGCTAAGCGCTCATTTGACGTACCTTTGAAATTCTGTATGTGTGCAGCTTTGTCTTTGCAGAACTTATCATGTGTTGCTTGAAACTTGGTGTACTCGTTCTTCAATAAACCTTCACACTAAATCACATACAAATGAATCTGCTGTTAACCAATCTTTGACAAGATTATTTAACGAGGTGCACATCGCTGCATCAAATACAGGTTGAAAACCTCTTTTGAAGTCTTTGATAGAGCTTTCATAAAAATCTGCCTGCCAATGCAACCAATAAACATTTGTCAGAGTTCATAATACATTTCAATGAAGATTCACAGTATTATTGTCAAAACTAGCTTCAATCCATGGTTATTCATGCTACAGCGACGAATAAAAGACCACATAAAACCTCACTACAGAAAGTACAACAAAGAGAACAACTTGACACTCCATGCTATGCTGTCCTACTAGTTTGTTGTTTCAAGCATAGACTTGTAAAGTCTTAAATTAGTTACGGCAGGTTAGAAACAATAACACACTTCAAAAGAGGTTGAAAACCTCTTTTGAAGTCTTTGATAGAGCTTTCAGAAAAATCCGCTTGCCAACGCAACTAATAAACATTTGTTAGAGTTCATAATACATTTCAATGAAGATTCACAGTATTTATTGTCAAAACTAGCTTCAATCCATGGTTATTCATGCTACAGCGATGAATAAAAGACCACATAAAACCTCACTACAGAAAGTACAACAAAGAGAACAACTTAACACTCCATGCTATGCTGTCCTACTAGTTTGTTGTTTCAAGCACAGACTTGTAAAGTCTTAAATTAGTTACGGTAGGTTAGAAACAATAATACACTCCTTTCATAGCATTGGTGCATCCAAAATTTAACAGATGCTTTGTGCACAATTCTGCAGAAATTAAGCAAATGTGGTGCAAGCACCAGCCGCTGCTACTCAACAGTCAACGCAACAAAATCTCCCTTCATTGATTGAGAGTTGAGACTAATAAATCAGTAGCACATAGGTAGTCGACAAACTAGTTAGTGTGAGATGTAAGGGTTGGCCATGACCAAATGGGCAGTGGATGCGTGGGAATGGGAATCACCTGGAGATGGTTTGCTCGGTCTTCTTCTGGACGTCCTTGTGTGCCTTGTCCTTGATCTGGCGCAGCAGCGACGCGACCTCCTCCATGTCACTGCCTCCCCCAAATCACATCGAAGCACATCACGAATCATGATAGGTGTACAGAAATCAGTTAATCGCAAAAAAGGACATAAATTTTGTGTGTGTGTGTGTGAGAGAGAGAGAGAGAGGCAAAAATTGCGTCAAACGGAAGCGCAATTACGAAACCCTAGCTGTCTGGCCGGTCGCCGGCAGCGTGGGACATCGTGTCGCCACGCACTCGCTTGCCTTGCTTAGCGCCTCGCCGCCTCCGCTGCCTGCCTGCTTGCTCGAACGTGCCACACCGCTGCCCTCCTTCCCGCCGCTAGGGTTACGACTTATGCGCGCGGCACGCGAGTAAGGCTGCCGCTCCATCGCTCGCCGGCCGGCCAGCGTTCAAGGCGCTCCGTCGATCCGTCGGCCGCTCCGCCTGCTGCGCTCTGCGCCCGCTTCGCTAGGGTTGGGAGCGAGAGAGAGACTGAGACTCAGAGTGAGAGACTGAGAGAGTGGGGAATGGGATTGGATCTGCCGATGCAGCCGATCCACTGTAGGTTGGGCATTTTCGCATTTGGGCTGGGGCCTGAGTGGGCCGCGATTCAGCGAAAACAGACTTGCCAACCCAACAGGATGATCGAAGTTTGAAGACCAGAACGCTCAGTCGGAGGCTCGGAGCGACGACGCGAATGTCTTCAATCTTCTTCGACGAATTTTTTTTAAATAATATTTTTTAAAAAGATAATTACAAAAATATATAGTCTCCCCAAAAAATTATAAAAATATGTCCCTGTCGCCAGTTGGCGACTTGGACCCTCCCCTCTGTCACCGGTCCGATTACATGCTTGATTGAGCGGCAATAGGTTCTATCGCCAGATTCAAGCGCAGAAGATCGCCCTATAAAATCCCCTTGAAACCCTAAAATTCAGCACAGGACTCATTTTTATTCAGAAAAAAGAGAAGGGGAGAAGAGTAGAGGGGAGGAGAGAAGCTAGCGAAGCGCTGCCCGTCGGATTACCTACCTCTCGGGTAATTTTTTTTAATTGAATGGATTACATAGTTTTAGATGTATGGTTACGTAATGTAGTATAGTTTTACATAATACTTTTCGGTGGGTAGTATAGTTTTAGATATGCGGTTAATCGTGGAAATGTTCTTTATGGTGCAGTGCGTCAAATATGTCCGACGTCGTCAATTTCAAAATTTACTATGGTCAAGGGACTATTATGGAGGGTCCCGAGGGGATTGATTTGCGTTATTTCCAATCGGCGACCGTGCCTCTAGAAAGACTAGAGCAGCGTATATGGGGCGCTGTGATGCGGTGGTTGTACCATACATTCCAAGTGGACCGCAATGTGTATGATCTGAAATTGAGTTGTCTTTGCCCACGGAGAGGACAGCTCACATATTGAGAGTTAGTGCAGCTTAAGGGATCAAATTCATGGTGGTCATATGTACGCATCGCGAGGGAGGCAGGGTGAAAATTGGTCCTTCTGGTCCAAGCATATGCCAAACCCACTCCTCCACCCGTAATTTGAACAAGAAGAAGTCTTTGAGGCGAAGAGGAATTCGGGACTCTGACCATAACGCGCGCACACAATGGTGAAGCTCCGGAGTTCTTGATCTTGTCGATGAAGACCATGCGGAAGTACCTCCTACGGTCAGGCAAGCTAGTGGTCTTGCTGACGAGGGTGAGGAGGTGGAAGCCATAGTGCAAAGGATGGATCTCGAAGACCGAGACTACATGGCATTGTCGAAGATGAGCGTTAAACGATGAGGATGGCGTGGACGGCGGTGGTTCCATCCATTGGAACACATACCGGTTCGACAACCTCATCGTCAGCGAAGGGTCCGTGTCTTGTGGGAGTACGACCAGAGTGAGGTCAGGCTAGGAGCTATGTACAAATGTAAGGAGGCCGTGCAGGACACGGTCAAATTCTGGGCCTTGTCGGTGCGGCGCATATTCAAAGTCGTCAAGTCTACCTCAAGATTCTACGACGTGAAGTGCGGCATAGAGGGATGCCCTTGGCGAGTGCACGCATTTCAGCCAAAGTGGGACACCTACTAGAAGTGCTCTATAGTGGTCCCTCACACATACGTCGTTTCTGAGTCAGTGCAGTCCCACCGGAACCTATCATCATGCTTCATCGCCAACCTTATGTACAGTGAGATAGTGGATAATCTAGATTTTGAGCCACGATCCATCATTCGGGCGATTGAGGCAAGGTTCCAATACATAGTCAGCTATGCCAAGGCTTGGAGAGCAAAATAGAAGGCATTGGAATCAAGGTGGGGCACGTTTGAGGATTCCTACCACAACCTCCCTGGGCAACTTCGAGTCATACAAGACAAAAATCCTAGCACCCATATCGACATTCAAGATGCAACGCACCCGAAGTGGGCCAATAAGAGGGTATTGCAGCGAGCATTCTTCGCGTTTGGTCCATGCATCAATGCATTCCGGCACTGCCGTCCAATCTTGTGCGTAGATGGCACATTCTTGACTGAGAGGTACGAGGGCCAGATACTGACTGCAATAGCGACGGACGCGAACAATCAAATTCTTCCCGTGGCATTCGCTTTCGTTGAAAGCGAGAACACGAAAAGCTGGTTGTGGTTCCTGAAGAACGTGAGGATTTCTGTTGTGCAAGGCCGTCCCAACGTATGCTTCATACATGATTGGCATGCAGGCCTGCTGCGTGCAATAACCCAGCTGCAACAAGGAGAGAACATACCACTTCCATGGCTGGATCTGTAGAGCAGGTGGTGCATGAGGCACTTGGATGCAAACTTCTACAAGTAGTTCGCAACAAAGACACGATGAACTGTTCAGCGGTACAGGCAACGAACCGGCGGCCGAAGTTTGAAACACTCTGAAAGATTCTGGATGAGCGGACCAAGACACACAGAAGAGAGGCAGCGAGAAGGGTTGCTCCAAGCACTGACCAGGCCCCGAAGCATTACCAAAGATACCCACAGATGCTCCGGATTGACAAGGAGGGCGGAAGTATGGTGAGATGCTTCTCGATTTGGATTGAGCACGAGCCTAAGGAGAAGTAGTCCTTTGCTCCATAACGAGGTGGCGCTCGATATGGTGTCATGACAACTAATCTAGCCGAGGTGTACAACTGGGTCATGCATGGTGCAAGGTGCCTTCCTTTGGTGGGTATTGTGGAGGTAATTCTCCGTGGTACGATGAAGTACTTTGTTGACAGAAGCAACAACGCATCGCTCGCCATGGCAAATGACAGAATACTCTACTCCGCCATGATCACCAAGTACATGGAGGAGAAGAGCAAGAAGGGTGAGATGCACTGGGCATTCAAGATGGGCACAAGGGAGCTTCGCTTCGAGATAATGTGCAGGGATAAAGGATGCCACGGGACGAACCGCAAGAAGGTCACCCACGAGTGCACGCTATGCCGCGGTAGTTGCACATGCACTTGCAACAAGCCCCTTCTCCTGCACAGGCCCTGCTCCCATGTCATAGTCGCATGTTCGATGGTGGCACAGCATCCCGGTTAGTACCTCTCTAACTATTTCACCAAGGAGGCGGTGATGCAAACCTGGACCACGGAGATGTATGGTTACGCTGTGGTTGGCCATTTCACAGCCATCCGACACAGGAGCAACTAATCGGGCCGCGGACATTGATAAATTTGAAGGAAAGGTTGGCCGGTGTGGTCTGGCGATCGAGGAGCGACATGGGACGAAGCAGAAACCGGATGTCGTACGAAGAAGTGTTCCATTTGCAGGGAGTCTGGGCACACCTTCAAGAAATGTCCCACGAGAAATCCTCAGGACGAAGGAGACATTGGCACTCCGAACGTCGCTGCAGGGACCTCATCCGGTCACCCAACTCGAGACAGTCTACATGGGGGACATTGAGGCTGCGACCATTGTTATTGCCAATGTTCTGAATTATGTTATTGCATGAAAAGTACTAATAATGTTCTGAATTATCATTTTGATTAAGTGTTATGATGTTTTGCTGAATGTTATGTAATATCAGTGTGATTTATTGTAGTTTTGATAGTAATGGCAAGTTCACATTTGTTTCCTTACATAATATACAGTGCATGTACATGAGCAAGTGTATGAATTCCCGGGCGCAACGCAATATCACTTACCTTCCTACTTACGAATCATTCATACCTCAATCTTTCTCGTAAAATTCTTCAGAAATTCACAGCACTAGAACAACATACGACAATCACAAAATGTTATTACAAGTCTAACATATTTTGTACCAGTCGCCAGTTACCTATCGCCAGTTCAATTGGCGACAGGAACCTATCGCCAGTTCAACTGGCAATAGGTAGCTGGACCAGCGACAGGAGGGGGGATGGTCCCTATCGCCAGTTCAATTGGCGACATGAACATATTTTTGTAATTTTTTGGGGACACTATATATTTTTGTAATTATTTTTTTTTTAAAATTCCTTCTCCGACGCCGATGGTAGCCAAGGATGGAGCCATGGAGGAAAGACTGGGGGTAGGGGGACTCCGGACCGGAGCAAGCTCTGGCGGACGCCCAGAAGAAGTCTGTAGCCGCAGCATGTGTATTATGGAAGCTGTCAAATGTCTCCCAATTTGATATGTTGGATATTTTGAGGGCTATTTGCTAATTTCTACACCCATCTATCTTACTACCACTAATACAAATATGAATCGAGTTCATAGCTGGCCTAGCTATTTAATCGATGCCCGAAAGAAGTTTGTAGCCGTAGTTTGTGTATTTTGGAAGCTGATCAAATGTCTCCTGATTTGTTATACATCCATCTATCTTACTACCACTAATACAAATGTGAATCGAGTTCATAGCTGGCCTAGCTATTAGATACTGATCCCTCTCAAACAAAGCTACTAGATACTGATTAACTAAAAAGTAATAATCCAAAAATTGTCAAGAGACAAAAGGCTAAAAGTTTTTCTAGAAATTTCAGCAATAACAAGGAAAAGCTTTCTCCCTAGAAATTAAAAATAGTAGCTAAAATTAAATTTAAAACTGAAGTAAAATTTGCAATATATGTAAAACTACGAAACTTGTAATTTCAAATTTGGAAACTATAAACTAAAATTCCATACTATGCCTTTCTATCCAACTTTAAAAATTAGGTACAGAAATTTGAATGTAAGTCAGCTTTATAGATAATACGAACATTAGAATTCGGAATTGTAAATTGAATATCAGGGTCCTTGGCGCAGCGCATCGAGTTAGGTGTAAATGGTGGCCCATCGAACAAGGCTTCATCGGCTTGTCACGCCTTGCATTCCGCATGGTTTTGGAGGCCACCGAGCTCCACGGCCGACAGCAGACGGGCGCCACGGGCGTAGGTCGCGGATGTGCTGGGTGGTGGGAGGCGAGCTAGATGGAGGCATATTAAGCGGCACAACGCTCAATGCAGAGGGCCATGGTGACAAGAACCGAAGTTCAGACTGTAATCCCGCCACAAGAAAACCTGTTTTTGTGTGATTTTTGTGCAGAAATGGAAAATAGAGGACTAAGGCTACAATATTGCGTCTAGGGTTCTTGTATTGATACAAAGATAAACACCGTAGTTCAGTTTCTAGGCTTTTATAGCCGGAGTTCAGTAAAACAAAAGTTACAGATTGAATGGTAAATAGTAACGACAAAACAAGAGCATCAGTGCTTTGCGCAGTGACTCTCCAGGTAAATCAGCTTCACGCGCCGAGGAATGAGTGAAGTCGGCGTCGAATCATTTTTCTGTTGATACTATAGGATCTTCCATTTAACCTTTGGTTCAACCCTGCCCACACATCTAGACTGGTTCAGTTTAAAACCAACAGACATAAGAGTTCTTGACAATTCTCCCTTCTTTAAGTTCCTTGTCTCTAGGAACAAAGCTAGGAAAAACTTTTTGTATAAAATCTGCATCTTCCTAGGTTGCAGCAGTAGGAGGTAAGTTCAGCCAATGGATTAACCACTGCACTGCTGGTTCATTGTTCCTAGGGATCACACGCCTCTCCAAAACTGTCACTAGAGCTACTTTGATATTTCCCTCCTTGTCTATCAATGGAAGCTCACCATTTGGTACTGCTTTATCTCCCTTATGTTTCTTCAATTGACTCACATGGAAGGTGGGGTGTAGTTGACAACCCTCAGGAAGTAGCAATTTATAAGCAACCTTACCGATTCTCTCCAATACTCTAAAAGGTCCATAAAATTTTGAATGCAGATTAAGTGATCTGTGGATGCTCAATGAAGTATGCCTATTTGGTTAGATCTTTAGATAAACCATATCACCCAAATTAAATTCCCTCTCTGTCCTCTTTTTATCTGCATAGACCTTCATTTTGTTCTGGGCCTTAAGCAAATTGTCCTTGATCACTTGCAGGGCTAGCTGTCTCCTTTGTAGCAATCCCTTCACCTCTTCATTTTGGGTATCAGCTGGCAACACCATTTCAGTGATCTGAGGAGGTGGGAACCCATACAATGCTTGGAATGGAGTCATTTTTAATGCAGTGTGAAAGCTAGTGTTATACCACCATTCAGCTGTAGATAACTAGCTGCACCACTTCTTTCGATTAGCAAATACCATGCACCACAAGTAACCCTCCAAACATTGATTTACCATCTCCGTTTGACCATCGGTTTCAGGGTGGTAAGAAGTACTGAGCCTCAGCTTAACCCCTAGAGTTCGGAATAGGTCTTGCCACAAGTGACTAGTGAATATTCGATCTCTATCTGTAATGATTACAGTTGGTAGTCCATGATGCTTGAACACATTATCAATGAATACCTTAACCACATGTTGGACTGTGAAAGCATGACTTAAGGCAATGAAATGAGAATACTTAGTAAATCTGTCCACCACAACCAAGATTACCTCTTTTTCTTCAGATTTTGGTAGACCTTCAATAAAGTCCATTGATATATGGGTCCATGCCATATCTGGTAAAGGTATGGGCTGCAGTAACCCAGGATATGGTACATGTTCTGCCTTGTTTTTCTGACAGACAGCACAACACTTCACAAATTCTTCTACTCCTGACTTCATTTTTGGCCAATAGAACAATAGCTTCAGTCTCTGAAATGTAGCCCTTTCACCTGAATGACCTCCAAGTGCTGAGTCATGGAATGAGGTCAACAATTGTCTCTTGAGTTCAGTATGAGAACCCACATATAACCTACCCTTATACCTCATAATCCCATGCTTCAATGAATAATTAGGCTAAGCATTAGCATTGATACTAAGTTGTGTCATGATTTCCTTACACTTTTCATCATTCTCATAGCTTGCTTGTACTTCAGTGATCCACACAGGAGTTACTGCTGTAACTGCCATGAGTTGATTGTCATATTTCACTCTAGAGAGGGCATCAGCTACCTTATTTTCTCTTCCCTTCTTATATTCCACCTTGTAGTTATACCCTAACAATTTAACCAGCAACTTATGCTGTACTCCCTCATTAAGTCTTTGCTCTTGAATATATTTTAAACTTTGTTGATCAGTTCTAATAACCAGTGTGGATCCTGCAAAGTAATGCTTCCATTTCTTAATTGCTTCCAAAATTGCTAGAGCCTCTTTATCATAGGTTGACATAGCTACTAACTTAGGCCTAATTGACTTACTCATGAAAGATATTGGCCTCCCATTTTGCATTAAGACTGCTCCAATCCCATAACCACATGCATCAACTTCTAAAACAAAGGGCTGGGAGTAATCCGGCAATGCCATAACCGGAGTTGAGGACAAAGCTGTTTTAATCTTTCTGAATGCTACCTGTTGTTCCTCACTCCAAATAAATCCTTCCTTCTTAAGTGCTGTAAACAAGGGTTTACAAATGACACCATATCCCTGCACAAACCTTCTGTAATACCCAGCTAATCCCAAAAAGCTTCTCAATTGTGTCACATTCTGTGGTTCTGGCCATTTCATAACTGCCTCAATCTTAATAGGATCGGTAGCCACTCCATCTTGCCTGATAATATACCCAAGGTATTCGATTTGATACTGCCCAAACACACATTTGTTCTTCTTTGCATACAACTTCTCATGCCTCAGAATTCCCAGTACTAGATTCAGATGTGAATGGTGTTCTTCAATAGTCTTACTGTAAACTAAGATATCATCAAAGAAGACTAACACAAATTGTCTCAAAAATTTGTCCAATATAGTATTCATCGATGCTTGAAAGGTAGCAGGAGCATTAGTAAGACCAAAGGGCATAACCATGAACTCATAATGGCCCAAATGAGTACTAAAAGTTGTCTTTTCAATATCTTCATATCTCATTCTTATCTGATGGTACCCCGATCTAAGATCAATTTTTGAGAATATTCTAGCCCCAAGCAATTCATCCAGTAAGTCTTCAATAACAGGTATTGGATATTTATTTTTGACAGTATTTGAATTCAAATGTCTGTAATCAATGCACATCCTCCAAGATCCATCTTTCTTCTTTACTAAAATAGCAGGTGAAGAATAGGGACTTACACTTGGTCTTATGGTCTTTGACTTCAACAACTGTTCCACTAATCCTTCCATAGCATCCTTCTGATAATGTGGTAGTCTATAGGGTCTCTGATTCACTGGTTTAGCCCCTGAGACAATAGGAATTGAGTGATCACAGTCCCTACGGGGAGGAAGCTGTTGGGGTTCCATGAAAACATCTTCATACTGCAGCAATAAGGTCTGAATCTTTTCAGGTACTGGATTTAACCTTCCAACCTCTTGTATTGACGTATGTGCATAGATAACAGCACCAATGACTCCCTTCTTCATCAATTTCAGCAAATGACTGGTTTTGATCAACAAATTATGTCCAGGAAATGTTTCATCAATGAAGGTTACTTGTTTCAGTCCATACTTGGTGATAGAAAATTCCCTTGTCTTGAGATTAAGCCCAATTGGGCTATGAGTGTAAATCCAATCAGCCCCTGAAATAATGTCATACCCCTTTAGGGGTAATACTCTCATATCTGATATGAAGGACTCCTTTTGTATCTCATACTTGCAGTCTTTACATAATGTGTCACTCCATAATGTGGATCCATCAGCTATCAAGATCTTTACTGCAGTATGATTAGTAACTACACATTGTGCCTTGACTACAAATTGGGGACTCACAAATGTAGCACTACTACCACTATCCACTAATGATGTTGCTTTGATTCCTCCCACATCCAATATCAAGGTGACTGTGTTACAAGCCGAGCTAGTTCCCTGGATTGCATGCATTGAAATCTGCAATACTGCTTCATCAGTTTGATGTTCAGGGCTGGAAGGTGGAGTTTCATCTATTGCTGCTTTTTTTCCTTCTAATTCCTCATCCTCTCCTTCTTCTTCAGGGGAGCTTTGTATAACTGTGAACAGTTGTTTCTCATTTGGCTTACATTTGTGACCAGGAAACCAAGGTTCAGGGCACTTTCTACACTTCCCATAATCTTTTCATGTTCTATTTCTCTAGGCAACTCCTTTGGCTCTAGTATTCTTCTCTTGTTTATAACTTCTAGCACCATTACTGGTATTCATTCTACTGAAACTGGTATAAGTTCTATTTCTGAGTGGATGTGATTGTTCAATCCTCCTAGCCATCCAAATAGCTTCAATTAGGTTTCTTGGCCTATGACATCGTAAATGATTTTGGACATAGTCCTGAAGGCCAGCAACAAAACTGCAAACATAATATTCATCTGGTAGCAATGGGTTATCTCTTCTAACCAAACTCATTATCTCTTCAAACTATTCCACATAAGACCTAACAGTTCCAGTCTGTTTTAACCAATGGAATGATCTCACATTATCATATATTGATGATTCAGCAAATCTGTCACCCACCATTCTGCAAAATTGATGCCAAGGGAGAACTGCTGCATTGCATCCTGTTCCTCTCCACGAATATTGAGCTTTCTCCTTGAGATAAGTGACTGCATAGTCAGTCCTTTGATCCAAAGGTATCCTTGCCACCTCAAAATACTTCTCAGCTTTAGATAACCATCCATCCGGATCAGTTCCATCGAATTCAGGGAAGTTCAACTTGGGAGACTTTAGTACAGCTTGGGCTCTATTGTTTTCATAAGTATGAAGTAGTCGATGGCATTGTCCTGTATCCAAATAATTGTCCAAAGAAGGTGAACTCTGCTGTTGCGCTGTGACTGATGTCGCCCAATGCATTGGCCATGCTGGAAATGTTCCAGGAGCTAAATTGTTTCCCTGGTAATTAATGTGTTGATTCTCGGGATTCATCATATATTGAGCTAGTCCTAGTGGGCTCTCAATTCCCATCTACCTTCCATAGGTTTCTCCTAGCATAATCGGGTTGCCCCTAAAACTTCCCAGTGGCAAGTTGGAACCAATAGCAGGCGGTGGTACCAAGTTCGGGCTCATATCAGTAGTGGCAAATACAGCTGTGGTACTACTTTCTCTACCACTATTCCTCACATCCATGAAAGCTATTGAATTATTAGGCTGTGATGATGTAACAACAGGTACCAAGTTAACTGTAGGATTTCTGAAATTACCTTGACAACTAGATTGTCTGTCAGAAGGTTCTCTAGTAGCCTAGCTGTTCATGAAATTGGCCATGGCTCCCATCAACTTTTCCATTTGAAGTTGCATCTGTGAGTTGTTGTCTTCCTGTGCCTTTTTGAGAGCTTCAATGCTTCTTTTCACTTCCTCAACTTCAGCTGAAGTCACATATACCTTCTCTTCCTCCTCAGCTCCCGCAGCTTTGTTAGTCTTGCCCATCTTCGATCAATCACCCAGATCTAGAAGGGATTTTACAAGGATGGTGAGGTACCAACCAAACCTCAAGATCTATGCGATTTCTTCCACAGCTTTCCCCCCCAATCCTTTCCTAGATCTGCTCAGTTGCGGAATTTTACAGGGAGATAGAGATCTGCTCCCAAACCCTCACCAAGACAGCTTCCAGGTCAGAGCTGAGGCCTAGATTGCAGCTCTGATACCATTGACAAGAACCGAAGTTCAGACTGTAATCCCGCCACAAGAAAACATGTTTTTGTGCAGAAATGGAAAATAGAGGACTAAGGCTACAATATTGTGGCTAGGGTTCTTGTATTGATCCAAAGATAAACACCGCAGTTCAGTTTCTAGGCTTTTATAGCCGGAGTTCAATAAAACAAAAGTTACAGACTGAATGGTAAATAGTAACGACAAAATGAGAGCATCAATGCTTTGCGCAGTGACTCTCCAGGTAAATTAGCTTCACGCGCCGAGGAATGAGTGAAGTCGGTGCCGAATCATTTTTCTGTTGATACCGTAGGATCTTCCATTTAACCTTTGGTTCAATCCAGCCCGCACATCCAGATACCGGTTCAGTTTAAAACCAACAGACATAAGAGTTCTTGACACATGGTGAACCACGACACAGGGCGGCGGCCAGGCAAAAGCAAGAACAAGAAGAGCCAAAATTGGGGAGAATTACATGAATTGGACAAAATAAACTTTAGTGCAGTTGTGCCAAATAAATCTTGAGCTCCTGTTATTGCACTTCTGCTGCTCCGTCCATGTATATGGACTGAGGTGGATGGTGCTTGGAGACAAAGGAGGAGAAGAGAGAGAGGAATAAGAAGATGGAGAAGGGACTGACATGTGGGCCTCATCATTTTTTTAATTTTCTGATTTGTTAGATGATGCGGTACACCATGGTAGACATGTGGCAAACACATCACATAAAACTGGGTGCGAAGGGCTGAAGGAGAGTTCGAGGGTGCATTTTATACGGTTTTAGAGTTTGAAATCCAAAATCAGAGTTAGGCGAAAGTTGAAGGTCAAAAAATAAACTTCTTCCAATTAGGAACAAAGGAAGGAGGAAGAAATAGTACTAGTTAGCAACGCTTGTGCGTGTTGGTGAGAGAAGGAGCAGAGAGATGCGGAAAGAAGCAAATAGCGACAACATGTGTGTCTTGCGTCTGAGAGAGAGAGTGGGCTACTTGACACCTAGTAGCTAGCAATGACTACCTCTGTGCCAAATGGCCGAAAGCAAACCGATTGGGGTCGTCTTTGAAATTTGAGTCGACCGACCACCAAACATAGATGGAGTTGTGGGTGAAACAAACCGAGCTATTGAAATAAAACATTTCCTGATATATTAAGTTTAGGAAATTTAATTAAGGCAGGCTTAGCTTAAGTACTAGTACATGGACACATATTATATTCTTCGTAGGATTGACCAGTTTGTCACGGTCACCTAACATATTTGCACATACCAAAAATTAGAATATCAATTTATCTAAGTCAAAATATACATGTTGAACTGCTAAACTCGATGAGGAACCTAAGCTGATCCGAGCCAAACTAGACCTTGTGCACTCAGGCAAGTCCTGCTTTGATCATTTCGATTGATGATGCCTCTAATTTCACAAAAAAAAACTATTTCACAAACTATTATTTCTAATTCTTGCATCAAAACGTTATTTTCTAAAATAAGCTGGATGATAATATTTATTTGAAAAAAAATAGATATGGCCGCTCTAGGCCGGCGCCACGCCAATGCTCCAGTTCCTACCGGCGTCCAACGACACGAGAACATGGTCGCCGTGTTCTCGAATAGCCCCCGGAGCGGGGCGCCGGTGAAGGTGCCCAGGCCGGTGACCCAGAAGGTGTTCACCTAGGTGGGGCCGGGCTGTTATACTGCAGGCGGGGCCAGAACAATACCTGGTTCGGTGAGATCATGATCAACACACGTGTCGTTCAAGCTCCAGGCCGGACACCATCCCACTGTTGCAGGTGTACTACCACCACGTCCCCGGCGTGTTCACCGACGGCTTCCCGGCGCTTCCGCCAGTGTTCTTCGACTTCACCTCACATAACGTCCCGTGCGCTCCGTGGTAGCCGGTGAAGGGCATGCCACTATACAACACCAAGTACAGCGCGCGAGCAGATCGTGTTCCAGGACACGGGCATCTTCGCCAACGGGGAGCACCGCATGCACATCCACAGGTACCACTTCTACGTGCACGCAACAGGGTTCGACAACTACGACCCGAGGCGAGACGCGGCCAAGTCCAACCTGTTCGACCCGCCCAGTAGGCAACATTGGCGGAGTGCACCGCCTCACCTCTCCCGGAAGGCTCAGAATGCGCTTGCAGCGTATGACGTCCATGCCACCGCGGCCGCCAACCAACCCCTCGACCGGCGGTAAGCTCGTGGACCTGTCTGTCTGCGGCGCCGTCCCGCATCACACCTAGGCCTGCTAATGGGCCAGTGCCCAGTCCAAACCCCACCCTAGCCCATAAGTATGGGGAATGGCTCCAACCCTTATCCAGCCCTATTCTCCTTAATCCAGCCCAATCCAGCCTAGCCCTTCAAGTACAAAGACCCTAATCCTATCCTGGCCCGTTTTAGATCCTTGGGCCGCCCAAAATACTTAACCAGAGGGCCCTCTATGTAAACAAAGACAGAAACAAAAATGAACTACGATTGTTTGTAAACTACAAAATCATTTGATCCGATCTTTGAACATTTCTCGCGGAAAAGATAGTAGTACGTAAATACAAAATTGTATTATGTCGAAGGTTGAAAGTTGTTCTAGCTAGCTTGTAGAAATGTGTTTGTAAAGCTAACAGAGTACACTTTGTAACCTTTTTTTTTGTTAGAAATGTGTTTGTAACCTTTGTAACAGAGTACACTTTGCAATGTGGATACAGAGAGTGACGCAATAAGAATATCCAACCTTCGGACGGATATTATTCGCTTCGTTTGCACCCGCGTAAGACCACACCGTCGGATCTTGCAACGCTATTAGGCTAGCTCCTTAACGCTCCATTCTGTCATGCTACAAATCCTACCATACACCAAGTTTGGCTCCTTAATGAATAGGTGTATGTTTGTGCCAGGTTGTACAGGAGCCAAACTCTTCGGTGGAAACCAATTGCTGCATGCGTGTGCACTAGGGTTCTGGTAACCGGACAAAAAAAATACTGAAGTCGATAGCGGCGATTTCTGGGTTACGTTTTTTTTTACCAAATTCGATCGAAATTTTCAAACAGAAATTCAAATTTAAAAAAAAAATCGGCCGAAAACCGACCGAAAATCAGCCGAAATTCTTTGAAAAAATCAGCAAGATTTCGGCCAAAAATCGGCAGTCCCAGATTCTGCAACAAAATTGAAATTCTCAGGTCTCCAGATCCAGAATGCATTTAGCCATTCACACATTAAAGATCATAGATTTTCATACTCCAAAACAACATCAAAGGAATTCAAAATGCATTCACAGATTACTACGCTATGCATTGATAGATTCTCCTCCTTCCCTGAAGCCAACAGCAAAGGAATCCAGTCCAAAATGCTATGCATTGACACATTGTAGTATTTGTGGAAACAAAAACCTGAAAAACAAGATTCACAAATTGGATCAAGGGTAAAATATCACTTAGTGCAGATATCATCTTCCAATTTAAACCAAGCAACATCCATCTAGATGATGACATGGTTGCACATGTTACAGACTTTGGTCTAGCAAAGATAATGCATGCCGAAGCATGCAAGCAAAATCGTGATGGAACTGAAAGCAGCTCATTTGTAATTAAAGGGACAATTGGATGTGTCACACCAGGTTAGCGATTATTGTTTAATTAAAATTATTGCTAATGCATGTCAAAAAATTTGTCTACTCTAAAGATTATTCGTTTGGTAAATTGATAATATGGTATTTTTAGTGTGATCTAAATTGGCAAAAATAATGTAGAATCAATATTTTATTTAATTGTTGAGTCAAATTGTAAAGTGAAATCCATCTTTTTTTTTCTCTACTCATCATTATGTAGCTACTGAAGCCTTCGTTTATTTATGTTGTCAGAGTATGGCTCAGGAGCTGAAGTATCCACTGATGGTGACATATATAGCTATGGGGTGTTGCTACTAGAAGTGTTTACTGGAAGAAGACCAACTGACAGTTTCATCAATGGTGTGACAAGTTCCAAGTAGTAAAACTTCAAAAGAATATTACCAACTGGAACATAAATGGCATTAGTTCAAGGGGATCCCTCCACCAGCATATGCAACCTCCTGCCATGAGAAAAATTAATTTTCAATCAGTTCAAGCAAGCAATTTATACAACAAATTATAGTAGTAGACTGTAGGGAAACTAGCCTGTCATTGGACTTATAGAAATGTTGACTGGGCAAGGTACTATGATCAGAGGCAAAGAAGTAAAAGAACTTGTGGAAATGGATTAAATTTGCCTCACTTAGAAAGCAATTTTACACATTACGATAAATGGTGCATTTCATTATTTCAAAAAGTATTGCATATTGTCAAAAAGGAGGACATATACCGGCAGTCTAGTAGAGGCTGGAAAGATCCTTCGTCTTCTTTGTTTGTGCTTTTGTGATCTCACCTCCCATGTGACCATGTACGTCGTCATCACCATCATCATCACTCACGGAAGTGCTGTCATCCGTGTCTACATAACTAAGGCTTCGAGAAGGAGTCGAAGTGTCCTCACCGCTTTCCACATCATCTTCATCTTCATCTCTGTCCTTCCTCCCTTTCTTCGCCTTTTCATTCCTTATGATATCAAGTCGCTTTCTCTTTGATACCCAAACATTGAGAGGCTTGTCGAGGAGTGCTTCACCAGACTTTCCAGGCACAACCCTTGAACTTGAAGGCATCGAAGGATCTTCAAGCACAACCCTTGAAGGCACTGGAGAATCCTCAAGCACAACCCGCACCTCTTCAAGCACAACCATTGAAGGAGTAGGAGGATCACCAGGTTCATCCATAACAGGCTCGGATTCCCTAATCGATCTTGCCAACCAATCCATAATTGGGTTGTCTTGGTCATGTAGAGCGGTATCCATCATAACTGCACAAGGATCCAACTCCTTCTCAGGGCGGTCTGCTTCTTGCATTTGGAGGCGTAGCTTCAAGTTGTAATGGACATAAACCAACTTGTGGATCTTGTCATAACCTAGTCTATTTCTCACTTTTGTGTGAACCAACGCAAAGGTGCTCCAATTGCGCTCACACCCGCTTGAGGACGCGCATTGTGATACAATCTTCATTGCATACTTTTGCAAGACCTTCGCATGTCCTCCATACATGTACCACCAGGCGGCTGTGATAAACACCACAAAACATTCATACAATTGTACAAGTAGACAAAGACAAGTATAAGCACTTACATGGGCTCATTTGTGATGATGCAAGTCATGCGCCTCGACTGTCAAATTCGCCTCTACAAGAGTGGAAAGCATCAAATTGTGCAAGTGCCTGCACCTCACTCTGAGGCGAGTCGGCAATTTTCTCAATAGCCTTCTTCAGTGCTTTCGCAAATATTGGATTTTTCCCATAGCCGTACTTGTAGTGTGCTTCTGGATCGAGTACACCAGCTGCATGAGCAAGGAAAATAACCATAAAGTTCATGACAACAATAATTAATAAATAAATTGCTTTGTCTCTAGACATTACCTGCAACCATGAGAGTGTTCTTGTAGAGGTACTTCACCCTCGTCTTCACAAGGCTCATGAATTTGCTCATCTCTCTTAGCCTACCGCTCAAATGAGCTTCCATTTCATGCAAAGCACCCATCATCAATGGCATAAATCCGGACATTGTGGCCTTTTTTGTGTATCGGCAAACCGCAATACACGGTAGAGTGGCTGCACTGTATCTAGCACCCACTTGACATCCACCCACCATGCACTGCTTGTCAAGCAGGAATCTGTATACTCATAGTCAAGATCACTGCTCCATGCATTTGTTGGAAATATGCCCTAGAGGCAATCATAGAGATGATTATATTTTATTATGTTCACAATATTTGATAATATGTTATCTTGTTCCTTGAATGAATCATCAGTCATGAAGATTAACGAGTATGTGACTTGTTGGTGAAGCTCTTTTTAACTTATGATGATGTCGTTCTAAAATATCCACGGTCGAAAGTCCTTTGGTGGAACACTAGTGACTCTCGACAAACACATGTATTGATTGATGACCATGTTTCACGGTCATGGATATAGGGATATCAAATCAATAATGTGGACACGTGTTAGAGAACATGGTGTTGGATAAGACCCACCTTGAGACACTATTGAGATTGTTATGATTCTATGTGTCATTAGTTGGTTTCAAGCAATGATGATGTATAATCCTTAGACACGAGATCGACATGGTTTCCTACATGTGTAATAGCACTCTTAGGGGTTGCCAAATATCAGAATCGGGTGGTTATAAAGGTAGCTTTCGGGTATGCTATGAAACATGCGAGAGGATGTGATTGGTCGGATATGGATTTGCCCTCCTAACATAACAGAGAGATATCTCTGGGCCCTCAAGTGGTCGGATAAAGAAAGTGCATGGCCATGCCCTTTGGTGGTCGAAGAGTTCGACCACATAAGGTTATCCGATACTCGATCGAGAAAGCATTGAGCAGATCCATGGATGACACAACATCTCACGGAGTTCAACCAGATATCGTGAGGCAAAGGGAGAATACATGAGTAGGTCGCTTAGTTTGACCCGACTACGGATTTGGTCGTATGGAGATACAAGCAAGTCGAGATCGGTCGAGCGTAATCACAGAGTGGTGAAACCAAGTCGTAAGGAGTTACGAGTTGGTCGTGATTGAATCTGAACTGGTCATATAGAGATAGGACCTGGTCATAAGTGATGAGGACTGGTCGTAGATCATATTGCATTAAGGTTCGTCCGATATAATTTGTGTGTATTCGGGAATCGTTATGTCTCGCTAGGAACCGCTTCGACTCGTGGCGGAAAGGGTTTAGAGTCACAACCGAACTACACATGAACCTAACGGGTCACACACTTAACAGGTTGGAACAAACCAAGACGAATCTGATTAAGAAGCGTGTTTGGATAGGATCCATCACGAGGCACTATATAAGGAGATGCATGATTTGTTGGGAAGAGAGTTGGCGCAAATTGCCCTACGAAACCCTAGCCGCCATCTTCTTGAGAGCCTCCCGTGCGATTTGGTGCTAGCACACCGCGCGTCTGGTTGTTCCTTCCACGGGCGTGTGGATACCATAGAGGCGCTTCTACGTTGTTGCGCTTAAGGACGATCCGCGATCTTCGCAAGGAACTGCAGAGGTGCTGGAGGAGACGATCAACTCACGAGGACGTTGGACGATCGACTACGACCAGTACATCGACGCGCTCTTCGTCGGATCAGGCTGCTCCGACGTTTCTTCTGCTGCTCTGCGCGTCTAGTGGTAACGATCTGTGATCATCTTCTTGCTTGGCTTCCTGGTTTGCGTGGTAGAATTTTTGAATTGTTGCTATCGTAGCCTACCCGTATCCCAACAGTGGTATCAGAGCCATCCTGCATAGTTTATGATCTGGATCGGTCGCATATACTTGATATATGGTAGTAGTAGATTGGATCTATTACTGGTCGTATTTGAAACCTAGGCCCCGGTCGATTAGATCGTCGTTTTGGTAGTAGATGGGTATACGAGGAGGTACAAGTTAAGAGCACCGGGTGATTCACTCGACTTGTTTTTCGACTACCTTGCATAATACTCCTACGGTCGGAATTCGCCATCGGAGTATGTCGCATTATGTGGTCGTATCAAAGCGAGAATCGATTGGCTCGGAATAGGGTTAATATGATTAATCGATAATTTCCAAAGCTCGGAAACGTGAATAAGATTCATAGCGGGACCGCGTGCGGCCGCTAATCGTCTGCGTAGCGTTATAGGTAATATGTGTTCATGTCGTCCGATAGAATTGGATTCTATGCATAACTTGTTTTTGCAGGGATTGATGTGAATAGTATGGCCCATTGTGTATGTGATGCATGTATGGATTTTCATGATCTGCGTGTCATGTTGTGAGATAGCCATCGAGCTACATATTATTGTATAACGGTCTGCGTACCGACATGTGATGCTTGACATTATCCTATGTAATTCATTACTAGCTCTTAGGAGTAATTGCTTGGTAGAAGAATGCGTGTGGAGACTTCAAGCATGGTGGTCGGAGGACAGGAAGCATGCTGATGGAGATCGTCATGTTAAGGGCCATACTATTTCACAGTGATATGATTATCTGTGAATGTTTGTGTTTATTCCTGTCATGATATTAAGTCATGTTTTTCATTAGATGCTTTTAACATGATAAAATTAAAATTCCCTCACATAATGTTAAGTTAAAATTGATGCCCCTCCAATAAGTTGCACCATCAAAAGTCTTGTATTTTAATGGTAGGTCTTGCTAAAGCGGAATGCCATTAACTTTCCTTGACTAGATGGGTTTGTGTCGGACACTTACACGCATTGCATTGGTTTAACTTGACAAGGTCATCATAACGGTTATGGACCTTGGGGCATAGGGTTGGGTGCTTAGAAGCATAGAATCTGCCCAACAACAAGAGTCATATAGAGATATGATTAGCAAAGGGTTGCTTACGAATTCATTAATCTTCTAGCAGTGATGCCAAAGCTCACTAGTAGATTACCTGATTGTGGATCTTGAATCACTAAATGTCATAAGAGGGATATGGTATTTAGTGGGAGTATCTTTATTAAATTGTTTGATAGAAGTTACTTTTTGAACATATGTCTTAGTTTTGCGTATTTGATGTTGTAGATCATGGCACCAATCGCTGTACCAACATCCAGTTTTGCTTTACGTTCAATACTTGAAAAGGAAAAACTGAATGGAACAAATTTTATGATTGGTCCCGCAACCTAAGAATTGTTCTTAGGCAAGATAAAAGGAACATGTTCTAGAGGAACCAATTCGAGATGTACTGCGATAATGTCTTTGCTACTCTTAAATCCGCCTATAAAAGGCATGTGATGAATCCTTGATGTTAGCTGTCTCATGCTTGCTGCGATGAACTCGGACCTTGAAGCAGTTTGAGAACATTGAGGCCTCACGATATGATCGTGGCGCCAAAGGCATGTTTGAGACACAAGCAAGAACCGAGAGATTTGAGATCTCAAAGAACTTGTTTGCGTGTAAGCTAGCCGAGGGTAGTCGGTGAGCCCACATGTGATCAAAATGGTTGGTTACACACGAGCTTGGAAAAACTTGGTTTTCCTTTGAGTCAAGAGTTGGCTCTGATTTGATTCTTGCTTCGCTTCACGCAAGCTATGGTCGATTCATTACGAACTTCCATATGAATGGCTTAGACAAGAATCTCACCGAACTACATATGATGCTTAAGACCTGCAGAAGACAACATTAAGAAAAGCAACAATCATGTGATGATGGTGCAAAAGAGTACAAGCTTCAAGAAGAAGGCTAAGACTTGGGTCAAGAAAAGGGCAAGGCTAAAGTTTGGATGAGATCCAAACCAACAAACCTAAACCCAAGACTAAGTCCGCCCGACTCAAGAGAATGAATGCTTTTCTTGCAAAGAGCTAGGCCATTGGAAGAGGCGCAAGAAATACGATCCGAAAAAGAATGGTGGGACTAAACCTTCCACTTCGGTATTAATGTTATAGATGTCTTACTTGCTGATTCTTACGTTAATTCATGGGTATTTGATACCGATTCGGTTGCTCATATTTGCAATTCGATCGAGTCTAACAAAGAATAGGAGAGTTGCAAGAGGGAGATGGATCTTGGCGTCGGGAATAAAGCAAAGGTTCTTTGCATTATCCGTCGGGACTTTACCATTGGTTTTGCCTTGAGATTTATTATGGAATTAAATAATTGTTATTACATTCGACCATGAGTAGAAACATTATCTCGACCTCATGTTTGATGGCGAGGGTTATAAATTCATTATTGAGGACAATGGTTGTTCTATATTTTTGAATGATATGTTTTATGGCTATGCTCTGTTTTGAGCAGGTTGTTTATTTTAAATCTTGATGATGCACCCATCTTTAATATTAATGCAAAGAGGCTTGACCTAATAATATGAATTTCACTTTTATCGGCATTGTCGTTTGGGTCACATAAGTGAGAAACGCATGAAGAAGCTCCATGATGATGGAATTCTAAACTCATTTGATTTGGAATCATTTGAAGCGCATGAATCTTGTCTACTCGGAAGATGACCAAGACACCTTTCCTTCGGTCGGAATGAGAGGGCATCCGACTTGTTGGCACTCATACATCTTGATGTGTGTGGACCAATGAGCACGACGACTAGAGGTGGTTTTCAAGATGCTTCATTACTTCACCGATGACTATAGTAGATATGGATATATCTATTTAATGAAGCATAAGTCGGAATCCTTTGAAAAGTTCAAAGAGTTCCGAATGAAATCTGAGAATCAACTTGGCAAGACAATCAAATCTTTGCGATCGATCGTGGAGGTGAATTTTGAGCCAGAATTTGGCAATCATTTGAAACAATGTGGAATTGTTCCTGACCACGCCACCGAGTACTCCACAATGGAATGGGGTGTCCGAGCGGCGTAATAGGACCTTGTTAGACATGGTTCGATCGATGATGAGCCAATCGATCCGCCATTGTATTTTTGGGGTTACGCTCTAGAAGCAACCGCTTTCACTTTAAATAGGGTACCATCTAAATCAAGAGATAAGACACCATATGAGATATGGATTGGGAAGAGTCCTAGCTTGTCTTTTCTAAAGATTTGGGGATGTGATGTCTATGTTAAGCGTTTGACGTCGATAAACTCACACCCAAGTCGATAAATGCTTCTTTATAGGATATCCTAGGAAACCAAAGGATATTATTTCTACAACCAAGAAGAGAGCAAAGTGTTTGTTGCAGAAATGGTGTCTTTTGGAAAAATAGTTTCTTTCCAAAGCATCGATTGGGAGAAAGGTGCAACTCGAAGAAATTAGGAAACATCCGAAAGTGTTTCAACTCCTATTGAACCTCTACGGGATGAACAAAATATTGTTGAACCTGTAGATGAGGCATCAGCCCCACGTAGATCTAAAAGGCCACGTCAAATGCCTATAAGGTATGAGCATGACGTATTATTATTGAATAATGATGAGCCTAACACTTATAAGGAAGTGATGATGGACCCAGACTCTGAGAAATGGCTTGGAGCCATGAAATCCGAGATAGACTCCATGAGAGACAACCAAGTTTGGAACCTGGTCGATCCACTTGATGGCGTTAAAACCATTGAGTGCAAATGGATTTATAAGAAAAAGATTGATATGAATGGAAATGTTCACATTCATAAAGCTCGACTAGTCGCAAAAGGTTTTCGACAAGTTCAAGGAGTTGACTATGATGAGACCTTCTCACCGGTAGCGATGCTTAAATCTATACGGATCATTCTAGCTATTCTTTGCATATTTCGACTATGAGATATGGCAAATGGACGTCAAAACGGCTTTCCTTAATGGAAACCTAAGTGAGGATGTGTACATGACACAACCTGAAGGTTTTGTTGATCCAAATAATGCTAGTAAAGTGTGCAAACTTCAGAAGTCCATTTATGGATTGAAGCAAGCATCTCGGAGTTGGAATATACGTTTTGATGAGGAGATCAAAAGGTTTGGTTTAAATCAAAAACAAAGAAGAACCTTGTGTTTACATGAAGGTTAGTGGGAGTGCACTTGTAATTCTAATCTTATATGTGGATGACTTATTATTGATTGGGAATGATATTCCTATGCTGGAATCTGTTAAGGCATCATTGAAAAATAGTTTCTCTATGAAGGACCTAGGAGAGGCAGCATATATCTTGGGAATAAAGATCTATAGAGATAGATCGAGAAGGCTAATTGGATTAAGCCAAAGTACTTATATTGACAAGGTGTTGATTTGGTTCAACATGCAAAATGCCAAGAAAGGGTTCTTGCCTATGTCACATGGCATAAGTCTTAGCAAGAGTCAGTGTCCTTCTACTCTCGATGGGCGAGACCGCATGAATGGTATTCCATATGCTTCTATTGGATCTATCATATACGCCATGATATGTACTCGACGGATGTATCATATGCTCTAAGTGTTACAGTAGATACCAAGTCGATCCCGTGAATGTCCTTTGGACAATTTGTGAAAAACATTCTTAAATACTTGAGAAGGACTAAGGATGCGTTCCTAATTTATGGCGGTGATGAAGAGCTGGTTATAAATGGTTACACCGATGCAAGCTTTCAAACCGACAAAGATGATTATCGTTCGCAATCTGGTTTTGTGTTCATTTTGAATGGAGGTGCGGTGAGCTGGAAAAGTTCCAAGCAAGAGACGGTAGCTGATTCTACAACAGAGGCCGAGTACATTGCGGCTTCGGAAGTTGCAAAGGAAGGTGTTTGGATAAGGAATTTTATTGCTGAGTTGGGTGTGGTTCCGAGTGCCTCTAGCCCAATGGATCTCTATTGTGACAATAATGGAGCCATTGCTTGTGAGCTAAGGAGCCTAGATCCCATCAGAAGTCCAAGCACATACTCAGGCGTTATCATCTCATTCGCGAATTGGTGGATAGAGGAGATGTTAAGATATGCAAAATTCATACGAATTTAAATGTTGTTGATTCGTTGACAAAGCCTCTCACACAGCCAAAGCATGAGGTGCACACAAGAGCTATCGGTATTAGATACTTAAATGATTGACTCTAGTGCAAGTGGGAGACTGTTGGAAATATGCCCTAGAGGCAATCATAGAGATGATTATATTTCATTATGTTCACAATATTTGATAATATGTTATCTTGTTCCTTGAATGAATCATCAGTCATGAAGATTAACGAGTATGTGACTTGTTGGTGAAGCTCTTTTTAACTTATGATGATGTCGTTCTAAAAATATCCACGGTCGAAAGTCACCGGTGGAACACTAGTGACTCTCGACCAAACACATGTATTGATTGATGACCACGTTTCACGGTCATGGATATAGGGATATCAAATCAATAATGTGGACACGTGTTAGAGAACATGGTGTTGGATAAGACCCACCTTAAGACACTATTGAGATTGTTATGATTCTATGTGTCATTAGTTGATCTCAAGTAATGATGATGTATAATCCTTAGACACGAGATCAAGATGGTTTCCTACATGTGTAATAGCACTCTTAGGGGTTGCCAAACGCTATTTGCTAGAATCGGGTGGTTATAAAGGTAGCTTTCGGGTATGCTATGAAACATGCAAAGGGATGTGATTTGGTGGGATATGGGATTTGCCCTCCTAACATAACAGAGAGATATCTCTGGGCCCTCAAGTGGTCGGATAAAGAAAGTGCATGGCCATGCCCTTTGGTGGTCAAGAGTTCGACCACATAAGGTTATCCGATACTCGATCGAAAGCATTGAGCATATCCATGGATGACACAACATCTCACCAAGTTCAACCAGATATCGTGAGGCAAAGGGAGAATACATGAGTAGGTAAGAGTTCGACCGACTCTGATAGTCGTATGGAGATACAAGCAAGTCGAGATCGGTCGAACGTAATCACAGAGTGGTGAAACCAAGTCGTAAGGAGTTACGAGTTGGTCGTGATTGAATACGAATCGTCAGATAGAGATAGGACACGGTCGTAAGTGATGAGGACACAGTCGAGATCATATTGCATTAAGGTTCGTCGATATAATTTGTGTGTATTCGGAATCGTTATGTCTCGCTAGGAACCGCTTCGACTCGTGGCGGAAAGGGTTTAGAGTCACAACCGAACTACACATGAACCTAACGGGTCACACACTTAACAGGTTGAACAAACCAAGACGAATACGATTAAAAGCGTGTTTGGATAGGATCCATCACGGGGCACTATATAAGGAGATGCATGAGGCTGTTGGGAAGAGAGAGTTGACGCAAATTGCCCTACCGAAACCCTAGCCGCCATCTTCTTGAGAGCCTCCCCGTGCGATTTGGTGCTAGCACACCAGCGTACGGTTGTTCCTTCCCTGGACGTGTGGATACCATAGAGGCGCTTCTACGTTGTTGCGCTTAAGGACGATCCGCGATCTTCGCAAGGAACTGCAGAGGTGGAGGAGACGATCAACTCACGAGGACTATTTGGATGATCGACCACGACCAAGACATCGACGCTTCTTCGTCGGATCAGTCGCTCGACGCGTTTCTTCCATTGCTTTCTCTGGCGTCTAGTGGTAACGATCTGTGATCATCTTCTTGCTTGGCTTCCTGGTTTGCGTGGTAGAATTTTTGAATTGTTGCTATCGTAGCCTACCCGTATCCCAACAGCATTATTCCTCCAAGCCTCAGACACCATCCACTGCCGGAATTTGTCTTTTCTATCCCAAAAACTCTGCAAGAAGATAAACATTGTTCCAAACCTTGTCGCATTGGGTCTACTGAGCTCTCCACCAATGTTCTTCTTCATCTCAGCATGTAGCCTGCCATGGTTGTAGAAGAACCTACAGATTCACTTGGCACTACGAATGACATTCTCAACCTCTGGCTCATTACCTATGTCCTTTAGCATTAGATTGACAGTGTGAGTAGCACATGGTTGCCAAATAATGTGGGGGATATTCCAAGACAAGCTGAGCGCAAGCTTTCTTGAAATTAGATCCATTGTCTGTGACTATTTAAACAACCAACTTGGGGCCAATCTCATCAACAACCACCTGTTTGATCCAGTCATACAAGTATTCCGAATTCTACATGTGGCCATTGCATTAATGACTTATGGAAGAACATGCGCCATTGCAATAAATCATAAAGTTAATTGTGCTCATCGATGTAGGCCCGATCCATGAGTCGCACATGATCAGAATAATCGTGATCTGAGCCAATCTTCCTTGAATTTCGCCATATACCCTTCCATTTCATAAAGTTGGCTTGCAAGCACGGTCCATCGATATCTATGCCTCTAGGAACTCGCACCTTTGCCAAAGATTCTCGAAAGTTAGCTTTTGTTGACGGTGTAAACCGAACACAAGTAAGAGGGCGGACGATGGTCAGCAGCACGCCTTCGCCCACGAGAACGAACGGAACACGAGGATTTATACTGAGTTCGGGTCCGAGAGGACCGCCCTACTCCTGTCGGCGGCCTACGGGGGTTCGAGGATCCCTCCCGAAGGCTCACCTGGTCACTTGCTTGTATGTATTGCTCAAGAGTCCTCCCCCAAGGAGGGATACAAAGGGGTATTTATAGGCTCCCAAGCTTGTACAAATGACCATCATACCCCTTGGGGGTTGACTATTCTGAGGATACAATCGGGGGGTATTACGGTCTTTTACGAGTACAAATGTGGGATACAGACGGTCTTCACCAGGTGACTACACTGTCAGACCCGATGAGTCGGTATTTACACTAAGGAGTGGATCCCACTGACAAGGGGATAGGATATTCCTCCAACAGTAGCCCCCCTGCCTCTTGGCGTTTCAGAGGAAACAGCAAAGGGGCAGTCTTCAAATGTGCCTTTCTGACGGATGTCAATAACCAAAATTGCATGTACAGACTCAGGCATTAATGTCTCCTGGCCTCGGTCTAAAGGATGAATCGCAAAAAGCTTGTTTCCTTTGGATGTGGCCCTACTGGTTCTGATTCAAACCAGCCTTTATACACGTGGTATGCTCATTGAGAGAGTCCCCAAGTGAAACAGTAGAAGCTATTTAATACATTGAGACAGCCTCACACCGGGCACCCGTAGAGACGCTCCAATTCATTGAACCGAGCGGCGTGGAGAGGAATCTAAGGACCAAGGTAAAGATTTTTCCTCTCTCTCCTTCCATTATCACCTCACGACCTTAGGAAGCCTCTAGTCAGATCGGTTTCTTCCCCATCTTGGCACGGCATCGAGGCTCCCCTATCTCTAAGACGATAACAGAGGCTCTTGGTTCCTCATCTTTTCACTAAGATCACTAATCACCGGCCCTTATCTCTTCACGGCATCAGGGACTCACCAGCCCCTTATCTCTTCCCTGCCTTCATTTCCCATCTCCATCTTTCTTGTTTCTTCCATCCCCATCTGCATCTTCTTCCATCTCTGGTTCTTCTTGCCACCGACCACAAGATGGCGCCTGCTCCCGCATGCTCCTCCGGCCGGCTCCTCTGGCGGCCAAAGCCAGTCTGGCGGGGACGCCATGGCGCCGGCTGCGTCTCCCAGCTCGGCCGGCGCCGCTAGGCTTTAGTTTCGGCCGTGTCCACGCCAAGATCTCGTTCGGCGCCAGGCGGCTCCACGGCTTGGGCGGCGGCGGCGTGGCCGCCGGCGCCAGCTGCGGCTTTAGCTCGGCCGCGTCCATGCCGCATCTCGGCTCGGCGCTCGTGCGGCTCCACGGCTTGGCCCGGCGGCCGGCGTGGCGCCTCCGGCACCGCTTCCCGCCCGCCTCTTGCTCACTGGCGTGGTTGCCGACATCCAGTTTCCCTGGCGCGCCCCATGTCTACCGGGAGAAGGCGCCGACAGGTGTTTTTTAAAAGTCGAGCCAAAGCGGCCAGTCAGGGTGCCGGGCGCTTAGGGCGCCGAGCGCCGAGGCGCGGTGCGCGTGCAGCACCAGGGCGGTGCCGGGCACCTTGCTGGCTGATCGTCGGTCGCTTGTTGCCGACCATTACCATCGCGCGCAAAACGCCCGGCGCCGGGCGCCAGGCGCTACGCCGGGCGACGATTCTTCTCATTGCTTGATTAGCAAATGCAAACTGCGGTTGTTTCTCTTGGGCTGTAAAATTAGTGGGGCGTGTTTCTTGCATGATTGATCAAGTAGTAACAAAATGCATTTTTCTTGGATTTGCTTAGTCGTTTTGACTTGAGGTGGTTATGATTGAGAATGCTTGCTGAGGAGGACCAACAGATGCTTGAGTTTGCTCGACGCCATGAGTTGGTGCTGTGGCGCTTATGGCATTGTGTGCCGTGGCGCTGTGGGTAGCTGCTAGGGCGCTAGAAACTGCCAGGGCGCTAGATGATTGCCAAGGCGCTAGAAAACTGCTAGGGCACTAGATGATTGCTAGGGTATTTGAAAATCGCCAGTATGCTTAGATGATTGCTGTATGCTGGCCTTCATGTGACCAGACTGCTGGGTGAATCGCCAGGCGCTTAGCACGGTTGCCCAACTTTGGAAAGCAAAGTTTGTAAGGCTGCAGCCCTACACACAGCCCTGCACACACACACAGCACCTAGCTAGAGTCTAGAGACCTTTCCTTTACTTTATTTATGACAGTCCTATAGTAGACAAAGATGCTCAACAAACAAGAAAAACACAACAGTCTATGGCTCACATTCTTTTCAGGATTTTTGGCCCTCCCCCAATGCAATGCAACGTAGTAGTGCTAGCACTAAGGCATAGTCTGCCACTTCCCACTTTTCCATAGACGTGCATGGGAGAGATTTCATTGCGCAGGAAAAAAACATGTAGTCCACCACAGCTACTGGAGACCTCCATAAGGGCTTTGAGTTGAGTCCGGCTCCTATCTTGCATGCATGCAAATGGGTTACAGGCGCTTGATAGGTGCATAAGTTGTAGGACATTTAGGCTTGGTCTACGCGGTTGGTGTTGGCATTACAAAATTTGTTTCTCATATAATTGTATGTGCATATTGATGTTTCTTTGTGCAGTACTCAGCTATTTTCCGCATTGCGGGTGTTGCAGGTTTTGCTATCCTTCCTGTGGCCTCCTTGTTTCCCACGACCTCATTGAGGGGGTAGCTTGTTGGAACAGTGATAGAATGTCCCAGAAAGTAGTGACGAAGCTTTCTTGAGGCCATGAGTAGAGCATAGCATATTTTCTCTATTTCTGTGTATCTTGTCTTTGCGCCTACCAGGGCTTCGCTGACATAATATATTGGGTGTTGAATTCCTTCTTTCTCCTTGACTAGGGCCGGCGCCACCTGCGGCTGGGGTTGCAATGAGGTATAGGAGTAGCACATCTCCGGTCTTGGACTTGTGAGGAGTGGAGGGGCCGCGGAGTAGGCTTTTAGGCTCTCGAAGGCCTTCGGGCTTCATCGGTCCATAGGAAGCCTTCAAGCCTCACGGAGAATCTTGAAGAAGGGAGGCCCTTTTCCGCCGAACGTGACAGAAGCGCCCGTGGCCATGCGCCCCATGAGGCGGGACGCCTTTGGTGGAGCGGGTGGTTCCATGTCAAGGATTGCGCGAATTTTTCAGATTGGCTTCGATCCTCACAGGAGACCAGAACCCTAGGAGCTTTCCTCCCTTTACCCCGAAAGCGCATTTTTCGGGGTTTAGCTTGACGCTGAACTTGCGAAGATTGGCGAATGTCTCTTGGAGATCTTCAATATGCGATTTAAGCTTGAATGTCTTTGACAGCACATCGACATAAACCTCCACATTGCACCTAGCCGGTCCTTGAGGATGAGACAGACGAGACGCGTTGGAAAGTGGCTCCAAAGATTCTTCAACCCAAAGGGCATGCGCAAGTAGCGAAAGTGCCTACTGTGGGGTGATGAAGCTTGTTTTTTCCTCGCCTTCTTTCGCCATGTGGACTGATGATACCCCGAGTATGCATCTAAAAACTCATCACCTCACACCCGGCGGTGGAGTCAACGAGTTGGTCGTGCGCGGGAGCGGTAATGGTCCTTCTGACATGCTTTGTTGAGGTCGGCGAAGTCGATGCACATGCGCCACTTGCCGCTAGACTTTTTTTTACCAAAACAGGATTAGCTAGCCATTCAGGATGCCAAACCTCCCGAATGAGGCCGGCCCTTGAGAGCTTGTCAATTTCATCTTTAATTGCTCGACACCGCCTCAAGAGAGCTCCGGGCTATTGCTTTCTTGGTGGGCATCTAGGTCTCACCACGAGGTGATGCCGATCACCTCTCGAGGGATCTTGGCCATGTCCGACGGTGTCAAGCTTAACACGCCAAGACTGGATTTTAAGAATTTCACGAGCTCTTTCTCCACTTCTCTTGGGAGATCGACCCGACTCTAAGAGACCGCGGGTCGCCTTGGTCAAGAGTCGATTTGCGAAGGTCCCCTCGAACGAGGCTTGACGGCATTTCGGGGATACGTCCTGGCATTCCCGATGAGAGAAGTGAGCGCTCCTTCGTGTGGCTCCTTAGTCTCGAGGAAGTTGATGTCGCCGAGTCGAGCTTGCGCTTTGTGGTATAGACGGCGAGCTAAATCTTGATCGCCCCTCACGGAGATGACCCCGCGAGGGCCTGGTATCTTTAAGCACAAGTAGTTTTGATGGACCGCCGCGCAGAAGCGGTTGAGAGTTGCCCTTCCCATGATAGCATTAAATGGGGACTCAATGTCAACGACATCGAACCTGACGGCTTCCGTGCGGTGATTTTCCTGTGTTCCAAATGTCATGAGGAGCTCGATCCTCCCAAGGGGTTGAATGGATTTTCCTGGTATGAAACCAGTGAGAGGCCGATCGGATGGCAGCAGGATGCCGTGATGATATCCTCCCCGTGGCTCCCACAGTTCCTTGAGCGTACGCAGGTAGAGTATATCTGCAGAGCTTCCTCCGTCGACAAGGATGCGGGAAACCTCGCAGTTGGATATTGTGGCGGTTAGCAAGAGGGCATCATCATGAGGGAACCTTAAGCCTTTTGCATCCTCAGCTGTGAAGCTAAGGGGGATGCTTGCCCACTTGGGAGGGACGCTTTGAGGAGCCACCCCTACGACATTGACCTCCCGGGCGTACTCCTTTCGCTGGCGCTTTGACACATGCCCGGAGGCCGAGCCCCCTATTATGACGTTTACTTGTCTTTGCGGTGCTTGGAAAGGGAGTTCCTGCTCGGCATCTTGCAGGTGCTGCCCGGGGGGTAGATCACCAAGGGCCTGTGCTGGGGGCGGTGGAATTGCCTGAAGAGGCATCGCCTCTGCAGCCGTGGGACGTGGTGGCGACCTGTGGCGCGGCTCGGGGCCGCGTTTGAGAAGCTTCGCTATCTCAGCGGCATACTGGCGGCACTCATTTGTATCATGCCCACGCATCTTGTGGTAGGCACACCAGCGTTCGTCTCCTTGATTTGGGTCACCCCCTTTTTCATTGCGGCCTTCGCCAGGGCGTCCCTTCCAGTGGGCTTTAGGCCCCGATTCCTTCTTGGGTCCTCTAGTGGAGTTGCCCCTATGCTCCTGCGGAGGTGCGTCGGTCATGACGAGGACTTTGGAGTCGCGTCTGCCACCGGATTGCTCCCTCCGGTCCTTGCCCCCCTTTCCGGAGGAGCCTTTTGACCTCCTCCCTGGGGAGGTGCTTTCATCTTGCGGGCGAAGTCCCTTCTTGGTCAGGTCATCTTCCTCTCCCCGGGCGTATTTTTCCACGACCTCGAAGAGCTCATGGGTCGTCCTCGGGGGATCTCTCCCAAGCGCACAGTTCAGTTCTCCCGGGAGCAGTCCCTCCTTGCAAGCGTTGATGACCGTTGAGTCTGGGGCATCTGCGACCTGGCTTCTTGTAGGACCGGAAAGGCGACTAGAGGGGGGGGTGAATAGACGCTTTCTCTATTTTTCACCTCGATCGAACTCAACACTACTTTCACTCCAATAGCTATAAAAGCTATGAAGATCATATCTGAGCACAGCGGATGACCCGTGTTGAATCCGATCAAACCCCAAAGTACAAGTCTAAAACACCTCAAAACTGCATGCACAAAATCGCAGGCTAAAATCATTCGCGCGACAACTCCCATCGATTCAATCCGGTTGGCACAAGCACACACACCGCAGACTAAAAGCAAGATCTTTCGATTTTTCCGAGAGCAACCCACGGCAATGAAAAATTGCCGATCAAGCATAAGCAAAACAGCGATTAAAAGCGAAGGCCTCACTTGCACACGTAAGACCGCAGCGAGCGTTGATCAATAAAAGCGACCACAATTTGTAGCTCACCAAAGAAGACAAAATAAACAAATCAACATAAGTGTTCTTCATCGCTAGCGCTCATGGACCACACACGACAAAGATGGCCAAAAACTTCCGTCGCATCAAGATGGTCACCACCAATAAACAAACCAAAGCATTAAATCGATGCACACACAAGAGACCACTCGATGCACAGAAGCTACTTGAGCAGAGCAACCTCAAGCAGTAGCCGAGGACCATAGTCACACGCATGCTACCACAACCCACACCTGCACAAGAAGTAAAGTGGCGATCAACTTTTTCGTCTTAGGCCGTAACATCTCATCAATAAGCCGCTTAAAACAAAGAAAATAACTCAACACCGCCGCCGGTTCTCCAAATAAATTCAGATGATGCTCACCTCTGACCACCACAACCGGATCTCAGGTGCTCAGCCCTCCTTTTTTTCACCAAGACAAGCCGACCAAAGAACAAGTAGCAATGTAAATTTGGACACAACAATCAAGCCATGAGGTTACTCGTGATTCCACAGGGGGAACAATGCGCGCCACTAGCGACGATATCGGCGCCCTCGGCTTTTCTCCGAGCGCAATATTTTTTTTTGTCTCGCCAAAGATCACCGCCAAGACTTGGTCACATCAAATAAAAACAAATTAACAAAAAAACGAGATCTAGCAACGCCTGGCGCCGGTTTTCTTGGCCAATCAGTCAGCCGAATTTTGGTCAAAGACCGCCAAGACACACTTGATTTTTTTTCACGGGTGCTCGTGAACAAAGCTTTGCGTGCATCAAGGAGCAGCCAAGCAATCAAAGCTACGACTATCAACTCAAAAAACGCCACGGCAGAGCAAAAAACAAAAAGCGGCGATTTGGATTAATGGCGTAAAACGGATCAACAACAAGAAAGAAACAAAACACTACAAGCCCACGCCAGAGAATCAAGATATTGGATTTTTGAGTCAACTCAATGGGCAAGAACAAGCCGCCAACCCGATGCTTACAAGGCGCCGCCACACTACTTTTCTCCAGCGCATTAATTCTTTGCCTCACCAGAGGCCGCCAGACTTCTCTACAGCGCCTAATTTTTCCAAAGAACTCTGGTATTTCACCTTGGGGCGCCACACACTTTTCATCCGGGCAAACAGCGATCAACAATTTTCTGGAGGGGCGCCGCCACCATGACCTCAAAAAAATGCCCCCACTCTTTTTCTTTTCTTAGTGGCTGCCCTAAACTCCAGCAAGCCTAAAAATCCTATCACCTATTCCTTTTATAGGGCAACAACAAACCCTAGAAAACCTTCTAGATGATTTACCCTAATGGGCTTCCGTTAGGGCCCAACATCAACGGAACACACACGCACGCATCTCAAAGCGCCGTCTTCATCGCCGATTGATCTAAACCGCTTCACCATGCGCCGACCCACGCCGCGGCTTAGTCAAAAGGTCACCAAGGCGGTATTTGGTGAAATTACCAAAATACCCCTTCTCGATCATTTCCAAAAGACCGAGTCCACAGATCATGAAGCAATCGCCGCCGCCACGTGTAGGTTGATCAATGGCTCCATGTCGCCAAGTCTCTCCCGCCCAGATCCCACCGCACCATCGAGCACTTGCAACGACTCCGCGCCACTTGATCCAACCGCCAGACCGAATCGCCTGTTCGGTCATCCTTGTCCATTTCGCGCCATGCTTGAGTCACTTGACCTCACCCGCATCCATGATCGTTTCGGACCTCGGCTCTCCAAGCTTAGTCCCGATCCACCTCGCCGCTGATCATCATTGACACGCAAGCCACACGCACAAAGAATAGACAAGCAACACGAATCCGGGAACAAGTTCTTCACAACTTGACCCACGTTAGCCAAAACATGCATCATGCAACACATATGCATTAACAAATATGGATATGACCTATCCCAAAATCAGATCACCACTTACATTAACATTCAGCACAAAAGCCGGTCAGACCGCCGCTGACCTGACAGATCTGAAACTTTGTCGAAAACACATGAAACTTCAAACCAAAAGCCACATTGCCAATTGTTTCATCATCCTAAGATCATGGGCATATCCCCATGATATCCACAATCTCCCCCTTGATGAACACATTGGCAATCTCTCAGAAAATGTAAGTTTGTGGTTTGATAAGAAAAATACTCGCAGTTTTCGCACAAAGGCACAACTTGGTCCAAATGCAAGAAAAAGCAAAGGAAATGACCAAGCTGGCTTCAGAATAGCATAAACAAGTGAGATACAGTAAAAGAAAGCAAGAAAGCTTCCAATTCCAAAGAATCGACAAAAATGTCACTTAAGGTCCATATGAAAGAAACAATTGTTCTATTTGACCTTTGATCATTGTGAGTCTTCAAGAATTGCAATTCAAGTTCAGAAAAGGCAATAAGACCAAAAGAATGCAATATGAATGCTCCCCCTCACTATGATCATCATTTTCAATTTCTCCATTTCTCCCCCTTACAAAACTTCTCCTCCATAACCAAAAAGCTCTTTATTAACATTACATTTTCGCTATATCTTCTCCCCCTTTGACAATGGATTCATCAAGGAATCATCCCTTCCTCTCATCCAGAGATGACAAATGCACAGGCAAGGAAGAAGCAAAAGAAAGAGCATGCATGAAATGCAATGGGGTGGCTTCATTTTTGTTTTGATTTTTCAATTTTTAGGGTAAAAGAAGCTTTGGAGATTACTCAATTGAACAGGCTAGCATTTCTACCATTACTCAAGATACAACAAGCCTGACAAAGCTAGCAAGATCATGTTAAGACATATATAGCAAAGCTAGACTAACGAGCTCAAAATATCACATGTTGTTGGATTAAATTAAGCAATGCATCAAAATTAGCAAGTTCAACAACAGTTATCCTAAAGTGATAATGGCCATATCAGAATGTCATTGTGAGATCCAGAAGCTGGCAAAGACCATCTTAGAGACAAAAAGTCATGAATTGAATCATTTAGCTCAACTTTTGTCAAAAGCCCAATTTTCAACTATTTTTCATTTGCAAAGAATATTCAAGTTGATAAAAGGTCTAACTTAGTAAAGAAGATCCTGGACTAGGAGCCATCCACAACCTCTTTCTAAGCTTCAACCAATTTTGACAATTTGCATTTTTAGCCATGTGCTAGATCTCAAGCCTCACTGCGACCATCCCAAGCAACAAAAGCTTAAAAGAGTGGTCTAGGTCATCCAAAACTCCCCCTGAGTTCATGCCTAGTACAATGGCAAGCCGTCTCATGAGAAAGAATTGGTGAGATCAGTTTTTTCGCACAAAAGAGATCATTTTCCATTTTGCACAAGGGCTATTTTAGATTCTTTAATGAACTGAAAGCTCAAAGATATTCAATTCTAGATTCCAGAGCTAACAAAGCAATTTTGACAGGGCCAATGTCACAAAAGGATCACTAATTGTGCAACTAGCTAAAAGATCCACAAATTGCTATTTCCAGTTCAAGTTGTTTAAAAGTTCTAGCTCATTTAGCAAAGACATTGCTGCACATGTAAAAGCATGATAATTCTAGCAAGTCAAAGAGCTAAACATGATCTTGAGCAAGAATTGAAATACTAAAGCTCAATAGAGTAATAAGCAAAACTTCATCAATTTAAAAGAAAGAAGCGGTAAAGCTTATATTACAAGTATCTTTTTGTGATTTTTCATTAGTATGTAATATGATACAATGTGATGCACAAAAGACTTAAAAGCCTAAAAGGTTCACAAAAGAACTAAGAAAGTTCCGAAAAGAACCAACTCCCCCTCAAACCAACCCATAGGGATAAATTATCCCTAACTCGCATCTCAAGGTGGCAAACCTTGTTGGGTTTAAAAAGATTTGAGGGGAGACTTGCCAAAAGGCCTTGGACTCCACAAAAACTAGCACAAAAACTTCAAACACCATAAGATCTCTAGGAACAGCAACTCGAAAAGCTAGAGAGCGAAACACCAACACTAAAAAGCTCACAGGCAACTCAAAAACCTGCTAACACTAGTGATTGGGAGACAAGCTCGACCTAGGCTGTGAGAAGAATGCATCCTAGCAAATCATGGGATAAGAAGAGTGCCTAGAAAAGACACGTGCTAGAACAGAGCCTCCTATCTACCCTGAACACAACAAGCCCAAATGCTATGCAAGGTAGACTAGGGATACCATACACAAAAGTAAGGTATAGAAGCTCGAACCTGAGTCCCACTGCTTGGCAGTGAGATGTAGTCATGATAGATGAAGATACAATTCTTGAAGCTTCAGAAGGTAGTCGCGCTCATCCATCATCCTCATCTCAAATTCCTTCATCTCCGAGAAGTGATAGTCAACATGAAAGCACAAATGAAAAAGAACCAACAGCTGAAGTCTTTGACCACTTGTTGGACCACATGTTCTTCTTCTCAACTGAAAGACTACACCAAAGAGACAGAAAAGTCTATGCCTTGGTACTGGGTTAGTGAAACATTGTCTAAAGAAACAGTACCAAGACACATGACTAGCAAGGATAGCAGTAGATGATCCAAAACTCATTTAAGCATATAATCAACAGTTCAGAACATGAGCATGAAGATAAACAAACAATTGCAACACATGCTATCCAAGAAATGATAAAGCTCAAACTATCCTTGATCAACAATAAGGCATAGGAGCAAGCAAACAAGCACATAGCATATCACCCATCATATATACAGTCGAAAGTAAAGCATGCTAGTGAAAGCTATGGCAAGACTCATGCATCCACAATTAATCGTAAGGCACAATAACCATGTAAGCATAAAGCAAGTTATAGAACAAGACATGGATAAAGAATGCTAACATGGATATCAAGTGAACAAGTGGATACATAAGACAAAAATCAACAAGAGCAAGATGATAAAGGTACAAGACAGTACAAGCTCATGATGACAAAACAAAGCTCACATAACCATGGCAATAATGATCAACAATATAATACATGGATATATAAGCAAGATAAAAGAAAAGGCATGATAAAGGATATCAAAGGTGTGACACATGCCAATATTATACAAGTGAGCACAAAGCAAGCACAACATGCCAAGTATGAATAATCATGAAGATAAGAGCATGAAGGTATATGATTGCTCACAAAACAGGTGTAGATGCCGATCAATAAAGCACATGCCTCTTGGAGGCCATCATGAGGGTGGAGAACCAACAAGTGTTCTGATCACATGATGAAGCAAAAGATCAGAATCTTTAAGTCCATGTTCTCCAACCCGCGTTCTCGGTACCTACACATGAGAAAGGCAAGGTGTCCGAGTCTTGGGTCCCGAAGGGTTAGATAGCAAATGCTTGGGAACCCAAACCTTGGACACACCACCACCAGAGGCAATCGAACCATTATGTGAGTTAGCATGATGCAAATGATGGTCCATGCAAGAAGATCCAATCTCATCCTTGGAGGCACGCCGCGAGTGGATAGCTCGATGAAGAAAACGAGGTCCATCTCTAGGAAAGCGGCAATGGCCAAGCTTGAAAGCACCATGATGAGAACCAACAGAAGCATCAAAAGAACTCACACAACCTCGCCGTGGGTGTGTACCTCGATGAGCAAAACGAGGTCCACCTCTTGGAAAACGGCGGAAATCCTGCCTCGGGGCAGCTCGTGGACCAAAACCAAAACCATGCAAACCATGTCCACGGAGCTGTCCAACACCACTAGAAAAGGTGTCAAAGAAGCCATCAACAAAGCGAGTCTTCGTGCTTGGCTCTTTAGTGTGCATGTCATGAGAAAGACTATGCTCAAAAGTTTTGCACGCCGAAAACAGAAATCTACATGATGTCCATTCTTTCCACAAATGAGCAATGGTGTAAAGGTCTACTAGTAGACACGGTCCGAGAGGACGAAGCACTATTGTCGCTCAAAGAAGAAGTCCTAGAAGAACTAGCATCATGACTCGTCCTCGTATCTACACTAGACCCACACATGCCATGAGAAAGGCTATGTGTGTTCCTAAAGGTACGACGACGCACTTGACGCTCATGTTTCAAACAGCGAAAGCAAAACCCAAGAGTGTGTCCATTCTTATTACAAAATGTGCAATGGTACTTCTTTTGTGAAGATTTAGTACCATTTGAGAAAGAAGCACATTTGTCTTTTGAAATCCGTTGGACAACACAAGAAGAGTCCGAAAGAGTCGAACTCACCAAAGAAGAGCTATCCAAAGCGATGCCACAAAAACCAACATCAAGTGACTCACGTTTAGCACAAAAAGAATCCAACTCCGAGTGCAAAGATGCAAGAGAAATCTTAAAAACATCAATCTCGGAGTGAAGGCAAATACAAGAGTCACATGATTTGGCGCCATATCATCGCAAGAAAGACTCAACCTCGCTCTTCAATGAAATGCAAGATGTGCAAGAAATTAATGATGCTTTCGAATTAAGTATGCAGTTCAAAGCATCAATTTCAGTTTCTAAACAAGCACAATTCTTGCAAGAGACTAAACCATCCTTAAGCAATTTTTCATGTTCTAAGCACATGCTACAAGGCCTAGCTTCAATTTCAATAATCTCAGCCCTAGCATTTTCTAATTGCTCAAGGTGAAAGGAATTAGTCAATTTAAGCTTCTCAAAATCAGCAAGCATGCCTACACAAGAATCACAATTATTTCTAGCCATAAAACTAAGATTGCCTATTTCTAACTTAGCATTGTCAAGTTCATGATGTAAGGCAATACAAGAATCACAAGGCATAGAAACATTTGATTTCAAAATTTCATTTTCAGATTTTAGGCATGCAAAAGAATTGTTCAAGTTCTCCATGTCTACAAACAATGAATCATAAGCATTCATGGAGGTTTTCAATTCAGAGAGCTCATAGACAAATCACCCTTCTCTTTTTCTAATAATTTTACTTTCTTCCTAAGAGCAAGCAGTTTAAGATCATATGAATATAAGACTTTTACAAGTTTTTCTTTGCTCACCTTGCTTAGCTCAAGTAGGGGATCGTCCTCATAAGAGTCATCACTATCATCAAAAAGCTCATCATCAGAATCCTCTCCATTATGTTCATCCTCAAAAGCTGCTATGCATATGTCACTGGGCTTCTTCTCCTCGAGGTCCAAAAGTGACTCATCCCTGAAACTAGAACAATCAAAACAAAAGGATTCGCCACAAATATCACAGGAGAAATCCTCCTCCATCGCCATTAGACTTATCATGCATTCAAATATTTTGTTACGGCCAACACCATTGGTAAAAGAACCACGACAAGATGCAAAGAAACGCTCACAAGTCCTCATATCTGTCGCCATGCTCAAAGATCAATAAAGATCACAAAAGAGCAAACTTGGCTCTGATACCAATTGTAGGACCGGAAAGGCGACTAGAGGGGGGGTGAATAGACGCTTTCTCTATTTTTCACCTCGATCGAACTCAACACTACTTTCACTCCAATAGCTATAAAAGCTATGAAGATCTGTATACAGGCACAGCGGATGACCTGTGTTGAATCCGATCAAACCCCGAAGCACAAGTCTAAAAACACCTCAAAACTGCATGCACAAAACTGCAGCTAAAATCATTCCGCGCACAACTCCCATCGATTCAATCCGGTTGGCACAAGCACACACACACTGCAGCTAAAAGCAAGATCTTTCTGATTTTTCCGAGAGCAGCCCACGGCAATGAAAAATTGCCGATCAAGCATAAGCAAAACAGCGATTAAAACAGTGCCTCACTTGCACACAGAAGACTGCAGCAGAACAGTGATCAATAAAAGCAGCCACAACTGTAGCTCACCAGCAGCACAAAATAAACAAATCAACATAAGTGTTCTTCACTGCTAGCGTTCACTGGACCACACACGCACAGCATGGCCAAAAACTTCCGTCGCATCAAGATGGTCAGCCAGTTAATAAACAAACCAAAGCATTAAATCGATGCACACACAAGAGACCACTCGATGCACAGGAAGCTACTTGAGCAGAGCAACCTCAAGCAGAGCTGGAGGACCATAGTCACACGCATGCTACCACAACCCACACCCGCACAAGAAGTAAAGTGGCGATCAACTTTTCTGTCTTAGGGCCAGAACATCTCATCAATGAGCCAGTTAAAACAAAGAAAATAACTCAACACTCCCGCTGGTTCTCCGAAATAAATTCAGGATGATGCTCACCTACAGCCACCACAACTGGATCTACAGGGTGCTCAGGCCCTCCTTTTTTACAGCCGCACAAGCCGACCAGCAACAAGTAGCAGCCAGAAATTTCGGACACAACAATCAAGCCATGAGGTTCTGCATTCCACAGGGGGAACAATGCGCCGCCACTAGCTGATACACGCAGTCGCCCTCGGCTTTTCTCCGGGCGTAATATTTTTTTTGTTGTTGTCTCACCAAAGATCAGCTGCCAAGACTCGGTCACATCAAATAAAAACAGCCGAACAAAAAAACGAGATCTAGCAGCCGCCCTGGGCGCCGGTTTTTGCGGCCCAATCAGGCTGCCGAATTTTGGTCAAAGACCGGCCGCACACACTTGATTTTTTTCACGGGTGCTCAGCAAACAAAGCTTTCATGCATCAAGGAGCAGCCCAAGCAGTCAAAGCTACACAGCTATCAACTCAAAAGACAGCGCCGCCGGCAGAGCAAAAAAACAAAGACAGCGATTTGGATTAATGGCAGAAAAACGGATCAACAACAGTAAAGAAACAAAACACTACAAGCCCACGCTCAGAGAATCAAGATATTGGATTTTTGAGTCAACTCAATGGGCAAGAACAAGCTGCCAACCCGATGCTTACAAGGCGCCGCCACACTACTTTTCTCCAGGCGCATTAATTCTTTGCCTCTCAGCCAGAGGCCGCCAGGACTTCTCTACAGGCGCCTCAATTTTTCCAGCAGCTACAGGTACTTCACCTTGGGGGCACCGCCACACCGTTTTTCATCTGGGCAAACAGGCGATCAACAATTTTCCTGGAGGGGGCGCCGCCACCATGACCTCAAAAAAAACGCCCCCACTCTTTTTCTTTTCTTAGTGGCAGCCCTAAACTCCAGCAAGCCTAAAAATCCTATCACCTATTCCTTTTATAGGGCAACAACAAACCCTAGAAAACCTTCTAGATGATTTACCCTAATGGGCTTCCGTTAGGGCCCAACATCAACGGAACACACACGCACGCATCTCAAAGCGCCGTCTTCATCGTCGATTGATCTAAACCACTTCACCATGCGCCGACCTGCGCATGCTTAGTCAAAAAGGTCACCAAGGCGGTATTTGGTGAAATTACCAAAATACCCCTTCTCGATCATTTCCAAAAGACCGAGTCCACAGATCATGAAGCAATCGCCTGCTTCGCCACGTGTAGGTTGATCAACGGCTCCATGTCGTCAAGTCTCTCCCGTCCGGATCCCACCGGCACCATCGAGCACTTGTAACGACTTCGCCGCTGATCCAACCAACGACTAAACCGCCTGTTCGGTCATCCTTGTCCATTCCGCGCCATGCTTGAGTCACTTGACCTCACCCGGCATCCATGATCGTTCTGAACCTCAGCTCTCCAAGCTTAGTCCCGATCCACCTCGCCGTTGACCGTCATTGACCTGCAAGCCACCTGCACAGCAATAGACAAGCAAACACGAATCCGGGAACAAGTTCTTCACAACTTGACCCACGTTAGCCAAAACATGCATCATGCAACACATATGCATTAACAAATATGGATATGACCTATCCCAAAATCAGATCACCACTTACATTAACATTCAGCACAAAAGCCGGTCGGGATGGCCACCGACCGACAGATCCAAACTTTGTCGAAAACACATGAAACTTCAAACCAAAAGCCACATTGCCAATTGTTTCATCATCCTAAGATCATGGGCATATCCCCATGATATCCACACTTCTCACTTTGGAAAAGCGCTTAAGAAATTCTCTTATGGATTCACCCTTTTGTTGCTTGATAGTGAAGAGCTGGTTGGGGAGCATAGGGCGCTTATAGCTTCCTTGGAAATTTGCGCTGAACTCTTCCCTCAGCTGGTTCCAAGAATAGATGGAGCCTTTCCTTTGGTTGAAGAACCAGAACGCGTTGCCCAGGAAAGGAACGATGGGGAGCGATTGCACATCTCTACTTCTCCACCTCCCCCCGCCCGAATCGCTGTGGAGTATACTTCCAAGAATTGTATGGGGTCAGAGTCCCCATCGTAAGGCCCGAGGTTAGGCTGGCGGAACTTCGGTCGGAAAGGAGTTTTGCAGATGTCTCTTGTGAGAGGATTCCCGATCTCGAGACGCCTGCCCCTTCGTCTGCTGCAGGTGATGGTGATCGCGCGGTGCGACGACGGCGGTGGCGGGGCTCTCCTGAGCTAGAAGAGCTGGATGCCCGCCGGTGGCGGCGATGGTGCGAGTGCGTTGGCGAGTTGGAGCGCCCGCGCCGACTTGCCACTTGATCCGGCTGGGAGATTAGTGATTCAGCATCCATTTCTTCGTGGCGGTGGTGACCACGCTCCCTAGCGGATCCGATCGGTGGCTCGGGGGCACGCTTAGTGCCCGCAGAGTACATGCTCTTCTGACCGCCCTGGCCACAGCCTCCTTGATGTGAATCCTTACGGCCTGACGAGTGCACTTGGGCCATGACGTGTGGAATGGTCCTTCCACTCAAGGTCTTTGGAGGGGCACCGAGGAGCAACCTTTGGCCTCACGGGCTCCCTAGTCGCCCCCGGCCACGTAGCACCTTGAGGATGGAGCTCAGCACTCACTCGGGGGAGTTGACTCACCATCTCTGGGTGCGGCGCATTTGCCCAAAGCGGAGGAGCTTGGAGGAGGTCGCGGGCGCCTGTTCGGGGTATGAACTCAGCCTCGGAGGTCAGGCGACGGATGAATTGCAATGGAAAAGGCCGAGCTCCTCCCATCCGAGTTTGGCGGGTGCATTGGCGATGAGGAGCCCGCCATCACCGCCACGTGGGCGAGTGGAGGAGGTTGTAAGGATGCCCCGGCCCTCCTCAGGAAAAATCTGCTGTGGCCGGGTCAGTGGCCACTTGAACTGAAGGCGGTGCTGGGAGCGGGGAGACGTGCTGAGGGCCACTGGGAGTGCGATACGTGGCCATCATGTAGTCCACCACCTGCTTTGCGGTTGCCTCCACCATTGCTTTGCAATTAGCGGCGTCGAGCCCCCCAGGAGCGGTGGATGGCCCTGGAGCTTCAGCAACATTTCGGGCCTCTTGCCTTGGGCCAGACACCACGTCGGTTGGTGCAATGGAGGTGGGGACGCCTAGCGGCCCGGGAATGCGCAGGACGTTGTCTGTCCCGGGATGAATAGCTCCGATCTCCGAAGATAACCCATGCCTTGGGCTTCTTCGAGGAATGGATCGGTCGTCCGCGGGCTCCCTATGCTCTGAAGTGAGAGGAGGCCTTGCAGACTTGGAGTACTTCTTGGTAGGAGCCATAGCCTTCTGTTGATCAGCTACGTTCCCCACGGTCGGCGCCAATGTTGACGGTGTAAAATCGAACACAAGTAAGAGGGCGGACGATGGCCGTGCTACGGGCCTTCGTCCATGAGAACGAACGGAACACGAGGATTTATACAGGTTCGGGGGTCCGAGAGGACCGCCCTACTCCTGTCGGCGGCCTACGGGGGTTCGAGGATCCCTCCCGAAGGCTCACCTGGTCACTTGCTTGTATGTATTGCTCAAGAGTCCTCCCCCAAGGAGGGATACAAAGAGGTATTTATAGGCTCCCAAGCCTGTACAAATGACCATCATACCCCTTGGGGGTTGACTATTCCGAGGATACAATCGGGGGGTATTACGGTCTTTTATGAGTACAAATGCGGGATACAGACGGTCTTCACCAGGTGACTACACTGTCAGACCCGATGAGTCGGTATTTACACTAAGGAGCGGATCCCACTGACAAGGGGATAGGATATTCCTCCAACAGCTTTATTGCTCCTTTAAAGTATGGGCAATCAGCTTTCACACCAGGGATATCGTTCGCATGAAACCACTTCGCCCAAGCTTCCCCAATTCCTATTTTATTCTTCTTGCCGAACAATGTGTCCACCTGAGTTTGCTGAGGAGATTTGCTGCGTGCTATATCAGAATCAAAGGCTCTACCAGCAGACCTTGCATTACGAAACAAGGTATGAATCCTACTAGTACTACCACTAGTACCAGCATTGCTACCAGTCGCACTCACGCGTCCTCCACCGCCACTCCCACATCCATGCTCATATGTCCCACCACTACGCTCCACCCTCTCCCGAAAATGAAGGTCCCTCAATGATGCATTGATAGCCATCTATTCTTGTAAATCTTCATCGCTGGGCACATCAATTGGTGCATTCATCTCTTCATAAATCTCTCTTTCCATTCTAAGCTTCTGCGTGTGTGCTTGTCACCTCCTTTGCTTCCCTGCCCGATCAGACGTCCTCATCGCATCACGAACCTCCGGTGGCACTTGCTGGCAACTTTTTACATTGCCTATTATACCCGCTAGATGCTGCCTAAGCAGGGTTGCACCTCCTCCTAAGAAAGTCGTTAAACAATATTTGCACTTGAATCCGACCCCTATTTGATCCCCATGGCTCCAAACATAATCAATGCCCTCTGCAATTCCAAAACAATGGAGGATGTATGATGATCACATAATAATGAAGCAGACATAATAATGAAGCAGAAGAAACAACACTACAAAAGATGAAAACATATGGAATGTCCAAATCATCATTGATCATTGACAGGTGGCGTCCTCCCATTTGGGGGAAGATGGTTTGAGCTTCTTAAAAAATCTGGGCCATAAGGCAAAACTTGCCTTGTTTGAGAGGATTTAAGTTTATAGTAGCTTTGATCTCAAGTTCAAACCCCTCAAAAATTGGGCCCAAAGAGTTTCCATGTATCACCCTACTATTATAGTGGCTTGTAGTAACCTACACTGGACATCACTATTTTTTTTTACTTTCTCAATTAATCATTCCTGTTCACCTGACATGTCAACGTATCAAGCTAGTGAACTAATCATAAGCAATTTTTATTTTTGTTTCAGAAACCAATGTTTCTTGATGACTGTATCATTGAGTACACCTGTTTAATATATTCAGTAACTTCAAGCTACATGGATTGCATGTTCTTGAAAAACTCCTTATAACCCATCAAATATCCATTAGGTTTAGAAGTTTAGACACTTTTCAGTGAATTAAAATCCAAAAGTTATGCTTTTGCAGAGAAGCTATTCCTTATTAACAAACAATTTATCACTATTTTGTTGGCAGACAACCAGAAAGTTGCAATGAGTTGACTCCCAATCTCCTAGCAAATTCCTCAAGTGCAGTGTAACATCCTAATTTTCTGAGCTTTAAAAATCTTTTGAATAGTTAGTAGGGGAAACTTCACCATTTGGATTTTATTTGAAATTAATTCAAAAGCTTAAACATGGACTTTGTACATCAAAATAATTTAATATGATTAAAGTCAAGATCAATAATGGTCAAAACTATTTTATTTGGGTTCTTTGGGCTTAAACATATTTTCCAGATTTTTCTGGAATTTTTCCAAGTTCATTTGCTATTTCCTATTGCTTATTTGGATTTCTGGTATTTTCTTAAAAAGAAAAGTATTTAAAATCTCAGATTCTTCCCCAGGCCGAATCTTCCCACCCGATCCTTTGTTTTTCCATGCCCACTCCCTCTATTCAATTCGGCCCACCTTGACCCAATCTAGTGCATCTGCACCGTCTGTAGCGTTCTCGCCCTCGCCCTCTGCCATGTGGGTCCGCGTGCCTGTCTCTCTGCCGTGTGGGGCCCGTGCCATCGTTGTCTCCGACGCGGTCATCTTCCTCGCAGAGTCCAGCTCGGAGCCGCCATTGTTAACCTTCCAAGCTCCGTCCGACAAAATCCAATCTCCAAATAAAATCTCCTTGATTTCTTTACCAAACTCTATCTCTTGTTCCTCCGTTTCCTTATCTGCACTCAATCGACATCAATTCGATCTCACCCGAGAGCTTCAGCGCCGCCGCTAATTCGAGTTTTAGGGTTTTTGCCGCCGTCGGTGAAAACTTGAATTGTGCCGCCGCCAATGTCGCCGCGTCGTCATCGAGTGCACCACCGGGTCCGCCGTCACCAGAGCATCTCGGAGCACCCTTCCTCACTGTCGGAACGTCACCGGAGGCCTCGTCCGACAATAACAGATCCGCTCCACCACTTGAGCCTCGCTGCCGGCCACCACCGTCCACCTCAACCACCCGGAGCTACCTCAGCAGGTTCGCAATAGCGAGGGCTACGCGCTGGTACCACCCATGGCCGGAGTAGCGCCGCTGTTCGCCGTGCCATTGGTTCCCAAGCCATCGTCACCGTTGATCTGACGTGGCAGCCCGCGTCAGCGTCCATCTCAGCAGCTCGTGCGCGCGTGTCGCCGACGTGTCGTGTGCGTGGCGCCAGGTCAGCGCCATGTGTGCGCGGGTTTGCCACCCGAGCGAATCCCAGATCCAATCGGTTCGGTCGACCGAGTTCACCGTGGACCGTCTCACTGACATGTGGGTCCCACATGTCAGATTTTCTTTTTAATTCTTTAATTCCGAGCGCTGACAGCATCGTTGCGCAATAATCTGATTTTCTTTTAAGAAATAATTTGGATAAATCCTTAAATCCAGTTTTAGGGTTTTCTTTTAGATTCAAACTTCCCAAGCTCATATCTTTTGCATCCGAACTCCGATTGAGCCCATTCAAATTTATAAATTCAAGATCTATCTATCTGAGATTTTTATTTAATTTTTAGAGTTTGTTTTGCCTCTGTTAGTTATTTGTTTTGTTTGTTTGTTTCGTTTGCGAGTAGACGTCGATACTTCGGGAAGATTTGAAGAAGGAATACCTCAAGAGCAAGATCAGTACTTAGTCCTATCTCAAGGCAAGTCATACCTTTGATCATATTGAACCCAGTTTTTAAAAGTTATATTGATTTAAATTATTGCATTTACTTTAAGTATTTATTTCAATGTTTTTGGGATTAGTTAATATCCAATTTGTTATGACCACCTTGTCTAATGGTATGCCATAATCTTTTGTCACCCTAGTTTGGTTTATTTAGTTGGTGCTATTGTATTACCAACGTGGGTTGGTTAGATGCGATTAGATTGATTAGCCATGCTACGAGTCATCATTTCATGTGAGTCGCAATAATAAACTTGACTAAGTGACTATAGAACCATTTGATTAAATTGTGTGTATTGTGTGCTGTTACTCGTTGATGGCATATATTGCACTTAACCAACAGGGTGGGAAAAGGTTTTGGACGGGGGCAAGTGGTCTGGTATACTTTTATGGTGGATCTATGTTGGCGGGAATGATAGGTTAGAATTTGGAAGTCTTGCCTCGGTCAATTAAGGACTTAACCTTGTGCGCCATTGAACTGGGTATTTCGTACAACCACATGCCTAGTATGGGATGGGCCTAACTTAGTAAGTTATGGAGTCTTAACATTGGTTACTCAGGAAGTAGGTTAGCTGTGTCGGATTGGGTGGAGGTGTGTACTACCAAGTAGTCGCATTGCGGGGCGGTTCACCGTTTCCCTGTCCAACGGTGTGCGTCTGTGGCGGCTAAGCATACCGGGAGTGTCAATGTTGAGATGAAGTTTCTGAACTGTTTTGTTACAGCTAGTGCTAGCTACACTAGTTGTATCTTGTGGGTAAAGTGTACAACCTCTGCAGAGTGTTTAATCAATCTATTCGAATAGCCGCGTTCGCGGTCATGGACATGCTCGGGGATTTCACACGAGGGGTAGATTTTCATGAAAACCTTGGGAAGGGAGCTATGTGACCTAAGTCATATGGCTATGTGAATAACTTGTTTAGGTCATGTGTCTTTGTGAAACAACTGATAAAAATTACTACTGTCTATTTGTTTTACTTATGCTTTCAATCTATTATTCCTATTCAAATTGCAAATGTTGCATTTCTGCAAAAGAACCACAGAAGCCATTCCTTTGGAATAAGCCTGCATCTATAAATTGCATTATGTGGTATGACTTGCGAGTACGGTTGTGTACTCATGCTTGCTTTATTAAATCAAGCAGAAGTGAAGGGATCGTCTGTCAACAAGGTCTACTTCAAGGATCGTGGAGAACTAGGTCGCGCACCCCAGCCGATTGCCTGTGGGCATATGGATGGGCTTCACTGAAGTTATTCCATTTCATTCCTTTGTAGCTTCACTGAGCTATTTGCCCTCTAAAGCATTAATTGTAAGCTTTGACCATAAGGTCTTTACTCTGATGTTTATTGCTATTTGCCTATTTATTAGTCGTCTTTGTATATGGAAATGGTATTTCACTGATGTTGCCACTGTGTGCACTAGCTTGATCCTGGACTAGTGCAGTATACACAGAGGGTCCAGAATTGCATATTTTGGGTCCCAACAGAGGTGGTATCAGAGCCATATCGACTGTAGGCCGTGACCTTAGTTAGAATGGTCGTTTTTAAGGAAACTTCAAAACCTATGTTACAAATGAAAAATCTTAATGATGTGCTATTCTCATCTTGTCTAGCTTCTAACTCTTCCAATCTATTCCATTCTCATCTATATTCTTACTCACCGTTTTGAGTATTGAATTGGACTCGCTTCCCTCATAACTTCTATAGTTGTCGTTACCTGTGCCAAATATCTCGGTGGATGCCTAAGAGCTGTTTTGAGCAACTTTTAAAGACCATGCAACCAGCAACAACGTATCAATATCTCCCCAAGTGTTCAAGACAAGTTCGTCGCAAGAATTGAAGACCAAGAAGAAGTGTACGTCGCCCCTGTCTTTCTCCAAGATTCGCCTGCAAGGATGGCAAGCAGTCAAAGTTTGAGGAGGATCGAGACTAGTTCGAGTTGTCTTCAGACCAGCCATATAGGATAAATCAGCGTTGATTCCTCCCGTGTGTTGAGCCAAGTCATCCAGTTAGGTTAGAGCTTAATCAACTAGACGATTAGTTTTTCGTCTTCTTTCTTTGGTGTGTAGTTTGTCTGTGAGTTTTGTGCTTCTTAATAGCTTTCCAGCTATTTGTGTTTCTTGGTGTTCTTTGGGTTAAACCCGCTCCCCTTAGTAGATTGTCCTCCCTCACCCTGTGCTTTTCCCTCTCATCTATTAGCCCCGGTCAGCAGCAGATGAAGAGCCCCAGTAAAGCCAACCCTGTCAGTAGTCTCGAGACAGTCCGTACCAGCTCAGATCCTGTCAATCCCAGTGGGCAGTTGTTAGTACCAGGAGTAGCAGCTCTAGTCATGGAACAATTCTTGGTAGCTCAGACCCAATTCATGAACGCGATGATGCAGAACATGAACAACATGATGACACAGCAGAATCAGACCACCGCTACTTTAGTCAACTTGATGAATCAGAATAATCAAGCAAGTCGTCGTACCGTCACCAGTGTCAGTACCAGAGCAGACGTTAACCAGCAACTATCTCCAGTGCCAGTAGTGACACACCAGAATCCGAGCTAGTTCCCTGCCCCAGAATCAGCTCATGCCAGCGACGATGCAAACGTCCGACAGTAGTAATGTTAGCAATGTTGCACAGTTGGTTGCCATCCCAGTGACATGCCCTCAGTTCAAGTTTGTGAAGTTCATGATGACCAAGCCGCCTGTCTTTCAAGGGTCAACCACACTCAAGGATGCAGAATCTTGGATTCGCACCATAGAAGAAAAGCTAGCTATTGTGCAATGCAATGATAATGAGAAAGTTCTCTTTGCTGCTCATCAACTGGAAGGAGTTGCATTGGATTGGTGGGAAAAATTTTGCGTCGCCCATCAGGACGAGCAAACCATCACATGGTTAGAGTTCACCGCTGCTTTTCGTCAGCAGCATGCGACAGCAAGCAAGAGTGATCAACAGGAACTTGCTATTCCAATATCCTATAGCAAATCTAGTCGTTGTCACTTAAAGTGCTGCCAGCCAGATAAATCAGAAGATTGTGCATGTATCCGTTGTGGAGAAATAGGCCATAGTGCCGATGAGCACAACATCGATTGTTCTAGTTGAGAAGGAAACCATTCCGTTGGAGAATGTCCAATGAGCAAAATCACACGTTTCTTATGTGAAGGCGATGATCATTGTCCGAGTCAGTGCCCCATGTATTCAGTGTTGACTGCTGCAACACAACGTCAGCGAGAAAGCTTCCGAACCGCTGTCAGTGCATTAGCAAAAGAAGGCAATCCGTTGTTAGTGCAAGATATGTCAGCCGAGGAATCACAAGAGCAGAATGTTGACTTTGGCAACCCACCTAAAAAGGGAAGTAAGCCAGTCTCGCCAAGAGTGTGTTTCGAGTGTGGTAAGCAAGGCCACTATGTCAAGCAATGCCCGGCAAAACGTCAAGCTTCAACCATTAAAAAGGATAGTCATTCTGCCACAATGTTGCCAGGCAAGTCACAATATCCGCCACGTGCATGCTACCATTGTCGTAGGAAAGGTCACTACATCAGCCATTGTCTGCAGCAGAACCAATCACTCACTCCAGATGCAAGAATGCCAGAGGTTGTGTCAGTCAAGATCGTAACTCCCAAAGCAGGTGGTAACGCAGCCGGATCCATGTGTCCAGCGAAGCAGTCAAAGAAGAGACGTTTGGATCATGATGTTACCAAGGAGGCATAGATTGGTGATGTCATATTATGCAGTGTCATGCATTTGTTAGCAGCAATATATAAAGCCAGAAAAATAGTTGTAATCTTTTCTTTTGTTTGAGAGCTAAAACGTGGACATCTTTGTATTCAAGTTATGAATAAAAGGAATTGTTGGGTATTGAACATAGGATAGCTTTCTCAGCATATGCCTGTGCATGTCAAGTAATCAAGTTCCGAGTCTTGGTAATTGAAGGCCATAGAGCCGTAATTATAAGAGATCATGTCGAAGTCTAAGCCACTGCTTTGCATAGCAGTGAGGCAACAACAAATGGTTAAAGAATATAACCAGGTGATAATGTCCATATCCGCAAGAGAATATGCACTGATCATTGCAAGTGATCCATACAACCCACAACCGTATCAGAAGTCAAGTTGTCTTTGACTTGGTACCCAGGATCAGTCAATTTCAGAAGAATTACGTCAGAGATGAACTATGACAAAAGCTGTTAAAAGAGTTTGCAAAAATGATAGAACAGATCAAAGAATTCCCTCATATATAGGTAGTGTCAAATTGAGTTCTTCTGTTTTGTCAAACACCAATGTGAGCTATTATGACGAATTAGTAGCACAAGGATGTGCGAGGAGTTAGTTTATCCAAGAGCTAATCTTCAAAACCTCAGAGTCAGCTTGTTGAGTTTTGAGTAAGAATTTCAGTTTTCCCGAAATCATCTGTGAACAAGACAGTGTCAGTTAAAGATCAGTAAAGCAGTCATTTCAAGATAGCCAAGATCCCTCACTCGTTGAAAAAAGGGACCAGTCCGCTCAGATCGCTAGAAGTGAACTGAGTCAGTGAGGATTTCAGAAATGGTCAATCACTATTCTAGCGTTCGTATTGCCAGGTATCAGAAGAACCTTGTTAGCTTTTATCACGGAACATCTAAGAATCAGTGTGTTAAGAAGTTTTGCTAGCACTTCCTACTAACTAAAGTTTCAAGCAGTGAATTGTCCTAGTCATAATTCAAAGTTTATTGTCATGAAGAGGCAAAGAATGGTTTTATTGGATTGAGAACCACGAGGTCAAATCCTTTCCCTTAGGACAGATCAGTATAGTGGCAGATGTTTCGAATCGGAAGAGCTACCGCAAGAATTTGTTGATCAGACAACTAAAGTTACTTATCAAATCCAGAAGTGATGAGTCTTGAGTCAGTGCAGAAGGATATTTGTTGAACCCTAGAGTTCAAACAGATGTTAGACATCACTGTCGACAGGACAGTGAGATGACAGTTAGGTCAAGGATATCAGTCCTCACGTAAGGCAAGGTTTAGCCTTGGAATCCATTGAAGGCTAACAAATGATTTGTGAAACATTGAGTATGTCTGCGTATTTGATCACAAGAAACTCGAGTAGTTGTGGCTCGAACCAACATCTATGTGCAAGCCTTCCGTTTTCTCTAAAAAGTACAAAGATGTACAAAGAGCTCGCAGTGGAATTGTGATGATCCAACTTAAAAGCGAAATATCACGAAATGGATTACCCTGAGTTTGGTATGTCAGAAAGTCAGCCCACAAGTCAAAGGCCCGTCAGAGTACCTCTAGTCCTGAGAATTCAGACATGGGATTTCCCAGGACCCAATCGAGACATAGATTCTTGAAAGGTGAATGTTAATCAGTTGTCAGAAAGTTTGGCCGTTTCATTCCTATTAATATCGTCGAGCTTGGAGACCGTTTAGCAGAATGGTATATGACAGAGGTTGTATATGATAGAGATGGTATTCACTGAATTTGGTATAGTGTCAGATCAACAGAGATGATCAATTTGCACGATGTGCCGGAAAAGATAGCATTAGACCAAAAATCCCAGTTTATCACGTGTCAACGACAGAGTGTCTAGGAAGCCTTGGATGCTCTCTCAGTTCAGTACTATGTATAACCCTCAATCAGTGGATAGATTAAGAGATAAATGAGTTGTGCCTTACTCATGGTACCAGGTCGAGCAAGTAAGTGTTCTGTGCAGAGTTTCCCTATAGCAGTATCGGTCAGCCAATTCGCAGTGGTCACCCTCTAAATTTACAATGGTTGATCATGTCAGTCATTGCTCAGCAAGGAGCAGATCATATCACCAAGTATGTAGATTTTGCGTTAATCATGAAGTAGAAGGCCAAGTGTCTTTAATCCTAAAGGGATTGTAAGTAGCTTAGTTCAAACAGAAAAGCTACACAGGTTATGCAGATTATGCCGATTGTCACTCTCGCAGTCTAGTCTATCGTCAGGCTACCCGTTTAAGATCTGTGTTAAGGATTGTACGACAAAGGTGACAGAGATGTGTCGGTCAGTTCAGATTTTGGAAGCTCGGAAGAAGATAGTGTCAAATCGAGGATCTCAGTTACTTCTCATTTTGACAGAGTTTGCACGAAGCCTTAGGGACCCATTTGAATTTCAGTACTGCATACCATCCCCAGACAGATGTACAGACTGAAAGAGTTAACCAGATATTAGAAGATATGTTGAGAGCTTGTGCTCTAGCAAATGCTACCCGTTGGGATAAGAGTTTGCCGTATGCAGAATTTTCGTACAACAACAGTTATCAAGCTAGTCTGCAAATGTCACCGTTTGAAGCTTTGTATGGTCGTGCCTGTAGAACCCCTTTGAATTGGTTAGAAACAGCTGAACGTTTAGTTTTTGGGCCAAACATCATTCAAGAGGCAGAAGAGCAAGTGTCTATGATCCGAGAAAGGCTAAAGAATGCCCAATCGAGGCAGAAGAGCTATGCTGATAACCGTCGTCGTGACCTCAACTTTAAGCCAGAGGATTTTGTTTATCTTTGAGTTACTCCTCTCAGAGGTGTAAAAAGATTTCATGCCAAAGGGAAGCTTGCCTCTAGATATGTTGGTCCGTTCAAGATATTGGCTCATCGTGGAGAAGTAGCTAATCAATTGGAGTTGCCGCAGTCGTTAGCAGGAGTGCATGATGTCTTTCATGTCTCTCAGTTGAAGAAATGTCTCCGTATGCAAGAAGAACAAGCCCTGTTGGAGTCAATCGAATTGAAAGAGGATCTCACTTATAAAGAGCAGCCAATCAAGATTTTGGATGTCGCAAAGCGCCATACCAGAAGCAAGACCGTTCGTTTTTGCAAGGTTCAGTGGAGCAACCACTCAGAAGGAGAAGCAACGTGGGAACGAGAAGACGAGCTGAAATCCGAGTTCCCTAGCCTGTTCTCTAGCTAGCCTGAATCTCGGGGATGAGATTCCTTTAAGGGGGAAGGTTTGTAACATCCCAATTTTCTGAGCTTTAAAAATCTTTTGAATAGTTAGTAGGGGAAAATTCACCATTTGGATTTTATTTGAAATTAATTCAAAAGCTTAAACATGGACTTTGTACATCAAAAAAAATTTATATGATTAAAGTCAACATCAACAATGGTCAAAACTATTTTATTTGGGTTCTTTGGGCTTGGACATATTTTCCAGATTTTTCTGGAATTTTTCCAAGTTCATTTGCTATTTCCTATTGCTTATTTGGATTTCTGGTATTTTCTTAAAAAGAAAAGTATTTAAAATCTCAGATTCTTCCCCGGGCCGAATCTTCCCGACCCGATCCACCGCTTTTTCTGCTGCCCACTCTGTTCAATTCTGCCCACTCCTCCATTAATCCCAAGACGCCTGCTTGCGCGCCTCGCCATGTGGGTCCGTGTGCCTGTCTCTCTGCCGTGTGGGGCCCGCGCCATCGTCGTTTCCGACGCGGTCATCTTCCTCGCAGAGTCCAGCTCGAAGCCGCCATTGTTAACCTTCCAAGCTCTGTCCGACAAAATCCAATCTCCAAATAAAATCTCCTTGATTTCTTTACCAAACTCTATCTCTTGTTCCTCCGTTTCCTTATCTGCACTCAATCGGCATCAATTCGATCTCTATCTCTAAGATCCGGCAAACCCGTGTCAATTCTGATTTGGGCATTCCTTATCTCGTCTCTCCCTCAGCCTATAAATAGACCCCTCGGGTGCGCAATTCTTTGCTGATCCCGAATCTCACATCAATTCCACCCGAGAGCTTCAGCGCCGCCGCTAATTTGAGTTTTAGGGTTTTTGCCACCGTCGGTGAAAACATGAATTGCGCCGCCACCAGTGTCGCCGCGTCATCATTGAGTGCACCACCGGGTCCGCCGTCACCAGAGCATCCCGGAGCACCCTTCCTCACCGTTGGAACGTCATCAGAGGCCTCGTCCGACAATAACAGATCTGCTCCGCCGCTTGAGCCTCGCCGCCGGCCACCACCGTCCACCTCAACCACCCGGAGCTACCTCAGCAGGTTCGCAATAGAGAGGGCTACGCCCTGGTACCACCCATTGCCGGAGTAGCGCCGCCGTTCGCCGAGCCATTGGTTCCCGAGCCATCGTCACTGTCGATTTGACGTGGCAGCCCGCGTCAGCGTCCATCTCAGCAGCTCGTGCGCGCGTGTCGCCGACGTGTTGCGTGCGTGGTGCCAGGTCAGCGCCACGTGTGCGCGGGTTTGCCACCCGAGCGAATCCTAGATCCAATCGGTTCGGTGGACCGAGTTCACCCTGGACCGTCTCACTGACGTGTGGGTCCCACATGTCAAATTTTCTTTTTAATTCTTTAATTCCGAGCGCTGACGTCATCGTTACGCAATAATCTGATTTTCTTTTAAGAAATAATTCGGATAATTCCTTAAATCCAGTTTTAGGGTTTTCTTTTAGATTCAAACTTCCCAAGCTCATATCTTTTGCATCCGAACTCCGATTGAGCCCATTCAAATTTATAAATTCATCTAAATTTGAGATCTATCTATCTGAGATTTTTATTTAATTTTTGGATTTTGTTTTGCCTCTGTTAGTTATTTGTTTTGTTTGTTTATTTCGTTTGCGAGTAGACGTCGATACTCCGGGAAGATTTGAAGAAGAAGGAATACCTCAAGAGTAAGATCAGTACTTAGACCTATCTCAAGGCAAGTCATACCTTTGATCATATTGAACCCAGTTTTCAAAAGTTATATTGATTTAAATTATTGCATTTACTTTAAGTATTTATTTCAATGTTTTTGGGATTAGTTAATATCCAATTTGTTATGACCTCCTTGTCTAATGGTATGCCATAATCTTTTGTCACCCTAGTTTGGTTTATTTAGTTGGTGCTATTGTATTACCAACGTGGGTTGGTTAGATGCGATTAGATTGCTTAGCCATGCTACGAGTCATCATTTCATGTGAGTCGCAATAATAAACTTGACTAAGTGACTATGGAACCATTTGATTAAATTATGTGTATTGTGTGCTGTTACTCGTTGATAGCATATATTGCACTTAACCAACAGGGTGGGAAAAGGTTTTGGACGGGGGCAAGTGGTCTGGTATACTTTTATGGTGGATCTATATTGGCGGGAATGATAGGTTAGAATTTGGAAGTCTTGCCTCGGTCAATTAAGGACTTAACCTTGTGCGCCATTGAACTGGGTCTTTCGTACAACCACATGCCTAGTATGGGACGGGCCTAACTTAGTAAGTTATGGAGTCTTGACATTGATTACTCAGGTTGTAGGTTAGCTGTGTCGGATTGGGTGGAGGTGTGTACTACCAAGTAGTCGCATCACAGTATGTTCATTGTTTCCGTCCAACGGTGTGCGTCTGTGGCGGCTAAGCATACCGGAGTGTCAATGTTGAGATGAAGTTTCTGAAAGGTTTTGTTATGATTGCTCAATCGCATACTTCTGTATGGTGAGTCATGGCAGACATGATGAGTTAATCGTATCTTGTGGGTAAAGTGTACAACCTCTGCAGAGTGTTAATAAATCTATTCGAATAGCCGCGTCCGCGGTCATGGACATGCTTGGGGATTTCACACGTGGGGTAGATTTTCATAAAAACCTTGGGAAGGGAGCTGTGTGACTTAAGTCATATGGCTATGTGAATAACTTGTTTAGGCTATGTGTCTTTGTGAAACAACTGATAAAATTAGTATTGTCTATTTGTTTTACTTATGCTTTCAATCTATTATTCATATTCAAATTGCAAATGTTGTATTTCTGCAAAATAACCACAGAAGTCAATCCTTTGGAATAAGCCTGCATCTATAATTTGCATTCTGTGGTATGACTTGCGAGTACAGTTGTGTACTCATGCTTGCTTTATTAAATTAAGCAGAAGTGAAGGAATGGTCAGTCAACAAGGTCTACTCCAAGGATCGTGGAGAACTAGGTCGCGCACCCCAGCCGATTGCCTGTGTGCATATGGATGGGCTTCACTGAAGTTATTCTGTTCCGTTCCACTGCAGCTTTATTGAGCTTTTTGCCTTCCGAGGCATTAATTGTAAGCTTTGACCTTAAGGTCTCTACTCCGATGTTTATTGTTATTTGCCTATTTATTAGTTATCTTTGTATATGAAAATGATATTTCACTGATGTTGCCACTGTGTGCACTAGCGTGATCCTAGACTAGTGCAGTATACACAGAGGGTCCAGAATTGCATATTTTGGGTCCCGACAGGAGCCCATCTGGATCTCTTCCACAGCACCTCCGCTTCCCTAGGAATTGGCTTCCAGCCTTAAAGATGTGGTAAGCTAACCCTTTTCTGTTGCAAGGTTCTTGAATGTTGCAGTTTCTTGATTGAATTATGTAGTTTCTTGATAAATTTGAGAGTAAGAAAAATTTCAAGCCATGGTAAAATCAGAGTCACAGCCGGTTTTTAATACGAACTATCTATCACAGACGGTTCGTGATACGAACCATCTGTGATATGTCATCACAGACGGTTTTTGTATGAAATCGTATGTGATTCGCAGCGTGGGAGTCCAAAAATTTTTGAACACGTGCGCGGGAGGCAACATTTTTTGGGGCTGCCCTTAAATATTCTGTCCGCTGTTTTGCATGCTCCCGCGTGCTGCTGCGGTTGCTCAGCTCGGTGAAGGTGGAGCTCGTCATGAGGAGCGAGCAGGGGTGATCGCGCTCACCTCCCCGACTACCACGCCATCCTCCCGTAGGCGGCCGCCCCTTGCGGCGCCATGGCGCGCTCCGGCCATTCGTCATCAAAGAGGGACGCCTACCTCGGTCTCTGCCATAACGTCGTCCTCGTCGACGACAGCAAGATGGTACGTAAGATCATCATCAGATTGTACATCCACATCAACAAAGAAGTGATCATTTGAGACGCATAACATGTATGATGATCAACAAGAGCAGAGGGTGTGGCTAGAGAAGGAGAACAGCGCTAAATTCTACGCGCTGTCGGCGAGGAAGCTGAGCCTGCCATGGGAGGACGACGAGTTCAGCTGGAGATGGACACCTCACCCTCTCTCCAGGTTTTGAGCCATGGTAGAGAGTATTAACGATTTGGAGCAGATTTTGAGGACTCCTCAGCGATACACTCGTCGTCCTCGTCCACCTTCAGGAGCCTCCACCTCTTCTGTTGTTCCTCCGTTGGCCCTAGCTCTAGTGCCTCACGCTCCAGCCCCTGTTGCTCCAGTTTCAGCCCCAGCTCCGATCTCAGCTCCTCCAGCACCAGCTACAGATCCAGTACCTCAGGATCTAGCACCAGTTCCTCCACAGGATCCGGCCTCAACTTTTCAGGATTCAGCTCCTCAAGACTCAGCTCCTGCTCCTCCAGCTACAGCCTCAGCTCCTGCTCCTTCAGCTCCAGCTCCAGCTCCTGCTCCAGCTCCAGCTTAGGACCCGGCTCCTCAGGACCCAGCTGTCTGAGATGTTTTTGGTACCTTGATGCCAAAGGGGGAGAAGTGAGAAGACAAAGTTTTTGGAGGAGCAAGTCTTTTGCTAATATTATTATATATATGGCCATATGTTTTGTAATGTGTTGGACTTATGTGCTTGTAATAGTTTAAATCTATATTGCTTGTCTTGTTGAACTTGTTGGTTAATGTTTATGATTATGATATTCTTTTGAAATTCAATCTCAATTATAGTCATATCTTAATATTGCATTTCCCTCAAGTTCAAACATGCTAAAGAAACTCCACTAAAATTTCAAAAAATCTCTACATGTGCTTGGAAATATTTTCTATCATTTATATGCACATGTTTAGGGGGAGCTTTCTTTAAATAAGATTTAACAAGAAAATAATTCTCAAAACTCTTTCGAGCTCATTGCAAGAATTATTTTGTTGTTAAGTCATCAAAAAAATATACACTCATAGTATATTCAAAACAATCTTTCTCACATATTAGTTGTGTTGTCATCAATTACCAAAAAGGGGGAGATTGAAAGCATCTAGGCCCCTAAAAATTGTTTTGGTAATTAATGATAATATATGAATATGGGATGTAACATCCCAAAAATTTGGTCTGTTTTAAAGTTTTAAAAGAAAAATAACCATTTGAATTTTCCTGGTAAAGTTAAAAGCTTAAACTGAATTTTTAGAGTTCAAAAACAATTTAATATGATTAATGTCAACATCAAATATTATCAAAATTATTTTATTTGTGTTCTATGTGCTTGGATATATTTTCTAGATTTTTCTAGAATTTTTCTGAGTGCATTTGTTACTTTCCTTTTTGCTATTTGGTTTTCTTGCTATTTTCTAAAAAGAAAACTTAATTTAAAGTCTCGGTTAACCCCTTGGGCTCAAATTCCTTCCTTCGGCCCGCATCCAATCTTCTTTCGGCCCAACCAGAGCCAGCCCATTCCTCCCGTTTTCCCTTATTTCCGTCGGAACCGAAGCCCACGGCCTCTTTTTCTTTTTCCGTTCGCGCGTGAAGTCCGCAAGCCTTGGCCTCCTTTTCGTTTCCTGCGCAAGGCCGAGCCGGGCCATCCCCTTTTTCTTTCCTGTGCGCATTCGTGAGCCCAGCTCGGCTGAAGGCCATCTCCCTTTCTTGTGTCTCCCTGGTCGGTGGCCCTTTTTTCTTGCCAACGCATCATCGTCTTCTTCATTTCGGAGTGGGACTCCTGAAGTCCAAGTCCCGCACGTCGCAAGCAGCGCCAGCCCTTTCTCAATCTCCTCCCTCCCGTGCTATTTAAACCTGGCCGATCACGTCAATTGGTGTGCGTCGTCGTCCTCTCTCCAAACCCTAGAAGCCCGGTTCCAATCTCGTCTCGTTTTGTCGGATTTTGCTGGAAGAACCGAGCGCTGCCGCCATCCTTCATTGCTGGATTTCTCCGCCACTGGTCCCTCTCCGCCCGCATCGTCTTCGCCATCAGGACCGCATCATCGGGAGCTTCGCCGTGGTGCCATTATCTCTGCCCGAGGATCTTCGTTTTGCCGTTGTCGTATTAGGCCGTGTCGCTCCGCCGCCAACCTTGGGTGCCGCCGCTGTTTTGGTCGTCACCGGGGGCAACCGACCGCGTCGCTAGGTCCGCAATAGCAACTTGAGTCGAGCGCACCTTTCCGTTACCGCCGGCGAGCCCTGTAGTGTGGTTGCCGTACAAGCCGGAGCTTCGCCGACGTTTAGTCGAGGTGGCAGCCTGTGTCATCGCCAAATCTTCGGCCACGTCAGCTTTTTCGCCCTGTGTCCGCTTGCGTGGCATGTTGAGTCAAATCCTACGTGGCACCACTAACCCAGCCCTAGATCCAAACCTGGGTACATCTGTTCTACCGTGAGCCCTTTCTCTGCCATGTGGTCCCCACTGGTCAGAGCCACTATTCCGTGAGCCATACACCGTAGACCCTTGAGCCTTTGAGTGGGCCTGGTCCATAGACCTCGGGCCCGCATGTCAGCCACTGTGGAGTTTTTCCGAATTTCTTTTAATTCTGAATTGATGCGCTGACGTCATGCTGACGCATTAATTGGGATTTTCAACAAAAAATTAATTCGGGAAAATCATAAACAGTTCCTTTCTCTATTTCTTTAGGGTTTCAACTTCCAAAGCTCATATCTTTTGCATCCGAACTCCGATTGAGTCGATTCAAATTCCTAAATTCATCTAAATTCAAGATCTATTTATCTAAGATTTTTATTTAATTTTTGGAGTTTTTTTCTCTCTGTTATTTATTTATTTAGTTTATTTGCCTTGTTTGCGATTAGACGTCGATACTTCGGGAAGCTTTGAGCAAGGAGTCTACCAAGATCAAGATCAATCTCAAGATTTATTCCAAGGCAAGCCGTAGTCCTTTGATCATATTGAACCTATGATTTCAAAAGTATATTGTTTTATACAATTGCATGCTATCTTTATACAAATTGTTTTGGGTTTAGTTATTACCTGTTGTCATTATGTCTCCTTTGATTATTTGAATGCCATGAATTCTTTGTCACCATAGCTTGGATAATTTTAGTTGGATATATTGTATCGCTAACATGGGTATCGTATGGATGCTTAGTTATGCTTAGTTACGTTGGGGTTCATCATCACATGTGTCATAATGATTAATCTTGACTTAATGATATATGTAATCGTGGTGGCGAGCCACTCTTGTTAAAATTGGTGTATCATGACTGGGTGTGTCATTTGTCTTGGTTAAATAAAAATGGTTTTCACTCGGGCGAACAGGTTGGTGGATTGTGGGTGTGGTTTAGCACGGTATGGGTTGTGAAAGATCGCCTGAGTAACTGGTCAAGGACTTAATCTTGTGTGCCATTGAACTGGGCCTTAACCGTACAAACCACATGTCTAGTATGGGACGGACCTGGCTAACTAATTAGCGATGTTTTGATTTAGTTCTGTTTGGGTTGTTTTTGGCGCAAGAGGGGGCCAGGAGGGCGAATCCTTAGCGAGCAGAACTGAGTCAAAGTAGGACTTTGTAAAGGCCTTGTCACGTGCTCTAGACTGCTTACCTAAGGTAGTGAGCAGTGATATCGACGGATACCAAACAAACTAGAGAAGTCGTGTCCTGTGGGTAAAGCTGTACAACCACTGCAGAGTGAAACTATTCGAATAGCTGTGTCCGCGGTTATGGACGTGCTCGGGGATTTCACACGGGAGAAAGAGTTTCTTTAAAATGAGTCAGAGTGTGAATGAGATGTTCACTTGATGAATACAATGTTTGCTTGGTGAACAGGGATTTCACTTGGTGGTTTGTGTCGATGGGTGAATAGTGGATTCACTTATCACTGGTTTGGTTGGGAAGTGAATGGGAAGTTCACTAGTTGTTTCAAAGAAATTGTTTACTTATTTATTATTGTTTTCAACTACGTATTTCAATCTATTTATTGTATTTATCGTAAATCTTTGCTTTTCGCAAAAGAACCATACTGACTAACCTTGTCAAGCCATGCATGAATACTATTTGCATACATTTCCCTACGGTTTGCTGAGTACATTCAAAAGTACTCATGGCTTGTGCCCTCTGGTTAATCAGCAGTTAAGAATACCAAGCTGCTCGGGAGTTCTTTCAACAGGGAGACCATGAAAGTTTTGCGGATTAGGATGTGTTCTCCACTCGATTGCCTATGGGCATGTTGATTGGCCTTTTGAAGAGTTTCATTCCGCTGCAAGAGTTTATTTGTTTCTTTAGCCCTGCGTGGCAAGTTAATTGAATGTTGACCATAAGGTCCAGTTATTATTATTATTTGTACTCTGAGATCTTTTTAGTCAAATCGAATAAATAGATGGTATTTCATCACTGTTTCCTATGTGAGCTAGCTACTGATCTGGGACTAGTTCAGCATACACAGAGGGTTCCTGAGATGTATTTTTGGGTCCCGACATAGGATTAACATGTTTATTGAGTATTTACAGGTTAAGTCTCATTGGTGAATTTGATGACGTGATGATGCATGCTAAAGGACAACATGAAAATCTACATGGCTCAAAGACAAGGCACAAGTAGTCTAGGATCTGTTTTATATTTTACCGGTCTTAGGAGAAATGGTTGGAAGACCGTATTATAGGTTAAATGCTGTACTATTAAGAGAGATCATGACTAGTAGCTTGATAGCACGTTCTTGTGCCATATGGATCAATTTAGGATCATGCATGCATTTGTATTTGAATTTGAAAGCTCTAAGTGCATTTGTCAGAAATCGGTAGTACTGGAGTTATACTGGCGATTGTACCGCTTGAAGCGGTATGACCACGCTTTACTTGGCGGTATTACCAGGTTCTGATCGCTTCTGCCAACTGAGCGCTAATGCGGTACGACCGGCTCTTGGAGCGATACTTCCGCATTGCGGTCGTTCCGATTTCTAGTTGGCGGTTTGATAAAAACAGAAGCGATGTATTTTGGTTCGGAGCTCTCCTTGATAATCGGTCGTACCGCTCTGCGGTTGTTCCGATTTTTCTAAGGCGGTACGTATTTTACAGAGAGTATGTACGATCGGTTGTACCGCTCCTCAATGCGGTACGACCGGTTGATGCAGTAGTATCGCACTTTGGTTGGCGGTCGTACCGCTCGGGGATTTTCAACGGCTATGTCAGAGTAATTAATGCCTCTATTCTAGCCGTTACTGTGCTCTGACATGGGTGCGGTCGTACCACAACTTAGTTGGCGGTCATACAGCATTTCGCTGAAAGTTGGGGATTGCCTCCCCAACGGTCATATTTGTTGGTGGGGATTATAAATATCCCTCCACCTGCTCAAGGATAGTGAGCTAGAGTTCATTTATCATCCTTAGAGCCTTGAGCATCCTCTCAACACTCAAAACACTCTTGTGCATTCATTGTAAGATTGTTAAGTTCATTCAAGTGCATTCACTCACCCCAGTTGATCCATTTGCACTTGAGTGCCGTTAAGCGAAGGCTATCGATTTGTTACTCTTGGAGTTTTGCTGAACTCCTAGACGGCTTGGTGGTGATCGCACGGTGATCTCTTCAAGAAGCTTGTGAAGAGGCCCGGTGCCAAGATTGTGATTGGCTTGGTGTTCGCCATCTCCGGAGCGAAGCAAGAACAACCAATAGTCATCGAGAGAAGGCTTAATTCGTGGAGTCGGCTTGAGTTGTCAAGCTTCCTCAACATGAACTAGTGAAGACCGGCAAGTCTTCGATACCACGGGAAAAACATCATTGTCTCATTGTGGTTATTTCTTGTCTTTACTTATTCCGCATTTACAATTCTAGCTTTTTTCTTGTGTTGAATTGCTTAGCTAGAATTGTATCTAGTTTAGACTAAGTTATTAATTGGCTTAAATTGTTAAAAAGTTTAAAAACTCCTATTCACCCCCCTCTAGTCGGTTATCCTTGATCCTACACCGCATAGTCGGAATCAGAATATCCAATTAAATCAAATTTAGCACCTTTGGGATACCATAGGCCAATGTTAGAGGAATGCTTTAAATATTTTAGTATTCTTTTTACGACCATCAAATGGCATTTCTTTTGGAGTTGCTTGAAAGCGTGCACACATGCAAACACAAGCCTAGATACGGTAAGATAAAGCAAACTACCAATCATATATCTATAAAGCTCTAAATCTACCGATTTACCTCCCTCATTTACATCGAGATGACCATTTGCAGTCATGGGAATCTTGATGGGTTTTGCATCTTCCATACCAAATATCTTAAGTAAATACTTCACGTACTTGGATTGACTTATAAATGTCCCATCTTTCAGTTGCTTGATTTGAAGTCCAAGGAAGAAGCTTAGCTCTCCAATCATTGACATTTCAAATTCTCTGGACATCATATCACCAAATTCTTTGCAAAACTCTTGATTAGTAGACCCAAATATAATGTCATCAACATAAATTTGACAAAAAAAAAGAAATCATCATCTATAACTTTTGTAAACAAAGTTGAATCTATTTTTTTGATTTTGAATTCTTTTGATACTAGAAAATCTCTAAGGCATTCATACCATGCTCTAGGAGCTTGTTTAAGATCATAGAGCGCCTTGGAGAGTTTATAGACATGATTATGATTCTTAGAATCTTCAAAATCGGGAGGTTGCTCAACAAAGACAAGTTCGGATATTTTTCTATTTAGAAAAGCACTTTTAACATCCATTTGAAATAATTTAATATCAAAACATGATGCAAAAGCAAGTAATATCCGAATTGACTCAAGTCTAGCTATGGGAGCAAAAGTTTCACCAAAATCCAAACCTTCAACTTGTGAAAATCCTTGAGCGACCAATCTTGCTTTGTTTCTTACAACCATACCGTTTTCATCTTGCTTGTTCCTAAAGACCCATTTTGTACCAATGACGTTGTGTTCCTTGGGCCTATCCACCAAAGTCCAAACTTCATTCCAGACGAAGTTATTTAGTTCATCATGCATTGCATTCACCCAATCCAAATCATCAAGTGCTTCTTCTACATGTTTTGGCTCAATAGATGAGACAAAAGAGTAATGTTCACAAAAAGAAGCGACACGAGATCGAGTTTAAACTTCCTTACTTACGTCACCCAATATTTGGTCTATTGGATGATCTTTTGCAATTGCATTGTGAATTCTTGGTGGTAGGTTGGATAGTTGATCATCTTCCTTATTGTCCTCTTCATCAATTTGAATTTGATTTGTAATTAAAGAGGTAGGAGGTTCAACTTGAGTAGAAGATGATGGATCATCTTTATACTTGATATCGCCTATTTGCATGTTCTCCATGGCTTTTCTTAAGGCTTCATTACCTACATCATCCAAATTCTCATGCTCTTCTTGAGAGCCATTAGTTTCATCAAATTGTACATCATGTCTTTCTTCAACTAAACCGGAATTTTTGTTAAAGGCACGATAAGCTTTGCTATTTGATGAATAACCAAGCAAGAAACCAACATCGCATCGACTTGCAAATTTTGAAAGATGAACACCCTTTTTTTAAAGATATAACACTTGCAACCAAAAACACGAAAGTAAGAGATGTTCGGTTTTCTTCCAGCAAGAAGTTCATAAAAAGTCTTTTTTCAAAAGACGATGCAAATAAAGACGATTTATGGCATAACATGCGGTGTTAGTAGTTTTTGCCCAAAAACTATCAAAAGTATTATATTCATCAAGCAGTGTCCTAGCCATTTTAATTAATGTTCGATTTTTTCTTTCTACAACTCCATTTTGCTCCGGAGTGTAGGTTGTGGAAAGTTCGTGCTTTATTCCAAGTTCATCACAAAAGTCTTCAACTTTAGTATTTTTGAACTCGGAACCATTATCACTACGGATTTTCTTAATTTTGAAATCAAATTCATTTTGAGCCCTTTTTGCAAAACTTTTGAAAATGCTGGAGGTTTCACTTTTATCATCTAGGAAGAATACCCATGTATATCTAGAGTAATCATCTACAATGACTAAACAATAGCTATTATCTCCGATACTCTTATAGGTTGTTGGCCCAAACAAATCCATATGTAAGAGTTCCAATGGTCTAGAAGTTGACATGATACTCTTGGAAGGATGAGAATTAGCGACTTGTTTACCGGCTTGACAAGCGCTACAAAGTCTATTTTTCTCAAAATTCACATCTTTCAAGCCAACAATAAAATCATGTTTGAAAAGCTTTTTAAGTTGAATCATACTAACATGAGCTAGCCTTCTATGCCAAAGCCAACCCAAAGAGATTTTTGCAATTAAACAAGTTTTCATGCATGAATCATTTGAAGTAAAATCAACCAAGTAAAGATTTCCAAATCTAAATTCTTGTAACACCTTCATTTGAGAATGAGCAAATGAAGCCAAGATCACATATTTTAGGAATGGATAGCAAATTGAAATTGAGCGATTCAACTAATGATACATTAGAAATAGAAAGGTCATTTGAGATAGCAATTTTACCCAATCTTATTACCTTTCCTTTGCTATTATCACCAAATGTGATCTTGTCAACTCCTTTTCCAGTCTCGAATGTGGTGAATATTTTTCTATCACCGGTCATATGTTGAGTGCATCCACTATCAAGCACCCAATGTTTTTCACCGGTTTTGTAATTCAACTACAAAACAAGAATCAAGTTCTTTTAGGTACCCAAATTTTTTTGGGTCCTTGGAGGTTAGTGACCAAGGTTTTAGGCACCCAAATAGCATTCTTTTTAGCGCCTAAAATTGAAGTGCCAACAAATTTTGCAATTATTTTACCATCCTTAGTTCTTCTAAGCATATAGCATGAATCATATAGACCTAAGTATTTACTACTAGCAATTGAGCAAGCATTTGACAAATGTCCCATGTTACGATATTTATTGCAATATTTACCATTTTCTTTTACAAACCTTGCGGGCTTGTAAATTTGCTTCTTACCTTTCTTGGGCACATACCTAAGTCCTTCCTTATTAAATGAGCATCTTTGCTCACTCAATAATTTATCAAGAGATGCCTTACCCTTGAAGAATCTTTCCAAGCTCTTACTTAGCTTGGTGACTTGCTTTTTCAATTCATGATTTTCAACAATAAGTAATGGATCATAAGCATTAGTCACATTAGCAATTGAATCATTTTTAGAGCAACATGGCATAGATAATAGATCATCACATGATGTAGAAGTGCTAGTTCTTACAATTTCTACACTAGGCATTTTATCAAGAATATCACATGTGATTCAAATACTAGTACAAGATTTGCTTGAATTTTCTTAAATAAGCAAGTCATGAGCTTCGTTTAGCTCCTCATAAGAGTCGTTTAGAGAGATGTGATCTTTCTTTAAGACTTTATATTTTGACATTTCTTTTCCAAGATATTCATTCAAATCTTCAGGCATATCCATTAATTCATCATATGACGGTTCATTATCAACAGTGGATTTTACCTTATCTCCTTTTGCCATGAGGCAAGTAAGAGTGGAGAATAGCAATGGAGCCTCCTTGATGGCAATGCCTACAAGTCCCTTCTTCTTGGGGGACTCATCTTCATCGGATTCGGAATCGGTGTACTCCTCATCGGAATCCCATTATCCAATGTGAGCTTCATTTTTGCTATCTTTGTGAAGCTTTTTGAAAAGTCACTTCTTGCCATCATATCCCTTCTTCTTGGATGACTTCTCCTTGTCATCTTTCTTTGTGGGACAATGTGAGGCAATGTGCCCCTTCTCATCACAATTATAGTAACGGATGTTGCTATACCGCTTGTTGTCATTGGAGGATTGCCCTTTCTTGCTTTTGTCAAAGTTAAAACTTCGATATGAGCGTCTCCTCATGAATTTCTTCATTCTCCTCACAAGGATAGCAAACTCTTATTCGGAGTCTTCTTCTTCATCATCTTCATCACTTGATTCCGCCTTTGCCTTGAAAGCGGTAATCTTCTTCTTTAAGGAAGATGTCTCTAAGAGTTCTTCCTTGTCTTTCTTGTATAGCTCATTTGTGGTGAGATTGCCCAAGAGACCAGTTGGCGTCATTCTTAGCAATTCGCGTGAATTTAGAGATAGGGTCACCAAGGTCTCATATTTCTCCGGAAGAGCCCTAAGCATCTTGCGCACAATATCAACATCAAGAAGGTTAGTGCCAAGACCTTTGAGTTCATTCACAATGTTGTTGAGTCTTGAATACATCTCGGTGATATTTTCATTAGGCAACATTATGAATGCCTCATACTTAATCCGAAGCCTATGCAATTTGGCCTCTTTGACCGTGGATGTTCCCTCATGTATTTCCGAGAGGGTGGTCCAAATATCATGAGCGGTTTCCAAATTGCTCACTCTATTGAACACATCAGCGTTCAAAGCGCCAAAAAGAGCATTCATAGCTTGAGCATCTAAATGAACATTACACCCATCAAGATCCGTGGGGTGTGAATGTGTGATGGATCAAGAGGCATAACGTAACCCTCATTTACGATTTTCTATATGTTCGGACTCATGGCCTTTAAGTAAATAGACATTCTAATTTTTCAATATGAATAATTCGAGCCATCAAACAAATGAGCCTTTCCTATAGCAATTCTCTCACTAGCCATCCTTTTCCCTCTTAGACGATTAAGTCTAAATCAATGAGAGACCAAGCTCTGATACCACTTGTAGGATCAAGGATAATCGACTAGAGGGGGTGAATAGGAGGTTTTAAAACTTTTTGACTAAATAACAATTTAAGTCAATTATAAACTAAGTCTAAACTAGATACAATTCTAGATAAGCAATTCTACACAAGATAATTTCTAGAAATATAAATGCGGAAGTAGTAAAGACAAGAGTAAACCACAAATGAGACGATGAAGTTTTCCCGTGGTATCGAAGACTTGCCGGTCTTCACTAGTCCACATTGAGGAAGCTTGACCAATCAAGCCAGCATCACAAATTAAGCCTTCCCTCGATCACTAGTGGTTGTTCTTCCTCCGCTCTGGAGATGGCGAACACCAAACCACTCACAATCTCCGCACCGGGCCTCTTCACAATCTTCTTGAAGAGATCACCGTGCAAGCTCCCGCCAAACCGTCTAGGTGCTCAGCAAAACACCCAGAGTAATAGAGCACAATCTTCGCTTGACGATAATCAAGTGCAATTAGATCAATCTAGAATGAATGCACTTGAAATTGGCTCAACCACCTCACAATGAATGCAACAATGAATTTGAGGAGGAGAGTAAATGCTCAAGGGCTCAAAAGATGTTCAATGAAGTCTCTAACATTGTCCAAGTGCTGGTGGACAAGCAAATACGACCGTTGGGGGTTAAACCCCAAAATTTTCATAAATGCGGTAGTCTTATCATATAATGGCGGTACTACGCACCTCACCAATTACTGCGATGTGGCTATAATAGATTGCATTAACTTCCCTGACATAGCCGTTGGAAAGTTCAACGCGGCACTACCGCCATGCATCCTGCGGTAGTTCCAATCTTCGGTCGATCCGATTTGTAAGTGCGGTACTACCGCACTTCTTGAGGTCCAAAAACGACACGTACTGGAAATAACATACCGCCTCAATAAATTCGGTGATACCGATTAACGGTAGTTCCGTTGAAAACATGCCGGTACTACCGCTCCTCCAAATCGCAGCCGAAGACCAAAAAAATGCACGTTCTGTAAAAAATGTACCGCTCAAATTTTCGGTCCAACCGATGTGCCGTAGTTCCGCGCATTACACGTCGGAACTACCGATTTCAGGAGTGCACAAGAAATCCCAAGAAAAGTGCTTCTCTGTAAAAAAAAAACGTGCCGTGCTATTTCGGTTCAACCAGGAAACAGTAATTCCGCACAAGGAACACCGGTACTACCGCACCTCAACCGAGCGAACAAAAACAAGAAAGCACCCTTCTGTAAAAAAATGTACCGCCAACTATTCTTCGGTACAACCGGGTTGCGGTAGTACCGCACCACGTTCCTGGTAGTACCTCTGTGCGGTAGTTCCGCCAAGTAAACACCGGAACTACCGTTTGTCCTGAGAATTGCATAGTTGGCTTTCCAAACAAATTCTAAGTGTATGCATGATCCTAAATTGATCCAAATAGCACAAGAACATGCTATCAAGCTACTAGTCATGATCTCTCTTAATAGTATGGCATTTAACCTAAAATCCGGTCTTCCAACCTTTTCTCCTAAGACCGGTTAAATCAAAAAGAGACCTAGACTACTTGTACCTTGTTTTTGAACCATATTGATCTTCATGTTGTCCTTTATCATGCATCTCCAAGATGTCATTCTTGCCATTGGGACTTAACCTTGTAAATACTCAATGAACATGTTAGTCTCATATTCACATATTGTCATTAATTACAAAAACAATTTTTAAGGGCCTAGATGCTTTCAGGCGGTGGGGTGCGTGCGGCTGAGGGGGAGAGGATGTCACCGAGGGGCACATGGCTAGCACCTCGTTGCCCTCGAGAAAGACGACGCCTGTTGGCTGCTCGTATGATTAGGCAAGAAAAGATGCGTGATTATAGGAGGAAGATAACGGCCTAGCTCTCTAGTGTTCGAAATCGAACGCCTAGACCTAGAGTAGTTGTCAGCCAGGCAGATACACCCAAGACAGCAACCAAACGTCACCTGACAACATTCTAGCCAGGCTTAGCGGGCGCCATGACGCCAACCAAAGAGCCCTTAATCTTCCCATTGTATTACCCGAAGCTAGCCGCCTTTCCCGTTCGTTCATTTCAAAAGTCGCTTTCTCCTCTCCAAGTTGCGGAGAGACGGGGAATTCAATAACACGGTGCTAGTTGGCGGTTTTGTTCTCTATTCGCACCCGACAGTTGCTTACTCTGGAGACTAGATAAGAATCACAATCCATCTTGTCCTTCCATTTGATACTATATCTTAACCCACATCAACCATGTTTGTTTATGAGTAACCCTGCCACAACTTTTTTTGCTAGCATTTTTTGTTGGTTTTCTTTTGCTAGTATTTAAGGGCCCTGAAGCAATGTATAAGGCTGAAAAAGTCTTTTTACGTGTAGAAATCACTAGAAAATTACTTGATAGCCTTTTAGGCTTTTACTATCATGAATTTAGCTTTCGAGTCCGACCGGCTAGAAGCGCAAGTCGAGCGAGCAAAAAAAACATGTGAAGTCATTTGATCAAACCGTCGCTGATCCCACCACCATCGAAGCCGACGAGAAAGCTTACAAAGATTTGAAGTCTAAGATAGGATCCTACCTTGGTCACTAGAATCTTCTTCTTTTACTTTTCTTTTTATTTTTATAGTTTGTAATGTAAATAGATGGTCTTTTGTAAAATACGATTAGCCACGCTATTTGACCGAAAACCTAATGAAGAAGACCTTTTGCCTTCTAATTTGCTGTATATTACCCAGAATTTACTGGACACCTCATTATAGTTTACTAGTCTATTATATTTTTTAGGTATATGTCTATTGCAATCTTGGTCTCTCTGTACTACAGTTCGGCTCTATGTCTATTATATATTTTTTGGTATATATCTACTGCAGTTGTTGTCATATGACCACTGTAGTTTTGGTCTAAGTGTACTACAGTTTGGTTACGTGTCTACTTCAAATTTTTTGGTATATGTTTTTGGCCGTCATTGGTCTTGTATCTACTTTAGATTGGTCTCTGTGTATTGCAGTTTGGTTATGAGTCTACTTCAATTTTTTTTGGTATATGTCTAATGTTGTTGTTGGCCTTGTGTCAGTTTTGGTCTCTTTGTTCTGTAGTTTGGTTACGTGTCTACTGTAATTTTTTATATGTCTACCGTAGTTGTTGTCATGTGTACTACAGTTTGATTATGTGTCTACTGCAAATTTTGGTACCTGTCTACTATAAAAAAAATTTAATATATAGTTGCAAGTCTTTAATATAGCAAGGCCGAGAACCACTACGTTCGAAAGGAACTTGTACTGGCTAGCAACCGATATTTTTTTAAAAAAAGATTAGTAGCCACTCTACGTGCAATAGAAAGCATAGCCTAAAAAAAGTTAGTAGCCACTCTATGTTCAATAGAAGGCATAGCCCAGTTAGTTCGTTAGTCTAGGGCTGCTCGTTGTCTTGCGTGAGTCTATGGTACGTGCCAGAGCGAGTTTTTTTCCCCAAAACGGCACTGTTGCGGGTGTTTTTCTGACGTAAGTAGCGTGTCTCGTGACATATTGGCAAAAATAGCCATCAGGACAAGCCTCACGTCGACGCGTGGACAATTCCGTACGGCCACCATCCGGATGCAGCTCGTCCGCATGGCCACCACTCAGACTCGAGGTCCGCACGGCCACATCCCAGTAGCCGCATCGTCGGCACGACCACTGTACGGACTTCACCTCCTCCTCACGGTCACCAGCCAAAGCTCACCCATGAGCTGAGGAAACCTCGGATTCCTCGTCCCGTCAATCATTTTGTCACCATCGATGCTTTGCGAACTCAGCCTCGTCCGGCCGGAGGCCATAAGGACGCGGTACCGAGCGATTGTCGTGCGAACTCAGCCTCTTCTGGTCGGTGGCCGTGCGAACTTGGCCTCATCTGAGCGGTGGCCGTGCGGACGTGGGTACATGTCGGCACACCACACGTCCGGACTATAGACGTGCGACCAAGCTGATATTTTTGCAAATATAGCGCGAGGAGATCCATTTTCACAATTACAACGCCATTTAGGCCAAAAACGCCAGAGCAAGGGGTCTAGGGCTGCTCGTTGTCTTGCGTCCGAGCAGAATGGGGTTAGTCTATGGTACGTGCCAGAGCGAGTTTTTTTCCCCCAAAACAGCACTGTTGCGGGTGTTTTTTTGATCGTAAGTAGCGTGTCTCACAACGTATTGGCAAAAATAGCCATCAGGACAAGCCTCACGTCGGCGCGTGACAATTCCGCACGGTCACCACCTGGATGCAGCTCGTCCGCATGCCACCACTCGGACTCGAGGTCCGCACGGCCACATCCTGGTAGCTGCATCGTCGGCACGACCACTGTACGGACTTCACCTCCTCACGGTCACCAGCCGAAGCTCACCCATGAGCTAGGGAAACCTCGTCCCGTCAATCATTTTGTCACCATTGATGCTTTGCGAACTCAGCCTCGTTCGGCCGGAGGCCATAAGGACGCGGTACCGAGCAATTGTCGTGCGAACTCAGCCTCTTCTGGGCTGTGGCCGTGCGAACTTGGCCTCATCTGAGCGGTGGCCGTACGGACGTGAGTACGTGTCAGCACACCACACGTCCGGACTATAGACGTGCGACCAAGCTGATATTTTTGCAAATATGACGCGAGGAGAGCCTTTTTCACAATTACGACGCCATTTAGGCCAAAAACGCCAGAGCAAGGAGTCTAGGGCTGCTCGTTGTCTTGCGTCCGAGCAGAATGGGGTTGTAGGCCCGCGCGGCGCGGGAGTAACGTCCATGGGAACGGTGGGGTGTAGAATAGCAATACCATTTCTCTCCTGAAAAACTGCCACAAAGGCGCATATAAAATGCATTAAGGAAAACAAGCAACAAACAATCCAACATTCTGTACTCTCGAAGACACAATAATCAATCACAATGCCAGCGTACTCCCTCCTCCGTTTTCAGAATACAATAGGTTTTTGACTTTGTCATGGGTAAACAATCATCTCAAATTCTCACTTGGTCCCTCCAGTCCTCTCGTGCATTGGGCGTATCGATTGTGTCAAGGAGTAGGTACAAACTGCTTTCAGCAAAGCAATGAAATCCTGCGATCATTACTCCGAATTGTATAAGAGTAGGAAGAATCTCTCCTGCTCCTCCTTGTCTAAAGTACTCTCGATCAATGTAGCATGCCGCGATGATGCTGGAAAGAAATCCAAGCTCTTTAGTAACTTTACGGAGCGCACTTGCCCCAGGATCCCCAACTCGAGGCATCCTAAATCTCTTGAGCACCTGCAGAGGGAGTCACTAGCTTAAGGAGAAAAGGCGAACATATGGTTCTCATATTCAACAACGCCACTAGACGATGCCAAATAAAACACGATGAAAGAATTGCGATACCTCTAGCTAGATTCGCATTTACTATAGAAAGTAAATTGTTTTTTCAGAAGCCTAATATTTTAAATTTGACCGATATATGTGCTTGGCGCCTGATGTACAAAGATACGCAAATTAAAATGTAATTTCTACACAAAAGGATTGCACCAATTAGTTGTAAGCGATTCTAGTTAGATTTTCTCCTCTCTTTGTTTAATTAAAAAATCTGGAAGTGATTCTAGTTGACAAAGGACAGATCATGCAGACCAGAAGTCTCCAAAGTTGGACTACAAAGTATATTAAGTTATTTTTTGTACTTGACAGATTAAGCAAGGATCATATTATGCTTCCCAACTAATATATACTTCTGAATGAGTTGCAAAACAGATTTATTCATATTGCCTTGCCCTTCATCTCCAACATACCAAGACATTTGCCAAAAGTGCAGCTACTGGAGGGGAGGAATCCTTAACATGAAAAGTTGAAAAATGAACAAAATAAATAATGACATAAATGGTGATGTTATCTGTATGTGTGTTCATCTTTGATATTACTACTGATTATATCTCATAACTTGGGGCTTTGGATATATCCTAAAATTCTAATTGGCAGTGTCAATGAATTTAAACTTTAGTTACTTGTCCCTGCCCACAATTGGGTTAATTTCTTGTCATGCCGTGGGAATGGAACAGTTAGGTAACCCAAACCGGCCCATTTCTTGAACGTGTTAATTGTATATGCACCCATGTATGAACAGAAACTCATTTGTAACTTATTTAAACCCACATATATGATATATCAGGTCATTTGTTATATTATATTATTATTTGAAATATTGCTAGCTCGACATCTCTTATAGGTTTTAAACTGTTTAATTCAACATGTGTGCAATCATGTTATTCTAAATTTTACTAGCTTTAGTTGATTATGTGCCATGAATTCGTTTGCACTTTGCATTATGATGGTACAATTTGTTAATCATGGCAATCCCATGTAAACACATATAATAATGAACTGAAATCCACATAAACCGTGTTAGAGTCATATCATGTTTTTATCAGCTCACCTGGCAATATGTTTGGCTACACCCTAATTACTTGTATTAGCAACAAAAATGAAGGGGCTAAAATAAGATGGCACATTAATATCAAAGTTGGTGAGAACATGCAGATGGACAAAGGCTTCTAATTAGGCTAGAGATTAGGTTATTATAGCCATCTCACTAAGCATAGTACTTCCTCCAGTCTGAATTACCTGTTCCAACTCGGGGCGGAGGGCGGCGACGCGTGGGGAGGAGGAGGGGGGCGCCGGCGGGGAAGAAGGAGGAGTAGGGGCGGCGGTAGGGGAGAAGGAGGAGCTGGGGCCCCGGCGGGGAAAAAGGAGGAGGAGGGGCGTCGGCGGGGGAGGAGCGCCGCGTGGGGAGGAGGAGGAGCAGGGGCGGCGGCGGCTCGGGAGGTGGAGGGAGGAGACGGCGGCGCCGGATCGGGGGAGGACGAGGGGGAGGGTGGCGGCGCGTCGGGGGAGGCGGAGGGAGAGGGCGGCGGCACGACGGGGGATTAACTAAAAAGTAATAATCCAAAAATTGTCTAGAGACAAAAGGCTAAAAGTTTTTCTAGAAATTTCAGCAATAACGAGGAAAAGCTTTCTCCCTAGAAATTTCCATAAAATTGATTTTAGAATGTATATTAATTAAAATTAGTAGCTAAAATTAAATTTAAAAACTGAAGTAAAATTTGCAATATATGTAAAACTACGAAACTTGTGATTTTAAATTTGGAAACTATAAACTAAAATTTCATACTATGCCTTTCTATCCAACTTTAAAAATTAGGAAGAAATAGTACTAGTTAGCAACGGTTGTGTATGTTGGTGAGAGAAGGAGAGCTAGCAGCGGCTGCCTCCTCTGCCAAATGGCCATTGGGGTCGTGCTGGGCTGAGTCAGCCCAGTCACCAGCATAGATGGAGTTGTGGGCTGAAGCCAACTGAGCTGTTGAAATAAAACATTTCCTGATATATTAAGTTTAGGAAATTTAATTAAGACAGGCTTAACTTAAGTACTAGTACATGGACACATTTTATATTCTTCATAGGATTGACCAGTTTTGTCACGGTCACCTAACATATTTGCACATACCAAATATTAGAATATCAATTTAATTAAGTCAAAATATACATGTTGAACTGCTAAACTCGATAAGGAATCTAAGCTGATCGGAGCCGAACTAGACCTTGTGCACTCAGGCAAGTCCTGCTTTGACCATTTCGATTGATGATGCCTCTAATTTCACCCAAAAAAACTATTACACAAACTATTATTTCTAATTCTTGCATCAAAACGTTATTTTCTAAAATAAGCTGGATGACAATATTTATTTGGAAAAAATAGATATGGCCGCTCCAGGCCGGCGCCAGTGCGCCACGCCAATGCTCCAGTTCCTACCGGCGTCCAACGACACTCGCCGTGTTCTCGAACAGCCCCCGGAGCCCGGTGCCGGTGAAGGTGCTCGGGCCGATGACCCACGAGGTACCTATGTGGGGCCGGGCTGTTAAACTGCAGGCGGGGCCAGAACAATACCCGGTTCGGTGAGATCATGATCAACACATGTGTCATTCAAGCACCAGGCCGGACACCATCCCACTGTTGCAGGCATAGTACCACCACGTCCCCGGCGTGTTCACCAACGGCTTCCCGGCGCTTCCGCCGGTGTTCTTCGACTTCTCCTCACATAACATCCCGCGCGTGCCGTGGTAGCCGGTAAAGGGCACGCAACTGTACAGCACCAAGTGCGGCGCACGAGCAGATCATGTTCCAGGACACCGGCATCTTCGCCAACGTGGAGCACCGCATGCACATCCACGGGCACCACTTCCACGTGCACGCAACAGGGCTCGGCAACTACGACCCGAGGCGAGACGCGGCCAAGTCCAACCTGTTCAACCCGCCCAGCCGGCAACATTGGCGAAGCGCACCGCCTCGCCTCTCCCGAAAGGCTCAGAATGCGCTTGCAGCGTATGACGTCCATGCCGCCGCGGCCGCCAACCAACCCCTCCTGGCCGAACTGGTAAGCTCGTGGACCTGTCCGTCTGCGGCGCGTCCCGCGTCACACCATCGAGAAGTGGTTCTGGCGTGCGGCGGCTGTCCCTCGTCCATTCGTCCACCCGGGCAAGAACCACTCCGCCGAGGGCGCGTTCAAGCTGCTACGCCAAGCCGCGCGCTGGCCCACCCCCAGCCCCTCGGCCCTGGTGAAAATCCACGCGGAAGCAGGCCGGTCAAGTGGTTAACGTGCAACTCCCCAACATGGCTACGTCTTGTTCTCGTTCAGGAATTTCCAGCACCACATAATACGCGAACGATCGTGTCATGAATGTTTCACTCGCTTTCCAGGGGAAGGGTGTAGTTCATAAATCTTGCAATAGATGAAATTACCAGGTGGTTTTCTCCTTATTGGTTCAAAACATACAGGGAAGATGTGCTTTATGGCACTATGTTACTGTTGATACAGGAGAACGTTGGTTGATAATTTGTATCTTGCAAACAGAAGCAAAGGCAAACCTCAACTAATATGTAAAACCATATTGACTCACTCACTCAGCACGCTAGTAATGGCAGATATAAGAAAAATGCAATTTCAGATATTACGTACACTAGTTGCAGCCTCTTGCCATTACATCCACCGAGCAGGAAAAGTTATGTTTGAAACCTAACTCCGTGACCTGTACAGTGAAGCTATCTAAACTCTCACAGACGTGTGAATATCACCTATCAGAACTCATCATTACGTACAATGGACTTGGGAAGGATGCTAAAGGAATTGTCATCCTGCGAAACACAAATGCATAATTACTTCAGAGTTAAGATCGAAGTGGCAGGAACTCAGGAAATCAGGATACTGGCACAAGATAGATAACATATTGCTCATTATGTCCGAATATCACCTAAATATATTGGTCCATTTTTCAAACAAAGAATATAAGAATTAAGGGTACTGACTCATCAGTAGCACATTTATTAGTAAACTAAGCACACAGTTTGACCAACTTAGACAGGAGATTGTTGGGCAATGTTTTCATATATATTTCTCCTAGTAGCACCAGGAAACAAATAGCAAAACTAATTTGTAGGAAAATATATTTATATATAGATAGGATGCCATCACTGTTCGTATGGAAACAAAAAGCAAGTCATGGACGAACATGAGCAAACCATGTTCTAGATACATGTACAGATGGTAAGACATCGAGCATATACTGTTTGTGTGCAGTTCATGTGTTGCTTGAAACTTGGTGTGCTCATTCTTCAAAAACCCTCATACTGCATCACATACAAATGAATCTGCTGTTAACCAAGCGGTTCTAGCAAATCATGCAAACTAATAAACAAACCTGCACCATCTTCTTCAGAAATTCTTCCAAGTTAGTTCCTGATTAAAGGAGAGAGTCAGAGCACAGATCTTTCACAAATGAGAACGGTTTAAAAGACAGTGAGTCATAGTAAATATCTTTAAAGAACGAGAAATGGAACAAACCATCTACTTACCTAGCAGTTCATCCTGCACAAGCAATTTCTCCTTTTCATATTCAAACTTTGAAAAAAAAGGTCTGCAGAATATGATACATGGATGATAAGTCAGTCGATAATGGGGATAACTGATAACATCTATGTGGGAGGAACTTAGGATACTAGCACAAGATAGGTACAGTTATGTGTGAATATCACCTAAAGATATTGGTCCAATTTTCAACAAAAAGATATCAGGATTAAGGGCATTGAGTAGCCAGTATCACATTTATTAGTAAACTAAGCACATAGTTCGACCAACTTTAAGGTTAATATAGACAAAGTGTTCCCTTGGGCAAAGTTTTCCTATTTGTTTCTCCTAATAGCACCAGAAAACAATTAACAAAACTCATTTGTAGGCAAATATGTTTATATATAGATAGCTGTTCTTATGGAAACAAAAAGCACATCCTGGACAAACATGGGTAAGCCATGTGCAAAATACATGCATAGATGGTAACGTACCTTTGAAATTCTGTACAGGTGAAGCTTGGTCTTTGCAGAAATTATCATGAGTTGCTTTCACAGTATTTATTGTCAAAACTAGCTTCAATCCATTGGTTATTCATGCCACAGCGACGAATAAAAGACCACATCAAACCTCACTACAGAAAGTACAACAAAGAGATTGTATTCCTACAGGAAGAAATTGCAAGGCAAGTGAAATGACTCGGTTCTTCACCTTTCCTTCTCAAACTTGGTCTTGGTGGTCAGAACCACAGGATGGATATCTCCTGTAACACTGAAAGTTAAGCAAAACTGTTAGTAATGCAATCTGATAGTGCCTCCACAGAGAGTGCAATAGCTGTGCAGAAATAACTTCAGAAATGTATTATTTTCAGGTATGCTTCCTTAAGCACAGCACACACGAGTCACTACAATGCCTCTTATGCTCAACTACCACAACCATCATAAGAGCACCCAAGCATTCATGAACAACTTGACACTCCATGTTATGCTGTCCTACTTGGGCTTTACTTTTTTTAGGGGAACACAGAGCTTTCATTAATGAGGAGAGTTCAAAATACAATCAGCATATATGCAGCCTGTTCCGACGCATAACTTTGCTGGGAGTACAGTTTTTGCTCTAGTTTTGGCGAAATCTTCTGCTTGAGTAGCATCGATTCTAGTTGGTTGGACAAATAGTTTCTAGTATGTTCTTTCTTGCTCTTGTTTTGGTTCCTCAGCGTCGACGTGCACTCCTTCGTTACACATCTCTCACCCACTGGCACGCGCGATGACCAATGGTACATTGGTACCTGCTCTATATAAACCCTTTCTCTCATCGTGCTATCTTCTCCAGTTCTCCCCCCTCCTCGCGCTATCTTTCTCCAGTTCTCCCCCTCCTCTCCAAGCAAGGTACGCGTTCATCTCTTTCGTCCTACATTTAGCGTGTTTGTTCGCTCGAAATCGTCGTGAGGCAACGCTCGACCGGAACGGCTGCGACGGGTCGCTCGTCAGCGGCTTAGCGGTTGGAGCAGCGATCGGAGGGGCGGTGCTGGACGTGAGTAGCGATCGGAGGAGCAACGCTTCGGCGTGGTTGTGGGTGGAGCTTCGGTGGGCGTGGCGAGCGTTGAGTCGCGGTCGATGGCGGCGATCAGAGGTGCGGCGATGGATGTGAGCGACACGTGGAGGTCGGTGGTCTCGGAGACGATAACAGGTACTGTGCTAAACGTGAGCGACGATCGGAGGTGCAACGCTCGACGGGTGGAGCTTGGTGGGTGCGGTGTTGGACGTGAGCGGCGCGTAGAGCTCAGAGGTTGCGTCGGCGGAGGTGCGGCGAGCGGACGTGGGCGTGAGCGTCGAGCGACGGCCCAGAGCGGACGCAGAGCTCGTTTGATCTCGGTTTCTGTGTTGTTTTGCAGGATGGCTGCGCACGCCTACGAAATTGTTGACATTATTTCGTGAGTTGCGTGACATCTTCAAGGGCACCACAATCGACGATGTCGTGGAGATGAGTGATCGTCTGGACCAGCTGATTAACTCACCAAATGCTGCTCAGACTCAGACTACTTCCGATTTGCATGTACCATTTGAATTTGAGAGCCATGCTAAGGAGCACGTTCTGCTGAAACGTATGGAAGCCTAGATGGAGGTTCTGCTGAAACGTATGGAAGCCTTGATGGAGGTTTTGTTCAGTGGTGTTAGGGAGATAAAGGATAATATAACTGCTAGCCAGTGTGCAGTAGCCGATGCTGGTTTGGCTGTGCTATTGCCCCTGGTGATCTACTACACGGTTCACCTGCTGCGGAATCGTGGAGCTCCAGGTGGGGGAGACGGCGGAGGCCGCGGTGGGGGCGGCGGTGCGGGAGGCGGAGACGAGAGAGAGAGACCGAGAGAGTGGGGAATGGGATTGGATCTACCGATGCCGCCGATCCACTGTAGGTTGGGCATTTCTGCGTTTGGGCTGGGGCCTGAGTGGGTTGCGATTTAGCAAAAACAAACTTGCCAACCCAACGGGATGATTGAAGTCTGAAGACTAGAACGCTCAGTCGGAGGCTCAGAGCGACGGCGCGAATGTCTCCAGTCTTCTCCGACGCCAGTGGTAGCCAAGGATGGAGCCATGGAGGAAAGACTGGATGTAGGGGGACTCCAGACGGGAGCAAGCTCTGGCGAACGCTTGCCAGAATGCTGGGTCCGCCACTGCCTAGCTCCCTCTCTTCTATCCAACCCATCTCGTGAACGGAACGCACGCAATTCAAAATAGCAGCACAAATAGTAGAGGAAAAAGGCATAGGGAGGGGGCTAGGCCACCTGGTAAGCTCGGGGTCGAACTCGAACTCATCAACGTCATTGCGCCTCTCGTCGGATCGGAGCACCGCTCTCGACCAGGGTCGAGGCAACAAGTTCTGGCACAAGAGAACGCGAAGGCCCAAAAGCTCCTCGTCTCCGCCTCCCACACCCCCACCGTGGCCTCCGCCGCCTCCTCCCCCGCCGTCGCCGCCTCCCCCACCTGGAGCTCCACTAGGTGCCTAGCCCCCTCCCCTACGCCTTTTTCGTCTGCTATTTGTGCTGCTATTTTGAATTGCGTGCATTCCGTTCACAAGATGGGTTGGATCGAAGAGAGGGGGCTAGTCAGTGGCGGACCCAGCATTCTGGCAAGCGTTCGCCAGAGCTTGCTCCGGTCCGGAGTACCCCCTACCCCCAGTCTTTCCTCCATGGCTCCATCCTTGGCTACCACTAGCATCGGAGAAGACTGAAGACATTCGCGCCGTCGCACCGAGCCTCCGACTGAGTGTTCCGGTCTTTAGACTTCAATCATCCCACTAGGTTGGCAAGTCTGTTTTCGCTGAATCGTAGCCCACTCAGCCCCGGCCAAATGCGTAAATGCCCGACCCTCTGATGGAGGATCGGCATCGATCGAATTCAATCCCATTCGCCACTCTCTCGGTCTCTCACTCTGAGTCTCGGTCTCTCTCTCATCTCCGCCTCCCGTACCCCCACCCCCACCGCCGCCTCCCCCACCTGGAGCTCCACGATTCCGCAGCAGGCGAACCGTGTAGTAGATCACTAGGGGCAATAGCACAGCCAAACCAGCATCGGCTACTGCACACTAGCTAGCAGTTATATTGTCCTTTATCTCCCTAACACCACTGAACAAAACCTCCATACATTTCAGCAGAACCTCCATCCAGGCTTCCATACATTTCAGCAGAACGTGCACCTTAGCATGGCTCTCAAATTCAAATGGTACATGCAAATCGGAAGTAGTCTGAGTCTGAGCAGCATTTGGTGAGTTAATCAGCTGGTCCAAACGATCAGTCATCTCCATGACATCGTCGATCGTGGTGCCCTTGAAGATGTCACGCAACTGACAAAATAATGTCACCAATTTCGTAGGCGCGCGCGCAGCCATCCTGCAAAACAACACAGAAACCAAGATCAAACAAGCTCCGCGTCCGCTCTGGGCTGTCACTCGACGCTCACGCCCACGTCCGCTCGTTGCACCTCCACCGACGCGACCTCTGAGCTCTATGCGCTGTTCACGTCCAGCACCACACCCGCCGCAACCATCGAGCTCCACCCGTCGACCATGTCGAGCGCTGCACCTCCGATCGCCGCTCACGTCTAGAACCGTACCTGTTATCGTCTCCGAGACCACCGACCTCCACGCGTTGCTCACATCCAGCGCCGCACCTCTGATCGCCACCGCGACCACCGACCTCAACGCGTCGCTCACGTCCAGCACCGCACCCGCCGCGACCACCGAGCTCCACCCGTCAACCACGTCGAGCGTTGCTCCTCCGATCGCCGCTCACGTCCAGCACCGCGCCTCTGATCGCTGCTCCAACCGCCAAGCCGTCGCTGAGCGACCCGTCGCAGCCGTTCCGGTCGAGCGCTGCCTCACGACGATTTCGAGCGAACAAACACGCTAAATGTAAGACGAAAGAGATGAACGCATACCTTGCTTGGAGAGGAGGGGGGAGAACTGGAGAAGATAGCACGACGAGAGGGGTGAACTGGAGAAGATAGCACGATGAGGGCGATGAGAGGAAGGGTTTATATAGAGCAGGTTCCAATGTACCATCAGTCATCGCGCACACGAGCGGGAGAGAGATGTGTAGCGAAGGAGTGCACGCATGCCGACGCTGAGGAACCAAAACAAGAGCAAGAAAGAACATACTTATTTGTCCAACCAACTAGAATCGATGCTACTCAAGCAGAAGATTTCGCCAAAACTAGAGCAAAATCGTACTCATGAGAAAGTTATCGTCTTAACAAGTCGCATATATCTTTGATTGTATTTTGAACTCTCCTCGTTAATGAAAGCTATGTGTTCCCCTAAAAAAAGTAAAGCCCAAGGACAAAGCACCAACGAACTACCACCTATATATAGTACTAGGAGGATAATGCGCGCTTCACTGCGCCTTTGATTTGAGGGTGGTTGAACAGTGTACTTAGTTTTTGAATTGTACACAATAGTCTTACTTAGTTTTTTAATTGTACACAATAGTCTTGTTTGGCATAGAAAACCTGGGTTTTGATGAATATGGTTAGTTAGGGTATAACAGTGAATCATCATCATTAGCGTAGTCCATGTTCAATAACAAAGTCTAGGAAATAAATACTAAGAATGGTGTTACAAAATTGTAACCACCACCGACATATATCAGTGGTAGTTTAAATAAAGAAAAATTATATACTAGGATTAAGCGTGCCAAGAATTCTTGTAAGCCTTTAGGAGGTATGCTGATAGCACAGTACGCAGACCTCAAAAGTTTACCGATAGTTAGTAAGGCAACAGTACATTAAACAGGAGCAAAAACTGCTAGCTATGTCAGTTGATCATAGTTTGTTTTGGATTTCAAGGATGTCAACTGATAAAATGAAACTCATCATTCGAATCTTCATCGCTTTGTAGGATGAATTCAATAACTTTTTTGAACTGTGGCTGCAGTTTTGTTAGGCAATGTAAGTTCCAGCATAAGACCACATAAGCATAAACAATTGAGTAGTTGACTGAAAAATCAAGCGATGAAGACTATTAAGTTCTAGAGACAGACAAACAACCCTTATGAAGGACAGCTGGGTACTGTTAATAGATGGGAACTACATACAATCTATGCTTAATGCGGTGTTTTCGCAGGGTATTAAATAACACAACGACAAGATTCGTGACATAGCAGACTTTTCATAAGAGGCATAACAAGTCTTGTGGAAACAAAGACGAAGAGACAAGAAATTGGAAATGTATGTATATAAGCGTAACAAATTGTGTCTGATGGTCAAAGCAATTCTGCTAAAAGATCTTAGCTTAGTTAGGAGTGCGGTGGCAGGCCTGTCACGGGGTTTTTTGTTCTCTTGGGTAGAATTGTCATTTTGCGCTGAATTTTCAGAGTCTTCTGTTAGAGGAATATGAAACATAATGTTAAACATGGAAAACAATACAAAGGTAAAGGTAGAACTAAAGCATATATCATGTAGTTGTATTGTAGTGATTGTGAAGGAAATGACAGAAGCAATAGTTGTGTAATCAGACTCTACGTAGAACAATTTAAAAATACATAGTATAATCTGAACAGAAAGAATCGGTTTACTCAAAGTAACAAAGTAACATATTGGAACCAGACTATACCGAAACGAAAACTTTTCAGTTCTAGCAGAATAACATAGTGCTATTTAACCAGTTCAGTCGTAGCATATACATTGTGGAATCAGACTGTACTGAAGTAAAAAGTTTCTGAAAGTATTGTCCAGAACTAAAGCTAATACGCAAACAAAAAAAAAGCAATAATGCAATGACATCGACGAAAAGCATACGGCTAATAGTATTCTATCTGGAAGGAATAGGTGAGGCATTAAAACAACCTTATGTCATGGTGACATGAATAAAAGGCAGGACCACCATACTGTAATGTCATATGGTACCCGACAATAGCAAAGAAAACACTAATCATGCACATTATCTTATTTCTATAAAACTAACAATAGAGGCGAAGGATAATCTTGTTGCATGTGGTACAGTGAGGATATCTAAGCAGTTAACAACAAAGGAACGCATGGCTATATGTTACATGTAGTCTTTATGTACGAACTCTCATTTAAGTGCGGGGAAAATTAGTTACCTCTTTTTGGTAAATGTACAGTGAAACACAAAAGAATTTCATGCAGCCATAGCTAGATATAGCGTGTTCTCTTTTCTCTCCATTTGAAACGATATTTCAGGCTTAATTGTTTTGCTGATATAACCACAAGTTGCGACTTATGACTACACAAGAAATGGCAGAAAGCTGTAGCTGCCGAAACCACTATACTTCATAAATGGCACAACAAATTTACAGGTTATAGTAGAAGAGAAAATAAGCAAAAAAGATTTAGTACCTCGTTTACAAAGAAGGCATGGAACCCATAAGGAACCTGGTTTGGTAGCTCAACAAATGCTACTGGATCAACAGACATTGTCTTTGCATCGACCACATTAACTTAAGATTTGCTACATCCACCACACATATAGCAAAATAAAGCTTAGTGACAATGCAATTATAAAATTGAGAGATAAGAGATGAAGATGCTGATATGATGATTTTTTTACATAAAAAACATTGTGTATTAGTAGAGCCGAGGCCTATTCACCTGAGCGGTTCTAGGCTAACGAAATCCCGAACAACCCGATCTATCTCGAGCGCTCAGGTGGGCGAAGACCGGAGGCCAAAGGCCGACGCCGTCACCGTAAAGCCGCCGTCACCGCCGGCCTCGCCCACACCATCTACGCCCACCGACCACCTCTACGTCGACCGATCTACAACTCTTATGGCGTCTTCAGGTTCGGGTATGTTAATTATCGCTTCCACTATAACAATTAGACTAGGTGTTCATCTTTGAGCTAGGGTTAATGACATATAGATCAAGATTAGCCTTAGATTATGCCTACATTTGGTATCAGAGCAACCTTAGTGTCGTGTTGAACCCGATTAATAGTCCCTACCGAACTTGTTCATGCGCATATTTCTCTCGGTTTAGCAATTAGAAGAAGGGGACTTAAGAAAATTTTGCAAAATCCCGAGAGAAATCAAAAGCTCCAAAACGGCGGATACTTACGTTTTTGCTCATCACCGGTCTCTCCGGTCGGCGCTCCGTGCTCTGCACGCTTGCCGCTTCAGGCCTCGAGACTGCAGCCTGTGACCTCGCACCGCCGCCACCGCCTCAAGGCTCATGATCCTCGCGCCTGCTTGCTGCCTCGAGACGCGCCACCACTGCCGTGATGCTCCCAGTGCGCGCCGCCTTGCCGTGCTCCCAGCACCACCGCGCCACCTCAAGCCGCATGCCCCGTGCGTGCGTGGCGTGTGCCGCCTCAAGCCCTTTTTTTGGGGAGAAGAAAGGGAAAGGATGTTAGGTTTAGGGTTTTGGGGCCCTTTATCCTCTCGGGATCAATCTCGGCCGTCCGTTTAGATCAAGGGCCATCATGGCTTTACCGAGCCGGTGCAAGCTTTTTGGACCTGCTGTGCAAGGTTTTGGGCCGGGTGTGCAATGAAAATAGGCCGGCTGTTTTTTGTGCACTGTTTGGACCGGTTGAGGCCATCGTGATTTTGAGTTATGGGCCGGCTGAGGTTTTGAAACGGCTGAGAGTTAAGGTTGGTTTATTGGTTTGAGCACAGTCTTTAATTAATGTTTAATTACCCAAATAACAGTGTAGTATACATAATGTTTAGTCTCTAGTTAAAATTGAACCGATGGAATATTTTGATTAGAGATTTTTATATTTTATTTTGGCATTATGTATGCACATGATTACATTTGAACCAACGTTGTTTGTAGTCGTGTGTCGCCATATTAAATTGTTAAGTTCTTTTTCCATTTTTTGCCCAACGGTGATATAGATTAGAACTGTAGTTTTGCAAGTTGTTAATCAGACCAACGTAGGGTTAATTATATGCAATACATCTTTATGATTTCTAATTTTGCAGCAATAAACGCTTCGAATGTTGCCGCCACAATTGACAATATTGAGCAGCTCACGAGAAGCAACTTTCCCTCTTGGAAAGAAAGAATTCATGTTATCCTTGGAGTTTTGGACCTTGACTATGTGTTAAGGGTGACTTCTCCCATTCCCCCCACCGACGGTGAGAATAATTATGATGAGAAAAAAACCTTACGATGCTAATGCTGAAAAATAAGAGCGGTCCAACCGCCTGTCACTAATGATCATGAATACCTCTATCTCAGTTGGGATCAGGGGAGCAATACCTAATTCCAAAAATGCTAAGGAGTACTTGGCTTCAGTTGAGGAGAAATTCAAAGTTCCACTAAGGTTTATGCCGGTACTTTAATCTAGAGGCTCTTATCCACTAAGTATGACAGGTCCAGCAGCATAAGAGAGCATATCATGATGATGACCGATATGGCTGGAAAGCTCAAGGGCATGGACATGGAGATATCCGATGGTTTCCTAGTCCACTTTATTATGATTTCTCTTCCTTCTGAGTACACTGCATTTAAGATAAATTACAATACTCAGAAAGATAAATGGAGCATGAGCGATTTAATCGCCATGTGTGTCTAGGAGGAAGAAAGAATAAGGACCGAAAAGAAAGATTTTGTGCATCAAGTTGGCGGCACTAACAAAAGGAAGTTCTTAGCGGACTTCAAATCCAAGAAAAAGCTGCACTACTCCCCTAATTCAGGTAAGTCAGGGCCTAAGGTGCACAATGCACCTAAGCCCCATGTTGCTCCCACTAGAGCACTTAATGGGGATGAATGTCACTTCTATAAGCAGCTAGGGCATTTTTAGAAGGATTGCGTCGGTTTTCTGAAGTGGCTCGCAAAAAAGGGTAATGATACAATAACGTTCATTGATGAAACTCTTTATGTTGATTTCTCCCTTAAGCCTTGGTGGATTGACTCAGGTGCAACTGTGCACGTTACCAACTCTTTACAAGGATTACATACCGCGAGAACACTAAGAAAGGGGGAGCGAAGTCTTAGAGTCGCGGATGGAAAAGAAGCTGAAGTTGAATCAGTTGGATCTGTTTCATTAATTTTAGACAGCGGCTTCATACTTCGTCTTAATAATGTAGTCTTTGTTCCTTCCATCAGGAGGAATTTGATTTCGGTTTCTTTATTGGACGATGATGGTTTTAAATGTAATTTTGGTAACAATAAATGCATTATTACATTTAATTCAAATGATGTTGGTCCTGCTTTTAGACAAGACAAGCTCTATATGCTTTCCCTTAATGAATCTCCTGTATCCTTGAATGTGTGTGATGCTAAACGTAAAAAGAATGATGAGATTTCTTCGAAACTGTGGCACTATCATTTAGGCCATATTTCGAGGGGGAGAATGGAGCGTCTCATTAAGGAAGAAATTCTCCACCCATTAGATTTCTCGACTCGAGACCAATTGCATTGATTGCATTAAAAGAAAATGTGTAAAGCAAATAAAGAAGGAGCCACTGCATGACCAGGACTCTTAGAATTAATTCATACCGATATTTGTGATCCTTTTCCTGTGACATCAGTGGATGGTTTTGATTCCTTCGTCACATTCACTGATGATTTCTCTCGTTATGGTATCTTTCCTATTAAAGACCGATCTGAGTCACTTGACAAATTCAAGATATTTAAGGCTGAAGTTGAAAATAAGCACAACCTAAGAATTAAAGTGGTAAGATCGGACCGTGGGGGAGAATATTATGGGAGACATGCCTCTTATGGGCAAATTCCTGGCCCTTTCGCTAAGTTCATTCAGGAAAATGGCATTGTTGCCTAGTATTCTACACCAGGTAAACCTCAGCAAAATGGGGTAGCCGAGAGACGCAACCGTACACTTATGGATATGATACGGAGCATGCTTAGCTATTCTAGTTTACAAACTGGTTTGTGGATGGAAGCACTAAACACAGCTGCACATATTCTTAATCGGGTTCCCAGTAAATCAGTGCTTAAGACACCTTATGAATTATGGACTAGGAGGAAACCAAGTTTGAAATATTTACGAGTGTGGGGTTGTCGTACTGAAGCTAAGATATTTAATCCGCATATTGGGAAATTAGATCCTAAAACAGTAAGTTGCCATTTTATCGGATACCCTGAAAGATCCAAAGGGTATCGATTTTCTTGTCACGATAGGATAACTAAGTTTGTAGAAACAAGACATCTTTGTGTTCTTAGAAAATGGCGAGGACCTAGAGCCCGAAAAATAGATCTTGAAGAAAGCGGGTTTATGTTCCTTCACCGCTTATCGAGACCTTTATTCTGTAGCCGGGGTTGCACCTCCAGTACAAAATACTGTTGTTACACCCACTGTTGAGGTCTCTAAAATTCCTAATGTCGCACCTAATGATGAGCCTCAGCAGTCCCCTGCAATAGCTGATGTACCTATTAGAAGATCACAGCGGGAGAGAAGATCTGCCATCCCAAAATGATTATGTTGTTTATATGAATGAGGATATTACGGATATAGGAAAGGTAGATGATCCCACCTCTTATAAGGAGGCCATGATGAGTGAACATTCTCCTAAGTGGCTTGATGCCATGAAGGATGAACTAAAGTCTATGAGCACTAATGATGTATGGGACCTAGTAGAAATTCCTGACTAAGTCAAAACAGTATGTTGTAAATGGGTCTATAAAACTAAGCATGACTCTAAGGGAAATGTCGAAAGGTTCAAAGCAAGGCATGTAGCTAAAGGCTTCTCACAAAGAGAGGGGATTGATTATAATGACACTTTTTCTCTTGTCTCAACTAAAGATTCATTCAGAATTGTTATGGCACTTGTAGCTCATTATGATTTAGAGCTACATCAGATGGACGTTAAGACAGCATTCCTTAATGGCGATTTGCAATAAAATGTTTTTATGGCTCAACCGGAAGGTTTTGTCGTGGAAGACAAGGAGCATATGGGATGTCGACTTAAGAAATCAATTTATGGCTTAAAGCAAGCGTCAAGGCAATGGTATCTCAAATTCGATAAGGTCATAAGGAATTTTGGATTTAAGGAAAATGAAGTTGATAACTGCATATATGTTAAGTTCAACGGGAGTAAATTTACCATCTTAGTTCTTTATGTGGATGACATCTTATTGGCTAGCAGTGATAAGGATATGCTGTTTGAGACCAAGAGATTTCTTTCATCTAATTTTGATATGAAGGATCTTGGTGATGCCTCTTACGTTCTTGGCATTGAGATTCGCCGAGATAGGTCCAAAGGAATATTAGGTTTATCTCAGAAGGCATACATTGACAGAGTATTGAAGAGATATAATATGCATAAGTGCTCTGGCTCGCCTGCTCCTATTGTTAAGGGCAATAAGTTTGGGACATTTCAATGTCCAAGGAACCAATACGAAACTGATAAGATGAAGTCGGTTCCTTATGCTTCAACTGTCGGAAGCATTATGTATGCTCAAGTATGTACACGCCTTGATTTAGCTTTTGTAACCGGGATGCTTAGCAGATATCAATCAAATCCAGGACCAGACCACTAGAAGGCTGTTAAGAAAGTCTTGCGCTATATGCAAGCTACTAAACATTTCATGCTCACATATAAGAATTCTGACAACCTTGAAGTTGTTGGTTATTCAGATTCAGATTTTGCGGGATGTGTTGATACTAAGAAATCCACGTCAAGTTATATCTTCACACTCGCTAAGGGAGCTATATCGTGAAAAAGCTCCAAACAAACACTTACGGCATCTTCAACGATGCAAGCTGATTTTGTGGCATGTTATGAGGCTACCAGGCAGGCTGTATGACTTAAGAACTTTATCCCGAGACTTAGAGTGGTAGACAGCATCTCTAAACCACTCACCTTATACTGCGATAACGAATCCGCATTCTTTTATGCGAGTAACAACAAGTCAAGTGGTGCTGCCAAACACATTGACATTAAGTACCATGTTGTGAAAGACAGAATCCAGGATCAAACCATTAGTATCAAACATATTAATACTAAGTCAATGCTTGCGGATCCTCTTACTAAAGGCTTACCACCTAATATCTTTCGTGGTCATGTTGCCAGCATGGGTCTATTGGAAAGCCTCTGATTCTGGATAAAACGACCTTAAAGCAAACCAACTCCCATCAAGTATAATGCATATCCATTTTAAGATGGGATAGTACACTATAGGTACTGTGGTTGTATGGCACTTCATTGGCCATGCGACGCATTACCTTGGTATGCTGTTTTATTGAGAATGGGCTTATGATGTTAGCCTTACGATCAAATGGGAGAATGTTGGGATGATCTCGGCTAACAGACCCCGAGATTCAAGGGGGTCACACCCACTCGCGCGCCCTGATCGGGGGCGCAACCAACTTGTTGGTTTCGGTCCCGTCCACCGAGCGCTACAAAACTGAGGGGACTCGGCAGGCCTATTCACCCGAGCGGTTCTAGGCTAACGAAATCCCGAACAACCCAATCTATCTCGAGCGCTCAGGTGGGTGAAGACCGAAGGCTGAAGGCCGACGCCGTCACCGTCAAGCCGCCGTCACTGCCGGCCTCGCCCACACCATCTACGTCCGCCAACCACCTCTACATCGACCGATCTACAACTCTTATGGCGTCTTCAGGTTCGAGTATGTTAATTATCGCTTCCGCTATAACGATTAGAATAGGTGTTCATCTTTGAGCTAGGGTTAATGACATATAGATCAAGATTAGCCTTAGATTATGCCTACAACTTTGTCACCCCCTTCCCAAGCATTGACTGTGACAAGACTTTTTTAGTGATCAGTTCACTAAGAATACTATCATGAAATGAAATTAGGAGTAATCAAAGGACACGTCAATTTGATACTTAGATTCGACCACTATGAGACAAAAAAAAATCATTCAATTACCTCTTTTTGGTCGTAAATTCAAGCCCAAGGAGGGAAGCCTCTCCTACAGACCGACACTGAGGTTGGCCATCTCCCAACGAAGCCTAAACCTAACCTTCACCTGAAAACGGAAGGCGCAAAAAGGAAGCAAACAACCAAAGTCAGAACCAATCGCTGAGTTCAGAAGGGAAGGAAGCATAATGTAACAAAAAAAATCATGTAGAAAGGAAAATAACGGAGAGTTCATCACAATCCGCAGCATGGTACATCGATAGATCTGCACAAATTCGAAAACTACGCGTATTAATAAATGTGTAACCAGAAATCTACAACATGACCGGAGACCAGAGGAAGAAGGAGGGGCGGATTGCTGGCTGCCCTCGTCGCCATCGTCTCTGTTGAGCAGAGGAGGTAGTCTTGAACAAGCGGAGGAGGCGAGTCTGCAAAGAAGGGGAGAGGCGAGGAGGCGGCATGGGTGCGAGCAAACGGAGGAGGTGGGGTCTTGGCAAGGGGAGGAGGCAGCAATGAGGGGGCATCTGAAAAGGCCGAGGCGGCAATGAGGGAAGGCGACATAAGGTGAGGAAGGAGGCGGTGCCATGGCGGAGGTGGGCGGCGGGGAACAAGCGGAGGAGGCGAGTCTGGCGAAGGGAGGAGGCAGGCGTGGGGGCGTGTCTTGAGTCGAGGAGGGGAGCTGTGTCACGGGGAAGGGGGAGGGAGCGGTGCGGAGAGGGTAATCTTCTTCTTTAAGGAAGATGTCTCCAAGAGTTCTTCCTTGTCTTTCTTATATAGCTCATTTGTGGTGAGATTGACCAAGAGACCGGTTGGCGTCATTCTTAGTAATTCGTGTGAATTTAGAGATAGGGTCACCAAGGTCTCATATTTCTCCGGAAGAGCCCTAAACATCTTGCGCACAATATCAACATCAAGAAGGTTTGTGCCAAGACCTTTGAGTTCATTCACAATGTTGTTGAGTCTTGAATACATCTCAGTGATGTTTTCATTAGGCAACATTATGAATGTCTCATACTTAATCCGAAGCCTATGCAATTTGGCCTCTTTGACCGTGGATGTTCCCTCATGTATTTCCAAGAGGGTGGTCCAAATATCATGAGCGGTTTCCAAATTGCTCACTCTATTGAACTCATCCGCGTTCAAAGCGCCAAAATGAGCATTCATAGCTTGAGCATCTAAATGAACATTACGTCCATCAAGATCCGTGGGGTGTGAATGTGTGATGGATCAAGAGGCATAACGTAACCCTCACTTACGATTTTCTATATGTTCGGACTCATGGCCTTTAAGTAAATAGACATTCTAATTTTTCAATATGAATAATTTGAGCCATCAAACAAAGGAGCCTTTCCTATAGCAATTCTCTCACTAGCCATCCTTTTCCCTCTTAGACGATTAAGTCTAAATCAATGAGAGACCAAGCTCTGATACCACTTGTAGGATCAAGGATAATCGACTAAAGGGGGGGTGAATAGGAGGTTTTAAAATTTTTTGACTAAATAACAATTTAAGTCAATTATGAACTAAGGCTAAACTAGATACAATTCTAGATAAGCAATTCTACACAAGATAATTTCTAGAAATATAAATGCAGAAGTAGTAAAGACAAGAGTAAACCACAAATGAGACGATGAAGTTTTCCCGTGGTATCGAAAACTTGTCGGTCTTCACTAGTCCACATTGAGAAAGCTTGACCAATCAAGCCGGCACCACAAATTAAGCCTTCCCTCGATCACTAGTGGTTGTTTTTCCTCCGCTCCGGAGATGGCGAACACCAAACCACTCACAATATCCGCACCGGGCCTCTTCACAATCTTCTTGAAGAGATCATCGTGCAAACTCCCGCCAAACCGTCTAGGTGTTCGGCAAAACACCAAGAGTAATAGAGCACAATCTTCGCTTGACGACAATCAAGTGCAATTAGATCAATCTAGAATGAATGCACTTAAAATTGGCTCAACCACCTCACAATGAATGCAACAATGAATTTGAGGAGGAGAGTAAATGCTCAAGGGCTCAAAAGATGTTCAATGAAGTCTCTAACATTGTCCAAGTGCCAGTGGACAAGCAAATATGATCGTTGGGGGTTAAACCCCAAAATTTTCTGCAAATGCGGTAGTACCGCCATATAATGGCCGGTACTACCGCACCTCACCAACCGCACAGTAACGGCTATAACAGTTGCATTAACTTCCCTAACATAGCTGTTGGAAAGTTCAGCGCGGCACTACCGCCATGCATCCTGCGGTAGTTCCGATCTTTGGTCGATCCGATTTGTAAGTGTGGTACTACCGCACTTCTTGAGGTCCAAAAACGACACATACTGGAAATAACATACCGCCTCAATAAATTCAGTGATACCGATTAACGGTAGTTCCGTTGAAAACATGCCGGTACTACCGCTCCTCCAAATCATGACCAAAGACCAAAAATGCGTTACGTCAGAAAAAGCGTCGCTCAAATTTTCGGTCCAACCGATGTGCGGTAGTTCCGTGCATTGCACGTCGGAACTACCGATTTCAGGAGTGCATAAGAAATCCCAAGAAAAGTGCTTCTCTGTAAAAAAAACGTGTCGTGCTATTTCGGTTCAACCGGGAAACAGTAGTTCCGCACAAGGAACACCGGTACTACCGCACCTCAACCGAGTGAACAAAAACAAGAAAGCACCCTTCTATAAAAAAATGTGCCGCCAACTATTCTTTAGTACAACTGGGTTGCGGTAGTACCGCACCACGTTCCCAGTAGTACCTCTGTGCGGTAGTTTCGCCAAGTAAACACCGAAACTACCGTTTGTCATGAGAATTGCATAGTTGGCTTTCCAAACAAATTCTAAGTGTATGCATGATCCTAAATTGATCCAAATAGCACAAGAACATGCTATCAAGCTACTAGTCATGATCCCTCCTAATAGTATGGCATTTAACCTAAAATTCGGTCTTCCAACCTTTTCTCCTAAGACCGGTTAAATCAAAAAGAGACCTAGACTACTTGTACCTTGTTTTTGAACTATATTGATTCTTCATGTTGTCTTTTATCATGCATCTCCAAGATGTCATTCTTGCCATTGGGACTTAACCTTGTAAATACTCAATAAACATGTTAGTCTCATATTCACATATTGTCATTAATTACAAAAACAATTTTTAAGGGCCTAGATGCTTTCAGGCGGTGGGGTGCGTGCGGCCGTGGGGGAGAGGATGTCACCGAGGGGCACACGGCTAGCACCTCGTTGCCCTCGAGAAAGACGACGCCTGTTGGCTACTCGTATGATTAGGCAAGAAAAGATATGTGATTACAGGAGGAAGACAATGGCCTAGCTCTCTAGTGTTCGAAATCGAACGCCTAGACCTAGAATAGTTGTCAGCCAGGCAGATACACCCAAGATAGCAACCAAACGTCACCTGACAACATTCTAGCCAGGCTAGCGGGTGCCACGACGCCAACCAAAGAGCCCTTAATCTTCCCATGGTATTACCCGAAGCTAGCCGCCTTTCCCGTTCGTTCATTTCAAAAGTCGCTTTCTCCTCTTCAAGTTGCGGGGGGACGGGGAATTCAATAACACGGTGCTAGTTGGCGGTTTTGTTCTCTATTCGCACCCGACAGTTGTTTACTCTGGAGACTAGATAAGAATCACAATCCATCTTGTCCTTCCATTTGATACTATATCTTAACCCACATCAACCATGTTTGTTTATGAGTAACCCTGCCACAACTTTTTTTGCTAGTATTTTTTGTTGGTTTTCTTTAGCTAGTATTTAAGGGCCCTAAAGCAATGTACAAGGCTGAAAAAGTCTTTCTACGTGTAGAAATCACTAGAAAGTTACTTGATAGCCTTTTAGGCTTTTACTATCATGAATTTAGCTTTCAAGTCCGGCTAGCTAGAAGCGCAAGTCGAGCAAGCAAAAAAACATGTGAAGTCATTTGATCAAACCGTCGCTGATCCCACCACCATCGAAGCCGACGAGAAAGCTTACAAAGATTTGAAGTCTAAGATAGGATCCTACCTTGGTCACTAGAATCTTCTTCTTTTACCTTTCTTTTTATTTTTATAGTCTGTAATGTAAATAGATGGTCTTTTGTAAAATACGATTGGCCACGCTATTTGACCGAAAATCTAATGAAGAAGACCTTTTGCCTTCTAATTTCTTTGTATATTACCGAAATTCATTGGACGCCTCATTATAGTTTACTAGTCTATTATATTTTTTTGGTATATGTCTATTGCGGTCTTGGTCTCTCTCTTTGCAGCATTCGACTCTATGTCTATTATATATTTTTTGGTATATGTCTCTGTAGATTGTTGTCATATGACCACTGTAGTTTTGGTCTAAGTGTACTACAGTTTGGTTATGTGTCTACTTCAAATTTTTTGGTATATGTTTATGGCCGTCATTGATCTTGTATCTACTTCAGATTGGTCTCTGTGTATTGCAGTTTGGTTATGAGTCTACTTCAATTTTTTTGGTATATTTCTAATGTTGTTGTTAGCCTTGTGTCAGTTTTGGTCTCTTTGTTCTGTAGTTTGGTTACGTGTTTACTGTATTTTTTTATATGTCTACCGTAGTTGTTGTCATGTGTTGATGGTGTGAAAACCAAACGTGAGTGAGAGGGCAGACGTCGGCCATGCTACGGGCCTACGTCCACGAGAGCGAGTGTAACACAAGGATTTATACAGGTTCGGGGGTCCGGGAGGACCGCCCTACTCCTGTCGGTGGCCTGCGAAAACCAAACGTGAGTGAGAGGGCGGACGTCGGCCGTGCTATGGGCCTACGTCCACGAGAGCGAGTGTAACACAAGGATTTATACAGGTTCGGGGGTACGGGAGGACCACCCTACTCTTGTCGGTGGCCTGTGGGGGTTCGAGGGTCCCCTCGAAGGCTCACCTAGTGACTTGCTTGTATGTATTGCTCAAGAATCCTCCCCCTTGAAGGGAGAGATACATGGGGTATTTATAGGCTCCTCAGTCTGTACAAATGACCAAAATACCCTTTGGGGTTGACTACTCTATGGATACAAGCGGGGGGTATTATAGTCTTTCATGAGTATAGCAATATTTCGTGGATCTGTACACACGTCTCCTGCAAGGCGGGCCCCACATGCAGGTGGGAGGAACTATCCTTCCAACAGTAGCCCCCCTGTCCCTTGGCGTTTCGGAACGAAAGGGCGATCTTTAAATGTGACTTTTAGGCGAAGGTCGACTCTTCAGAAGAGCTCTGACGATAGAGCGCGTGCGTAGACCACTGCAACAGAGCTCCAACGGGCCGCAAGGAAACACTCGGTGTATGTGACCATTTCTTTCCCTACATAGCTGTCCTTGTACTTGGATACAGATATGCACAGGCATACCATATCAACTGAACTATCATCTTTTCCTTTTTGCAGTGCACTTTTGCTTTTCTCCATGTGAGCCTGCGGCTAAGTGTCCTCATGTGCAGCAATAATGGAGCTATCTAAACCCATGGAGCCAGGCTGTGGTGCCATCCATCAAAGGAATCCGAGGCAGGCAAGTGACCATTTCTTGCTTTCTTCTCTCTCCGTGCTTCTTTCTCCTGGGAATACACTCCAACCAGATCAAGCTCGTAGGGTTTAAGTCCGTGGACGGCGCGTGAGGGGTCCATCTGGGCGGCGGCGTGGGTGCCTACGGCCGACCATCGCCCAACGGCGCTGCTCCTCATTGCGCGCTCGACGAGACCGTCGCTCTCTGGTGCAAACCGACGACTTGCCGCCGCGCCCGCCCGTGGAGCGCCACGCTCGGGTCGTCTCGCTTCGCCCGCGCACCTTGGGGGCTATCGCCGCGCGGTCTCCCTCGACAACCTCGTCTGCGCCGATCCGCCTCTGTTGTTCAAACCCGGCTTGGCCGGGTCCTCTCAAGACTCGATCCGTGGATCGATGGGCGCTCTGCTGCCTGCTCCTTCGGCCTCTCTGTGTCCGAAGCCGGCGGCCGGTGGTCAGCCCGGCCTAAAGTGCCGCCCACGCGTGGAGCTCGTACCCCCGGGTGTCGGTGCCGCCAGAGCCCTAGACGGTCGTCGACTAGATGGCCGCCGACCCGAAGAAACACCGTGCCTCCGCGCAGGTGCCCTCCTAGCGCCATTTTTGTTGCTTCTTGCTTCTTCCCCTTCCTCGTTCTCTTACTTATTTTGCTCCTGGTGATTTCTTCGGTCGAATGGGCCTTGAGCCGTGCATGGGGGCCCTCGCTCCCCGGTGGTCCTTCTGCGCCGGCTCTCCCCGGCCTGGCGCTTGGCCCAGAATACGGCGACCTCCGTCTTGAGCACCGCCGCATGGTCGGATCGACCGATGGTGACTCTGAGCCCATCTTTGTGGGCGGCGGCGGCAGGGCGACGCCGCCGCTCGCCAGAAGCGCCAAGGCGACGCCGCTGCTGCACGGCGGTGGCGACGTGATTGTGCTCGCCTGGGTCCCGGACGGCTCGGAGGTGGACAAACAGGGGGTCGATCGCCTTGAGTCACTTTCGATCTGGCCTCCTGATCGATCTCCTGCTCTCTCCATTTCCTGGATCTGGACTGAACTGAGCCTGATCTCCAGCTCTTGTATGCTGTTTTTAGAGAACACCAGAACTGTCTCCAGGAGCTATAGTCGCAAAATTGAATGTGGGAGCGGCAGTGTTTCTGGTGCTGTTTGCTAGCTCGCAGCTGGAGCCTTGGAGGCTTATTATCTAATCGTTTGTATGTAGTTTGTGTTTGTTTGTTTACGGTGAACAGTAAGGCTCGGGTGCAAGGGCACGAGTGCGTGTGGGTACGCGAGGGTGCGATGCTTCGAGGGTCCCGAGGCCCCGAGGGCGCGAAGGTGCGGGGCTTCGAGGGTCCTGAGGCCCCGAGGGCACGAGGGCGCGAGGCCTCGAGGGTCCCGAGGCCCCGAGGGTGCGATGCCTCGAGGGCGCGAGGCTTCGAGGGTCCGAGGCCTCGAGGGTCCCGAGGCCCCGAGGGTGCGAGGCCTCGAGGGCTCGAGGTTTCGAGGGTCCCGAGGCCCCGAGGGCGCGAGGCTTCGAGGGTCCCGAGGCCCCGAGGGCACAAGGGTGCGAGGCCTCGAGGGTCTCGAGGCCTCGAGGCTTCGAGGGCGCGAGGCCTCGAGGGCGCTGAGGTTTTTGAGGCCTCAGCGCGAGGGTTTCTGAGGCCTCGGCCCGAGGGTTTTTGAAGTCCTCAGTCTGAGGTTTCTGAGGCCTCGGGCGAGGGTTTCTTGAGTCCTCGGCGCGAGGGTTTCTGAGGCCTCGGGCACGAGGGTTTTTGAGGCCCGGGCACACGAGGGCTTGGCGTGAGGACCCAAGATTCCCTGCCGAATCTTGGGCGCAAGGCCGCCGAGCTGAGGCATAGCCTTCAAGGAGGGCGGTGCGTAGGCTAAGTCATCCTCCTCTTCCTCGGTGGCTTGATGAGAGTTATCGAAGTAGAACTCCTCAGAATTGTTGCTGTTCGATCTAGAAACGTTGTTGGGACATGTAGATAACACGAACGTCTAAGGCTAAGTCGTGGGGCACCGGAGGGGCGCCCACGAGACTAAGTCATGGGGCACCGAATGGCCACTAGGGGTTGTAGCCCCCCAGTGGGCTTGGGGGTGCCCATGAGGTTAATTCATGGGCACCTTGGACGTGTGCCCCCGATAGTAAGTCAGGCGGACACTAAAGGCGCCCACGAGGCTAAGTCGTGGGACACTAAATGGCCACTAGGGTGATAGCCCTAGTGTACTTGGAGGTGCCTATGAGGCTAACTCATAGGCACCTTGGACGTGTGCCTCGACATATAGACGTTCCTGAGGGGATGCGAATGTGTTAGGCATGGTTGGCCTTTGCCTGTATTAGAACATGGCAATGAGTGACCCGGAGGTCGTTCGCGATAGCCTGGAGGTGAAGGGGACTAATCCTTAGCACATCCATAGGCTCGGGCACTAGACCGAGCCGTCACTTGCATACTGGGTCCAAGAGGCATAAGCCGCCATGGCGAGTCGACGAAACCACCTGCCGCTTTGGTCTTTATTAGGGAGACCACGGGGTCGTGCGCCCTAGGCACCACAGAGGTGACATCCTGCGTGGGAAGGGTTAGCGAGCTTGTGTGAGACAAGCGAGACTTGTAGGACGGGTCTGCTTCCTAACAGCGTGTTAGGAGCAGCCTTCTGATCGCAGCGTATCAGAAGGGAGACCTCTCAATCGTCAACTCCGGCACAAAATTGAGAAGACATTCACAAAAGCAGGTCAATCCCTTAACAAAGAAGCGTGTTAAGGGACTACCTCGATCCAGCCATAATTGCATAAATGTTGCCATCATGTAGGAACTTCACATCTTCATTGCATTAAGTAAGATAGTGTTTACATCTCGATAGGTGCCGCAGGGGCATACTGAGAGAGTCTTAAGCATAAAACTTGTGGATTTCTTCATAAAGTCCACCTCAATCAAAACGATTGTCCTCGTTTTGGGCGAAGTCAGGCGAGTAGTGGTCTTGAGCGTTTCAATCGAGAGGCGGTGGACGGATCTCGGTAGGGAGGACGACTTGACCTTGTACATGAGTGAGAAAGGGGTCGTTTTGGTGGAGCAGCTGGGGGTCGTGAGAAGGCCCCATAGGGTGCCGGGGAGCTCCTCTGCCCGGGTTCCCCTCTTGAGTGCACTTGTTTCAAGGCGGCAACATATTCCTTGCAGGACTAGCCCATTGGTTCTTCCCACGGCCCCGAGATTGGTTTTTGGACAATCCACCATTTCAAAGCGAAGGGTGGTCCCGATGGAGTTACAGGAATCTCTGAAGGCTGAAGCGTTGAATTGGGTATCGTTATCCACTGTGAGTTCCTTAGGATCACTGAAGCAACGGAAGATATTCTTCCAAAGGAACGCCATCATGGAGCAAGGTGTGATGGAGGCTAGGGGCTCCGCCTCTACCCATTCGGTAATGTAATTCACTGATGCTACCACACGCTTGTAGCCCCCCTTGCCCGGTGGGAATGGCCTGAGCAGGTCCATTCCCCATCGGGCAAAAGGCCAGGTGATTGGTATGGTCGCAGGGATTAGCGGGATCGTTGTGATTGGCTGCCATCTTTTGGCATCCTCGCGCTTCTGGTAGCGTCGAGGGCATTCTGCGCCATTGTGAGCTGATAGAAGCCTTGGCGAAATGTTTTTGCTATGGTTGCCCTTGGCGTGATGTGATATGTGCAGAGGCCTTCATGAACACCCAAAAGAAGTGTCATGTCTGACGGCAGCCACACGAATATGCCGGTGTTGGACTTTAAGAAATCCATTAGCTCCTTCTCCATCTTTCACGGGATAACGACCCGATTCTAAGAGACCGCGGGTCACCCCCGGTCAAGAGTCGACTTCTGCGGGTCCTCCGAATGAGGCTTAAGGAGCACCTCGTCGGAGGGTACATCCTTGGTGTGCCTTGATGAGAGAGGCGGCAAGGGCATTTCCTCCTTTGATTCCTTGGGTTCGAGAAAGTTGATGTCGCCGGAGTTGGCTGCTGCTTTGTGGTACAGACGGCGAGCTAAGTCTTGATCACCCCTCACGGAGATGACCCCACGAGGGCCTGGTATCTTTAAGCACAGGTAGTTTTGATGTACCGCTGCACAGAAGTGGTTGAGAGTTGCCCTTCCCATGATAGCATTGAATGGGGACTCGACGTCAACGACATCGAACCTGACGGCTTCCGTGCGGTGATTCTCCTGTGATCCGAACGTCATGAGGAGTTCGATCCTCCCAAGGGGTTGAATGGATTTTCCTGGCACGAAGCCGGCGAGAGGGCGATCGGATGGCAGCAGGATGCCAGGATGATAGCCCCCCCGTGACTCCCATAGTTCCTTGAGCGCACTTAGGTAGAGTATATCTGCAGAGCTTCCTCCGTCGACAAGGATGCGGAGACCTCGCAATTGGATATTGTGGCGCATTACGAGGGCGCCATCATGAGGAACCTTAAGCCTTGTGCATCATCAGCTGTGAAGCTAAGAGAAATGCTTGCCCATTTGGGAGGGACGCCTTGAGGAGACACCCCCACGACGTTGATTTCTCGGGCGTACTCCTTCTGTTGTCGTTTTGATGCATGCCCGGAGGACGAGCCCCCTATTATGACATTTACTTGTCTTTGCGGTGCTTGGAAGGGGAGTTCATGCTCAGCATCTTGCAAGCGCTGCCCGAGGGGTAGATCACCAGGGGCCTGTGCCCGGGGTGGTGGAATTGCTTGAAGGGGCATCGCCTCGGCAGCCGTGGGATGTGGTGGTGACGCTCAACGCGGCCTGGGGCCGTGTTCGAGGAGCTTCGCTACTTCAGCGGCGTACTGACGGCACTCGTTCGTATCATGCCCGTTCATCTTGTGGTAGGCACACCAGTACCCGTCTTCTTGATTTGGATTGCTCCTCCTTTCATTGCGGCCTTCGTCAGGACGTCCCTTCTAGTGGGCTTTTGGTCTCAATTCCTTCTTGGGTCCTCTAGTGGAGTTGCTCCCGCGCTCCTGAGAAGGAGTGTCGGTTACGACAAGAATCTTGGAGTCACGTTCCCTACCAGAGTGATCCCTCCGGTCATTGCCCTTCCTCCCGGGGGAGCTTTTTGACTTCTTCCCGGAGGAGATGTTTTCATCCTGCGGGAGAAGTCCCTTCTTAGCCAGGTCGTCTTCTTCTCCCCGGGCGTATTTTTCCACGACCTCGAAGAGCTCATGGGTCGTCCTCGGGGGATCTCTCCAAAGCGCGCGATTGAGTTTTCGGGAGCTGACCCTTCTTTGCAAGCATTTATGACCGTGAGTCTGGGCATCTGCGACTTGGCTTCTCACTTTGGAAAAGCGCTTAAGAAATTCTCTTGTGGATTCACCCTTTTGTTGCTTGACAGTAAAGAGCTGGTTGGGGAGCATAGGGCGCTTATAGCTTCCTTGAAATTTTATTTGAACTCTTCCTCGGTGGTCCCAAGAATAGATGGAGCCTTTCTTTTGGTTGAAGAACCAGAACGTGTTGTTCAGGAAAGGAACAAATGGGAGGCGATTGCATATCTCTACTTCTCCACCTCCCCGCCCGAATCGCCGTGGAGTATACTTCAAGAATTGTATGGGGTCGAGTCCCCATCGTAAGGCCGAGGTTAGGTGGCGGAACTTGATCGGAAAGGAGTTTTGTAGATGTCTCTTGTGAGAGGATTCGATCTCTGGGACGCCTATCCTTCGTCGCTTGTGATGATGGTGATCGCTTGGTGCGGCGACGATAGCGGTGGCGGGGCTCTCCTGAGCTGGAAGAGCTGGATGCCCGCCGGTGGCGGCGATGGTGCGAGCGCATTGGCGAGTTGGAGCGCCCACGCCGACTTCCAACTTGATCCGGCCGGGAGATTAGTGATTCAGCATCCTCTTCTTCGTGGCGGTGGTGACCGCGCTCCCCAGCAGATCCGATTAGTGGCACGGGGACACGCCTAGTGCCCGCAGAGTACATGCTCTTCTGACCGCCTCGGCCACAACTTCCTTGATGTGAATCCTTACGGCTTGATGAGTGCACTTGGGCCATGACGGGTGGAATGGTCCTTCCACCAAGGTCTTTGGAGGGGGCACCGGGAGCAACTTTGGCCTCACAGGCTCCTAGTCGCCCGGCCATGTAGCACCTTGAGGATGGAGCCCAAGACTATCGGGGAGTTGACTCACCATCTCCGGTGCGGCGATTTGCCCAAAGTGAGGAGCTTGGAGGAGGTCGCGGAGCGCCTGCCTGTGGTATGAACTCAGCCTCGGAGGTGGGCGACAGGATGAATTGCAATGGAAAAGTGAGCTCCTCCCATCCAGAGCTTGGTGGGTGCATTGGCCAAGAAGATCCTCTCATCACCGGCGTGGGCGAGTGGAGGAGGTTGTGAGGATGCCTGGCCCTCCTCCGAGGAAAAATCCCATGGCCGGGTCAAGGGCCACTTGAGGCCAAGGCGGTCTTTGGGAGCGGGAGACGTCTTGAGGGCCGTGGGAGTGCGATCGTGGCCATCATGTAGTCCACCACCGCCTTGCGGTTGCCTCCACCATTGCTTTGCAATTAGCGGTGTCGAGCCCCCAGAGCGGTGGATGGCCCCGAGCTTCAAAGAACATTTGGCCTCTTGCCTTGGGCGGACACGCGTCGGTGGTGCAATGGAGGTGGGGATGCTGGCGGCAGGGGGAATGCGCAGGACATTGTCTGTCCCGGGATGAATAGCTCCGATCTCCGAAGGTAACCCATGCCTTGGGCTTCTTCGGGGATCGGACCGGTCGTCCGCGGGCTCCCTATGCTCTGAAGTGAGAGGAGGCCTCGCGGACTTGGAGTACTTCTTGGTAGGAGCCATAGCCTTCTGTTGATCAGCCACGCTCCCCACGGTCGGCGCCAATGTTGATGGTGTGAAAACCAAACGTGAGTGAGATGACGGACGTCGGCCATGCTACGGGCCTACGTCCACGAGAGCGAGTGTAACACAAGGATTTATCTGAGTTCGGGGTCCGGAGGACCGCCTACTCTGTCGGTGGCTCATGGGGTTCGAGGGTCCCCCCGAAGGCTCACCTAGTGACTTGCTTGTATGTATTGCTCAAGAGTCCTCCCCCTTGAAGGGAGAGATACATGGGGTATTTATAGGCTCCTCAGCCTGTACAAATGACCAAAATACCCTTTGGGGTTGACTACTCTATGGATACAAGCGGAGGGTATTACAGTCTTTCATGAGTATAGCAATATTTCGTGGATCTGTACACGCGTCTCCTGCAAGACGGGCCCCACATGCAGGTGGGAGGAACTATCCTTCCAACATCATGTGTACTACAGTTTGACTATGTGTCTACTGCAAATTTTGATACCTATCTACTATAAATTTTTTTAATATATAGTTGCAAGTCTTTAATATAGCAAGGCCGAGAACCACTACGTTCGAAAGGAACTTGTACTAGCTAGCAACCGATATTTTTTTTAAAAAAAAAATTAGTAGCCACTCTACATGCAATAGAAAGCATAGCCTAAAAAAAAATTGGTAGCCACTCTATGTTCAATAGAAGGCATAGCCCAGTTGGTTCGTTAGTCTAGGGCTGCTCGTTGTCTTGCGTTAGTCTATGGTACGTGCCAGAGCGAGTTTTTTTTCCCCCCAAAAATGGCACTGTTGCGGGTGTTTTTTTAATCGTAAGTAGTGTCTCACGACGTATTGGCAAAAATAGCCATCAGGACAAGTCTCACGTCGGCGCGTGCACAATTCCACACGGTCACCACCCGGATGCAGCTCGTCCGCATGCCACCACTCGGAAGCTCGTCCGCATGCCACCACTCGGACTCAAGGTCCGCACGACCACTGTACAGACTTCACCTCCTCACGGTCACCAGCCGAAGCTCACCCATGAGCTGGAGAAACCTCGGATTCCTCGTCCCGTCAATCATTTTGTCACCATCGATACTTTGCGAACTCAACCTCGTCCGACCGGAGGCCATAAGGACGCGGTACCGAGCGATTATCGTGCGAACTCAGCCTCTTCTATACGATGGCCGTGCAAACTTGGCCTCATCTGAGCAGTGGCCGTACGGACGTGGGTAAGTGTTGGCACACCACACGTCCGGACTATAGACGTGCGACCAAGCTGATATTTTTGCAAATATGGCGTGAGGAGAGCCATTTTCACAAATTTTTGCAAATATGGCACGAGAAGAGCCATTTTCACAATTACAAAGCCATTTAGGCCAAAAACGCCAGAGCAAGGAGTCTAGGGCTGCTCGTTGTCTTGCGTCCGAGCAGAATGGGGTTGTAGGCCCGCGCGGCGCGGGAGTAACGTCCATGGGAACGGTGGGGTGTAGAATAGCAATACCATTTTTCTCTCCTGCAAAACTGCCACAAAGGCGCATATAAAATGCATTAAGGAAAACAAGCAACAAACAATCCAACATTCTGTACTCTCGAAGACACAATAATCAATCACAATGCCAGCGTACTCCCTCCTCCGTTTTCAGAATACAATAGGTTTTTGACTTTGTCATGGGTAAACAATCATCTCAAATTCTCACTTGGTCCCTCCAGTCCTCTCGTGCATTGGGCGTATCGATTGTGACAAGGAGTAGGTACAAACTGCTTTCAGCAAAGCAATGAAATCCTGCGATCATTACTCCGAATTGTATAAGAGTAGGAAGAATCTCTCCTGCTCCTCCTTGTCTAAAGTACTCTCGATCAATGTAGCATGCCGCGATGATGCTGGAAAGAAATCCAAGCTCTTTAGTAACTTTACGGAGCGCACTTGCCCCAGGATCCCCAACTCGAGGCATCCTAAATCTCTTGAGCACCTGCAGAGGGAGTCACTAGCTTAAGGAGAAAAGGCGAACATATGGTTCTCATATTCAACAACGCCACTAGACGATGCCAAATAAAACACGATGAAAGAATTGCGATACCTCTAGCTAGATTCGCATTTACTATAGAAAGTAAATTGTTTTTTCAGAAGCCTAATATTTTAAATTTGGCGATATATGTGCTTGGCGCCTGATGTACAAAGATACGCAAATTAAAATGTAATTTCTACACAAAAGGATTGCACCAATTAGTTGTAAGCGATTCTAGTTAGATTTTCTCCTCTCTTTGTTTAATTAAAAAATCTGGAAGTGATTCTAGTTGACAAAGGACAGATCATGCAGACCAGAAGTCTCCAAAGTTGGACTACAAAGTATATTAAGTTATTTTTTGTACTTGACAGATTAAGCAATGATCATATTATGCTTCCCAACTAATATATACTTCTGAATGAGTTGCAAAACAGATTTATTCATATTGCCTTGCCCTTCATCTCCAACATACCAAGACATTTGCCAAAAGTGCAGCTACTGGAGGGGAGGAATCCTTAACATGAAAAGTTGAAAAATGAACAAAATAAATAATGAAATAAATGGTGATGTTATCTGTATGTGTGTTCATCTTTGATATTATTACTGATTATATCTCATAACTTGGGGCTTTGGATGTATCCTAAAATTCTAATTGGCAGTGTCAATGAATTTAAACTTTAGTTACTTGTCCCTGCCCACAATTGGGTTAATTTCTTGTCATGCCGTGGGAATGGAACAGTTAGGTAACCCAAACCGGCCCATTTCTTGAACGTGTTAATTGTATATGCACCCATGTATGAACAGAAACTCATTTGTAACTTATTTAAACCCACATATATGATATATCAGGTCATTTGTTATATTATATTATTATTTGAAATATTGCTAGCTCGACATCTCTTATAGGTTTTAAACTGTTTAATTCAACATGTGTGCAATCATGTTATTCTAAATTTTACTAGCTTTAGTTGATTATGTGCCATGAATTCGTTTGCACTTTGCATTATGATGGTACAATTTGTTAATCATGGCAATCCCATGTAAACACATATAATAATGAACTGAAATCCACATAAACCGTGTTAGAGTCATATCATGTTTTATCAGCTCACCTGGCAATATGTTTGGCTACACCCTAATTACTTGTATTAGCAACAAAAATGAAGGGGCTAAAATAAGATGGCACATTAATATCAAAGTTGGTGAGAACATGCAGATGGACAAAGGCTTCTAATTAGACTAGAGATTAGGTTATTATAGCCATCTCACTAAGCATAGTACTTCCTCCAGTCTGAATTACCTGTTCCAACTCGGGGCGGAGGGCGGCGCCGCGTGGGGAGGGGGGGGGAGGAGGGCGGGGGGGCGCCGGCGGGGAAGAAGGAGGTGTAGGGGCGGCGGCAGGGGAGAAGGAGGAGCTGGGGCCCCGGCGGGGAAAAAGGAGGAGGAGGGGCGTCGGCGGGGGAGGAGCGCCGCGTGGGGAGGAGGAGGAGCAGGGGCGGCGGCGGCTCGGGAGGTGGAGGGAGGAGACGGCGGCGCCGGATCGGGGGAGGACGAGGGGGAGGGTGGCGGCGCGTCGGGGGAGGCGGAGGGAGAGGGCGGCGGCACGACGGGGATGGCGGCGCGCTTGCGGGAGGAGAGCGCGCGGGCGGGGCGGGGCTAGGGTTTGGTGTGTGTGTTGGGGGGGGGGGCGGGGGCCGTAGCTTTATAACAACGTATAACGCGGTTTTTTGCTTTTGAAAAGGACAGTGGGAAAAGTCCCCTGTAAGATGGTTTCGCCTTTTTCGTTCGAAACATAGCTTTAACCTTTTAAGATCTTTGTTCAAGCCTACAACACAAAGAAAGCTCTAGCAGCTGCCTCAGGATTAAAAGAAGTTGAGTAGAACTGCTAAACATATTCGAGAGCCAAGTATGAATCGGACTAGGGAAAATATAATGCCCCACAGAAGTTTGTAGCCACAGTTTGTGTATTATGGAAGCTGTCAAATGTCTCCCAATTTGATATACACCTATCTATCCTACTACCACTATTACAAATGTGAATCGAGTTCATAGCTGGCCTAGCTATTTAATCGATGCCCGAAAGAAGTCTGTAGCCGCAGTTTGTGTATTTTAGAAGCAAGTCAAATGTCTCCCTATTTGATATACATCCATCTATCTTACTACCACTAATACAAATGTGAATCGAGTTCATAGCTGGCCTAACTATTAGATACTGATCCCTCTCAGTATCTAATTAACTAAAAAGTAATAATCCAAAAATTGTCTAGAGACGAAAGGCTAAAAGTTTTTCTAGAAATTTCAGCAATAACGAGGAAAAGCTTTCTCCCTAGAAATTTCCATAAAATTGATTTTAGAATGTATATTAATTAAAATTAGTAGCTAAAATTAAATTTAAAAACTGAAGTAAAATTTGCAATATATGTAAAACTACGAAAATTGTAATTTTAAATTTGGAAACTATAAACTAAAATTTCATACTATGCCTTTCTATCCAACTTTAAAAATTAGGAAGAAATAGTACTAGTTAGCAACGGTTGTGCGTGTTGGTGAGAGAAGGATAGCTAGCAGCGGCTGCCTCCTCTGCCAAATGGCCGAGCGGCCGATTGGGGTCGTGCTGGGCAGTCAGCCCAGTCACCAGCATAGATGGAGTTGTGGGCTGAAGCAAACTGAGCTATTGAAATAAAACATTTCCTGATATATTAAGTTTAGGAAATTTAATTAAGGCAGGCTTAGCTTAAGTACTAGTACATGGACACATTTTATACTCTTCATAGGATTGACCGGTTTTGTCACGGTCACCTAACATATTTGCACATACCAAATATTAGAATATCAATTTAATTAAGTCAAAATATACATGTTGAACTGCTAAACTCGATAAGGAATCTAAGCTGGTCGGAGCCGAACTAGACCTTGTGCACTTAGGCAAGTCCTGCTTTGATCATTTCGATTGATGATGCCTCTAATTTCACCCAAAAAAAAAACTATTTCACGAACTATTATTTCTAATTCTTGCATCAAAACGTTATTTACTAAAATAAGCTGGATGACAATATTTATTTGGAAAAAATAGATATGGCCGCTCCAGGCCGGCGCCACGCCAATGTTCCAGTTCCTGCCGGCGTCCAACGGCACCCGCCGTGTTCTCGAACAGCCCCCGGAGCCCGGCGCCGGTGAAGGTGCTCGGGCCGATGACCCACGAGGTACCTAGGTGGGGCCGGGCTGTTAAACTGCAGGCGGGGCCAGAACAATACCCGGTTCGGTGAGATCATGATCAACACACGTGTCGTTCAAGCACCAGGCCGGACACCATCCCACTGTTGCAGGCATAGTACCACCACGTCCCGGCGTGTTCACCAACGGCTTCCCGGCGCTTCCGCAGGTGTTCTTCGACTTCTCCTCACATAACATCCGCCGGTAAAGGGCACGCAACTGTACAGCACCAAGTACGGCGCACGAGCAAATCATGTTCCAGGACACCGGCATCTTCGCCAACGTGGAGCACCGCATGCACATCCACGGGCACCACTTCCACGTGCACGCAACAGGGTTCGGCAACTACGACCCGAGGTGAGACGCGGCCAAGTCCAACCTGTTCGACCCGCCCAGCCGGCAACATTGGCGGAGCGCACCGCCTCGCCTCACCCGGAAGGCTCAGAATGCGCTTGCAGCGTTTGACGTCCATGACGCCGAGGCCGCCAACCAACCCCTCCTGGCCGAACTGGTAAGCTCGTGGACCTGTCCGTCTGCGGCGCCGTCCCGCGTCACACCATCGAGAAGCAGTTCCAGCGTGCGGCCTGCGGCGGCTGTCCCTCGTCCATTCGTCCACCCGGGCAAGAACCACTCCGCCGAGGGCGCGTTCAAGCTGCTACGCCAAGCCGCGCGCTGGCCCACCCCCAGCCCCTCGGCCCTGGTGAAAATCCACGCGGAAGCAGGCCGGTCAAGTGGTTAACGTGCAACTACCCAACACGGCTACGTCCTGTTCTCGTTCAGGAATTTCCAGCACCACATAATACGCGAACGATCGTGTCATGAATGTTTCACTCCCTTTCCAGGGGAAGGGTGTAGTTCATAAATCTTGCAATAGATGAAATTACCAGGTGGTTTTCTCCTTTTTGGTTCAAAACATACAGGGAAGATGTGCTTTATGGCACTATGTTACTGTTGATACAGGAGAACGTTGGTTGATAATTTGTATCTTGCAAACAGAAGCAAAGGCAAACCTCAACTAATATGTAAAACCATATTGACTAACTCACTCAGCACGCTAGTAATGGCAGATATAAGAAAAATGCAATTTCAGATATTACGTACACTAGTTGCAGCCTCTTGCTATTACATCCACCGAGCAGGAAAAGTTATGTTTGAAACCTAACTCCGTGACCTGTACAGTGAAGCTATCTAAACTCTCACAGACGTGTGAATATCACCTATCAGAACTCATCATCACGAACCAGAAATGAGCCAATGGACTTGGGAAGGATGCTAAAGGAATTGTCATCCTGCGAAACACAAATGCATAATTACTTCAGAGTTAAGATCGAAGTGGCAGGAACTCAGGAAATCAGGATACTGGCACAAGATAGATAACATATTGCTCATTATGTCCGAATATCACCTAAATATATTGGTCCATTTTTCAAACAAAGAATATAAGAATTAAGGGTACTGACTCATCAGTAGCACATTTATTAGTAAACTAAGCACACAGTTTGACCAACTTAGACAGGAGATTGTTGGGCAGTGTTTTCATATATATTTCTCTTAGTAGCACCAGGAAACAAATAGCAAAACTAATTTGTAGGAAAATATATTTATATATAGATAGGATGCCATCACTGTTCGTATGGAAACAAAAAGCACGTCATGAACGAACATGAGCAAACCATGTTCTAGATACATGTACAGATGGTAAGACATAGAGCATATACCAAAGGCTTCAAAGAAGGTGTGAGCTGTCGCATACCTTTGAAATTCTGTTTGTGTGCAGTTCATGTGTTGCTTGAAACTCGGTGCACTCATTCTTCAAAAAACCCTCATACTGCATCACATACAAATGAATCTGCTGTTAACAGATAAACAAACCCGCGCCATCTTCTTCAAAAATTCTTCCAAGTTAGTTCCTGATTAAAGGAGAGAGTCAGAGCACATATCTTTCACAAATGAGAACTATTTAAAAGACAGTGAATCATAGTAAATATCTTTAAAGAACGAGAAATGGAACAAGCCATCTACTTACCTAGCAGTTCATCATGCACAAACAATTTCTCCTTTTCATATTGAAACTTTGAAAAAAGATTTGCAGAACATGATACATGGATGATAAGTCAGTCAATAATAGGAGATAACAGATAACATCTATGTGGGAGGAACTCAGGATACTGGCACAAGATAGTGGCACAAGATAGGTACAGTTATGTGTGAATATCACCTAAAGAAATTGGTCCAATTTTCAACAAAAAGATATCAAGACCAGTATCACATTTATTAGTAAACTAAGCGCATAGTTCGACCAACTTTAAGGTTAATATAGACGAAGCGTTCCCTTGGGCAAAGTTTTCCTATTTGTTTCTCCTAATAGCACCAGGAAACAATTAGCAAAACTCATTTGTAGGCAAATATGTTTATATATAGATAGCTGTTCTTATGGAAACAAAAAGCACATCCGACAAACATGGGTAAGCCATGTGCAAAATACATGCATAGATAGTAACGTACCTTTGAAATTCTGTACAGGTGAAGCTTGGTCTTTGCAGAAATTATCATGAGTTGCTTTCACAGTATTTATTGTCAAAACTAGCTTCAATCCATGGTTATTCATGCTACAGCGACGAATAAAAGACCACATCAAACCTCACTACATAAAGTACAACAAAGATATTGTATTCCTAGAGGAAGATATTGAAAGGCAAGTGAAATGACTCGGTTCTTCGAAGGGGTCCCGAAGGCCCCGAAGGCATTCCCGGAGGCTCCGAAGGTGATCCTGAAGGTGCCCTCCGAAGGGGGCCTGAAGGATCCGAAGGTGATCTCAAAGGTGCCCTCTGAAGGGGGTCCCGAAGGCCCCAAAGGTGTTCCCGATGACACCGAAGGCAATCCCGAAGATGCCCTCTGAAGGGGTCCCGAAGGCTCCCCGAGGGCCTCCGAAGGGGCCTCACGACCATCCCCGCAGGAGCGCAAGGGCAACAGGACAGGTGGACCAAGCGTACTCACTAGATAGACCAAGACCAAAAGGGTCTACCGTGCACCGAAGGCTACGCATAGCCTAGGAAAAACCCTGCTACCCCTATGGTTATTGTACCTTTTTAGGAGTGCGTGTGTAATTTCAGATACCTGAGTGGGAGGCTATAAATAGCCTCCTCCCCCCATGTAATAGGATGGATCCAAATTTCGAGCAATAAACACGAACACATTCATAACCGGAGCCCCTCTCCCGGGACCCTTCGGCCTCTCGCTCTGACGCTAGTGGTCCCTCCTTTCTACTGTCTAATCTTTTTCCACTACGACAGTGCTCCTTAGCATGACTCTCAAATTCAAATGGTACATACAGATTGGAAGTAGTCTGAGCAGCATTTGGTGAGTTAATCAGCTGGTCTAGAAGATCAGTCGTCGCCACGACATCGTCGATTGTGGTGCCCTTGAAGCTGTCACGCAACTGACGACATAATGTCAACGATTTCATAGGCGCGCGCGCAGCCATCCTACAAAACAACACAACCGGAGATCAAACGAGCTCCGCGTCCGCTCTGGGCCGTCACTCGACGCTCATGCCCACGTCCGCTCGCCGCACCTCCGCCGACGCGACCTCTGAGCTTTACACGCCGCTCACGTCCAGCACCGCACCCGCCGCGACCACCAAGCTCCACCCGTCGAGCGTTGCACCTCCGATCGCCACTCACGTCTAGCACTGCACCTGTGATCATCTCCGAGACCACCAACCTCCACGCGTCACTCACGTCCAGCACCGCACCTCTGATCGCCGCCGCGACCACCGAACTCAACCTGTCGCTCACGTCCAGCACTGCACCCGCCGCGACCACCGAGCTCCACCCGTCAACCACGTTGAGCGTTGCTCCTCCGATCGCCGCTCACGTCCAGCACCGCACCTCCGATCGCTGCTCCAACCGCCAAGCCACCGCCGATCGACCCGTCGCAGCTGTTCCGGTCCAGCGCTGCCTCACGACGATTTCAAGCGAACAAACACGCTAAATGTAGGACGAAAGAGATGAACGCATACCTTGCTTGGAGAGGAGGGGGAGAACTAGAGAAAGATAGTGCGAGGAGGGGGAAGAACTGGAGAAGATAGCACAATGAGGGCGATGAGAGGAAGGGTTTATATAGAGCAGGTACCAATGTACCATCAGTCATCGCGCGTGCAGCAGGCAAGAGAGGTGTAGCAAAGGAGTGCACGCCGACGCTGAGGAACCAAAACAAGAGCAAGAAAGAACATACTAGAAACTATTTGTCCAACCAACTAGAATCGATGCTACTCAAGCAGAAGATTTCGCCAAAACTAGAGCAAAAACTGTACTCCCAGCAAAGTTATGCGTCGGAACAGGTTGCATATATGCCGATTGTATTTTGAACTCTCCTCATTAATGAAAGCTCTGTGTTCCCCTTAAAAAAAAGTAAAGCCCAAGTAGGACAGCATAACATGGAGTGTCAAGTTGTTCAACATGGAGTGCCAAGTTGTTCGTGAATGCTTGGGTGCTCTTATGATGGTTGTGGTAGTTGAGCATAAGAGGCATTGTAGTGACTCTTGTGTGCTATGCTTAAGGAAGCATATCTGAAAATAATACATTTCTGAAGTTATTTCTGCACAACTATTGCACTATCTGTGGAGGCAATATCAGATTGCATTACTAACAATTTTGCTTAACTTTCAGTGTTACAGGAGATATCCATCCTGTGGTTCTGACCACCAAGACCAAGTTTGAGAAGGAAAGGTGAAGAACCAAGTCATTTCACTTGCCTTTCGATTTCTTCCTCTAAGAATACAATCTCTTTGTTGTACTTTCTGTAGTGAGGTTTGATGTGGTCTTTTATTCGTCGCTGTAGCATGAATAACCATGGATTGAAGCTAGTTTTGACAATAAATATTATGAAAGCAACTCATGATAATTTCTGCAAAGACCAAGCTTCACCTGTATAGAATTTCAAAGATACGTTACCATCTATACATGTATTTTGCACATGACTTACCCATGTTTGTCCAGGATGTGCTTTTTCTTTCCATAAGAACAGCTATCTATATATAAACATATTTGCCTACAAATGAATTTTGCTAACTGTTTCTTGGTGCTTTTAGGAGAAACAAATAAGAAAACTTTGCCCAAGGGAACGCTTTGTCTATATTAACCTTAAAGTTGGTCAAACTATGTGCTTAGTTTACTAATAAATGTGATACTGGCTACTCAATGGCCTTAATCCTGATATCTTTTTGTTAAAAATTGGACTAATATCTTTAGGTGAAATTCACACATAACTGTACCTATCTTGTGTCAGTATCCTGAGTTCCTCTCACATAGATGTTATCAGTTATCCCCCATTATCGACTGACCTATCATCCATGTATCATGTTCTGCAGACCTTTTTACAAAGTTTGAATATGAGAAAAGAGAAATTGCTTGTGTAGGATGAACTGCTAGGTAAGTAGATGGCTTGTTCTATTTCTCGTTCTTTAAAGATATTTACTATGACTCACTGTCTTTTAAATAGTTCTCATTTGTGAAAGATCTGTGCTCTGACTTTCTCCTTTAATCAGGAACTAACTTGGAAGAATTTCTAAAGAAGATGGCGCAGGTTTGTTTGGACTAAAAAGTAACAAAGGAGTATATGTGTAAGTAACGTTGTGTAAGTAGTAGGATAATATACATAAGCAATCCAAAATTAAAAAAAGCAATATTATCCCTCAATATAACAATGAAGCAATGCATTTAAGAGTGTACAACGCACATATTTTCTAAAGTTCATGGAACGGTAGCACCAAGGTATTAGCTATTCCTCGAAATCATAAGTTAATTAATCAAACTGAACTCAAAAGCTTGTCACTATAACATGGTTCCTGCATCGGAGAAAAATGCTTCAGGTGCTCAATGCACTCTACTACATGTCCAAAACTTAGGAAGGATGTTGGCATGGAAGAATTACTGCTAAATTAACCCAAAAAGGTAGAAGCTACTTCCACTTATGGATAGATGGCCTAGTTGGGAGTTTAAGAGATGCCATATGTGTTGTCCCAAAAACAAACACGCAATGATGATGGGAAGGAAAGCACATACTCTTCACTAACGACAACTGCTGATTTCATGCAACCGATGTACAGCCCTTGGTTACCTCGACGGCCTTCACGCATCTCAATTAACCCAGCTAATGGACAATTGCAAGGAGTAAAAGAAGAGAGCTGAAATCAATAATAGGTATAACAATTTCTAAAAAAAATGAAAAAACAAGTTACCAAGTCAAGATTAATGTTATCATCAACTTTGACATAGAACTCTGCATCCCAAGCTGTAATTGTCGTGCTGAAGAAAAAACTTAACTTTGCTAGGTAATTCCTCCACAACTCGTGGTGACCACGTCGCCCAGATTCTTCTTGGCCGCCCAGAAGTGTAGTGTACAGAAATATAAGTATTAAGAGCTGCAGTGGGACAAAACTTTATAAAGATGTAAGAAGAAGGGAAACAACAGTTTGTAACAATATAGAACCCTAGATGAGTACGCACTTACATCACTTGGGTGAGTTTCCCACAGCGGCCACCCAGTGCCAGCAAAAAAATGTGGGCTCACCAGAATCAGATGCTAATAGTAGTCATGCTGTTTGTGATGGTGTTTCAGGAGAATTGTAAAGAAATTTGTAGACAGGCTATGATGCTTGCAGCGTAAGGAATAAATGGCAAAACATCTATCTTATGTATTAAAATTACATTTAGCATTAAAAGCTAAGAAAACTGCATCAGGTGGTGCACACTTACATTTGCATGTTGAGGTCCAGTGTTGGATCAGCTGGGGAAGTTGCAAATGCAGCTTTCAAGCTCTGCTTCTCCAAGTATCTGAAAAGATTTAATGAATAAATGAAAGGGCAGGTGCTGCTGAAGGTGAAAAGGGGAAAAATTGCAACACTAGACAACAAATGGTGAAGCGTCGTATGAGAAAGTAGAACCAACCGTGATATAAAAGGATGAGTTGAAAACATAACTTGCATTATTGAAGCCATATAGCAACTGTAAAGAAGGAAAAGATATGTATCAATGTTACTTAAGAGAAATTATTAGAAGGGAAAATAATCTCATGTAGTCAATCCATTCTACCATGATAGATACACAAAGACAGACAAAACAAGTTGACAAAAATGGAGCAATGGGGGAAGGAAAGACACTGACATCAACCTCGCAGCTAACACAAATTATAGGTAATTCAAATAAACATAAAATGTCTGTCAAGAATAATTCAGAAAAGATTTTTACCTTACTCTCACCATTCAAGCGACTCTTCAGTTTTGTAATTGCTTCAGAAACTGCTTCTTTACTTGCTGTCATTAACTTAGTAAAAGCTGATTGCAAATGAGATCTTACTCCAATGCCTCTGTCATGCTGTTTGACAGTCATAAGCTTCACAGCTTCTTCTTTGCCAACTAACTCCCGAACCTCAGGTACAGTCCACAAAACATCCTTGAGCTCCTGGGTCACAGTACAAATAAGTTAGTTCATAATTCTATGAACGGTCAATACTTACAGTTCCAAAAACCTCGGAGCTTATATATATAGTCCACATTGTCGACAATTGATTGTCTGGAACACTTCGCATTCCTTTTTGGAAGGAACGAAAGGATTCAAATGACAGAAGTTTTTTAACCTCTTCTTCTGACATTTTTGTATAAAAACACAAATTGCTGGGAGGAATAAAATCGATACTTCGGCAAACAATGAGGACAATCGTTGGGCTGTCAGTGAGCAATTGCTTTTTTATATACTTAACGAATCCCTTTAATTATTACCGAATTCATCAGCAGCCAGATCCCCACGCCACTTGACGTTTAGACATTAGTCAACTCTCCCCACCAACCCATCAGGAATCATCCATGGAATCCGCTTGCCACGTCCAATAAACAACTCAACTAACTCATCGGACCCCACTAACAAACTGATTCACGGGCGCCATCAGCTGATGCCATCCGTAATCAATCCCAAGTCAACCAACCCATCCATCAGCGCCATGGCAAAAAAAACCAATAATAGTTCAATTAGCAATACGCAATAGCACGACGTGCGCACGCGCGCAACGCAGGAGCACGACCTGGATGCCGGCGAAGCCGCAGAGGGCGCGGAACTCGGTGACGGCGACGGCCATCTCGGGCTTGTGGTTGCCGTCCGGGTACGTGGCGGGGCGCAGCGCGTGGAGCGCCCTGGCCAGCTCCCTGTCCGGGTGCGACTGGATGGAGAGCGCCTTGGCCACGGACAGCACCTTGAAGAGGAACGGGAGGTCGCTGCCCCAGCGGGCCGCGACGGCGTGGCCGAGCAGCGCGGTGCGGCCGCGGGCCAGCCACTCCCTGAGCGAGACGTCGTCGTCGGAGGCCAGCGATGACGGGGCGGACGGGTGCGTGCCCATCCACAGCTTCGCATACGGCCGATCAGGGTCAACCCCACCTTCCCCTCCTCCTCCTCCGGCGTGGCACGCAACGAGGGAGGCGCCCCCGCGCTGGCCCCACTCGTAGTGCAGCACGGCTCCCCGCAGCCGCAGGACGCCCCGCGACGGCTGGGACGGCTCTGGAGCCGGCTCCGGCGCGGGATCGGTGGGGACGAGGAGGCCGAGGCCCATCGCCCCCAGCCCTAGCCCGAGCCCGAGCCCCATTTGGGAGGGGGCGGAGGAGGCGGTTGAGGAGGCTACTGCGGCGGCGGGAAGGGAGAGAAGGGGGTGGAGGTGGCCCGTGGCCGTTGGGGTGGGGGTGAATGGGTTGGGCGGTTGGGTTTTATGGAGGGGAACGGAATGGTTCGCGCTATCGCCCCTGCCGCCGGGCTCGGGACCCCACCGCGGCTGTCGCCCGCCCAGCGGTGCCCTTCCGCGGGAGTCCCAACTCCTCTGGGGCTCTCCGCTGGTCAAGAAGCCGACGCAAGCGAGGAAGCGAGGGAGGAGAGAAAAAGGTAGGAAACCAGGAAGCGAGGCGGAGAGGCCAAACGCGGGCGACCTAAAGCGAGCGGGAGAGGAAGCGTCTGGAACACACCCGACAGCAGTGACGACGCGAGGCCGTAGACGAGTGCTTCGGAAGAAAAATCTGACGGCGACGACGCAAACCAGCGCTGAATTGGACGCGTAAGAAGAAATGGGGCGACGTGGCGTAGCTGAGCTCGTGCGAAACATACGGCTCTTTATCCGGTAGGACTAGAAACCCTCGCGCGTCTTGGCGCGTGCGGCGCTGAACAAAAGCGATTTTGGTCATGACAGAAAAAAAGTTGTATAAAAAGATTTATTTTATATATCATACAGTAGATACACATATTGTTTTTTACGAAGAAATGTTTTAATTATGTATATGTTAGTTATACGAAGGTAAACCAGAGATAAGCGACATTTGCTTCAGAATTTCTATGTATGGATTACTAAAGAGGGAAAAATATTTGTAAGCAGTAATTAGAAGACGAATATATATATGCAAGCTATAAGACATACATGGAACTGTGATTATACAAATTGCTATGTATAACATATATGTACTATCCTGCAGATATAGGAGACGAATATTAGAGATGTATATATGCATTAGAGTTATTACATATAGAAATCGATAATGCAATGCTATAAGGTACTATATAAAGCAGGTCGGTAGTTTAATAAAATATCTGGATGAAATAATAGATATCTTGTGCTATCTCTGAAATGGAGGTCTTAGCATATTGTAGACCGTATCATGTAGGAATAAGGATGCAAAACTTATGCTGGCAATACTTAACAACACTAATAAAGTGGTATACCACTATTCATTTCTAACATTCTTGAACTCATCTAAAAAAAGGAACTTTAATGTTGAAACTTCAACAGTAGGACTCTTAAGTAGCGGACTCAATTGATTCGCTATCCTCATGGTGACTGCGCCGATCAGTTGGAAAGTGGGGTTCTCAAAGGCTTGATCCCCCTTTGTGGTAGGACATACACAACTGAATCTGGTTGAGGGTCTTTAAGCGATGAGAAATCAATGCTATCCAATGTTCAATTTGAGATACATTCCTCGAAATAATTCATGCCCACTTCAGCTAAATGCCTTCAGACTTTCAGTCGGTCCATACTACTCTGGAACCACAGTATAGAGATAAAGATCGGCTAAAAGGGTAGAAAAGAATAGGACACACAAATTCATGTACTATTTAAAAAGAAGTTCTAGATTGCAGCAATAAATGGAACCATATAAAAAGGTGGAAATGGCAAGTGTATTTTACCTTTCTTCCCGGTGTTGTGTGCTGAAACATTGTTGGTTCTTCCCAACTATACAATGTTTTAATCTCATCCCAACTATCTAATTTCCAAATATCCTTGTCGATGATGGGCCTTTTATATTCTTGTCAGTGATGGGCCTTTTATATCCTTGTTGCATTAGAGGAGTCATCCATGAAAATAATATGGCTAGCAAAGTAAAGAGAACAAAATTTATATCAATATATGTATATGTATTTTCCCTGTTGTATAAGGGGTTCCTTGCATACATGTCATCTTGTACTTGTATATATATTGGCCTCATAATGAATACAAGCGCTATTCATAACACCAGCAGCCTTAAAACAGCTTAATGAAAGGCACAGAAAGTTGCTTGACAAGCACTTCTAACTTCTAAAGTAGATTTCGTTCTTGTAGGAGTTTCTTCAAGAAACAAAATTTATGTACTTAAACCGTTAGCTGATTGCAACATGTATAAATACATGACCTACCTTGAAATCAAAGCATTCGATGTTATTAACCAAATGTCCTTCTAAAATCTGTTTGATGCTTTATAGTGCATGCTCAAATTTGACTAACTACTACAGGTACACCTGGAAAGAGATAAATGTTGATTTATTGATGATGGTAATTATTTTGGTTTGTACAGAGTCCGACCACTTTGCGTGAGAGCATACTTGACGCAGTAAACAAATAAGACTGTGCAATTTGAAGCTCAATGGTTGTGTGGGAGCCATCAGACCGCACAAACTAAGTGAGTGCCCTTGATTTTAGCCAACTTCCTAGCAGGAAAAACCTCCACAATATTCTTTCTATCCTTCATCTCTTTGGGACATCCAATCGATAAGCGCTCATTACTAACTTTTGGTATCTTTTATGGCTCTAGTATCCACAGAAAGCCCTGTAAACATATGGTAGCGATGTAAATAGGCTTGCTCATTAGCAAATAAAACATTTAGAATCTAAATGAAATGCAATTGCAAATCCGGATGCCAAAGCAATTTGATGAGCGATGTGAACGCGCAGTTATTTAAGCCCTTCATCCACCGGTATTGCTCATCAAATGCAATCAGATATATTTTTGAACCATCTAATTGATTTTCTAAGTTGGATAGTGCATATGCATACATGCAATCCATGTCTGAACATAAAGACCAAGGAACATCGTGATGTAAAACATAGTTACAGGCAAGATGTTATGCTAGTGGAAGATAGAGCTGCTGTTTTGTTCTGAGTAAGGTTGATCTGTATGTATCTTGGCCATGATGAGCTTTTACCAATTTTGATAATCAAAGGCAAAGCGTGCTTATACATGGTATCTACTTGTACATTACTTGAAATAATAAGAGTAAAGGACTTCTAAACTCTATTACATGTCCATATCCCATACTTCTGATTAACATGAGTGATGCGAGCATCTTGTTGTCCCCATACAAGAGCCATGCAATTATGTACACTTCAATTGAATTTGTAAGTTATCAAGTGCATGATATTTTAAAAAAAAAATGTTCAAAAAAATTGATCGGATGGCGTGGACCACCTCATGATCAGACTGTAACCATATTATGCTTGTAAGTTATCAAGTGCATACTATTTTAAAAAAAAAATTGTTCAAAAAAATTGATGAAAGAATCCCTTCAGATAATCTTAATACACTAATCAAATTTGATGGAAATAAATGTTTGCACCAAACGTGGACAAATAAAGCTACCATACATCAACTAAAGCAAAAAGAAAGAGTTACATGTACCTAGAGCATATTTCCCACAACTGGCTATAGCAAAGAATTATTTGAATGCTTGAGGAGACTATCAAGGACCCCTGTATGGCTCCTATTGTCTGTAGAGATCTCCGCAAATAGACCAAAAGAGAAATTTCACGGGAAATAATATGAAAATCTGGAGTAGAACAATGGCTCTAATGATACTTCCCTATTCGATTTGTCATGATTTTTTTTTCAAGATACAACAATGTAGGAAGATCACTACATACTCACAGTATAGCCATCAGTTATTTGTGCGAGGGAGGGGTCACGGATTATGGACAGGATTGGTACGACAAATGCATATGAGTCACCAATGATGGTAGGAAGGCGAGTGCCAAATAGCATCTGGAGCAATTTCTTAATCCCAGTCACAAATAGCAGTGTTTGAACCACTCTGGCCTTGTCATGCTTTGGTTACAAAACAAACAACATTTTGGTAGCCAAAATAGATTCTAGCACTGAACCATTAATCAAATGACTTGAAACAAGAAATGCCACATCTTTTATCTTCTATAACAATTGAGAATTGAGATGCTAGAAGAAGGAAAAAAGTGACAACAAGTTTTTCTCTTATGCAATGGATTTGTGGTTAATCTATTTTCAGATTCAGAAGATTGAATTCTAACAACTAAATTAGTGATTCAACTAAATAAATAAGGAGGAAATCCTCACATCATTTCCACCCATAAGAGCATGAGCATCTCTAAGCCATTATGAAACACTGCACATCTCCAAGCCTACAGATCTTTCTATCCACATCTCCTGATTACTAAAAAGATTGTCATTAATCTGTAAAAAAAGTAATTATAAGCACATATGTCAACTAAATCACTAAGTACACTAATTTTTAAGCACTAATATTCAGATTTAGCTTTAACAAATAGCCAAGGGCTGACGTTGGCAAGAGACCATTTCCCTTCTATGTGCTTAGCAAGCTTTGAATGAAACATTTGTTGTTTTATAGTCACAGCTTTTTCAGTAGCAACATAAATTAATTACTTCATATTCTCCTCTTTGACCTCTAGCATAAGTAACTCGTAGTACTACATTATTACAAAAAAAAAACCTAACCTAACCTAATCAGCTTCTCAAATACCATATGTCAAGGGCCCTACAGCTGCCCTCTGCACCCTCAAATCCTGCGATTCTAGCAATTGAACAAGAGGTGGAATTCCACCTTCAATTCTGCAGTAAATCAAAACCATCAGCAAGCACAGAAAAACTCCTAAGGAAAAGGAGCATTAAACAATCAACAAAGTATAGAATAAAACCTAACGCAAGTTTTGATGTTGCTATTTACATGAGCGAGACTCGCAATTGTGTCACCGCTCTCCCGACATAATCGTTAATCGCCTCAAATCTGTACAATCTTTATGCCTTTTAGGAGATTCACCAACAGAGGCGAGTGGCAATCGCATCAACAATAAGTTATTGATGTTCAGTTGTTATACCAACACACAAAGTAATAAATTATTAAATTTCTCAAGGCAACCTAGCTAAACACATAATAATGAAGCAGTCATGGTCAAGAACATTAATATTGATGGATTGCTTAAAGGGAACTATGGAAGATTGAAGTATGCTCTACCTAAAAACTTGAAATAAAGTTCCAAGTTTTTTTTTATGAAAGGCATGATAGGTTACAGCTTTTCAGGAGATAGAGACATATGAGGGAGAAGGGGAGAGGATGCTGTTAAATTTTGCTAAGGAAATGGTATATTTGAGATAGACATCGCACATAAAATTTAGAACAAAACAATAAACCAAGCAATTGCAATGGGATGGAAGCAAAAGCTCAACTACAGCGCAAATAGGGAATTAATCGAAGTAATCTTTACGGCTAGGAGACCGAGAGCGAAGGCAACGCCCTTCTCGACCTCATGCTCAAATGGCCGCGGCTGCTGCTGCTCTTGCGCAGCCACCACAGCAAGGGGGCTCCTTCAGGTGGCACACCAACACCGGCATGGCCCCGCCCTCTACGATCACGTTAACAGCATCCTCTGCGTAGAAAGCAACAACCAGATCCGCCTCACCACGCAGCCAGAGAGGCTGAAAAAGCGGATCGGTGTGGTGGGCGTGGGGTTGGGTGGGGGAGGTTACCTTTTTTGGCGAGCTCGGCGAGGACGTGGGTGGCGCGCTTGGCAGCGGCGCAGTGGGCATGGCACCACAAGAAGCAACGGTGTAGGGCGTCGACTTGCATGCGGATCTCTTGGGAGAGTGCCGTCTGGGAGTGGCGGCAGCAGATCTCGGGCCCGCACATAAAATTTAGAACAAAACAATAAACCAATCCATTGCAATGGGATGGAAGCAAAAGCTCAACTACAGCGCAAACAGGGAATTAATAGAAGTAACCTTTACGACTAGGAGACCGAGAGCGAAGGCAGCGCTGTAAGATCGAGGAGGCCGACTAGAGGGGGGTGAATAAGCGGTTTTTAAAAACTTCTTTGGCTAAAACCGGGTTTTATGCGAAATTGTAAATCAATTCGGTTTTGCACAATTAAAGCCTAAATCAACTAGTCTTTACTAAGTGCACCAACAATATGAGACTATATAGATGATAGCAATCATACACATACAAGTAAGCAATTTAATATACGGAATGTATATTGCGATATAGTAAAGCACAAGAAATCAAACCACGATGACACAACAATGTTTTTACCGTGGTGATCGGAGACTTGCCGGTCTCCCCTAATCCACGTTGAGGTAAGCCCAAACCAATTGGACTGGCTCCACGAATTAAGCCAAACACCTCAATTCCACTAGTAGTAGCTCTTTCCCGCTCCGGGTAGGTGAGCTCCAACCTTCACAACACGCCGAGCCTTCTCACAAGCTTCTTGAGAAGATCACCGGTCCACGACGCCTCCACGCCGTCTAGATGTCGGCAAACACCAAGAGTAATAAGCCAAGCCCCTTGCTTGACTCTCACCACGTGCAACGAATGCACAAGCTCAAGTGGATACGAAATCCACCTCTAGATACAACACATGCAACTAGGGACCTCTCTCCTTGCTCACAAGGTGGAACACATGCACAATTGAGAGGAGAAGCTCACACTAGCTCAAGAGAGTGAAATAGGATGCCAAATGTTGTTTCTCAACCGGCCAAGGGGGTATTTATAACCCCTACACCAAAAACTAGCCGTTTGGAGACGAAACAGCCAAAAACTAGACGTTACAGACTTGGTGCGGTCGTACCGCACTCACAAGGGCCGGTACAACCGTTCTGGGCGGTCATACCTCTCTTTTCATGGCGGTCGTACCGCAACCCAAAATCAGCACAAACGACACTCGGTAAAAAGATCATAACTTTTGACTCCGATGTCGGAATTGAGTGCTCTTGGACTCTATGGAAAGCTTATTCATAGGGCTACACAATCCACCTATTTGATTTGATCTCAAACACATTTTATCAAATCAAAAGGCACAACTCCAAAGAGCCACTACCACGGTCTAAGTCCAAAGTATTAGCAACAAGCAATCTTAGACCATGCCAAGGGAAAAATACATGAATCCCAACAATTTGCAAAACACATTTGCAAACTTAGATCATGCCACAAGGAGTGGGTACATGGACTTCAACCATTTGCAAAACACATTTGCAAAGTATAGTCACATGCTACAAAGATTAAATACATGAGCCCGACTATTTGCAAAACACATTTGCAAATAATAGCATCATGCCACGGAGAGCTAGAGCAAGTGAGATTGAGCTATCAACACATAATGAGACTCAAGCTACTAGACAAGACCCCTCTTAATAGTACGGCAACCTATACTAGCAATCCGGTCTTCCAACCAAACACCAAGACCGGTAAAAGATTATGAACACATCCTTAGCCCTAGTTAGTCATATCTTTGCCTTGAGCATCTTCTTGAAGCTTGATGACGCACATCTTCACTTCAAGTCCGGGTCATCGTCTTGACATGCATCAACCCATGATGCATCCTTTACATGACCTCCATCAACACATGATGAGTCTTCTCTTAACTTGATGATCAACTCATGATCATCTTCTCTTCGAGATCTTGATATACATCAACTCACGATGCATCCTCTTTTTGAACCTTGAGTTGATGACGATCAACTCATGACGCCATTCGAAGTCTCCATTACCCTGGAACATAACCTATTCATCCAACTCATGGAAAATATTAGTCCCATAATGATTAACATCAATTACCAAAATATACCTGCAATAAATGCTTCTAAACAAGTCATTGCAGAAAGGTGCAGTACTACCGCCAACTAGAATCCGGTAATACCGCTCTCCGGTCGTACCGTTTCTCATGTGCGGTACTACCGATTGCAGGGTTTCCAAACTTACCGAAAAGACACACTCTCTAGAAAAATAGTATCGACACATAAAAATCGGTACAACCGCTGAGCGGTACAACCGTTTCTAAAGTGTGGTACAACCGATTGCCAAGGAGAGCTTCGAGCCAAAATACACCTGTTCTGGTTTTATCAAACCGCCAACTAGAAATCGGAACGACCGCAATGCGGTAGTACCGCTCAAAGAGCTGGTCGTACCGCATTAGCGCTCAGTTGGCTGATGCCTTCAAAATCCGGTATTACCGCCAAGTAAAGTGCGGTCATACCGCTTGATGCGGTACTACCGCCGGTTAGCCTCCGGTACTACCGATTTCTGACAGAAGCACTTAGAGCTTTCAAACTCAAATTCAAATGCATGCATGATCCTTAATTGATCCAATTTGCACAAGAACAAACTATCAAGCTACTAGTCACGACCCCTCTATTGTCATGTATTTCCATTACCATGTCGTCGTCCATAAACTGGGACTAAGCCTTTAAACATCTTAGCACACACGTTAGTCCCACAACACAATTTCAAATAATTGAATATAAAGCAATATGAGTATATATGAACTACACAAGTTTTATATACTCAAAGGATATGTTTCAAAGTTGGGATCCCCAATATATGTGGATAAAGAAATATGGATCAATACTAATGAAACCACAAAACATAGAGTGAACTCCCCCTAAATGTGTGCACACACGAATGTGTAATAAAAACATATACACATATTCAAGTTAAACTTTTGGTGGAGTTCAACCTATATTTTGGATCAGAGGAATGCAACAATATATAA